>WOXC01008403.1:0-668423 GCA_011680675.1 Gymnobelideus leadbeateri | reverse complement strand
ACTCCAGGGCCGGCGCTCTACTCACTGTGTCACCTAGCCACCCCTTAACATGGCTTTCTATTGCTTCCAGGATCAATTACAAAATCTTCGATTGTGTGTTCAAAGTCCTTCCTGACCTAGCCCCCTCCTGCCTTTCCAGTCTTCTTACACTTTATTCTCCACCGCATACACTTCAATTCAGCGACACTGGCCTTCTGGCTGTTTCACAGATAAGATACTGCATGTATCAACTCTGGCTGTCAGCCATGAGAATGCTCTCTTTCCTCATTCCCACCTATTGGCTTTCCTGACTGTCTTTAAGTTCCAGCTAAAATCTCATCCTCCCCAGGAAGTCTTTCCCAATCTATCTTAATTCTAGTGCCTTCCTTTTCTTAATTATTTTCTATTTATTCTGTATGTAGTTTGTTTGCACATTCAGTCTATCTTCAACATTTGCATGTTTAACTTTCATGACTTTAAGCATTTGCATGATTTTTTAGTAACCTCATTTTAACTTTCAGGTTGGCAATGGCACACATTTGCAGCTATCCTCAGGAGAGAAATGAAAGAGACTTGCCACGGGGGTAAATTTGTGGAGCAGCTGGTGTCCTAACAGGCACTTCCCTGGTCTTATTGACCCTACTGTTGTAAAAAGCTTCATCATTTCATTATTTGCCTATAAAACTCAAATTCTGTGTTGCAATTACATCCCCAAAGCATAGCACAAGTCCTTTGGGCTCTTGACCCAAGAGTGAAAAGTCAGTGGTACAGTTTAGTGAGAAAAGAAAGGTGTCAGATAAACTTTGTGCCACATTAAATGACTGCAGCTGCTGCTATTGAGGGTTTAGTGTTAAACAATTGAAGATTCATTGTATCTGCAAAAAAAGAGAAAAGTGTTGGTGAATACACTCTAGAAAGTAATACAGTTGGGGTGGCTAGGTGGTGCAGTGAATAGAGCACTGGCCCTGTAGTCAGAAGGACCTGAGTTCAAATCCCTCCTCAGACACTTAACACAAAACTAGCTTTGTGACCTAGAGCAAGTCACTTAACCCCAATAGCCCTACGTTCCCCCATCCAAAAAGAATAAATAAATAGATTTTAAAAAAAAGAAAGTACTACAGTAATCTCTCAAGTACAGATGAGGGAAAAATGTCCTCATATTACTATCTGACATAGTGGAAAATAAGAATCATGTTTAAAAAAATTTTAGTTTTAAAATTTTTATTTGCCATACAGTATTTATGATACTATTGATTCTGTGTATTATAAAAAGTGAATATTGTCTGAAATAAATGTTGTGGTTTTTTGTTTGTTTTTGTTTTTCTACTGAGATGTTAGCACAAAAGGTCACAGGCTCCTAGGGAAATAACTAGTGAGAAAAAATATTTTGCATGTTACTAATTTTATTTGTGTCCTGTATTTTATGGGTTATTTCATGGTTAACTGTGTTAGGAAAAGTGCATATCATCAGAATTAATGTTTTGTTGCAAAGAACTGTATGATGTATAAACTATTACAGATTGCTTGCCATCTTGGGCAGGGGGAAGGAAATGGAAGGAGGGAAAAAAATTGAATCTTATAAAAGTAAATGTTGAAAACTAAAAAATAAAATAAAAAAGAATTGTGTGCAAAAAAGTTTATTTTCAGCGATTTCTAGAGACAGATTACAATTTCTGGTGGTTATGGGAACCTAACCCCCTATTTCACTTGGATTCATCAACACTTGCATTTTTTTTTACCTTTGTGCTGTTTTTCAGAAACATTACCCCGGAAAAGTTGAGGACTGATTGCATTTATATGCTTGGTATCTTCTTCCCTATTAGATTACAAGTTCCTTGAGGTCAGGGACTATCTTTTGCCTTTTTCTATCCCCAGTGCTTAGCATAGGGCTTGGCATGTGCTAGTCACTTAGTAGAAGTTTATTGACTGACAGACCATTATCTTCTTCTTCTTCTTCTTCTTATTATTATTATTTTTGCTTTTTTTCTTTTTTGGAGGGAAAGCGAGGGCAATTGCGGTTAAGTGACTCACCCAAAGTCACACGCCTAGTTTTTGTGTTAAGTGTCTGAGGCCAGATTTGAAATATTATTTTAGACAAAGGTAACAACAAAGAAGAGGGGCTTGTTTCTGGCAGGCTGGACAGCAGGTACCAACACATGGAGGTTGCCCTCCTAGTAGGCTCTGGTGACAGAACCCAAGATTTAGCAGGTCCCACCACTCTGGAAAGACTTTGAGCCTGAGAATGGACCTGTGTGTTATCTGGGGCTCCTCCTAAATTTGGAAAGACTTGTCATCACATTGTCATCCCATTGGTCATGGGATCAGGAGTTTTTTGACCACAACATCTCTCAAAAACAGAGAGCTATGTTGTAAAGGGATTGTAATACATTTCAGTAGAGGGCCTGCCCACCCCAACATCACAAATCCTTGAAATACTGAAGTATGGCTATGAAAAATCAGAGGGAACAACACAGAAAGCACAATGATGTAATGGAACTAGAAACTTCATTTTCTTTTCTCTGTGGTTCTTATTTCCTTTAGGAAAACAAATAAAAGCCAAGAACAGATTTAATTACTTTTTCTGGCAAATTGCTTTATACAGGTTGGGCTTTTAAAAAGAATCAAGGCTAAAGAGAACTATGGCTCTGAGGGCAGGGACCACTCTTTGGCCTTTCTTTGTATCCTGAGTGTTTAGGACAGTGCCTGAACATAGTAAACACTTAACAAATGCTTATTGACCAACTGAAAACTCTGCACTGGTCCCATATCTATTTTACCCCTTACTCTTTTCAAAATCATAAGCTAAAGAGAATGAGAGCATTCAAAATACGGGGGTCAGTCAGTTTTGCTCTCAAAGGGCCTTAGAGGTCAGCTGGTCCAACCCCTTCTTTACAAAAGACAAAGGAGGAAGATGTGACCCGGAGATGCAAGGTGACCTGCCTAAGGTCATGCCAATGCTAAGTAGGGAATTGAGGATTTGAACTCATATCCCTGATTCCAAATCCCATGCTTTTTCCACCTGCCTTACTACTTCCCAAAAAAGCTCTTTTCTTTTAAGTATAGGCAAAAGAACATTTGTGAAGGAATACCTGTGAATCCCACAGTTATTTGATAGAGCAGAATTCTACATTAAAAGATGGCCTGTCGTATGCTATTTCTGTCACTGCTTCTAAAGACACAAAAATCCAGGTCTTAACCAAAGTATGATTTGAAGAAATTCTCTGGTACAGACAGTACTTTTCCCTTCTCTAAAGTATTATTAATTAATAATATTAGAATTAGTTAATATTAATTTAAAATTAATTAATTAATTTTAATTAATTACTAATGGAACACTAGATTTGGAGTCAAGGGACCTGGGTTTAAATTCCAGCTCTTTTTATTAGGTAATAAAATAATCATCATTAATAATATACTTCACCATACTTTCAGTTTTCCAAATGACTGTCATAGCTATTATGCCTTTTTTGCCTTATAACAACCATGTGAGTGTACTGAGGGCAGGTATTAATAGTCCCATTTCACACATTAAAGAAACTGAGTTCCAGAGTGAATAAGTGACCTGCTTCGTGCTAGAATTCTCTTATGATTACCAATTCAATTCTCCATCTCTGGGCTCCAGTCATAAAATGAGGTCTGGACTAGATGACATCTAAGGGAATTTTGAGGTCAAACATTCCTTGGTTCTATGCCTATACATGACTATTTAGTGTGGCATGTGTTTTGAGTTGTTTGTGAGGATAAATTCATCTTGATCCATCCACTCTCTCAAAAGGTTTCCCATTTGACTAATAGAATGCATTTTTGAGAAAGCTGGCCCAGGGTTAAGAATGCAGTCTGTGGCCATGGAACAGATCAAAGGTTTATTGGACCCAAAGAGAATTCAACCCATGACTGAGATCATTAGATCTGGAAAGGACCTTAAGAATTATCTAGGCTAATCCTCTTATTTTACAGATGAGAAAACAAAAGTCCACAGGGTTTGTCATAGCATATGAGTGTAACAGAGGTTTGGCTTCTGTCTACATGTTCTAAGATGGCACCGTCAACATGGAAGATACAATTAAGCTGCTTTTGGGAGGCTGGGGGACTGGAGGAGCTTGTGTGAATATGCTGGGTTGGTCTGCCACGTGTTTGGGGATAATCTTTTTCCATTGGCTGCATCGCTGAAACTTTTGGCATTTTTACGGCAGACAGCATCAGGCCATTGTTCGAGTCTGAGAGTGATGGTGTCTCCTTCCCTCATACCACCGCATCAGGTGGAAAAGCTTTTGAATTTATCTCTTCCCATCCTCCCCCAGGCTATCTGATCTTGAAACAAAAAGGGTCCTTGGCCTTTTTGTTTGTTTTGATCCATGGTGTTGCAACCAATGGAAAACTCCCATTGTGTGGGAGGCCAACCTAGAAAGTCCACAAATACTCCAGTCCTTTATCCCCCCCCTAAGCAGTTTCTTAGGTCTTCCACATGGAGGACACCATCTTAGGTTTTCTGAGAATGCACCCCCACCCCCATTACAATAGAAGTAGGGCTGAACTGCACCTTTGAGACCAAGGTTTCTTAGAATGTTTTGTGGGCAGTCCAGTGAAGCCTGTGGGCCCTTCAGAAGGATGTGTCTAAATGCCTAAAATAAGTACACAGGATTACAAAAGAAACCAATGATATTGAAATATTTATAAAAATATATGTTTTTTTTTAAGTTTACATACCCCATGTTAAGAACCCCTTGATCCAGTCCAACTTCATCATCTTTCAGATGAAGAAACTGAGGTATGGAAAGTGAAATGATTTATCCAAGGCCATACAGGGCAAAATCAAGTGCTCTTCCCACAGTATCTCAGTGACTTCTCCAAGGTCACACAATTCACTGGGCTTGTCTTTGTATCCACCTCACTTAACCCAACATATTGAATATAATAGATGCTTAATTGAATTGGATACTTTGTCAAGATTTGTTCTTTTCCATAAGTTAAACATTCCTTGCAATCCTGTTTCTCTGGGAAGCCTTTTCTTCATAGGTAATGCAAAAAGGTAAACCCCAACCAGGCCACAATGCTGGCAATTTCATATGATTGGATTATAAACTAATTGCTTTAGATGCTTTGTTTTTATGTCTTGATATAAATTTCTTCCTTTTGTACAACACTGCCTGGTACAATATAAATTCTGGTGTAGAGTTCAGTCTATATTATCAGGGCATCTTTGATAAACATTATACCAGACACAATCCATATATAGTAAACCGACCTGTCTTTTCATATTAGCAAGATCAGCATGGGAGAGAGAGAGAGAGAAAGAATTGGAAAGGCCCCAGTCCATGAAGATAAATTATTGGCTGGTCTTGAAACAAACTTGAAAGCATCTGGGACCAGCTAAGAATCTCAGGGGACTCCCTGTCACAGGGCCTCCCATTTCAGTCACACTGGGTCTAGAGAAATATAATGCTAGCATGTTAAAAAATTCTATGCTTCCATTCTGGGTTTTCTGTATCCTTTCAAATAAAATGAATTTCATTTTTAAATTAAATTTTATTGTTGAATTAATAAGAATTTATTTTTTCTTCCTCTTTCCTTCCCTTCTCCCCTTGGAAAATTAAATGAAGCAGAAATGAAACACTTATAACAAATATGCATGGTCAAGCAAATCAAATTCCCACATTGACCATGTCCAAAAATGTATGCCTCATTCTGCATATTTGGTTCATCACTTCTCTGACAGGATGAGGGCAGTAGGCTTCATTACTACTCCTCTGGAATCAATAAGATGTATTTCTTGTATGCTGCAGATATGACTGCAGTAAAATGACTGCTAAGAGGAAGCCGATATTTTTTCCAGTGCTCATTTTTTTGCCTAGACATTTTATTATTTTAAAAAATTTTTATTTAAAGTTTTGAGTTCCAAATTCTAGTCCTCCTCCCACCCCCACTTCCTTCTCCCTAAGATGATAAGCAATCAGATATAGGTTATACATGTGCAATTATGTAAAATATTTCCACAGTCATTTTGTAGAAGAAGATTCAAAGAAAGGAAAAAAAAGAAAGTGAAAATACCATGCTTCAGTCTGTATTCAAACAATATCAGCTCTTTCTCTGGAGGTGGATAGTGTATTTCATCATTAGTCCTTTGGGATTGTCTTGGATCATTTTAATGCTGAGAACAGCTGAGGTATTCACATTTCTTTATTGAACAGTATTGCTGTTACTGTGTGCAACATCCTTCTGGTTTTGTTGACTTCACTGTGCATCAGTTCATGTAAATCTTTCCAGGTTTTTTCTGAAATCATACAGTTTGTCATTTCTTATAGCACAATAATATTCCATTACAATCATATATCACATATATGGGTTTATCCATTCCCCAATTGATGGGTATCCCTTTGATTTGCAAGTCTTAGCCACTACAAAAAGAACTGTTAAAAATATTTTTTGTACAAATAGGTCCTTTTCCAGTTTTTAAAAGATATCTTTGGGATACAGATCTAGCAGGGATATTGCTAAGTCAAAGGGCATGCACAGTTTTATAGTCCTTTGGGCATAGTTCCAAATTACCCTCCAGAGTAGCTGGATCAGTTCACAACTCCACCAACAGTGCATTAGTGTCCCAGTTTTCCTACATTCTCTCCAACACTTTATTTTTTTTTGTCATATTAGCCAATCTGATAGGTGTGAGGTGGTACCTCAGAGTTGTTTTAATGTGCATTTCTCTAACCAATAGTGATTTAGAGCATTTTATCATGTGAGTACAAATAGCTTTGATTATTTTTAGACATTTTGTTTTTGAACAAATGAATAATAACTTGTATGTTTTGTGTTGTCTTTTGATTACAAAATTCTATATAGGGGCTCTCTTTTTGAACCCCACACAACCCTGCAAGGTGGGTAGAGAGAATAGTTTATTTTATATTCCAGAAGAATTATTCTCAGAAACACCAAAGGAGGCAGCTATAGGGTGGTGGTTAGAATGCTGGGCTTGGATGTAGGAAGAACTGTGCTCAGATCTGGCCTCTGATACGTACTAGGCATGTAACTTTTGGCACCTTGATGGAAGGAACTCCTCACAATGCTAAAATCACAGTCTATTGTGTATTTATGAGGGTACAAGTGCAGAAAGTGGGAATTAGGAAGGTTAGATGGTCCTCTGGTCCTCCTTCCCAAGGTTGTTGCTGTGACAACCCTAAGAATAAATACTTTCCTCTTGGCTTGCTGAGGCTATCCCATTCCTGGTAGAACCATTAAAATTTTAAAAATTGAGTGGGAAAGCCAGGATGGTATAGTTGAAAGAACGCTGAATTGGACCTGCACTGTGTGACCCTGGTCAAGTCCCTTAATCTCTCTGTGCTTTAATTTCTTCATCTATAAAATGCAGAGGTGGGATTTGACAGCTTTATAAGGTCAATTCCAACTCTGAATCCATGATTTTATAATCTTATGGACAGTTGAAGATCTAATAAGAGGAAGTCACTATTTAATTTGCATTTCAAAGGTTAGCAGTAAGAAATGATAGCACTTTGAAGCCTTAGGCTCCAAGGGAACATGGGATGACAGCAGTGTTTCTTGACTCCTCAGATCCTACTAAGTCCCTCTCAGAATCCTTCCAAGCTAACAAAAAGACTCCTTTCTTGGAAGACCTATATCGTTAGGAAAATTACAATAACTACAGCAACGTAAGGGCAAAGAACAATTTAAAAAAACCCCTTCTGCAACTGAAACTGAATGTTGTGAAATTATGATGACCAATTGGCCCCATAAGAGATATTAGAAGGCACTTCTTGTTTGCAGAGGTGAGGGACTACAGCTATGGAATCCTGTATACAGTGTCACACTTTTTGGATGTATTGTTGGCTTTATTGGACTGCTTTTTTTTTCTTTCTCTTTTTATTTGTTATAAAGGATGGTTCTCTCAGAAAGGGAGTCTTTGGGAATGAGCTGTGAAATGTAGGTGATGTGAAGACAAACAATGCCAACACCAATTTATTTATTTATTTATTTATTTGCTTTTTGGAGGGCAATTGGGGTTAAGTAACTTGCCCAAGGTCACACGGCTAGGTTTTTGTTTATGTGGATTAAGTGTCGGAGGCTGGCTCCGAACTCAGGTCCTTCTGACTCCAGGGCCAGTGCTCTACTCACTGCGCCACCTAGCCGCCCCTACCAATTTATTTTTTAAAAAGGATATTCCTTTCTTATCTTGCTTGATTAGGTATGTCCACAAGTCGGTCTGCTATAAATTGGGTTAGATATATCTTTCTAAAGAGAGACACATGGCCAGGATAAACTTGACACAATGTCTGTAAAGAAACTTTTAAAGATAATTCAGTTGTTTCTTTTAGGGTAGAGTGACTCTAAATGAACTTGTTGTGAAGAAACCCTTGGACTCTGGAAAGTTTGAGTTGGGGGTGGGGAGCAAGATGAGGCTGGACTGCATTTGAGTGTGGCTGTTTAGTTGACATGGCAAAGAACAGCCCTCACTGGTTGGTTACCTGCCTATTTTAACAAATTATTCTTGCTAACTAGTTGCTAAAGTCAGTTGTTTCTATGCTAAAACACTGTTAAGCGTTATCAGAATCCTGTACATTTCAGGGAGCATATGCAAAGTTCTGATCTCCCCAACCTACTCATATCTCTGCTTCTATGAACTATAATACTACTCAGCATAATGTTATATATTATAAGCCCTATACTAAAGATACAGTAGACAAGGAAATTAATTTGCCACTAAAACAATGGCAATTTTAGAAAGTGCTCCCTATTTTTCAGTTTACCAGAAGAAAAAAAAATCCCATTTGCCTTATTTTGAAGGACAGGTATGGCCTTATGCCATTGATGTTATGAGTTTCCTTTCCTGAGCTTTAAAATATGTTTTAAATAAGAGGAAGCCAACTTCGATTTTGGCCAGGAAGCAACTGTATTCCCCAGAGCTAGTCACAATTTGAAGGAGGGAGGTGAAACAAGGGTAGTCTGGTCATTATTTGTCTGTTTGAAGGAGAAAGGATTCATGGCTGGTGATGGAGTATAGTATGCTATAGTAGAAGAAGCCCTCAACTAGAAATCAGGTTCAATCATGTCTGAATCTTTGTGACCCCATTAGGGGTTTTCTTGCAAAGATGTTAGAGTGGCTTACTATTTCCTTCTGTAGCTCATTTTACAGATGAGAAAACAGAGGCAAACAGGGTCAGGTGACTTGTAAACTAGTAAGTGTATGAAGCTAGATTTGAACTCAGGAAGATAAGGGCCCTGGGCTTAAATCCTTGCTTAACTACTTAGTAAATTTGGTACCTTACATTCCTTGATCCTCAGATTTCCCAATATATAAAATAAGGGGGATGGATTAGAAGATCCCTTCCAGGTCTAAAATACTATGATTCTAAGTGATGAGATCAGGGACAATTTGATAAAAAAGACCTTAAAATATAACGTGGAATTTTACTGCAGAAGTGGTAGCAAAGATGTTGTCAAAGCAACCATTTATGCAGCTGGCACTGTTTTGGTCCAATCAATGAGAGACTGGGATAATGTAGCTGATGGGATTTCAGAGATGTCTCTAAACTAACCCATGGAACCATCCATTGCAGAGAGATTGGAGATTTGTGGAAACATCTAAAAAACAGCGGCAGGCCCATGGGGCTAATGGACATGAGGCAGAGAGGAAAGAACAGAAGCTTACTCACGGATTCCATGCCTGGGGACATAGCTAGTGGATAAACCAAAGCTTAAGAGAAAAAATATGTTGATGCTGAAATGTAGTTTCCAATTAAATAAAATGAAACAAGATTGCTCTTTAAATCAAGGTCTGAACAGCATCCTTTGAAGTGTTTCATGTTTCTGTTTCTTGATTGAATCCCCAAGTAGTCTAAGATCAGAGAATCACAGGGCTATGGATTTATAGCTGGAAAGAACCTTGGAGATTACTGGGTCCAGCCCCCTCATTTTACAGATGAGGAAACTGAGGCACAGAATGGCATTGCTAAATGTCTGAGGCAGGATTCAAATCCAGGTCTTTCTGAGTCCAAGGAGGGCACCACATAGATCTGATCCCTGACCTCATAGAGCTGCCAACATAACTGAGGAAATAGTAAATTAAAATAATAATAATAAACCAATAAATTAAAATCAACAATAGAAAATGACATAAACCAACAGCCAGAATGAGCAACATAGACAATGAAAGGCGGGGGTGCAGGTGGAGAAGCAGGGGGGTTTAGAGGACGATGAAGATGAAGATGAATAGGTATGAAGTAAAGGGAGTGGAGATGGGGTTTGATCTAGGTTGTGAAGTAGGGATAGGTTCAGAAGATCATAAAGTCAGAGTTGAAAGGGTCCTTAGAAACTTTCTAGTTTAAACTCTTTTTTTTTTTACTAGATGAGGAAGCTCAGGTCCAGAGCCCAAGTTCTTTGACTACAAATCCGAATTTATTCTCTATTCCAGAGCTCTATTCCTGCTATGATAGAACTGAGATAGGTAATTGTAATGGTAATGTAATTTGAATCTGAAGATCCCTTTGTGTTGGCAAAGGTAGTAGGTACTTAGCACTTAGTAACTGATCAAACCTCTATTGGGGAAACAGAAGGTATGAACTCCTGTCTCCTATTACTGATGTAACAGGAAGAGGTTGGCTGAAACAGGAAACTAATGCAGTGTGTATATAAGGAAAAGCCCTAGAGAGGCACAGTCAGAATTTCTCGGGACCAGATCTGAAGGCAGAGTAGATACAGAAGAGAGAATGGAGAACTGAGCCAGAATTTCCTGAGAACTTGTGATGGTGGAGCTTCTTCTGAATAGGAGCCCAAGAACCCAGGTAACAGAGGAGCCCAGGAGTCCAGGAACCAGGAACCAGGAGCCCAGGAGAAGACTGAGGAAGCAGAAGACAGGAAACATGACTGGGATGCTGAGACTTTGTCTGTTTGTGGCTTGGTTGAGCCTTGAATTCCCAGGAGCAGAAATTGTGAAGGATTTCAGATAGACTGGACCCTGTGAACTTCAGTGTGGAGCAGGACCTACCCAGAGAGCTGGACAAGGAAGTGGGAGCTGTCTGCCATTGAACCCAGGTGACAGTCTGGTGAATCTAGGTAGAATCTGGGACAATGGAAGGGGATCCAGGGAATCTGAGAACTGGCCCCAAGTCAAGATGAAAAGATCTCTCCATAGGTACTAAATAAAGATGAAATTGTAGTTTACAAGTGACCTAGGGGTGGAGGGGTTGTATATGATACTTGCTGATTAAGTGACTGAGTTAATCAAGTGTGCCCCATGAGTGGAAGACTTTGACTATTGTACTTTGAGATGACTGTTCTTTGTTCTAAATATTGTGACCACTTTGGTGAAAACTATGTGGCCATTTTAATGATAAGCTGTTGTGAATACTATATTGTGATTTCCTGTGATAATTTATAATACTGTGAATGCTATACCTTGATTTTCTGTTTTGCTTTGATTTGTTATGGAATAGAGTGTTCACTATACTGTGTAATCAGAACCTTAAAGGCTGTTCATAGTAGCAGTCCTCTGGAAAGCTGCTCGTGCATGGCATTACAGCAATGGGAAGCTAAAGGATATTCTAGGTATGACTAACAATAGGAGTGATCAGTGATAATAATAATTATCAGCATAGCTAGCATTTATATCACACATAATATAAAATAATTAATATTCATATAGGACCTACTATGTACCAGGCACTGTGTGAAACACCATAATAGCTAATATTTATATAGCACCAGGCTATGTACTAACCACTTTACAATAATCGAACCTTCACAACAGCCCTGGGAGGCAGGTGATGCTATCATCATCCCTACTTTAGATATGAAGACATGAGGCAGACAGAGTTTAAGTGACTTGCTTCATATAGCACTGTTAGCAAATATCTGAAGCTGAATTTGAACTGGCCCAGTGCTCTCTCCACTAGGACCAGGTACTGAGAATACCGAGATAAAATGAGAACCACATGATTTAGAATTGAGACAGTTTAATGAATTTGAGGGGTCAGTGAGGAGACCAGCCTTGCTGAATTAAGGACCAAGGATTCATCCTGAATTGTGAAGTCTGCATAGGCTGGGATGGTGACATTGTATTTTCTTTGTATTTTCTCCAGCACTTAGTCCTGTTATTTGCTACATTTTCATTTGTTCAGCTGTGTCTGACTCTTCCTGATCCCATTTGGGTTTTTTTTATTTTGGGCAGAGATACTGAAGTGGTTTGCCATTTCTTTCTCTAACTCATTTTACAGAGGAGGAAACTGAGGCAAACAGGGTTGTGACTTTCCCAAGATCATGCAGCTAATAAATGTCTGAGACCAGATTTGAACTCAGGTCTTCTTGACTCCAGGCCCAGAACACTATCCACTGTGCTGCGTAGCTGCCCTTATTTGTACATAGCAAAGGCTTAATACATGTCTGCTAAAGTTAAATTTGATTGGTGAATAACATGGGAAGTAGTTTTTTAAAATTTAACTTCCAATTTTATGAAGCCCAAATATTACCTTTTTGAAGTCATAAAAAGATTTAATATTAATATAAAAAGTTAAAATACATTACATGTCTTCATGTACTTTTTTCACATTTTTTAATAACCCAAAGGATTTCTTGCAGAACCAGGATCCTGAGTTAAAGAATACCAGCCTTCCTTCTTGACAACTTCACTAACAATTTTCCCAAAAGAATCTATTAGAGGTGGGGGGGGGGGGGGAAAGCACATATATTCTGTTCACTTTCATAGCAGCATCTTTTGGAGATCAACCTAGACTTTGGTTCTTTGATCTGCATTTCAGTCGAAAACCTACAAACACTGTATTTTTCAAGACAGAATGACTGATGAAAGGCTCTGTCTTGCAAGTACATGAAGCCCTTTAGCAAACACTTAGAAAACCAGGCTTGCTCTGGTGAGATTGACATTAAAATATGCAGAGAGTTCGATAGGAGGGAGGATGAACTGTCCTCTAAATGCTCCTGACTGTACATGGCTTAAGGGCTCCCTAGATGCCCACTCCCACAGAAGCAATGTCATAGCTCTTCTCTTCCCTTGGAGAGAAAACTGTGGCATTTAGAGGGAGCTGGTGTTTTGACTAAGAATTCCAGGAATCAGCAAAGAAATATACCATGTGAAGGGCCCATGAGCTGGCTTCCTTTTGAGGATGAAAAGGTTCAATGGAACTCTCCATTATCTTCATTTAAGAAGCCTTTTGAGGGCATATCTATTTAAAGTTACTCTCTCCAGAGACCTGCAATATTGACTAAGGAGGAACAATAAGTCTGCCTCTTGTCTTTAGCTGTTTAGGGCATGGGCAGCCTCTGGCTTACATTTTGTCTTCTGCTTATACCTAAATTTGCCTGGTGTGTTAGGCAGCTAGGAGGTATAGTCAATATAGTCCTGGAAGAGGCATCAGGAAGGCTAGAGCTGGAATCTTGCTGCAGAGCCAGATCAGCTATATGACCTTGGGCAAATCATATAACCTTACTATGGCCATTAAGTAGTTTTTTCATCCATAAAATGGGAATAATAACAACACCTATTTCATAAGGTTGTTGGATCATATGAAAAAAATTAAGAATATATATAAATAAATATAATATAAAATATATTTTATAAACTTGAATTATTATACAATTATTGGATATTATTGTTATGGACCCAGAGACAGGATTTACTTAGCTGTTGCTTCTGGTAAATGGACTGTGCCAAGGTCCCTTCTCTGGAGGCAGCCTGCTTTGGCACCTCACAGAGCACGGAGTATGTGTGTACAACAAACTCCAACTAAAAAATGTCTCACTCTAGTCTATGTATCTACCAATATTCTGAGAGGTTGGTTTTGGACTTCCTGGTATCATCACCTTTATCCCAAATCCAGAAGGAGTGAAAAGCATCCTGGCTTTGGAACTAGAGGACTTATGTTCAATGCTGGGTTGGCCACTCATTACTGCTGTGATCCTGGTTCAGTCGCATCCTGTCCGGGCCTTACATTCCTCATCTGTAAAATGGGGAGGTTGCACTAGATAACTTCCAATAACCCTTGTTGTTCTAAAGCTCTGATCCTATAGCCCCTGAAGTTATGGACTTCTAACCTCAATCAATAAATAGATTTGTCTACTTAACAATGAAGTACATTCTTCATAGTGAATCACCATTCTTCCAGTCACAGAGATTTACACCCCTGTCATGGTTCCTGATTCTCTTCTTTCCCTTCTCCCCTCCTAGCCAATCAGCTACAAAATCTTAGCAGTTTTACTGCTACCACACGTGTCATACCCTGCCCCCTTCCACATGGCCCCCACCCTAGTTCAGGCCCTCATCACCTCTCTCCTCTTCCAGAGTCATCTGGGTCCAGTGGCCAGACACTCATCAGGATGACTGGAGATGACCCGGGATGCAGTGGGAGACCTTGGCTCTTTTAAGCTAAGGTCTTTGCAGGTTCTCATTTTTGGTGAGGTAGCTCCCATTATTGAGTAGGCCTCTTAAAGAAGTGAGCAAAGGGATGGCCCCTAAAAAAAATCAAAGTGGGAGGGGAAGACTGTAATGGTAATGTAATTTTGAATTTGAAGATCCCTTTGTGTTGGCAAAAGTAGCAGTTACTTGGAACTTAGTAACTGATCAAACCTCTGTGGGGGAAACAGAAGGTATGAACTCCTGTTTCCTATTGACAGTAACAGAAAGGGGTTGGCTGAAACAGGAAACTAATGCTGTATGTATATAAGAAAAGCCCAAGAGAGGCACAGTCAGAATTTCTTGATACCAGGATTTGGTAGCAGAGCAGCTACAGAAGAGAGAATGGAGAACTGAGCCAGAATTTCCTGAGAACTTGTGATGGTGGAGCTTCTTCTGAACAGGATACTAGGAGTCCGGAGCCTAGAATCCAGAGCCAGGAGCCCAGGAGCCAGGAGCCTGGAGCCAGGAGCCCAGGTGACCGAGGAAGCATGACAGGGATGTTGAAACTTTGTTTGTTTGTGGCTTGGTTGAGCCTTGAATTCCCTGGAGCAGAAATGGTAAAGGATCTGACATGGAGCAGACCCTGTGAACTTCAGTGTGGAGCAGGACCTACCTAGAGAGCTAGACTGTCTGCCATTGAACCCAGGTGATAGTCTAGTGAATACAGGTAGAATCTGGGACCATGGAAGGGGATCCAGGGAATCTGAGAACAGGCCCCAAGTCAAGATGAAAAGACCTCTCCTTGGGTATTGAGTAATTATGGAATTATAGTTTATTAGTGACCTAAGGAGTCTAGGGTTTTATATATGATACCTAGTAATTGATTGCTGAATAAGTGACTGATTGAGTTAATCAAGTGTGCCCCAGGAGTGGAAGACTTTGACTATTATATGATTGTTACTGATAAGTGACTGATTGAGTTAACTTAATTGCTCCAAGAGTGGAAGACTTTGACTATGGTACTTTGAGATGATTGTTACTGATAAGTGACTGGGTTAACTTAGTTGCCCCAAGAATGGACCATTGTACTTTGAGACTATGTTGTGAATATTATATTGTGATTTTCTGTGATAAGTTGTAATACTGTGAATGCTGTACCTTGATTTTCTGTGAAAGTTTTGCTTTGATTTGTTATGGAATAAACAGAGTGTTCAGTATACTGTGTAATCAGAACCTTAAAAGCTGTTCACAGTAGCATTCTTCTGGAAAGCTGCTTGTGCATGGCATTACAGAGACCCTCAGGGTTGCTGCCCAAAAGAAAGGTACTATTTACATTCACTCTAAGTCAGGAGGGCTTGGGCAGGGACCTATTGTCCAATCTATGAGCTCCAGAGTAAATTGGGTTTAAGGTTTGGTCTTTGAGAAAGAAATCTAGCCAGTAAACCCCAAGTGAACTAGACAGCTTTTGCTGGGGGGGTGGGGAGAGAGTGAGAGCTAGGGAGAGAGCTAAAGTGCAATGAAAAGAGAAAGAGACTTTCAGCTGCTAAGTTTGCCTCTGAGAGACAGAATTCATTAACAGCTTGCTTGCCACTGGTGCTCTGGCTGGGCCACAAGCCTGCTTTAGCCTTGTTCTGGCTAATGTTAATTCCTCATTTGCTGACTCTCACCCTGTCTGTGTGCTCTGTCCTGCTTTGCTGTTAACTTTACCTGTCTGGCATCCGGCTTCCAGCCTTGTCCTTAGGTCATCCCCTTGGTGTTGGTCCTGCCATGTAGGCCTGGGATTCCTTGTTCTCTATTCTCTCTCAGTTCTATTACTCAGTCCTGTTGCTGACAGAGCAGGCCTGGGGAATGTGGTAGTGCCCCAAACAGAACTGGCCTATGGTCACCTCCAGGGCCCATAACACAGTGTATCAGCAAGCACCCCGATATCCCCAGGGTGGCTGCCAACACAGGTTCTTAGATCTGCTTTTCAAAAGGAAAGCAACTCAAAATCAGTTAACAAGCACACTTTAATAAAACAAACATATACCATTTACCTAGTTCAGGGGAAAAAGGTCAGCACCCCGAACTTCAGAGTTACAGCACTTACAAATCAGACAGGCTTCCAAACTGTCCAACCATTATATCAATACCAAATCACAGTTACCAGAGAGGGAAGCATCAACATCTGGGTTTTCAAAGCCGGGGGGCTCTCAACAACGGCTTCCCAGAGTCTCATCTGGTCAAATCACGCAACACTTCTCAAAGTGAGCCCCAAAGCAAAGCCTCTCCTCAGTGTTTATATAGCCTTCTCCTGGCTCAGAGAATGTAACAACCTTCTGGACCCACTGCCCAATCACAGAGTATCAAGGTGTGGGCTTTCCTGAAAAACAAGCCTCCCACCACAGGCTCCAGGTGCACTTAAGCTAGGGTCAGGGAAGATCTTTAAATTTGCATTTCCATTACACACAGACAGTCAGACACTATCAAGGAAGTCCCTAGCAGCTCCCAGCCTTCCTTCTGTGGCCTCTGCCTGCTGCTCCTGTCTCCAAGCCCAGGCCAGTCAGGTCCCAAATTTATGCCCTAGAAAGCCAAAGAAGACTAGATGCAGGCAAGCAGCAGTCGACAAGTATTTCTCAAATGTCTGCCAGGGCTGGGTATCTTGTCAGGTGCTAGAGATACAAGTGCAAAGAAGGAAGCAATCACTTCTTGCGGTGACTTTATATTCCAGTGTGAGAAACAAGTACATATGCAATTATACATAGTATAAAGTGAATAGATACAAAGATATACAGTGAAGGATCCCTTCAGAACCATGATTCTTAGGAAACAGGAAGGTCTAGCAGGGAGGCTGCATGACACAGGGACCATTGCCTACCAATGCTCCTCTAATTCTTGGATATTTGTAGCAATTTCCTCTTTGTCAGAGGGTTTGGGCCGCTTTGGCATGCCTGGCAGTCTGATGGTCTATGGAACCCTTCTTAGAGTGTTTTTAAATGCACAAAATAGAAATGCAGGATTACAAAGGAAATCAAAGGCTAGTGAAATTAAAATGTAAATCCCCCCCCCCAAGTTCCTAGACCCCCTGAAATCTATCCACTGACCTGTTGTGGCTGGGGTGGGGGGAGGATAACCTGCCCACCTGCCAGAGTCTGCAGACTCTGGCTCTAGAAGGATTACCTCACGAAGAGACGGTGGAAATTGAGGGCTGACTTAGACTGTTATTCCTAGCTGAGTTTCTCACCTTATCTTTAAGAGGAAAATAACAGAGCTCCTCACCAAATCGGCTTCTTGCCTGGACCCCCTTCTGGATGTTAATGTTCAGGGTGCTGGCAGTGACCCCATCTCTATCTCTTCCCAAATCACTAAGATCCCAAAACCTTATTAATTTCAGAGATTTTTTTAAAGGGGCAGAGGAGCATTTGGGGGCAACCCATTAGTCAGACTTCCTTGATTCCAATTTATACATCTGTCTGGTTACCAGAAAACCTATTTCAGCAAAGCCTCAACCTTGCAGTCTAGAAATTGTTCTGTGTTTATATGGGGAACATTTTTATTGTTTATATGGAGACTATTTCCTGATGCTTCAAAAGAATATTGATATGAGGAAAGAAGGACCATTATTTTATATCAGTGTTCTAACTGGGGCATGGTGATTAGAGCTTTCACCAGGACTCAAAATTCAGAAGGCCCCAATAATCTCATTCTTAGGCACACCTCCCTTGGTAGTGGCTTTATCTGGGGCAGGCTTCCTTCCCCTTCAGCAGTTTAGAACCTTCACGGTGTCCTTGGGCATATTTCTCCTGGCATTTGAGTCTGACCCCTTGCTACACAGCCATCACTTGCCAAAGTGCAACCATGACTAGTTATGGCTTTGATAATAAATAACAAAAGCTCAAGTGATTTATTTTAAACCATTTTTATTCAGCCTATGATACAGCTCAAATCAGAGTCCCTTTAATAATAACTGACAATGTGAACTAAGGAATTGGAACAGCATAAATAAAGTGTTTTAGAGACTGCATCCCTCACTGCTTCAGACCTCTGACCTAAATAGATCTAAAATTGGGCAATTGGAGTTCACAGATTAGCTGAGAAGATGAAATGGACCAAACTCTTATTCACAACAAAGAGAGGTTATGACTTAAAGAGAATGTGTTCTACTTTCTGTAGCAGGGTTGGACATAAATACTACAGTATTACCCAGATGAATTCAACCATGAACATTGAGGGGCTTGAAATATATTGGCAGGATTCATAAATAAATGCTGGTGTGGGGGAACTGAGTGTCTGAAACACCCCAAAGGTCAGAGGAACTTTGGAAATGGAAAAACAAAGCTTATTTTCATTACTCCTTCCCCAAATGCCCTAGATAAATACATTATATATGTCCCCCAAATACCTAAAACCTTAGGGAGGAGAATAATTATCAAAATGTTTTCACAGAGCCTCTGTTCACATGGGATGGAACAGCAATGTTCTGTGGAGAGCACCAACCTGTGTGACTTTGGACAGGTCTCTTAACATCTTTGGGCCTCACTTTTCTCATCTGTTAAATGGGTGTTGGAACATCTGAGGTACCTTCTGCTCTGACTTTGTCCAAATAATTTCATTTCTACGGGTCAAACTTTCCTAATCTTTATTTTTTTTTTTTTGTATTTTTGGAGGGGGAAGGGGTTAAGTGACTAGCCCAAGGACACACAGCTAGTAAGTGTTAAGTGTTTAAGGTTGGATTTGAACTCATATCCTCCTGACTCCAGGGCTGGTGCTCTATTTACCATACCACCTAGCTGCCCCACCTTCCTCATCTTTAAAAATGAATGAGTTGAACTAGGTGACCTCAGAGGACTCTTCTGGGTCTACATCTATGATCCCTCAATCCTTTGAGAAGTACTAGGTCTCACTTTAATTTCACTCATTTTGTGTCATACATTCTCAAAAACATCTTCCTGCATCAACTATTTTAGATCCGTGTGCCAAGAAATTCTTCCATATCTAGGACAAACAGAAAGGGTAAAAGATGACCAACCAGGTAGCAGGCCCGAAGGTAATGTTTCTGCGTAAAAACTCTATTTATAGAATGTCCATTGTCAAAGGCTTCCTTTAGGATGCCACTGAAACCTTGAATGAGGTCTGGACAACAAAAGCAGCCTCAGGCCATGATGAGACACTGACTCAGACCACACTGGACCCAGCTCAGGGGTGGCAGCATTCTCTCCCTTAGTTTCTGTAGCATCTCTAAAGGAAGGTGATAAAGAGCTGGCTTGGAAAATCACCAGATGACTCAATTTTTTCTTTTTGGTGGGGAGGAGGGACCCACATGTTCCCTGCCTCATTCCTACTTCATGAGGTAATCTTTCCTTTGTAGCAATGCTATTCCTGCTATAAAAGGAATCAGAATGATGTGGGCACAATCACATGTACCCTAACTTTCTCTCTACACAGTGGGAGTCACTTAAACATCAAACATTCATTAACTGAAGAAATCACTTAATCTCCCTGGGCATTAGTTTCCTCAACCGAAAAATGAGGGGGTTATACTAAATGACTTCTCAGGTCCCTTTAAGTTCTAGATCTATGATTTTAGGGTTACGTTTTAGATAGGCATTGTTCTAGGTGCTGAGGAGATAAGAACAAAGAATAAAACAATTCCTCCTTATGAGGAGTTCCCATTCTGATGAATCCTTGCTCCCCAGAATTCCACGTTAGGATTCTGGGTGTAACTTTCCATTCCCTCCTTCTCCCCAGCTTTCTCTCCCATGTATTTTTTTTTAAAGAAAGAGAACTAACATGACTCCTAGGTATTTGCATCTATCAATAGCAGTTAAGGGTATAGGAGAAACTAGAAGTTAGAAAGCAGCAAAGGAAACATTTTGAATACAGTACACTCAAGGATCTAGAAGCCTGCATGTGTCCTCGAGGCCAATGTTCCCCACACCTAACTGTTCAAGCTAGAAGGTATCTTATAGATTACATGAAGATCACATAAAACTTCTACAAACCTAAAGCATCTATAAATGTCTAACCTCATTCACTGGCTAAGCAGAGGTTGGACTAAATAAGTTCCAAAGCCTCTTTAAACTTGAAAAGTACAGGACTCCTCAATCTTATTAGTAAGCAGGCTCCCATTTGGTCCTTGTCACTGACAGCCACTGAGAACTTCTCAGATCCTTGCACACTGCTGAGATTTTACTATGATGCAGCCTAGCCTCAGAATTACATTGTTACTTCCAATATAAAACAAGATCAAACTCAAAAACTTGTTGGGGAGAGGTTGCATGGTACTTAATTATTGACCTGGGTTGCAACTTGTTGGATACATGTATGGCTGTTTTCCCCAGCTAAAGTATAAGGTCCCAGACAGCTTACATTTCTCTTGCATTCCTCTCAGTGTCTGGCAAGATACTTTGCTCATAGGTTAGGACAAGTACATGCTGAATGAATATACAGTGTCTCAAAAGCCTTACTGCACTTCTATGCTTTAATTGCTTCAGATACATAAAAGGCTACAAACTTACTAAAGAACTCTACATTTGAATGATTAATTAATGTCCTAAAATACTGATATATTTAGTAAATTTTTGAACTTTGTGAAGTTGTTCAACTAAAAGGACTGCACTTGCAATCCTTGTCTTAAAATCATCCAGGGAATAAGGTTTTAATGCATACATGACTGTTTTGACTTGACCCCACAAGAAATGACCAAACAAGAGGTCCTCCTTTATTTGTCCAATAGTCTGAGAAAATGGCATCTTGAAAGTGTCACACACACAATGTGTAGTGACAGGGCATCCTGTCTTGTTAAAATTTAAAATTGATCATTTAAAATTCACAAAATCACATTATATATAAAGGAAATTTAGATAATTAAACTTTCAAATGTTATTTTTTTGGTAAAAGTGTTGCTCTTATATTTCTTTTTTCTTTTTTTTTGGTCTTTTTAGAGGCAGGGAAATTGGGGTTAAATGACTTGCCCAAGGTCACACAGCTAGTAAGTATTGAGTGTCTGAGGTCGAATTTGAACTCAGGTCCTCCTGACTCCAGGGCCAATGCTCTATTCACTGCACTATCTAGCTGCCTTGCTCTTATATTTCTTGAGTTACTAAAGCTTAAAATTGCCCTAAGATTTTTAGGACACCTTGTATCTTAGAAAGGGTAAGAATAGACAACTGGTGATGCCAATGTGACATGAATGTGTTTTTTCCACAGCCAATAAAATGAATGAATGTTTGTCTCCACATGTAATAACCAACAATATGCTTGGTCTTCATGGGGGCTGCTCCTGAAGATTCCTGTGCGGCACTAGGTATACTATGGGAATAACTTGATTTGTTCCAGTCAGTGATCTGAAATGGGCTTCCAGTCACTCATATCCACTGCAAATGTAGCTATGAATTATTAGCATTGATCTACAAATAGCAGAATGAAGATTTGTCAGTCATCCACCCATGTCCAAAATTCATTGAAAATCACCTACTAGTAAATAACCAATGCACTTTCCATTTCATAGTTAGCTCTAAAGGCAAATCAATAGAGATTAATCAAGTTAGAGGCCTTCTGAAGTATAAGTATGTATTAATAATAATATGTATATATATTTTTAAACATTTGATCTTAAACCTCTGAATTCCAGATTTTTTCCCTACTTCCCTCATCACCCACCCTTACTGGGAAGATAAGCAATTCAATATAGGTTGTACAAGTGTAGCTATGCAAAACATTTCCCTATTGTGAAAGACTGACTATATTTCCCTCCATCCCATCTGTTATAGGAATGTAAATATTTAAGATCTTCCCTGCCCCTAGGCTTAAGTGTACCTGGAGTCTGTGGTGGGAGGCTTTTTTTTGTGATTGTGCAGTGGGTCAAGAGGGTCGTTACAGTCTCTGAACCTGGAGAAGGCTATATAAACCTTGATGTGAGACTTTGTTTTGGGGCTCACTTTGAGAAGTGTTGTGTGATTTGACCAGATGAGACTCTGGGCAGCCGTTGAGAGCCCCCTGGCCTTGAAAACCCAGATGTTGATGCTTCCCTAACTGCGATTTGGTATGGATGTGATGGTTAGACAGTTGGAGGCCTGTCTGCTTGAAATGTTTCAGTCTGTATACTCTGAAGTTCAGGGTGTTGACCTTTTCCCCCTGAACTAGGTAAAAGATATGTTTGATTGATTAAAACAAGATTGTTAACCCATTTTGAGTTGCTTTCCTTTAGAAAAGCAGATCTAAGAACCTGTGTTGGCAGCCACCCCTGGGGATGCTGGGGTGCTTGCTGCTACACCATCCCACCCCACCACTTGTTCTATTTTCTACTTTGATCTTGTCCCTATACAAAAGTGAGTGCTTCCAACTTCCCTCCCCCCAGCCTGCCCTCCCTTCCATCATTCCCCCACTCTCATGTATGGTGAGATAACCTATTTAGTGTGTATGTCAATCCCAAATTCAATGAGAATAAGGTTGACTCATTCCCTTTTGCCTTCCTGTTCTTCCCCTCCATTGTAACCATTTTCTCTTACCTCTTCTATATGAGATAATTTACCCCCATTCTATCTCTCCCCATCTCCTCTCATTATATTCCTCTCTCACCTCTTAATTTCACCTTTTAAGTATCATCCCTTCCTATTCAACTGGTCCTGTACCCTCTATGTATACCTGTATACATATATACACATGCTCACATATGTATTCATATACCCATATACCCTCCTATATAGACATATATATGTATGTATACACACACACATATTTCTATTCCCTTCAACTATTCTCATACTGAAAAAAGTTTATAAGTTACAATGATCATTTTTCCATATAGGAATGTTAATAGTTCAACTTTGATAAGTTCCTTATGAATTCTTTTCCCTGTTTATCTTCTCATGCTTCTCTTGCTTCTTGTATCTGAATGTCAAATTTTCTATTCAACTCTGTTTTTTTTTCATCAAGAATACTTGAAAGTCCTCTATTCCACTGAATGACCATATTTTCTCCTGAAGCATGATACTCAGTTTTGCTGGGTAGGTAATTCTTGGTTTTAATCCCAGCTCCTTTGCCCTCAGGAATATCATATTCCAAGACCTTTGATCCCTCAGTGTAGAAGCTGCCAGACCCTGTGTTATCCTGATTGTGTTTCTACAGTATTCAAATTGTTTCTTCCTGGCTGCTTGTAATATTTTCTCCTTGATCTGGGAACTCCCAAACCTGGCTATAATATTCCTAGGAGTTTTCTTTTGGGGATCTTTTTCAGGAGGTGATTGGCGGATTCTTTCAATCTCTATTTTGCCCTCTGGTTCTAAAACATCAGGGCAGTTTTCCTTGAGAATTTCTTGAAGGATGATTTCTAGGTTTTTTTTTGATCATGGCTTTCAGGTAGTCCAATAATTTTTAAAGTAGCTCCCTATGGATCTATTTTCCAGGTCAGTGGTTTTTCCAATGAGATATTTCACATTGCCTTCTATTTTTTCATTTGTTTGGATCTGTTTAATAGTATCTTGATTTCTCATAAAGTCACTATTCTTCCATTTGCTCCAATTTAATTCTGAAGGAATGATTCTCTTTAGTGAGCTTTTGAGATTCTTTTTCCATCTGGCAAATTTGAATTTTTAAGGCATTCTTCTTATTGCCTTTTTGAGCTTCTTTTGCCATTTGTGTTAGTCTATTTTTTAAGGTGTTATTTTCTTCAGTCAGGTTGTTTACTCTCATTTTGTAATTTTTTTGGTTAAAAAAATTATAAATTATCATTCTCATTTCTCTTCCCAATTTTTCCTCTACTTCTCTTATTTGGTTTTCAAAATACTTCTTAAGCTCCTCTATGGCCTATAAACAGCTTATTCTTTTCTTGGTAGCTTCTGGTGCAGGAGTTTTAACTTCACTGTCTTCCTCCTGTTCCATGCCCAATCCTTTTTGTCACCCCACAAAAGTCCAAAGTCAGGTTACTGTGCTTGCCTTGCTTCCCTTGTTTGATCAGGTTGCCACTCAATTACTTTACTTTTGAGTTTTTTGCCACAATAGAACTCTGCTACCAGTGGGGAGCTTTGTCCCAAATAGCTGGGTTTTTTTTCAGCTGCTGGCTCTGAAGCCTCCCCATGCTCTGGCAAACTGATCACGATCCCCAGGACCTCCACCCTAGACTGAAATCCAGATCCAAGCAAGTTAAAGTAAGAGTAATTACCCCTCAGACCAGTGGCTTGGTCCCCCTACAATCTGCAGCAGCTGCACCTCAGCCCACTTCTCCCTCCAGGGGGCAAAGGCCGACTGTACTCCCAGGTTCCCAGGTCTTAAAGTCCACACAGCACTGACCTCTCACTTTGTCTTTAACATCTGTGGGTTGATAATTCTGCAAAATGCCACAGCTGCTGGTGATCTGAAGTCCTTCCAGCTGGCAGCTGGTTGTGGCCACCCTGAGGCTAAAACCTTGGGCTCCCGTGGGGCTGGGCTTGGCTCCCAACACGATGCACTGGCCACTTCCTACCGGCCTGCCAGGCTGTCCTCAGCAGGAGGTTAGTTTATCTGTGTCATTTTGTGGGCTCTGTAGCTCCAAAGTTTGTTCAGAGTCTTCTTTTACATGAATTGGAGGAGGTAGAAGTCAGAGCCCCATGGAAGTTTTGTTTCCACTCCACCATCTTGACTCCTGGAGCTTATATTTCTAATGGAGGAAGTTCCCCCATAAAGGGGAACTGGAAGGGGAGTTGGCAAATGATGGTAGGGAATATGGAGGCCTGATTCTGGAAAAGATAAGGCAAAAGCCTAGAGTCTCATGGGTGAAGTCCAAAGTCCCAAGGTGAGAAGGGATCAGGATGATGGTTGAGTATAGGAATCGTGGTGTCAAGAGGGCCATTCACCTTCTCTCCAACACTTTTATCATGTAGTATTATGTATTATACCTGTATGCATTGATATCTTACTAGAATGTAAGCTCCTAGTGGACAGGAGTCATTTGTTATCTAGATTTTTTTTAAACCCCCCCCCCCCCAGTACCTAGCACAATGTTCTGTATGTAGTAGGTACTTAATAATAACTATGGCATTGTATTGTAGTAGGAACATAACATGAAACCTGCCAGTTTCATGGTTTTTGGAGCAGAGACCTAATCCCTGTTATGATGCCTAATGCCATGGAAGGTTGGGTATCACCACTATTATAACCTATTTTCTTCGTGGATTTTCAGCTATCAAAACCATAGATTGTAATTATTTAGAAAACTTATATAATTATTAACTGATTGGAAAAAAGAAATCCAACCAACACTCCCCTAACAAAACAGGCTAAAGGCGGAGAGATGTAAATGCAACTATGCTCTTCAATTATTTTTCTGCTGCAATAAAAGCAACTAAATCACCTTGAGTCTTTATTGATAAAAGAGCTGAAAAAGTTTGTGGAGAAGCAAAATGACCATCTCTGCTTTTGTATTTGTAAGAACTTTTTGTATAGTAAGCACTTAATGCCTTTTCATGTAATCATTCCTTATTTTCATTCATTCATCTATTCACTCATTCCTGAAAAAAAATCCTAGTTTGGCCCATGTGACCCATAACAAACAGTAAATCAAAGGGTTGTGAACAGGATTCTTCATGTTCTGTATGTAAAGGGTTTTGCAAAGTTTAAAGTGCTATATAAACATTAGTTACTAGTTTTATCATCCTCATCTCAGTAAAATTTTAAAAGAAAACAGCAGAAAGAGGGTTGGATTTGGAGTCAGCAGATCTAAGTTCAAAACATGACCCTGAGAAGGTCACTGAGTTTCTTTGGGCCTCAGTTTCCTCCTCTGCCAAACAAGAGGGTTGGCCTCTATAGCCCCTTTCAGCTTTAATTCTGTGATGCCAAGAACTCTTCAGTCTTTGAATTGCGGTTAGGGCTCCTTGGAAAGGCAATCACCATAGCTTTGTCTCTCATCAGGCCTCTCTTTGCTCTCTACAGAGTATAAGTGATTAGAAAGATGATAAAACTAGAATTGTAGACACTCTAATGGAATGATTTGGGGAGCTCACTTATCAGGAACTGATCATGGACAATCATAGTGGCAGCTAACTCATCAGGAAGGAGGTTTATCTGTGGCAGAGTCTGCTTGGCATTTCTGGAATCATACTAGACCTGCTCATTTCCTTGAGAAGGCCAATGTAAGGGTCATGAACACAGAACAGGGGAGGGAGAATGAGTCACTACAAAAGCATTTTTTCCCCCGAATTCTGTGATGTCATCCTCATACTCCCCATCCATATTCATTGTATAATCATAGACTAGACTACACACATAGATCTAAACACTAAGAACATGGATCCAACATATGAGATCTTGGCATATAGCATATATGATATTGATATTTGCTCAAGTTGAAAAGCTATCATCAAATGGAAATGGAGGTTTCTGGGAAAAACAAATTGAGGAAACTCCAAAAATTTGCTGAATAGTTAATATTGTACACATAATTGTAAAAACTAAGGTATTGACTTGGCTATTAATTCAGTTTTTTATTTTTCAGGTATATTTCCTGAAGGTCTCTCCCCCAAAGTATATTAAATCACAAGCAAACCCAGATTTAGGTGTCAGGTAGCCATATCGTCAGTCCCGCTTTCTGTGGCCATGACTTGTCTCCCACATTATCCTTTGCTAAACCACATGCCTCTTTGATGAATGCTTTTTGAAACAGAACCATCTTCCTTCAATACTACCAATGATCTTACTGACCAAGACAGATTTTTCTCAGTTCTCATCCTTCTTGACCTGCTTCATTTGAAAATACTGAGCACTTTCCTCCTGGATACTAAATGGTAAGGTGCTGTTCCTAGAGTCAGAAGGATCTGAGCTCAAATTTGTCTTCAGATTCTTACTAGCTATATGATCCTGGGCAAATTAATCTTTCCTTGTTTCAAATTTAAAATGAGTATAATTGTGGCACCCTCATTGCAGGGTTTTGTGAAGATCAAGTGAGATATTTGCTGAGTACTCTGCAAGCCTTACAGCTCTACATACCTACTAGACTATTAGTACCATCATTCTCTTTTCTGAGTTTTCATTTCACTGCTCTCTTGTTTCTCCTCCTATCTGACTGTTCATCATTCATTATCATACTTCCTAACAGTGGTTGTTCTTTATGGCTCTTCCTAGGCCTTCTCTCACTTTTCTCTTTCTCTTGATCTCATCAGCTCTCATGAATTCATAACTTCTATGCACATACTCCCAGATCTAGCTGTCCAGCCCTGGTCTCTCCCTTCAGCTTCAATCCCTCAACACCAACTCTCTATTGGACATTTCAAACTGGATTTTTCAGAAACATGTTGAGTTTTAGCACATCTAAAACATAATTCATTTTCTTTCCTCTCAGACGTTTCTGTCTTCTAAGCTTGCCAATGTCCATTGAAGACATCACCATTCTTTTGAAAGTTCACCATGGTTATAACCTCATCATTAGTCTCCGTTTCTCCTTGCTCACTCTTTGTAGATGATCAGTTCCCAATATTGCTGTTTATTCTTCCCCAGTATTGCTCAAATTTGATTCTTTCTTTACATAGCCACCACTCTGATGCTGGATTCTCTTCACCTCTTATCTGGTCTTTTGCAAGGAACTCCTGATTGATCTATCTAGTATTTCCTCATTCCAATATAGGTTCCCTACAGCATCCCAAATGATTTTCCTTAAGCACAGGTCACACATGTCATTCTCTTATTCAATCAAATCCAGTGGCTCCCCAGTGCTAGTGACTGTAAACTTTTTTTTGTATTTTAAAACCATTCTTAATCTTGCTTCAATCTACTTTTCCAGTTTCATTGGACATTGTTCTCCTCACTCTCTATAGTCCAGTTAAACTAGCCTTTTTTGCAATGGCTATCACCTAAAGCTAGAAAACACTCCTTCCTCACCTTTATCTTCCAGAATCTCTTTCTTCCTTCAAGACAAAGTTCAAGTAGAATCTTCTCTAAAAAACCCACCCTCAGTCCACAGTAATTAGTGCCCTTCTCTCTTTAACAGGGTGACTTTGTACAGGTCTCCTTCACTTAATTCCAATTCACTTCCATGTCATATCACTTCCCTGAGATTGCGGCCCTCTTTGAGAACAAAGGACAAACAACAGTTTCTTGAAGGTAGTGGTTTTATTTTTAATTTATATCTAGATCCCCCCATATCTAGGATAGTCACTGGCACATAGTAGATGCATAAGAAATTGTTTTCTTCACTTCCAAATGCCAGTTCTCCTAGGTTTGTCCTAGAGTTACTCCATTGTGATCCTTTATCTTTTGTCATTTTTTCTTCCTCTAATGAGACTTTAAGTCTTTTTGAGCCCAAACTATCTCTGCTTCAACAAGAAAGAATGTTTCTTCCAAAATGGCCTCTTCAGTGGTGCTCAAGTATTTGGGCATACATATAGTCATGTTTATGTTACACCTGTTAAATGCCACTTTTATGGCATTTAATCTTAAATGCCTGCTAAGGACTGGAATCAGAAGTGCAGAGTAGTTTCATTCAGGGCTTAAGAAAACATGGAAATTAATGTAAAACTCATGTGTTTTTATAAGGAAAATTGGTAGTCTCAAATTCAGTTTAAAAAAACAACTTCATTGCCTTTTAATTTGGTCTGTTAGCTCACTAAGTGCTTTTAAATTAACTTTTTAAAGAACTCAAGCTTTAAATCAAACTTCTCTATGCAAATGGAGGTCTCTTTGGCCTATTTCATCAATGTACTGCCTATATGTACTGCCAATGTATTACCTATATGCATGCATATAGGCCTTAAGGTGGGTGTCCACCCTGATTTTTTCAGAAACATAAGAAACAAAGGATAATTCTTCTAAAATGTTTTAGAGAATAGTTTTGATCAGTATGTACTAGTCCCTGATTACTCATGTTATAACTTCTTTTCCTATTCCAAACTGATATTCTTGGTGTCTATGGGGGAAAAAATCACATAAAAAGCTTCTTCTCCTTGGGCAGGGGAGCCCAGAAATGCCTTTCTTCCCCTGAAGGGAAGTTACATTTCCTGTTTTCTCATGGTGACTCATGATTACTATCAGTTACAATGCTGTAAGCTGGTAATGTTAGTCCTCTAGGACTCTGTGATTAGAGAGGTCCTCCTCCCCTTCCACTGAAGATTTTGTCAACCCCAAAGTCTATATGGAAGGATAGAAAAAGTACTTCGAAAAAAATCAATGCAAGCACATCCTCCATCCTCACTGACTAAAGCCTACTGTGCTGGTGCAGGCTTACTGGATATTTCATTTTTGGTTCTTCAATGAAAATAACATAACCTCAGCATGTGAAATGTAGTTAACTGCAAAGTAAATGCAGTAAAGTCATAACTAGTTATTTTCACACCTAGGGCAGGCAGCACAAAAGTTACCCTCAAATAAATTTTTAAAAAAATGAGGACGATTTAAAATAGATTTTCATTCTTCAGGGTCAGAATTGTATTTTCACTTGTTTACACAAATCTTTCCCTGGCAAGTATCCAAGCATTCAGAACGCTCCAAATTTATACTTGTGGTTTTCAAACAAAACTCTTTCTACAATTTTGGGGTCTTCTATTGCTGACAAGTTGTATAAAGATCTCTCATCTTCCCTTCACCCATTCCCCTAGCTCTAAACTGTCCCCAAGTGATTCTGGGCCACCTGACTGCTCCCATTGTTTAAATGAGATGGGAGGCACCAACACTATTCCTTCTGGTGAGCAGGAGGACCACAAGGCCTTACCATATGCCCTGTTACTGAATCCTAAATTTCCAGGCCTCATAAGCCATCCACCATACTTCATCTATCTCCAGATTTCCAGTGTTATTATATGACCTACTGATGTAACCTAAGGACCCCTGGGGCCTTGTCAACCACCTTACCCCACCCTCCACTTGCACCTTAGGACATCTAGCCTATCCATCCTATAGATGTTATATTTTATGAGTTGTCTCTCTTTAATTAGAATGATCTTGAAAGCAGAGATCATCTTGGTTTTTCTGTTTATATTTCCCAGGGCACAGCATAGTTCTTGGCATATAGCAAATACTTATTAATAAAAGTTTTTTCATTTATTAATTCATTTTGTCCTAATATATTTAGTTGAACTGTCAATGGTGGAAGCATTCTGGAAGATCTGGAATGCCACTAGGAATGCTTCCTAGTATGCCTTTTTGTTGTTGTTCAGTCCTTTCTGACTCTTTGGGATCTCATTTGGGGTTTTCTTGGCAAAGATACTGGAGGGGTTTGCCATTTCGTTTTACAGTTTATTTTCCAGATGAGGAAACTGAGGCAAACATGGTAAAGTGACTTGCCCAGGGTCACACAGCTAGTGTCTGAGGTCACATTTGAACTCAGGAAGATGAGCCTTCATGATTCCAGGCCCTATATCTACTATGACAATTAGTTGCCCTCCCACAGTCTAATACAGTTGAGTAATGAGGAGGTTGCAGGCCTTCTCCAATTCTTTTTGCTAATGCTTGGATCCTTCCTAGTCTGGTTCATATCTAGCCACTGGATTATTTAATTACGTTTGCCAAAAACCTCTTGTTTCTCCCCATCACCAATTTGGCTTTGGAGTTTCTCATCTGTCACTATGTTCTCTTTGTCAAAAGCATAATGCTCAAGTGAATTCTTGGACAACACCTTGCCTCTCCAATTCTCATCTTCTGCTTCCATTTCTCAGCTCTGGCACCACTGCACTTATGGTTTTCTTTGCTCAGGCAGCTTTTATTACTGGTCATGTTCTTACCTGTATCTGATGTGTTCATTATGCCATTTGCAACAATTTGAAGTCCCATCAAACTGGGGTTCATCCCAGGCAGCCAGGGGGATTTCTGTAAGCTCAAAATTGCCAAGTGATTCTTTGCCATTGCTTTTACATTCACAGAATGGCATAACATGAGTCTAGATGTCTGAGCAACTGATGAAAGTCAGCATCTGTCTGGCAAAGACAGCGGTTTGAGGTTTGATTACAACTCAGCCTTGCCACAGTTTCAGTATCAAGGGACAGGAGCAATAGCAGCAAGCCTTGAACATTCTTAGGTTCATCCCTGGTCAAGACAGTGGTATGGACAGCAGCAGCCTCAAACTATTCTTTGTATAATTCTATGATGCTGAAAAAGTGTGTGCCGTATATATACAAATATGTATATATTTTTTACACCAACCTTTCCATCTGACTCATAAACAAAACTAGCAGCAGTTGGATCAATGAAATCAGTAACTGTTTCAATGTCTTTGGCGGCCTGAAGTTGGGAATTAGTGAAACAGACTGATACTGTGACCACATTGCTTTTCCAAAGATAAACTTTAACAGTTTCTTTCATTTTTGTGAAAATCATAGAGGATACTTCCTGTGCATATAATTTTTCCTCATTTGAGTACTCCTCTCCCACCCCAAATTGGCTCACTCACCAAAACTTCGCTTATACTGGCAGATTGGGGATTCCCATAGGGATTGCCATAGCTACAACTAACACTTCCAGAGTTCTAGGGACAACTTTAATGGCTGGATCCTTTCCTATAATTGTATACTTTAGTTCCTGAGCCCCTACCAGTGTGCTTCCTATTTAACAAATCAGCCAAGATAGTAGGCTCAAATTTAAAGTACCATAGTGTTGAGGCACATGTGTAGGGGGCAAATGTTTATAGGATAACTTTCAACTGTGGAACTGTGAGCCTTGATATCCCTTCTTTTCTTCCAAAAATTTTTTTTCCTAAGCCTGATCTTTTTGCAAGACTGAATCTAACCCAGCCTATAAGTGTAGGATATAGTCATAATTCTGATCCCATCATTAATCAGCATGGAGGCACTGACTTTCTCTGTTTCTGACCTGGGCTGACTTGACCCTCCCTATGTAACTCAGTGGTCCTTCACTTCCAGGGATTCATCATAGTTATACCATAGTTAATATAAATGCCCGATCTGTTGAGTCCACCACAGCTTAGAACTCTGAAGCACAAGAGATCCACAGGTGTCAACCTCCTTCACAGCAGGGATTATAGGAATGGCCTACCAAATCTGGATGCCTCCAGAGCAAGTTGCATAAAAATTCATTGATGAAGGTGCCATTGATGTTAGACAGGTATCTCTTCTGTTGGGCCAACCTTCACTTCTTCAGGGCTGGGCTACTTCTATGTTGGGCTATGTCACTTTTCTTTGCTGTGTTCTTTTAGAAAGAGCAAGAGACCCATAGTCTTGGATTCATACTGGCTTTCCAATTGTTTCTTTGGTTGGTCTCTGAGGGGTTCCTACTTTCAAGGAAGCAGGAGACAATGAAGAGAAAAGGAATTTCTTTTTTCCATCAACCTGTTTTGTTTTGGTTTTTTTTTTTGCTTTTTTGAAGGGCAGTTGGGGTTAAGTGACCTGCCCAAAGTCACATGGCTAGTGTGTCAAGTGTCTGAGGTCAGATTTGAACTCAGGTCCTCCTGACTCCTAAGCAGGTGTTCTATTCACTGCGCCACCTAGCTGCACCCCCATCAATCTGTTTTGACACATTTTCTTAGAACCTATTTTTGATCCAAAGTAGGATCTCTTTAGTGAGAAATATTACTTCTAACTTATGGTTCCAGGCACAATGCTAAGTACTGGGATACAAAGGCATAAATGAAACAGTCTCTGTGTAAAAATAAAATTGTGGGTTTAAGTAATCACAATGTACAACAACCAGAAAGGATCAGGAAAGGCTTCCTGTAGGAGATGGTACTTGAGTTGAATCTTGAAGTGCAAGGATTCTAACAGGAAGCATTGAAGGAGGGCAGGGGGCCTTCTAAGGATAGTGATGTGACCAGACCCACAAAAGCCCAGGGCTTGAAGCAGTCTGGTAAGGTCACTCTCTGCCTCCTGGCTTTCCTGGCTTCCTCGGAGCCCCAACTAAAATCCTAGCTTCTCCAGGAAACTTTCCTGAACCCATTCATGCTTTGTGTTTATCTCCAGTTAATACTCTCAGCATCTTGTTTGCACCTAGTGTTTGCATGTTGGGTCTTCCATTAGATTGTGAGCTCCTTGAGGCCAGGGACTGTCTTTTGCCTTTCCTTTTAACCTCAATACTTACTATGTACCTAGCACATAGTAGTTACTTAGCAAATGTTTGCTGACTGATTACAGCAGCAACAACAATGGATTAAGAATAATAGCATGTGGGCTTAAGTTCCATCTCCACTCTTTACTAGCTAAGTTACTTTATGTTAGAATGTAAACTCAATCATTAAGAGTAAGATTTGTTTCATTCTTCCTGTTTGTATCTTCTTCAGTGCTTAATATGTACAGTAAGTTCTTATTAAATTCTTGTTGGTTGACCTTCATGTGAGCCTCAGTTTCCTGATCTGTAAAATGACACCACCATCAGCACTAACATATCTTGAGGATCACATAAAAAATGTACAAACTACAGAATTTGAGAGTTGGGAGGAAGTTCAATGGCCAAGAAATCCCCACTATAATATACCTGATATGAGGCCATCTAGCCTCTGCTTGACCACCTCCAGATAGTGGAAGCCCACCAACTCTCAAGGAAACCCATTTGATTTTGGTACTGCTCACTGTTGGGAAATTTGTCCTGACATTAAGTCTAAATAGACTCTTTGCAACTTCCACAAAATTCTTCCCTGAGGTCAAACGGACCAAGTCACCTCTGCCACATCAAATATTTGAACAGTTATCATGTTCTCCCCAAGTCTTCTTTTCTCCTAATTGTCTGTGATCCTCATATGCCATGAACTCAAGACCCTGAACTATCCTGGTTGCCCTCATCTGGACATTCTCCATCATCAATGCTCTTCTCCTACCTGCATTTTAAGGATTTAAAAGTACCTAACATGTATTATCTCATTTGATCTTCACACCAATACTGTGAGGTCAATGTGATCACTACTCTGGTTTTCTAGATGAGAAACCTGAGGTCAAGTAACTTGCCCAGGGTCATATATCTAGTAAATTTCAGAGGTAGGATTTAATCTCTTAAACTGTGGTGCCCAGAAATAAAGATGATATTAAAAAAAGAGGTCTTTTTTTAAAGACAGAGTATAGTAGGATTATCACCTCCCTATTCCTAAAAACTGTCCTTCCTAATGCAGTCAAGGAAACATCAGTTTTTTTGGGAAACCACATCACATTGCTGACTCATATTGAGTTTGTAGTCCATTAAAATCCCCAGATCCCTTTCAGAATAGTTGCTGCCTATCAAACCTCCTCCATCTTGTATTTATGCAGCTGATTTTCTATAGGGGGCAGAGAGGGGTGGCCACCATCTAGAAAACTTTACATTTGTTCCTACTGAACTTCATCTTATTGATTTAGCTCTGTGCTTTGGCCTGTCAAGATTCTTTTGGGCTCTACTATCCAGAATGTTAGTGATCTTTTTTTTTTTTTTTTTAAGCAATTGGGGTTAAGTAACTTGCTCAAGGTTACACGGCTAGTCATTTGATTTATGCGTGGGTGCTCATTTTCTGAGGCCGGATCTGATCTCGGGTCATCCAAACTCCGAGGCCGGCGCTCTTACTCACTGCGCCACCTAGCCGCCCCTTTAGGGCAATTGGGGTTAAGTAACTTGCCCAAGGTTACACGGCTAGGTTTTTGTTTGTGCGGATTAAGTGTCGGAGGCCGGCTCCGAACTCAGGTCCTTCTGATTCCAGGGCCGACGCTCTATTCACTGCGCCACCTAGCCGCCCCGTGATCTTTTTTTTAACCTTTGTTTCATCTACACATTTGATGAGCACGGCATCTATGCCTTTATCCAAGTCACAGACAAAAATGGTCCCCTGGACTCTATATGTACTCATGAGAGAGCCTGTCACAGACTATTATGGGCAGATGTTTTATACTGACTATACTTATTGTGCCACTTTAGTAAATAGCCCTTTCTAAAAAACCACTCGAGGCTGTCTGTCTAAATAGTTCTTGACTGATAATCTCAGGAGGAAGCAGAGCCATGAGGGTTTGAGTCAAACAATTCCTCAGGGTCACTACCAGAACTCATGGGGGGAAGATGGAGCTGACCAAGCCCTGGGGTCCTGACTTATCAGTGGAAATGGGATTTGGATAAAGATTTTCAGAGTTGACATGAGTTACATTTGTCCTTAGCTTCCCTCATCAGTATCAGCTCATTCTGAACTCTGGCATCCCTGACACTGTTCTTGCAGGATGGTTCCACACATATATTTGTTTTCTATTACTTTCTATTAATAATCTGTTACTTGTATGAAACCATGAAAACTATGTGATTGTGTTATTTATTTGCACATACTATTTATATATTAAAAATACATAAAATACAAGAATATAAATTATTCATTATTATATTTGTTATTATTATTAATTTCTTTGACAATTTCTTTTGACAACTCTTCTGTGTGGGGGAAATTCTGAACTAATGGAACAAACTCCCTACATTAATCAATCAAAGTATTTATTGGACCTATTATACCAGGTGCTATGCTAGCCATTAGGGAATACAAAGAAAAAGTAACAATAGTCTTTGCCTTTAAGAAGATTATGTTTTAGTGAGAGAGCCCACCCTTGAGGTTTCTTCCTTCCCTAGAAAATACACGGGAACCAGCCTTATCTTTTCATTGTTATTCTTTTCCAACCTGGTTGGTTATAATGCAATGTTCTGTGGGGTTTTCTACAGTAAACTGAGAGGGAAATAGACCCATTACATATGTATCTGCTATTCGAACCACAGCCAGTAGTTTGGTTCCAGAGTATTTTCATTACAAAATAACCACGGGTGACTGTGGCACCTGAATCATTTCCCATTTTTCTAGTTGTAGAAGACAAAATGAACTTACCAATCCTGAAATTCATCAGCTGTCAGAGCTGGGAAAGGGCTTTAGTGCTCAGGTGTCCAAGGTCGATTCTCTCAGTGACATGGATTTTATGTTGGTGATCTGGTAGATAACAGTTCTATAAGCAGCTAGGACTATCCTAGAGTAACTCATGGTCAGGGTTGGGGTGATTCTCCTGCCTGCTTCTACATGGAAAACATTAGCTTGGGATTATTTTTGAGCTGAGAAAGAAAATGTAATTGGCTACATTAACTAGCACAGGTTCCTGCTAAATAAGTGTCTTAAATGGTAAAGAAAAGGCCTAGGCAAGTTCACCCTGACCTCCTGAAAGTTTAGTAAAAAAGGAAGACTATAAACATAGAGCTACAACATATGGTCAGTCATGCTTTCCCCCTTTTACAGATTAAGCTTGCCTTTGTATGCTTGCAAAACATCCTACATAAGCAAGGGATAGATCTCAAATAGTCTTTTGACAGCACCTTTGTTTAACATGTATTTATTAAATGGCTATTTTACTTTATTTTTTTGGTTACCACTATTCTAGTAAGGATGGCTAGGTGGAGCCATAGTGCAGACTACTGGGCTTGGAATCAAGAAGACTCATCTTCCTGAGTTCAAATCCTGTCTCAGACACTAACTAGCTGTGTGACCCTGGGCAAGTCCCTTAACCCTGTATGCCTCAGTTTCCTCATCTGTAAAATGATCTGAAGAAGGAAATGGTAAACCGCTCCAGCATCTTTGCCAAGAAAACTTTAAGTGGGGTCATGAAGAACTGGACATGACTGAAAAACAATGGTGCTTTCAATGATTCTATTCTGGGATAGGCAAGAATAACAATAACTTGTTTTTTTTACTATATTCTTTATGGCATTTATCATAGCACTTAGTTGATCATTATCACCCTTTAGGTTCTAAAGCTCCTCAGAAGGTATGTGTGCATACATGCATACACACATCTAAACAGAAGTATGTAGACATTTTCTTGACACTTAGGCAGTTTTTCTAGAGTATTTTCAGCTTTTTTTTTTAAAAGAAAAGTAATGGGGCTTAAATGACTTGCCTAGGGTCACACTGCTAGTAAATGTCTGAGGCCAGATTTGAACTCAGGTCCTTCTGATTTTGTCTACGGTACCACCTACTTGCTCCATTTCCACAGATTTTGAAAAAACAAACAAGGCTGATGAAGAATGCCTATGACCCAGGCTAAGATAAACAACTGATGAACAGCATAGGCAGCTAGATGGTTCAAATAAGTGGAAAGAAATCTGGCTTTGGAGTAGAATACCTATGTACAAATCCTGCCTGGTTAATCTTGCCCAAGGGACATCTCCCCTCTATAAAATGAGGGCATTGGACGAGAAAGCTTCTGAGGTCCCTTACTTAGGTATCTTTTCTCTTAGAGCAACTTATCCTCATTTCTAAAGCAACAAGCATATCAACATACTATGAAGCAGCTTAATTAAGGCATTAAGAGGCAGGTGCTACATTTTACAAGGCAATTAACTGTGTAGTCTGTGATGAATAAATTATGAAGCTATTGCCAGGGAAAATCAGGCACCTTCTCTTAATGCTCCTGCCTTGTAGGCAGGGACCCTGACACGGGTATAGAGAGCATCCAGAATAAAGGAAAGTGTAATAAATACCTCTTTCATCTCTGTGTCATGCTGACACTTTCTGACTTCTTCATTTAAGGGCTGCCCTAGGCCGCACTGCTCCTATGGAGGATGAGAGGTTGTTGTGTGGTCAAGGCTGGTATGAACCAGCCGGAGGACCAAGGTAAATGAGGACAATGGAAGTTTTAACATTTTCTTCAAATCTAGCTGAAATGCAGCTGGCTTCCTTAACAGTCACTGAGACCTCGAAGTTGGAAAAAGGGAGTAGGATTAGGGCATCCTGTGAATTAAGCTACCAATAAATCAACAAACAAACTAAGAGAGAAAAGAAAGAGGAATTCAAAGATGGAATTTTATAATTTGTTCTGATGCTTAAAATACTTTTTTAGAAAGCAGAGAGATGTTATCAGGAATATCTACTATGTAGACAGAGCACTGTACAAGGCACTCTGGGGGAGGTGGGAAATGAGGTGATCATAACAATCAGTCAATGTGGTATAATCCAATATGGTTGAAAAAGACTGGGCTGGTACTTGGGAGAGCCAGAAGCCAGTCCTGGTTCTGCCACTTATTTGTTGCATAACCACCTAGGGACACCAATCAATAAATATTTATGAAGGTCTTACTATGTGCCAGGCACTGTGCTGAATGCTAGGGTTTGGAGTTATTACAAAGAAAGGCAAAAGATAGTTCTGCTTCCAAGGAGTTCTCAGTCTAATAGGGAACACAACATTCAAACAACTCTATACAAATAAACTATATACTAGAGCTAATTAACAGAACAAAGGCAGTTAACCTTTCTATGCCTTCAGCTTCCTTTCTGTAAAAACGGGATGGATTGGACTGCATACTCTTTAAAATTCTATGATTCCATGATCTCTGCTCAAACTACTGGCAAGTTCCTTATAACTTACAGGCTACTGTGGGCATTTGGAAATTAAAGTCTTGCCCATGGCCACAGTCAAAATATACCCAAAGTAGTAAAACTTGAACCTTCAATGCCTAAAACACAGTAAGATTTTAATACATGCTTGCTGACTCTTTTACTGACTTCGTGGCCAGTCCTCTCTCGAATACTCTATATTCTTACCTCTTGCTGAAGCAATGATATGTATTACTAATAAATAACATTAACAACAATGTTAATTATATTATAAATTAATAACAGTTTAGTACTAATAATTAATACCTCAATATTAATGTATCTATTATATAATTATTTAAATCTTACAATTATGCTTTATATTACTGACAATATTATAATTAATACTGTATTACTTAAATAGTACTTTTCCTCTCCAATTTACAAACTGAAAATAATACAAATGAGAATCTAGCAGCATATAAATGCAATGTATTGAGATAAGCTGGGAATACTTAATTTTCCAAAGGTAACGCAGCAGCTTTCATTGTTATGCTATTTGAGAGTAAGAGCTATGTTTTATTCATCTTTGCTTGTCCTTACCACCCTCTTTTTCCTGGCCTACCACAGTATGTCACACATAATGATGGGCACATAATTTCTCTGACATGGATGCTTTTTCCTCCTCTGTACAGATCACAGCTCATTTTTTTTACTGTTTTAGCACCCACTACTTGTAAGGATGGTCTGTTCTACTTGTATCTGTCCATTGTTCTTTGAGTTACTTTTGATTCCTCTGAGATGATGGTGCTATAGAGTTTCGACCAAATATAGCAAACCTAGAAGAATGCTGGTGTAAAGAGATGGGCTTTTGTGTCAGTGTGTATATCCAAGTGTCCTTGGGCAAGTCACTGAACTTTCATGGGCCTCAGTTTTCTCATCTGTAAAATAAAGGTGTTGGACTAGATGAGCTTGGGATCAAGAACCCTGAGCTCTTTGCCGATTAAGATCTGGCTTAATGTGCTCTTGGCAACCAGTGAGGCTTCTTAGGGTCTTTGGGATAAAAAGCAACTCCATTTGGAGTCATAGGACATGTACAGATCTTTCCTCAATCATTTATCATTTCTTCTCTTATCACTTATTCTTGTGACCTTGAACAAGTCACTTAACCTGAAGCTCAGTTCCATCATCTGTGAACTGAGGAGGCTGGTTCTGATGCCTTTTCAGTTTTCAATCTATGATCCTATTATAAGAGCATTTGTGAAATGGCCCCGCTGCAATTCAGGTGTGTGGCATTGATTGTGTTCACTCTGCTCTCTGGCTACCTCCACCTAGATCTGCCCATGTAAAATACATTGTGCTGTTTTAAGAAATAAATGATTTTCCCCTGCTAGAATTTCCCTCTTCCCTGGTTCCCTTCTTTAAAGGCAAAGGCAGAGAGACAATCTCCTTTGAGAATGGATGAAAATTCACCACTAGATGGCATAAACCTGATGACTTCAGTGTCAGATTTATTTCTGTAGAGACTATGTTTCTAAATAGTCTGATCTTGGCTAAATACTGAAAGGGGCCAAGCTATAAAGGAAGAGGGTGACTTTTACCTTCTCACTTCAGGGCTCACCTTACATGAGCTGTCTCCTTTATCTTCCAACCTAATGCTGGGACTGATGGAAGAAAAACAAGAAGCTTGAGCATCCTGCATGGCCAGCCCTGCAAAGATGAAACTGGAGACAGACAAAGTTTGCTTCTGGCTCTAGCTGCTAGGTAGCACATAATGTCTAGGGGCTATTCTCAGTAGCTCCAAAGCCCCTTACTGCTGCCCTATGTTTCAGACCTTTCGTGGCTTCCACCCAAAGTTTCCCAGCTGATTGATACTCATTTGTGCTTTGACAATTATAAAAAATTATTATATATTATTTTTAAAAATTGATAACTATATTTCAATAGAACTGGTTCTCTTTGTAATCCCATGTATTTTATCTTCTGTATTTAGAAACATTATTCTGAGAAGTCCATGGATTTTGTCAGATTCCCAAAGGGGTCCAGGATGCAAACAAGGTTAAGTCCTCCTCATGTCAAGCATTATCTACTCTCTGTTGATGGCTTAGAGACAAGAACTCTCATTCTAGAGTCCGAGGATGTACATCCACTTTCTGGCCCTATCATTTATTCTGTCTGTGGGCCAAATTGCTTAACTCTCCTTTGGACTCCAGTTTCCTCTCCTATAAAAAATGATGAGGACAGAACATAGTGTAGTGGAAAGAATGAGAAAGATGGGGAAATTAAACCCCACTGCACTTGGAATCACATTCAAATCCCATTTCTGTCTTGGGCAAATCCTTTAACCTCTTCAGGTCTCAGCGGTATCTTCTATTAACGAAGGTGTTGGACCAAAGAGATGCTACATTTCTAAGCATACATCCCTAAATCTATGAACCAATGATTATTTTTTTTCAAGGGGGGAATTAAACTCACAGCAGTGATTGTGGTAGCTTTTGAACCTAGTCAGGTTCAGAAGGGATTTATCTGTCATCTCCAAGTAAGAACGCCCACTTCCAAATAACATGTGACTAACCAGGTTCACCGTGGGCTCATATCCACTTAGTTGATCAACACAATGATGGATCCTCCCAATAGTTTTCTCTTTAAAAGCAGAACATTAATCATGACATTTAAAACAGAAAATAATAAAATTCAGTTAAGCTTGATCATAATTCTGCCTGACACTATGGGATTCATGCAATAAAGATTTTGTAAAGTAGCTGTCACAGTAAACATAGCAAACTGAATTTATTTTTGCCAAACAATCTGCTCTATATACTAACATCTTCATTAATGATTTAGTGAGCAGCTTCACAAATCTGGGATCGTCCCGCTCATTTCAATGTGATCATCCTTGGAGCAGTGACAATGTGGTCCAACACCAAACCACACATATAAAACGTTACATTGTTAGGCACCAATACTGTGTCTCTCCTTTTGTGTGATATGGCAAAATGAAACTAGCCTTATATAGGTAACATATCAGTTGATTAGAGAACCAGTAAGCTATATGAGAGCTGTGCTCTTAAAGAAATTATATGGAAGTTTTACTTTTAAGGTAAAGAAATATTAAGTTTACTGGAATAAAGGCTCAGAAGTCTACACATATTTAAATTCTGTCTTTATAAAAGGCTAGGTGGTACAGTGGATAGAGTTGCTAGCTTGAAGTCAGGAAAACTCATCTTTGTGAGTTCAGATATGGCCTTGAACACTACCTGTGAGACCCTAAGCAAGTCACTTCACCCTGTTTGCCCCAGTTTCCTCATCTGTAAAGTGAGCTGGAGAAGAAAATGGCAAACCACTACAACATGTTTGCCAAGAAAACTCTTAACAGGGTCATGAAGAATTGGATACAACTGAAAACGACTGAATAGGAACAAAAGATAATATGGTATAGTACAAAAATGCTGTGCTAGAAGTTGGGAAATTTGGGTTGTACTCAAAATTAAGTTTCCTTAATTGTAAAAGGAAAGGGCTGAACTAGATCAGAAGTCCTCTGAAGTGCCCCCTAGGTCTCAATGATCCGAAGTATATTTGCCTCTTTCAACTGGATTAGGGCAAAGTCTATAAAATGGGCAAGCTGGTTTGACAGTCTGTATGTTTTCTTCTAGTCATGAACCTTTTTGGTACTATGATCCCAGTTCCCATCTAGGCTGTGTGACTTCAGGAAAGTGTCCCTCTCTAGGTTTCATTACCCTCCTACATAAAATGAAAATGGAGTTCAACTGGGAATACTTGAAAGTTCACTCAGTTCTAAAAATGCTATCATTCTATGAGCCAATAAACACATTTTCTAGAGGTGAAAAATAGTATGCCTAATTTCCACCACAAAAAAAAATGAAAATCACATAGTTTGGAAAATCTTAAGGCTCCCAATGAATTAAAATAACCACAACATAGGTTGGTTGGTTGGTTTTTTTTCCAGAGTTTATTTTTGAATGATCATTTTTGGATAACCAAGCAGCTCTTTAAAGAGAATGCACAGAAGAGTCATTCTGGCACTTTTGGAGGGTAAGTACATACGGTTTTTTTTTTAATATATACTTTTAAACACATTCAGTCCACTTGCTCAGTTCATACTCTATGTGAAGCAAGCTCAGCCCACAGGATTCCAGAGTTAAGTAACCATCTATACAAAGTCAATGAAACCATAATCTTGGCCACCCAACCAATAGGAAAGGTAGGAAAAGGTGTCTTTAAAATGTCCTATAGTCTATCTTAGCTAAACAGAATCCACATTACACGTGATAACTAGAGGATACACTGTACCAAAAGGAGAGACACTCAGCACAAATGGCCACTTGGCAGCATGCAGTTTAAAGAAGGAAAAAAAGAGCATATAATTTCATCAATTTATAAAAATCCAGACAGTACAATCAAAGAAGTTAGCAAAAAAGGGGCCATCTATTGTCACTGTAAAAAAGGCACTTGGAATTCATGGGACCAGAATCGAAGGACTCTTAGCTGACACCAAATTCAGTTTGGTTTCATAAAAAGGCTTTAATATTTAGAGATGCAACTCATGAGAGTTCCTGAAGGGAGACATTAAAATCAATCACTTAAAAACGAAACATGTTAAAATAAAGGCATAAAATGTTTACAACCAAGTTATGTAAAAAATCAAAAACAAACCACAACAAAACAAACAAACAAAAAAACAAACCCCAAAGCATAATCTAAGCAAAATTTTACTAAACAGCAGCAATGCATAGCCTTCCTTGGAGATAACGCATACCTCGGACACTAAGTGCCAAAAAAAGAATTTTTAATAAATGCTTTACAGTAGCATTGTCATAATAAAATTGATTCAAGAAATGCAAAAAAAAAATCCCAACTATTCCCATATTCTGAGAGAGAAGTGAGGTCATTATACCTAATAATATGTTTGTTTTCCCCTCAATGTCCTTGGTGATGAACATAAGTATCAAGTATGTGGAATAACATTCAAAACCTACTTTTAGCCATCTCACTGGAGACATCCATTAAAATCAGTTTTCTTTTTCTTCTGAGTAATAACTTTAATCCCTTTCTAACATTTACACAGCAAACAGTAATGCAACCCAAGTCCACAGTCCACATCTGCCATTGTGTTCTTTTGTCTTTTCCACAAACAAGTAAGCGCTTCCATAGAAAGAATATTTGGCAATTTTATACTCCACAGAAAGGTGGATCTGCACCAGCTCACTTTATATTAAAAGCCATCAGTGGTCTTTCTTCTCGCTTTTGCCATGGGCTTTTCTTGTCTTCTCCTTGGTCCTCTTCATCGTCGTCATCATCTTCATCTTCCTCGTGGGCAGATCTTTCACGTTCGGGACTGGCTAATGACTCAGGTGGGGCTTCCACAGTTCGCTTTATTGTTTCCTCCTGAAGGCTGGGCAGCTGGGCACCACTCCTCCGACCAGCCCCGTCCAACAGGCAACGCAGGGCACTGTCCTCAGGGGTACACACTGTGGTTCCACACTCGCTGCCGCTTTGGTCCACGTCATCCAAGTATACTAGCTGTGTGTAGGCTGTGCTGTCTGGGACACTCTGCTCTCTCTGCTGATGCTCCTGCACAGGTGGGTGCCCCTGCTGAAGGGACAAGTGGTCTCCTCTCCCCTTTCGGGCAGATTTTGGTTCATTCATATCAACGCCAGAATCTAAACTGGCATCATTACTCCCGTTCCTTCCAGCTCTTTGGAGATCAATGTATGAATGTCTAACGTGAGCATTGGATCTTCCATCCAGAGACACAAACCATGCCCGAGGATGGGGAAGTGGCTTCCCACCCCCTAGTTCCATGAGAGCCTTCTCAGTTAGAAGCTGTACCTCACTATTCATCTGAGCCAAAGCTGCATCATTAAGGGATGCGGGGATGGACAGAGATTCTGACATGGAAGCATTCTGTGGGCTCCACTCACGGGAGCCTGCATCCTGTAAGTGCTGCTGAGATATTGCTTGTGAAGACAGCTGCTGGGATTGCATCTGGGTGGAGGGATGTGGGAAGAGCTGGGCACGAGGGTTGGAAAACTCTGCCTGAAGTCTCTCTATGTCAAGCTGCTGGTCTGCTGGGACAACCAGTGGCTGGCTCACATAGGAATGGTCCCCTGGCAATTTCATATAATGAGCGGGGATAACCAAGGCAGGCAAGACTTTCCTATAAACGCTATCGTTGACCTGGTCAACAGAACTACAGCAAATCAACTGGCCTGGCCGAGGAAAAGAGGTTGGCCTTTCGAGATGATCCACTGACCGGGACATCATACATTCCGTTGGCCGACGGTCCAGTAGCTGCTCTTTTTCAGGGGATGAAGATGTAGGGTACATTGGTTCCTGAATAGTGAGTTTGCTTCCTGCAGAAATGTGATTAATGGAGGCTTGGATTTCTCTGTCTTGCTTTTCAAATAAAGGCTGAGACAACATAGCATTATAACTCCTCCTGTAATCATCCTTGAGGGGTGATTCATAGCCTTCTCTTTCTACAGGTTTTCTTGATTTTAAAGGAAAAACCTCCACAGATTTATGGTAGTCCTTTCCTAAGGTCCCACTGGGTGTCAGATTATCAAAGGATATTCTGCTTTTATCCTCCTCTTTGTGGGAAAGAAGTTCCTCTCGGGAGCTAAATTCTTGTGAGGTGCTGTATGAAAGTTTGAGCATTGGGGTGTGCAAATCTGCTTCACCACTAGAAGACATCATCTCCATATGAACACCACCAATCCGTTCCTTTGTGCCCGATGGATCTGGGCGCCCATGGCTGGTGACGGACAGGGCGCCAGGAAATTCCGATTCTCGTCGGGAAAACAATAAATTTATGTGGGACATGGACGTTGACTGATCTTTTTTGGAACTGTCTAGGGCTGTAGAAAGCTGAAGTTTTCTATGGTGCTGACGAGGTTTTAAACATTTCCTCCTGTAATAAAAAATAAAATCCCAAACCAAAAATTAAATGGTTTCTACCATGAGTAGTTCCAAATTGTGATGGAAATCTTAATTCTCTCTATAAAAAGGAACAAAATTAGCAAATGACATACACAAGAATTAGGGACTCTTTCCTATTCCCCTCGTCCTGGACAATTTAATTTACTTCAGAGCACATACTATGAAGAGGTTGTCATCAGGTATTCATAAATAAATACAGCATCTAGTCACTATAAAAAAGATCACTATGGAATTAAGGATAAGGATTTTTTGTCATATATACATGCATATATATAATATTATTACATTTGATGTTTTATATATAACACATGAGGATATATTATATATTATATACATATACACACAAAACACCAAAACAATAATTTTCTTGATTGTTCTTAAGATATATAGCTGATCATTTTTTGGATCAGAGGTGCTTTATCCTTTTCAAGCCATTGGTCTGTATCAAAACTGTCTAATGATGTCTGCCCCCTCCCCTTCCCTATCCCCCCAAACCTAACTCTTATTTGAACATTTCTTTGTAGGGTTCCACATGGTGTTTCCTGCCCTGTTTCTTGATTTTCTTTTCTTTTGCGATTGTGGTTGTAAGAATCAGTTTCTAGAATCCTTCCCCATTGCTTTCCTTTCTAACCTGCCCTGTCCCCTGCATGTTATCATGTGTGTGGGGGTGGAGTGTGGGGGCAGGGATTAGACTTTTATTATCTAGTAAAATAAAACATTCTTACATAAGAAACATTCAATTAAAAATGCCAAAGTGATAGAACTTTACCTGCAATAATACAAAAGAAGACACAGCAAAATCAAAAGTATGAAGGCCATTCCTCCTAAAATGGCCAAAAGAAATACCGTGTGATACGTAGTTATGTCTTGTGTTACAACAGGACCTAGAAGGTCAGAAAACGGCATTTTAGAAAGAGACAATAACTATTTAACAGAAAGGGAAACAATTGGAGGAGATCTCTACAGCTTCTGCCTCTCCTGAGCCACGAGTCAGGTGAGAGAATTCTTCAGATGAGCTGGCAGAATCCCTAGTCCTACCTACTGCTTAGTGGAAAAAGATGACTTTCACTGGGGCATTTGTAGTTCCTTCTTTATCCCCTAAACACCCTCTTCCCACCCACCTACCCTTGCCCCTGGAACAAGTCCTTGGGAGAGAGGATTACTTAAATGCCAGTGCAATCAGGTCTAGGGCCATGGTTTGTTTTTCAGTGAAAGAAATTGAACATATGGGAACAGAATATTGAAAAGCTAAGAGAAAAGGTTCAAAATGAGGAGCTTTTATCAATGGGGAGAAATTATAAGATTACTTTGGTTTAACCTCTCACCTTCCTTTATATCCAAACATTTATGAGGCATCTATGACCTGCAGTGGACTGTGCTTCACAAACACTATTACAATAACAGCAACACATAATAATATCAACAATAGCAGTTTATGCCTATAGAGGGCTTTAAGGTTTGAAGGATGCCAAAGGTGTACTATCTCACTTGAGCTCTGGGATAACACCCCTCCCTTTCTGTACTCAAAATAAATCACCTAGTCCCAATATGTGAAAAAACTGATTTAGGATTAAAAAAATTATTTATTGTGCTGTATGTGCCAAATCTCAAAAGGCATATTAAAGGAACAGATTACTTTTTCTTATTTTGAAAAAAAAAAAAATATATATATATACATAGCATTTATAAGGGCGTTAAGGTTCATAAAGCACTTTATAAATATTATCGTCCTCAAACAATCTCATTGCCCCCATTTTGTAGTTGAAGAAACTGAAGCAGACAAAGGTGAAGTAGCTTGCCTAGGGTCACAGTAAATGTCTGAGGCAGGATTTGAACTCAGGTCTTCCTGACTCCATACCCAAATGCTCCATTCACTATGCCACTGGTTGCCTCAAGTTATCTGATGATGTATATTTTCAATACAGGGATACAGAAACAGCTCTCTAATGAACAAGAGAAGTGTAGCTGCAGCCAAGGTTAGCATGGTGGCCATATGGATCCCGGGGGCTTACGTGGTTATGGATTTTAGTTTTAAGTTTTGTTGTGGTATCTATTTAAGCCTTCTATTTGAGCAGATTAAAGCTTTAACTTAAGCCCTCCAACAAATGATCTTATGATCATAATGATTAATGCAAAGAACCCAGACCACTCCAAATAACTGTACACTGTTAATCATTTATATGCACCAAGATATACCAATACATATCATAAGAGGACCCAGAAAGGAAGGCATTCTGGGTATGTATCATGTCATGTAAATATAGACATGGCCAAAACACTACAAACATGAAGAAAGCAGGTAGCAGAATGGTACAGAGGGAAAAATACTGACTCTAAAATCAAATGACTTAGGCTCATATCCCAGCTGTGCCAAATCCATGATCCACGGTCATCGGTGTGACCTTGGGCATATGACTCTGGGCCACAGTTTCTTCATCTGTAACATGAAGAGCTTTGACTATCACAGAATTTGTGATCTGGAAGGGCCTTCAGCAGCCATCTGGTCTAACCCGCATATGTAAGGAATCTCCATCTAGTGAAAAAGAAGTGGTCTTCAAATCTCAGCTTGAAGACTTCCAAGGAGGGGGATTACCACTTCTTGAGGCAGCCTGTTCTACTTGAATTGTTAAGCAGCTTTTCCTGACATCAAGCCTACACTTGGGAATTGGTACCTTCTTCCCATTGCTCCTGATTCTGCCTAGTGGGGCCAAAGAAAACAAGCATAGTCCTTCCTTCACTTGCCTAGGTGGCTCCTACTGCTAAATCCATGACTCTGTGAACTTACTACTTATTTCTCATACTAAATAAAATTTTAAAATATTAAGAGAACAAATCCCAAATTGTAAGTTATACATTAATCCAAGGGGAAGACATTTTTTATTTTTTAAATGTTAATTTGCTTTAAGTGCTACAGGCTAATATTAATTGGAGGATGGGGATGAACTAATAAGTGTCATTGACATTGCTGAAGTCAGCATTTTCAGAAAAGAGCAGAATAATCAGTGAACATATGTCCAGATAAGCAGTATGGCTTGATGGAAAGATGGGCTGAATCATTTTACCAGGCACTGGGGAGGTCAGTGTGGCCTTTTATGTCCCTCCTGGTTTTTGCCTAAGAATGTCTTCTAGGAGTTGTCAAAGTATAAGAGAGGAAATAATATTCTATGCATATCTTTTATTCTAGTGACATCATGATAATGGTGCAAAATGGGTTTTTCCTATAGATTTTAAGTACTATTTTCAGAATTCAACTTATTAAATAAAAAAAAAAAAACTTCAAAGTCATGAGTGACATGGGAGATAGACCCTGTCCCCTTTCAGTGGGACAGAGAATGGAAGACCACTGGCACTTACCACCTGCCCTCCCACTTAATGCCAAGGTTCCCTTTGGACTCTTGGTACTTTCATTTGACCTGCGGATCCACCTTAACCTAAGCCACCCACCCTATAGCTGATTTCCTGACTTCTGATCCTTTTCATCTTTCCTGGAGATGAATTTTCTTTTCGTCATGAATTTCCTTAATGCAGGGATTATCCTGCTTTTTCTGTTTGTATTTCCAGCTCTTAGAAAACAGGAAACATGCAATAAATGTTCTTTTTTTCCTCTCATTCGTTCGATGAGATTTCCTTAGTTATCTAAGACTGCCTGCACACACAAAGATCCGAGGATTAGGTCCTGACAAACATTCACAGGGTTTTGTTCCACTTTACCTGGGTTGGGGGGTGACATGGCTGCCACCCAGTACCCCAGCTGTGGGGCAATGTAGGTCCACGTCAGTTGATTCCCTTCTTGCTGTACGAGGCCTAAGCCACTTTTCAGCCACGTTCCTGTGGGATTCAGAGCAGAATTTCAAATGTATGAAGTCAAATCCTGTACTTAAAAGAAAACACTCAAATAGCCACATTATTACTTCAAGGTTCTGTGATTGCTTGATGCAAATCATAGCCCTTTTTCAACTTAGCAGACCATCTTTTGAGAGATGCTATGGCTAAGACATTCATCAGTGGGTGGCAAAGCCAGTGGTGAGTCACACTGGTCCCCAGGCAATGGACATTCTGTATCGGGATCTTAAGATTGGTAGGACCTGATGAAGCTTTTCAAGAAGGGGAAAGCAAACCTTGATGCCATGAGGTGGTACCACTGTAGGACTTCAGAGGATAAAAGCCACCAATACAGAATTGTAGCTATCATATTTTATAATTAAAGAGGTCAAATTATGGTTCTGGACAACAAGGAACTCTTTCTATGGATCCTTCTAGTTTTAGCTACTGGATATTTGGTTCTTTCCTTCTAATGAAGAGATCACAGCCTCTTTTCAAGGCTTTAGACTTCTGGCTATAAAAATGGGATAAGACTATAAAAGATATTTTTCTGATGTTTTAAGCTTTACAGAGCACTTTTTATACATGGTTTTGTTTGAGTACATAGATTGTTGAGGAAACTACACATGTTGTTTTACTCCCGATTCTCCACCCCCAGTAGAAAACAAGCACCTTGAGGGCAGGTCCTGTTCTGTTTGCAACCCTAGAGCTTAACATGGTGCCTGGACATACAGTAGATATTTATTATTATTGGGGCAGCTAGGTGGCGCCATAGTTCAAAGAGTGCTAGGCCTGAAATCAGGAAGACAACTTCCTGAGTTCAAATGTGCCTTCAAACACTTACTAGCTGTGTGACCCCTGGGCAAGTCATGTAACCCCGTTTGCCTCCGTTTCCTCATCTGTCAAATGAACTAGGGAAGGAAAATGCACATGTTGTTTCATTCCTAACGACGACAATAGAATATAAATACCTTGAGGGTAGGTATTGTTTTGTGTGTAACTCTAGAGCTTAAGATGGTGCCTGGGCACATAGCAGATATCAGAAGTAGATCAATTAAGTTAAATTGTATTTGTCATTTTACTTCCCAAATCACATGCTAGGCAGTGTGGTATAGTGGAAAAGGCACTAGACTTGGAGTCAGAGAGACCAAGATTCAAATCCTGATTCTGATATCGACTGTATAATAATGGGCCAATCACAAGTTGGTAAAATAAAGACACTGGACTTGAAGGTACCAAAGGTCCTTCTGGCTCTAATGACTCAGCCTCCCCAAGCCTCAGTTTCCTCCTCTATAAAATGAGGCCAAGAACCCGTGTCCCATCACAGGACTGTCATGAGGATCCAATGAGGCTGGGTCCGTGCAGCACTTTTGCCAGCCTTACGCACCATGACAGCATCAGCCTTTATAAAGAAGTTTGCCTGTTTCTGTCCTATAGTTTGTGCTGTGTATACTTTGTAGGCTCTCACAGCAAGAAGCATTTCCATAAAACCCAATGTTCAAAATGCCCTCTGTGCAGGGAAGGGTCTGCTGAGGGAGGATGATTTGTTGAAGGCTGTTTATCAATGTGAGGGCAGGATAGGGGCTAGCAACCTGCTTTCCCTCAGGTTCCACTTCCCTCGAGCTCTGGAGACACTGACCAGAAGGGCAGAGTGAGCCCACCAGCACCTCTGTCACATCTGCACCACTCACAACTATTAAGGTAATGGGAACATGAAGAGGTATGCTTAACCCTGAGCATTCTGCCAGCAGTAAACTCCCTGAGCCCAAGCTATATTTTTAGTCTCATTCAACTGCCCACACCCTTGAACCCAGTGACCCCATTACTAGACATATAACCCAAAGAAGTCAAAGACAGAAAACAAGATTCAACATAGACCCAAACAGTCATAGGAGAAAGCTTTAAGGTAGCAAAGAACTGGAAACCAAAATGGCAGAGACATCTATGGTATATTAATGTGATCGAATATTGCTGTGTAGTAAGAAATGAGAAATGTGAAGAATTAAAAAACATGGAAACATCTACATGAGTGGAATACAGAGAGAAATAAATGGTGGATGTAGCCCTGGGCCTGGAGACTGGAAGACCAGAGTTTAAATCCAACCTCAGATACTTACTAGCTATCTGACCTCAGGTAAATCATTTAACTTGTTTGCCTCAGTTTCCTCATATGTAAAATACAGATACTATGTCTATCTCCCAGGGTTGTTCTGAGATAATATTTGCAAAGCACTTTGCAAACCCTAAAATGCTAATAAATGCTAATTATTATTATTATTTAATCACTAGAAATAGAAATGAAAAGATTATAAAAATCACATCTAAGTCTGAGTCACTGAAGAATCAGTGAAGGTTCTAGAGAAAAGATTAATGACCTTGAGCAAATAAACCTCTTTGAGTTTCAGTTTCCTCAGCTGTGAAATGAAAGGGTCAAATGATGGGGTCAAAACCCTGTTTAATCTCTAAATCTATGAACTTCTGAAACATACCTTCTTCTTCAAGGCAGAGGATGCTGCTGGTGGGCTACCAGGAAAGAATACTATACACACCATCATATCTGGTGACATATCTGGTGAATATTTTTGTTGTTTGTCACAGGAAGGTAAAGACAGCTAAGCAGCTTCAGTGGAGAGTGCTGGCCTTGGAGTTAGGAAGACCTGAATTAAAATCCCGCCCTAGATACTTAATTAGCACTGTGACCCTAGGCAGGGTACTGCATCTTTCTAAGCCTCAGTTTCCTCATTTGTAAAATGGAGCTAATTAACAGGATCCACCTTACAGGATTGTCATAAGGATAAAATGAGATCACATTTGCCAAGTGCTTAGCAAACCTTGAAAGTGTTATATAATGCCAGCTCTCACTGTTATTCTGTGTGTGTCAAAGGGAAATGACTATGATACAAAGACAACAGGTACCAATCAAACCTTTTTTTTCTTTTGGAAGAAAGAGAACTTCATAAATTTCCTGCCTAAAATAGCTTCATGCCTAACCCTGGGAGCAGTGTGCCATGTGTTGGTGATCCTGGGTCTCAAACTTTCAACCTTCAAGCTTCCAGACTCTTGTCTGTAAGCGAGACTTCTCCTACTGGATTTTTCCTGCAGTGCTTGGGATGCTTCAGTGTCCTATCCTGTTGCCATGGCAACATTCAAATGCATCCTGTAGAAAAGGTGCCTCCTATCATTGCTGCCAATTATTGCAAAGCACCTCCAAGTCCTAACCAGCTGTTGAACAAAAGAGGAAGGAGAGGAATGCCTCCAAAATTTGCAAGGGCTTCCTCTGCATTTCCTTTTGCCCCTCCTGTTCAATTTCCCAAACTGCTGATCTCTTGTGCTTAGATTTAGATCAATTTCAATTAAAAAACAGACAAACCAAAAATGAGAGGGGGGGAGAGAGGGAAGGAGGGAGGAAAAAAAGGAGAGAGAGAGAGAGAGAGAGAGAGAGAGAGAGAGAGAGAGAGAGAAGGACGGAGGAAAGGAGGGAGAAGGGAGAACAGAATACAAGCCCAGTGGCTGTTAAAATAAGGAGGAGGGGATAGGTTTTCATCTTGGATTCATTTACTGAAGAACACTAACCTAGGACTTCTAGGAAAATAAAAATCCTAAAAGCCCCATTCTGGTTCTTCAATGCTGTTAAAAGTAAATAGAAATAGAAAATACTTTAAAAGCCGGGGAAACTCAACCAGTTTCTATAATAGGTAAGGAAGTTTCCTAAAGTGACAAGTCTCTTTTGTAACACAACAAATTTCTTCCATTTTTCCTCCCTCTGGGACCACAATGCTCTTCAAGCATCTAAGCATACAACATTTCCCCAGGCCCATTTTACTACCATAGAAATTTTCCATTCCCATTAGGATCGTTCTGTCTGCTGGGAAGTACCTTTGAATGTGTGGGTTTGCAGTTCCCCAAAAATGAGATTCTTTATTCACTACTCCTCCAATGAAGTAGACACTAGATTAGGTATAAAGGGGCTCCAGGGGGGTGATTAGGAGAAGTCTCTTAGTACTGATAACTTGCTAGACTTTGGGTTACCTGCCTAACTTGTCTTCAGAATGAGTTTTCTTCTCCATAAAACACTCAACTCAACAAACATTTATTAAGCACCTACTATGTGCATGATTGTAACTAGGTGCTGGGAACACAACCCTCAAGTTCCTTCAATTCTAGAGTGGCCATGTTGTGGACAGACAGAAATACCTGGGGGTTCAAATCTGACCTTTCCTAATGACTAACTGGCATGCCCACAGTAGACAAATTATTTAACCTCTCTGGGTCTCAGTTTCCTAATCTACAGAATGGAAATGACAAACACCTAGAGTACCTACCTCATAGAAGTCATCTGAAGCTAAAGTGAGACTGACCCTAAAGCCTTCTTAAATCGCTATATGTGCTGACCCTTATTATTATTAATGCTGGAGCAAAACAAATGCTGTAAGGCTTTATTTATTAGCCCAATTTTTGTAGCTTAAATGATCACAGAATTTAGATCCAGAAGGAATTTATTGAGCTATCAATCCATCAACAAGTATTTATTAAGTGTCTACTATATACCAGACATTGCATAGGTACTGGGAAATTAAAGACAAAAGCCCAACTATCTCTGCCTTCAATGATTTTATGTTCTAATGGGGGAGATGACATACTTTCCCTCCCAGACTCCTCACAGGGAACAAGGGGATTTATGCATTGGCTAAGAGTTGTGCTATCCAATTTCTGAGGTCACTTGTTAATCTAGGAGTCTGTGATTTAATATAGGAATATTTATAGAATGCCAGTAGAGCAGCACAACCTTAGTTAAAAAGCGACTAGAATTAAACTTCATTTACCATCAGCTTCTTTGCTTCATTTTGACTTCATGTATCCTCTAGGGTCCTCCCTCTACTTTTTCAGCTTCCTTTTGGGTACTTCTTCCATTAGATTGTAAGCTCCTGGAGGGCAGGGACTTTCTATTTCTTATTTATATCCTTAGCTTGATGTCTGGCACACAGTAGACACTTAATAAATGTTTATTGGTGAGAATATTTTAATGTTGATATGAAAACAGTAAGTCACAGACCAGGGGAAGGAGACTGGCTGGAAGACAACCTACATGACTTGCACTGATGGGGAATCCATCATCCTTATCTGGCCATGTTCTCACTTTTCCTTTAGCAAAGAGGGTGATCCCACAGATTCACCCTGAGATTCACGTTGGGCTGATTCCAGTGGTTACCAGGAAGGTGTCAGCAGGAATGAAATCCCTCGGTTGTGGAGCACAGTGAAGTTGGAGAATCTGATCAGTGATATGATTGTGGTGCAGGAGGAAGGATACCCTGGCAGGGATGCTAAAATGGGCTAAAGGCAGGAGAGTCAAAGGTGGGCTGCCACATCACTGCCAGAAGTCATAGACCAGGGCCACAAGGAGGTACTTCTCTCCAAGGAAATGCCTTATCAGAGAAGGAACAATTGAAGAAGATCCTCTGACCATCATTCTAGGGTTGTGCCTTGGACTCCATCAGTGATCAAGTGAAGTCTGTGGACTCCTTCACAGAATAATGTTTTAAGGGGTGGCTAGGTGGTGCAGTGAATGGGACACCAGCCCTGAAGTCAGGAGGACCTGAGTTCAAATCTGGTCTCAGGAACTTAACACAAAATATTAGCCTTGTGATTTTGGATAAGTCACTTAACCCCAATTGCCCTACCTACAGCCCTCCAAAAAGAAAAAAAAGAATAATGTTTTAAAATCTATAAAATAAAATAAATAGGATTATGAAGAAAGGTAATTATATTGGACTAGAGTTATCAAACTACTAAAAAAAAGTTCATGAACCCTTGGTCTAGGGGACAATATATTGGATTGAAGACCTGAGTCCTCGCCCAGTCATTAACCAGTTGGGTAACCATGGTCCCTCTGTACTTCAGTTTCTTCATCTGTAAAATGAGAGAGTCAGCAGGGGAAGAATTGTTTATGGATAGAGAACTGGATTTGGAGTTCAACAACATGGGCTGAATCCTGGTTCAACCACTTAGCACCTTGAGTATGTATAAGGCACTTTCACCTTGGTGAAATTTACTCATCTGTAAATTGAGATGGACTATTTTGACTTTCAAGGTCCTTTCTATTTCTAAATCTATGATTCTATGAATCTATGACTAGTCTGATGACTCTAGGAATAGATGGTTCCTTTCCTTCCAACTCTAAAATTCTATGATTCCCAGGATTCTCTTTTCACAGAGCAGATACCATCAATTAATCAATCAACAAACATTTATCAATCACTAGTATATGCCAGGAACTTTGCTAAGCACTGTACAATTACTGTCTCATTTGACCCTGAGAACAACCCTACGAAGTAGGTGCTACTTTTTATCATACCATTTTTCAGATGAGAAAACGGGAACAAAGCTGTGACTTGCCCAGAGTTGCATAGCTAGGAAGTGTGTGAGGTCAAATTTGAACTCAGGTCTTCCCGATTCTGGGCCTAGCACTCTATCTACTGTGCCATCTAGCTGCCTTTGGTTGCTGCATATAATTTAGAGATTTCACTGGGACATATGTCTTAGCTTCATAACAAACATCCTTGTGTCATACACAGAAAACCCCAAGAAGGACCATATGTTAATGGCATTTTGCAAGAACATTCCCCCCTCTAGAAGTTCTGATTTACACATTCTTTATAGAATCAAATTAAGGAAAACAAATCAGCAAATCAGCAAAGCAAAAGCTCAACAGACAACCCAAGGCCTTGACTGACTCACAAGTGTCTGCTGCAAAGGGATCAATCAGGAGAACAGGTTTACTCCCAGCATTGGAATAACAAGGCAGTAGTTCCAAGAACTCTCACTAGGAAAGCACATTTTCAAAATGGCAAAAGGGCCTCCAGATGATCAGTCAAAGGATCCCAACTCTCTTCTAAGTTCTGAAAAAGCATCTTATCACTCTAGTCATCAGGTGTGAAGTTAAAAAAGATCTGTGAAGGAATCTGGGATTATAAAGAGCACAGACATTGTACTCTTCTATGTCCCAAGGAATCTTACAGTCTGTATTTACCACAGGCTTTTAATTACTGCCTATTCCTATAAGCCCTCCTCAAATTAGGGCAGCACAAAAAAGGACTTCATCAGGATCTCTTAGAAGACAGGGAGAAAAAGAGCACAGTTGGAATATATCCAGCTATACTTACTGACTATAAAAAATGGTAGGAGTTTAGGGAAAGGCTAGCTAACCACTGCTTAGGGCTATTATAGAAGGGATTCCTTGTTAGGCAGGCAGCTGGTGACACAGTGGGTAGAGTGATGAACTTGGAATCAGGATGACTGGAGTTCAAATCCTGCCTCACCTATCTAAAGAGCTTTGTGACCCTGGGCAGATCCCATAGATTCCTGATGTGCCTCTGCTTTGCCATCTGTAAAATAAGAAGGTTGGATTTGATGGCCTCCAAGGTTTCTTCTGGTTCTAAATCTGTAATACTGAGATATACATTGGGCTACACAGTTTCTAAGTTCCCTTCCAACTTTAAAGTTCAGTGATGCACGGCTCTGTACTGTTGCTCACACTATACTCCCACACTGGAATGTCTTCTTGACCAATTGCCCTAATCCCTTTTCAAATCCTACTCAGTCTTCAAAGTCTTCCTTCATGAGGTCTCCTTCAGTGGACTTCACCTGCATCGATCACTCTCTTTCTCTGAACTCATATAATCTATTGTGGGAGTCTATTATAGTCCTATAAAATAATGTATGCTATTCTTTTATATGAGGTCTGTTCTGATGCCCCATCACAGCACGGAAGTGACCCTCGGGTCTCAAAGCCTCTTCCAGTACAGTGTAACTTCTGGGAGGTCCCACCAAGCTGGAAAATCTTCAAGTACTTGTCTACTTACCCGAAGACCAATCTAGCTAAGTCTAGAGAGGCTCATCTAGAAGATTGGCAGGATTTATTTATTTTGCCACAGCAGCTCATAAAGATGTTTATTAAGGGGGCAGGGAAAGGAGTAACCACATTGTAACTGAAGTATTGGCATTGTTATGTAATTATTTCATATATACCTATTTTATTTCTCCCTATAGATTGTAAGCATCTAGAATCAGGGTTCTTAACTTGGGATCTGTGAACTTCATTTTTATTGAAGTTGATTTTTTTGAACTTCATTTATTATTTTTATAACTATATTTCAATATAACTTGTTTCCTTTGTAACCCTTTGTGTTTTATTTCACATATTTAAAAACATAGGCTTCATCAGACAGGTCTATGAGACAAAAAAGGTTAAGCACCTCTTCTAGAAGAAGGACTATACATTATATGTCTTTTTTTAATTTTTTTTTTAAATTAAAGCAATTGGGGTTAAGTAAAGTAACTTGCTCAAGGTTACACGGCTAGTCATTATTTATGTGTGGGTGCTCATTTTCTGAGGCCGGATTTGATCTCGGGTCATCCCAACTCCAAGGCCAGCACTCTTACTCACTGTGCCACCTAGCCGCCCCCATTATATGTCTTTTGTATTCTACTTCCTCATCCCCATATTTACCCTCCCCTTGTCCCATGCAATGGGACATAGTGGCTATAGGTCCAGTCTTAGAGTCAAATTTTACCTCTGAGATATTTTATATGTGTGTGGACTTCACCTGTATATGTACATACATACATACGTATATATATGTATACACACATATATGTATATGAGAGAGAGAGAGATGCTTTGTGACCATAGGCAAGTCACTTAACCTGCTAATGGCCTAAGCAACTCTCTAAGAATGTAATTTACAAAGAAGTTGGTAATCTGGGTCAATGAAGTTTCCCTATAGCAATGAAATCATAGGTCAGGATGTCAAAAAGGGGGGTGGGTTCCTATAGTAAGGCATTCTGTCTTGGGGATATAATGAATGAATTCAGGAAAATCAAAGTTTGGACCACAAGGCTAATCAGATCAGACAACCTTTGGTCATAAGGAAGGCAGGGTTGCAACAACAGCAATGTCCTAATGGAAGTGTAATTAAGGCACCCGCCCTTTCTGGCTTGAGGGAATAAAGCCAGTTGGTGGATACAATCATTTATTCTGGCATAAGTCAGCCGTAAAATGCACAAACACTCAAAAAATAAAGCTGGACACAGCTCTGTGACACAAGAATTGTCTGGTTACTGGCAAAGACATCCCCAAACTTTTTGAGCTCTTGTAGAAGAAAACAATTCTATGGGGAACAAAAGAATTAATGAATTGTATATTAAAAGCATATGCTTCTCATTACTTAAATTATAACATTCCAGGATGAATAATTTTGCACGATCCAGAGAGAGGGTGTGCAGCAAGAGAGATCATTCCTTTTATTCACTAGGGGGAACTTGAATCCAGCTGCCTTCTCCACTATAGTAGAACAACTAAAATCCCTGTAAAGCCTCCTTTGCTTAATAATTAAGGGACTGCCTGATGCTGAGATCAAGAAACTAACAGAGGCCACCCTCTCATTATGCTTGTGGAGATGGGGCTGAATAAGCAATGGTTGAAAAGTGCACCGATGATGGAAAGCTACCTTCCTTTTTGTTTGGTCCCATTCAGCTCTAACCACCTATCTGCCGGTGGAGATAACTTCTGGTAGCTTGAGTGTCTGCTGAACTTTAGCAACCACAAGCTGATTATCAAAACTCATGGGCTTTCAAGTTAAAAGGGACCTTGGAGGTCAATTGATCATTTTATAGATTCAAAGCCTAGAGAAGGGATTGAGTTGTCCAAGGTCCCAAGGTCCCAGAATCTTTTGACTGGAGGTTGTATTAGTCCAGCAGTTCATGGAAGGCTTAGGATCTGCACTCTAGTCTTTCGAGTCCCATGTTCTTTTTCCTATACTATGCAGTCTCCCTAGTGACATACATAGAGACTTAATACCATGAGAGATCCATAGATACTTTCTATTTCTTCCTTGCATCCATCTCTTTTCCATGAGTCTTTTTCCTTGTTCATCCCAACAAATTCTTCTTCCCACTACTTCCTTACAGTGACTCACTCATCCTGGGGCAATCTATAGAAGCAGCAACTAGTATCTAGATAGCGGGGCTGGTGGAGGTGAACACTCAGTTTACTCTGGCCCAACTTCCAAGACTCCCTGGCGAGGTGGGACATTTGTTATGAGGAGCTGAGGAACAGGGGTGGGTAATGTGTGGTTTCTTGTGTTGAAAAAGAAATTCAGAAATAGATGTTATGTTAGGGACCCAACTTCTGGAATTTCATTGATTATTATTATTGTATAAAGCACTATTAAGTGCTTTCTACAAAGCTTACAAAGTGTTTTATACTCTATGTCTCCACTTGGGCCTTAAAAAGAACCCTGTGATAAATGGGATGAAAATGAGACTCAGGCAGGGCGATATAAGCTGCTCAACTCTACACTGCTAATAAATGTCAAAGGTAGAATTCAAATGCAGGTCTTTCTAAAACAAAGTCCAGCTCACTTTGCATGATGCTACACCACCTTGCATTTCTTTAAAGAGAACATAGCAATACTTCATTTATTTGCCATGATTGGAAATGAGTTTATAGGGTCTCAGAATTTATATCTGGCTAGGGCTTAAATGCTAGCCAGAGTGGCTAGGCGGCACAGTGAATAGAGCACTGGCCCTGGAGTCAGGAGGACCTGAGTTCAAATCCAACCTCCAGACACTTAACCCAAAAAAACTAGCCATGTGACCTTGAGCAGTCATGTAACCCCAATTGCCCTACTTTCACCCCTCCAAAAAGAAAAAAAAAACAAGACTTTAAAAGTTATTATTACAGAGGAAGAAACTATCCTAATAGAGTTCAAATTACTTGACCAAGGTCACACAGGGAGAAATCAGAAGAGCTGGGGTTGAAGTTGGGTCTTCTGACTCATACAAAAGAGAGAAGAATCAGAGGACCTGGGTTTAAAACCTTCCTCTGGTAATTAATAACTGTTCAACATTGGTTAAGTTACTTAGCCTCTAGAGCTCAGTTTCCTCATTTGTAACATGGAGAAGTTGAATCAAATGGTCCTTATGGTCCCTTGCAGCCCTCAAAGGAAGATCCTATGACAATCCAGTGCTCTTTCAACTACATCAAACTAATTCCTCTCCCATGGCTGAGTTTAATAGATAACTGGAGATACAAAGAAAGGCATAAGACTTTCCCTACTTTCAAGGAAGCTACAGTATAGGGGAGATAACATGCATATAGCCATGTTCCAACATGCTACAGGGAGGATCAAATGGAGATCTTCAACAGAGGAAAGGCATGAGCATTAAGGAGGACTGGGGAAGGTTTCTCACAGAAGGTGGGGATTTTGGCTGGTACTTGAAGGAAGCTGAAGAGGCAGAGAGGAGGAAGGAGAGAGGGACTAGCCACTGAAAATGCACGGGTCATAAGATCAAATGTCTTGTGCAAAAAACATCAAGGAGGTCAGTGCCACTGGACATGGGAGAACCCGGCAGAGTGTAAGGTCTTGTAAGAAGTAGGAAGGGACCAGGTTACAGAGGGCTTTAAAAGTCAAATTGTGGATTTTGTATTTGATCCCAGAGGCAAAAGTGAGCCACTGGGGTTGAGTGAATGGACAGGGGACAGGGGAGGGTTTGACGTGGTTTTGGAAGATTGGTTTAATAGCTGAATAGAGAATGGACTGGGGTGGGGAGAGACTTGAGGCAAGAAGACCAACCAGTAGAGTACAACAGTAGTCTAGGTGTGAGGTGATGATAGCCGGCATCAGGGTGGTGGCAGTGTTAGAGATGGGAAGAGTACAGGTGTGAGATATTTCAAGAAGGATAAGACTCGGTAACTGATTGGTCAATGGGAGTGAGGAGTCAACCATGACATCAAGGCTTGAAGCCAAGCTGACTGGGAGGATGGTAGTACTTTCTACAGTAACAGGGAAGTTAGGAAGAATGGAGGGTTTGGTGGGGGGTGGAGGGGAGAAGATAATGAGTTTAGTTTTGGACATACTGAATTTAAGATGTCTTTGGAGCATCCAGTTTGAGATATCTAATAGGCAGTTGGAGATGCATCCAAAATGACTTTTCTTGCCTTCTTGGCCTATCATGAATACAATTTAACACTTGGGTCCATTCAGAGTCATCAACATGAACATCAATTTTTGCCTTCTACTATATTACCATAATAATTAGAAGGAATAATGAACTGTGTTATTTACCTTTGCTCCTAATGGCCCCAGATGTTACTCTTTGGGAGCTTTTGTGTCAGCATTTTCTCTCTTCCCTGCTGTCAGTGAGCCTCTCTTTGTTGACTGTGTATCTCACTATAGCATCCTTCCCTCCTCCGCCTTTCTAATTTACTGTTTCTATTCTGCCTTTGGCTAAGAAACCAAATAACTATGTCTATTTGAAATGTGCCTAAAAGAAGTGTAAGTTGATTCTGAATGAAAATCTGAAAGGGCCACCTACAAAGAACTTTGGTGACATCAGTCATATATGGGCTGCTCAGAAGTCTTTTACTTTAATTTCCTTGCTGGGCCTCGTTTGTGTTCTGGATAGCTAAATAAAAAACGAACTGGTAGATACATGAGATTATACTGTATTTAATTCATGGCTCCTGGGACATGCCTGTTAGTTACAGAGAAGGCATATTTGTATATGTTTGGGCAGGGGGAAATAGCGACTCTGTGAAAAGTAGACCCAGTTAACTAAAAATCAGCGTGGGGTCATATCACCATGGTAATGGTGATGATGGTGATGACAAAAAGCTAGAATCTACACAGCACCTATTGTGTGCCAATCACTATGTTCATAAGCACTTTACAAATATTAAGGTTGAAAAAATAATATACTACTTAGTCTCCATGCTCATTATGGATTTCCATGTGTTTTGGTGAGTCTGTCAGTCTTGGAGTCAATCAATATACCATGTGCCCAGCCCTATGCTAGGCTAAGGATCCAAAGATGGCAACAAAACTGTCCCTGCTCTCAAAGAACTTAAATCTGGTCCCTCTTCACTAAAATCAGAGTCACAATTGTAACTTGGGATGAGCGATGCAAAAACCAAACTTTATCTGGTATATCATTTTGCTAAGGTTTTCTTCAGATAAAAGAAGGCAAGTTGTCGGCAGTGGGAAGCCAACTATAATCCTATAATTCTCAGAAGATGCTGTGGATGGGAATTCAGCATGTTTTAGGACAGTGAAGAGACCCAAGAACAGGACAGTCTGTTTTATAGCACACTTCCTTATGTATCAAATTAGAAAATATCAGAGCTGGACAGGACCTAATGAAGCCCTTTAGTGCACTCCTATGACCCTAATTTTACAGATGAAGAATAGGACACTCAGAGCAGTTCTCCATTTCCCCAGCCTTTAGCACAGTACCAGGCACACAGAAGACACCTCAATATTTGTGAATTGATTAAATGGGTGGCTTGACCAAAAGTAGTCTAGCCCATTAATGTCAGAATAGGGATGAAAACTAATATCCAGCATCCTTTTCATCAATTTCTGACTAAGTCATTATAACTTTATAACATGAATATTATGACATGGAAAGGCATAAAAATTCATTGAAGTAGAAATAACTTGTTAAGGAGCGGCTAGGTGGCGCAATGAGTAAGAGCGCTAGCCTCTGAGTTGGGATGACCCGAGATTGGATCCGGCCTCAGAAAATGGGCACCCACACACAAATAATGACTGGCCGTGTAACCTTGAGCAAGTTACTTAACCCCAATTGCTTAAAAAAAAAAGAAATAACTTGTTAAAATGTCACCTGAACCTGGGTTAATTCATCTTCCCAAACCAATGGCCAGCTTCTTCAGATAGGAGGTTTCAAGTGTGCATAAAGCAACAGGAGATTTTTTATTTGAAGGTTTTATACTGGAATAATCATTATTACACAAGAAAACAAAAGGGCAGAATAACCATGGTTTTATATTTATTTTTTAAAATCTGATAGGGTATCCTAGACAGTAACTAGAAGATATGACCTTCTATCTTGGTTAAGAGGATCAAAGAAATCTCTGCTGTGATTAACTTTTATTTTAAAAATACAGATAAGAAAAATGAGCAAGCATTTAGGGAAATGGATATGCAGAGATGTTAAAAAAGATAGCAATGAAAACTTACTGAAGACAGAATGAGTAAGAAACAGAATGTTTATTTTGAGCCCAAACTAAAAAGATTCATTAGATTTCTATTGCCTGGCAACAATCCCTCTTGCCAGGGTGTATTTTAGCAGCTGGGATACCTCTGCTGAAGGTCTGGTAACAACAAAAGGAGTATGATATTACTACTGCTATTTATCCTGGAGGAGGAAATGATGACCAGGGGGCTCACATGTTCACAGCTTATAAATCTAAATTTAAATATTTTTCAAGTACTCATCATGTACAGGGTAACAATAACTAACATTTATATTTGACCATCAAAAAGGCCTTAAATATTTGATAAATAAGGGAGCAGCCCTGAGCTAGTAACAGCTGTCTTTTTCACCTAGTGTATACATACACATATAAGCTATTAAAGTTTAAAATTTCACCAATACTTTTGGGATGCCCCACATGGGGCAGTTAGAGGGCTCAATGGATAGACAACCAGGCCTGGAATCAAGAAGACTAATTTTCCTAAGTTCAAACCTGGCCTCAGACACTTACTAAGTGACCTTGGGTAAGTCACTTGACTTTGTTTGCCTCAGTTTCCTCATCTGCAAAATGAACTGGAAAAGGAAATGGCAAACCACTCTAGTATCTCTGCCAAGAAAACCCCAAATGGGGTCACGACTGAAGATGACTGAATAACAACATATAGGGAGCTAAAATTCTCTGGGGAGGTGAAGTATAGCTAGACTACTTTTTACTTTGGAGCAACAGTTCTCATTCAGTCTGTCAACCATGGACTGAAGACCCTGGGGGGGGGGGGGCTATGGATTTTCTGCTAGGAGTCTATGAATCTAACATCAACATTCTGATCTTTATACTTCCAATAAAATATGCAGTATATTATTTAGGAAATATAAGGGACAGCATATGTACTTTCTTCTCAAATCCCCTTTCACTGTTATGTGTACCGCCTTTTTCTCAGTTACCCAGACTTACAATCTCAATATCATACTTGATTCTGTGTTCCCACTGACCCCACATAGCCACTCTGTTATAAGATCTTAACATCTTGACCTTCATAACATCTCTTTGTAATAAATCCCCATTCTTTCTACCTGTACAGCTATCACCCTCACCACACTAGCCTACCAGGGGCCGTACACTGTGATGGTGTAGTAAGGTCTTAAGAAATTACATTAAGAGTTTCTGTCCTCAAGGATTAGGGGAGACAAGTTTCTATACTTGAAACAATTTGAGAACAATGTAAGTGGGAATATATATAATAAAATACTATGTTATAGAAGATGATGGCACAAAATTATTCTATTTCCTTATTGTAAATTTCAAATTTCATGATATATTCATAGTAAATCTGATTTTGATACAATGTAACACTGTATTCTTTTGGGTTCACTCTCCAAATTTCCACTTGAGCTGGCAGCTTAGGTCCTTAGAATGTGAATCATTCCTTCTCTCCTCAGGGCTCTAGGGTTAACTCAGAGTTTGGGGTGGTGGTTTCTGGAATTGTTGCTCAGGAGCCCTGGCTAGTGTACTCCCACACTGATGATCAATCAGCTAGTTAGATTTAGTCAGCTTTTAGAAAGCTAATTTGGGGGATGGCTAGGTGGCGCAGTGAATAGAGCACTGGCCCTGGAGTCAGGAGGACCTGAATTCAAATCTGATCTCAGACACTTAACACTTATTAGCCGTGTGACCTTGGGCAAGCCACTTAACCCCAACTGCCCTCCCCCCCCCCAAAAAAAGCAAAAAAAAAAATAAAGCTAATTTGGTTTAGTAAGAACTATTGGTATAATCCCCCAACCCCCCAAAAAAAGTATGGGTCACACTCTTCCACAAGTACATCCATAGTAAAGGGGAAAGTGAGCTTATGTTTACAGAGCACATGTGCCACAGGGGTAAATCAATGTCTGGTCTCCAGAAGTCCTTTTCTCCCTTTGTGACATTCTCTTGGAACTCTCCTTTGGTGGATACAGCTCTCACTGGGCTCAGAGAGTTGGTGCCATTGTAAAGTCCTGAGCTTGCTTTTTCTCTGTAGGTCTAATCTGTCTTCTGCTCTTGGTGCAGATGTTACCATCAGACACTGATATTCTGAGGACATTACTACTGTTCCCTTTAGAAAATTGAAATCTTCTGACTCTTTATGGTTACGAAGGGGAGGAAATAGATTTTCTTGCTACACCATCAAATGATTTCTTCTCAGAGGCTCAATTCATTCTCTAAAACTGGACTGACCTGCTACTGGAATACTGTATTCCAAACTGGCTTGTCGTTTGGAACTTCCTTATTTAAGCCAAATTTCAGAAGGCATGACTTAAAAAAATCACAATATATTTCCTATATAGAATCATCTGTTTTCACTCTATTTTTTACCTAGTTTCCACCTATGATTGACTGTCTGATTCAAGAGAGGTATCTAGCCTGTAAAATAAACAAACAAATTAATTAAAAAATAAAGATATCTAGGAATTTTATGCATCTACTTTCCACCTTTGATAGATTGATTCTATAATTCTATAATTGAGGCATTCTCACCTGATAAAAATACCAGACTATAGAGCATCTTTTAAGTTATTTTAATTGGGGTTGACGGGGTGGAACACCCCTCTTTCAGAAGACTACAAAAATTTCCTTAAAAGTAGATTTATTCCCTTTGAAAGGCAATTCAGTTTTCCAAAAATACATTTTATTGGCAAGAAGAGTTGGCCTGCAGCCTTATGGAAAAAGGGATGTTCCAAAAGTATCCCATGTGTAGCTGGGAAGTCAAGGTACAGTAAATCAGAGTACACTAAAGTCAGCCTAAATATTTCTACTGAGTAAGAACACAATAATGACTTACAGTTTCCTAGAATAAACAAGCAAGACAGAACAAAATAAATCATAAAGTTGCAAAATTTCAGAGTAAGTAATGATTGATGCATACATAGAGGGTTAGCAGGAATCAAGGATCTGAAGACACTTCTTTGTTGGCGCATGAAAGTCTAGAGACCTCTTAATGGTCTTGATCTTTGGCTCTAAAAATATCTCTAATCGTTCCTGATGCATTTCTGATCCAAAAAAAATTGAGCTTCCTATATCAGATTGGAAAAAATTGATCCAAAGCATAAGAGTAAAGTTATAAATGCTGGCTAATGGTTTGGGAGAAAATTTGAAAAACAAAATTCATGATTCCTTTTATATTGCTTTGTTTTTCTAAAGAGAAATAAAGAAGGAAAGAAGGAAGGAAGGAAAGTAGGAAGGAAGGAAAGAAGGAAAGAAAGAAAGAAAGAAAGAAAGAAAGAAAGAAAGAAAGAAAGAAAGAAAGAAAGAAAGAAGGAAAGAAAGAAAAAGAAAGAGATGCAACCCTTCCAAACCAACCTCTTATACCGTCTAAAATTGTGGATGGACAAATAAGCTCAAATAAGCATTTGAAGTAGAGGTGGGAAAGGTGGAAGAGTGAGAGAGAGCAGGAAGCTTTTTTCCCCCTTTGGCTTTCCAAATTTGTAGATTTAGTTTTTTTAGGACAGGAAAAATGCAAGAAGGTCCCAAAGAATGAGCAAATATTATGCTTTCAAAAGATATAGTACAAGTAGAAAAACTAAACATACTATCAACATTGAATTTTAAATTATTTAAATAATGAAGATTATTTAAAAGTAGTAGTAGCTTGAATAGGTCTCAAATATACTTATTCATGATTTTGTTCATTCACAGTTTCAGCTACATTACCTGGGGCTAGATTTGAAATAAAGGCTTTTTAACTACTGTTTTGGTGTTTACAGTACAATTGTAAACCTTCAACTGAGTCTTCATTTTTTAATTGTTAAGTTGTATAAATTACTAGAACTAAATAATATCATTGAAATTTAGGTAGGACCACAAATAAATCTCATATCCAGCTTAATTCCTATTCTGGAGATGTCACCAATACCTTCTCTATCAATAGCCAGTTCAGAAATGAGTCAGTGATAGAGGAAAATCTCAATTAAGCAAAAAAATGAAACTTTAATAATTTCAATTTAGTAGTTGTAGTTAAGTACCAGATGATTTTCCCCCTTCAAGTCTTTCTTAAATATTCTTAGTTGGTGCTCCAGGGAAGGGAAAAAGTAAGCAAAAACTGTATCTGTATGCAATAAGATCCAACAGTTTTGGAAATTCATAGTATTTGTCAGAAAGCCTGATCATGGCTGCCAACCAGCCAATAAACATTTATGAAATGCCTACTATGTGTCAGGCACTGTCCTAAAAACTGGGGATACAAAAAAGGGTAAAAGATGGTCCCTGACCTCAAGGAACTTTCAATCTAATAGAGGAGACAACACACACACACACACACACACACACACACACACACACACACGCTCTACACAAAGAAGAAAAAAAGTAACAGAGAGTGGGAGAGGAAGAAAAAGTAGGGAGAGAATACCTATGCGGTGGGGCATAATGAAATCCAGAGGAGGGAAGTTGGTCGGAAATGATGAGATAGCTGTCCTAGGCAAGTCCCTTAAGAGGAGGATTTGGGAGATCTCTGATGTTTACCCTCTCCCCTCTCTTATTAGAGGAAAGGAGGGGCCTCAGGTGTTCTCTCACAGGATGAGAATGGGTGCAAAGATGAACCGAATCAGAAACAATTTATATAATACCAACAACACTGGATAGATTGGTTCGTAAGTCTATGCCAGCAGAACACAAGTTCTGTTAGATCCCACCAAGCTGAAAAACTGGGTGATGGACCACATGCCTGTTGTCTCAGGACCAGCCTAGCTAAAACGAGAGAGGTTCATATCCAAGCTGGCCACAGAGTGATAGATTTTTCAGTCACAGAAACTCTCAAGATCCATTTACTAAGTGGGAGAGAGGTTGCAGCCTGGATCAGACACCAGTAAAGGAAGTACCCACATCAACAGGTCTTTCGAGTACTGAGATGTATTTTATTTAGGATTTTTTTATTGTTGTAATTGATGAGTGACATGGTGATATTTTAAATATCATCTATTTATTCTGTTATTTATACTGACCATACCTTGAAGTAGCATACTATTTTGTGCCATTTATAATAATTTTACACAATCTAATTATTTTATATTAACAGCCCTGTCACTGGCTATCTTAAACTCCATTTTTCAAAATGGACAATTCACCCACTCTGCCATGGACCAGATAAGGTACTATAGAAGTTAAACACTTTGATATAAAACAAAAGCAGCCAATGGTTTTGAAGGATTTTTCTTTAATATATTCCTCATAGAGGAAGTGGGTAGAAAAACTGTTAGGAGAATTATCTCTAAAAAAATGAAGCAGAGGGGGAAAAATTCACAGAAAACTTGGGAAGAGATTGAATTATACCAAATCCTGAGAGCATTTAAGCATGAAATTCAAAAGAAGACAATAACAGATGAAAAATGGAAAAAATCTGTGAACATTACTATAGCAAACCATTTTTTCTTCAATAACCATGGAGCCACCACATGTATACTCTAATATCACAGTCCTTGATGCAGTGAGTGAGAAAATAGACATGGAACTCCAGAAAACTGAGAGAAGTGGCTAGACAGGATCAAGTACACACAGAAGAGACCCATGTTGAAGACAATCAATTCTGAGCCTTTGAGGAACAGATTCTTAAGATATTTAAGTATGAAAGGGAGGATGATCAAATGCTTAGGAAAAAAACCATGGACATTATAACTAAAACAACAACAAAGAAAACATAAATCAAGACAGTTTATTATCACTCTAGGCTCTTTAAAAGAATAGCATCTGTGAGGCTGAAGAGCATTCTTGACAATCTTCCTCCATCATATTCTATGATAAATAAATCTTTGGCACAGTGCTCGGCATGTAGTAGGTGCTTAGTAATGTTTGCTGAATTGAACTGATTTATAACCACAGAGTTTACAAAAGTGCTGATGATCTCACTGTGCTTACGGTAGCAAGATGCCATCTTAAAGGCTCTCCTCTGGCAAGGAGCTTCCCATGATATGCCAAAATCATACAAGGTACCATGAAAAAATTAGACTATTTCATGAGTAATGACACTTTAAAACAAAGTATAACACAATATATTTGGCCAAGGTATTTGTTCCTCCCGTGTAGGATTATCCATGGCAGAGACCAAATGGAAGAGGGGTTCCTTATAGACTGAGTGAACTCTTCTTGAGTATTTATTGAGTGACACAGATAAGAATGAGAAGGTGTAGATGGGCTGGGGTAAGTACCTGGAAGCTGTATCCACACTGCAGAGATGGTAGGTTCCTTAAACTATCAAAATGATTCTACTGCAGAAAGGGAGAGGCACCTGTATTGCCTTTTACTGCTGAGTTTGAAAAGTGGACACCTGCTAGTTACAGTCAGTTTTCTGATGGCTCCTGGCTGAGCTGCTATAGCAGAATGAATATACAAACATGTCCTTGTTCCCTCAGAATTGGCTAGATCAAATGATAGATATTCAGGAATGTTAGGAGAGATTCAGAGATTAGGGAAGAAACCTTCCCCCAATGCTATAAGATAAATGATAAAGTCCTTTGACTTACTCTATTCTGAACCTTGGTTCCATTTACTGATTGTTATCAGTCTGGGTATATCACCAAAGTTATGTTTAGACTATACTGTAGTCTATTAATGTGCAACAGGATTATGTCTAAAATGTGCATACCTTAATTAAAAATACTTTACTGCTAAAAACTGCTAACCACGATGTGATCCTTCAGTGAGTCATACTCTTTTTGGTGGTGGAGGGTCTTGCCTTGTTGACCACTGTTCACTGGTCAGGGTGGTGGTTGTGACACTTTCTTAACATAAAGTCACAAGGAAGCTTGCCAAATCAAGCAACTCCTCCTTTCACATGAACACACAGAGGTCACTGAAGGGTTATTAACTGGCCTAATTTCAATATTGTTGTGTTGCAGGGGATAGAAAGGCTCAAGCAGAGGGAGAGAGACAGGACAACGCCAAGTCAGGGAATACACACATTTATCAATTAAGCTCACCATCTCATATGGGTTTGGTGCCTCAAAACAATTACTATAATAACAGAAAAGATCACTGATCACAGATCACCATAACAGATATAATAATAATAACAAAGTTTGAAATATGGCAAGAATTACCAAAATGGAACATGGACACATGATGTGGACACGTGCTGATGGGAAAATTGTGTCAACAGACCTATTCAATGGAGGGGAGGAGTTGTAGCAAATCTTCAATTTGTAAAAAATACAATATCTCTGAAGCACCATAGTATGCCTGTATACAACTCAGCCCCATGTGGCAAGCCCCATATACAGCTCAGATTTGCATAACACTGTAGAATTTAAAATGTCCCTTTCTGATAAGGATACCATAAAGTGTGCAGTATGGGTGTTATTACATTTCTGTTTTATAAATGAGGAAACTGAGGCTCAGGGAGATAAAGAGATTTGTTCAGGAGTTACCTAACTCCAAATCCATTACAATATCTTGATGCATCTGGTCCTCTGGGCTGCTTTTCCAGGCCAACATCTGTATTCTCTTAAACAATAACCTCAAATTCAATCTTAGATCAACCAAAACTAATGAAGGCTAGCAGTCATAATCTTGCTTGCTCCAGCAAAGTTGGCTAAGAATCACCCTTTAAAAAAAATGAACTCATTTATTTGAATAAACACATACTATGTTCTATAGCTACAACCAAAGATGTCCCATCATACCTCTTAAAGAGGAGAACCTTCTATTTTGTTGTACTGTCCTAGTCTTGCTGCCAAACTGGGGCTTTGCTCCTTCTAATAGTTTGTTTTCTTGCTCAGCAATTATTTTTCCATGAAATCTTTGAGTGGCAAACATCTCCTGTTAATTATAAGGCAAGGGATTTTCCTGATGGTCAATTATCCAATCATTCTTGCTGAAAGCAATGAAAGGGAGGAGCAAGTGTTCTGAGCACATGGCTGAGCTCCGATAGCTTTGGGCAAGCTGGCTTCCTGGTTGATTTCACCAGGAATCAAATTAGGGACAACCTGCTATAACCAACTACCTCATGTTCACTGCACAGGATCAGAGCTGCATTAAATTTTCATCGTGGAAAAAAAAAGGGGGGCAATGAGTCCCTTGTTTACTTGTCATAGTGCATTTATATGTTTTCTGGATACAATTGGGATGTTTTTAACAATAATAAATCCCTAAAATTCGTTTTCACCTAGCTGTTACTTTCTTTGCTGATGTTATCTACAGCTATATGCAAGGTTTAGTAAGAGATCAGAGATAGGAGCTGTAAAGCATTTGGGTTGCTCATGAAGAAAACCAATATGGCGCAGTGGAAAGAGCATAGGACTTGAAGAGGATCTGAGTTCAAATTCTGACTTTGCAACTTACTGTCTGTGTGCTTTTGGGCCAGACCTTCCGCCTCTCCAGGCCTTAGCTGGTCATTTTAAAATGAGGGGGTTGGATTTAAATAGATTCTAAGGTCCTGCCAGCTTTAAATCCATGGTCATAGGAAGCTGTTGAGAGTATTTCATATAATAATTATGAAATAAGAAAGGTTGATAAGAGACAAGAATTTCCATTTTCCTTAGGCATTATCTACCTGTACTATGCACAGATGCCTATAACATAACCCCCACCTTGTCATGCCTCCTAGGGTAGTATCTACACAAAGTAAGTGCTTAACTTCTGGTTTTTGTGAATTATTTTTTGACAGATTGTCAACTCTTTGAGGGCAGGGATAACATTTTATTTATCTGCAAATCTCCCCTAATCCCCATGGCACAGTATCTTGCTCATAGTGGGTACCTGATAAATCCCTGCTGAAAATTTCTGCATGTATGTGTTTATCTCTGTATAAATATGTACATATTTCTCTATTGCTGATGGCCTTTGAGATTCTCTCCATCTCTAAATCTAGGTCTGTATTAGAAGCAGTCTTTAGGAGTAGACTTTGAAAAAAAGTCCACTAGAATCAGGCAGAGAATATGATTTTTGAAGACTAATAGACAAAATGAATTTTAAGGATGAAGCTTCAGCTCTAGGTTTCCCCACATATTAAAACAATAAAGATCCTAAAGTATATATATATATATATATATATATATATATATATATATACATATATATTAAATAAACAGGTTTATTTTCTTATTTTACTTAGGTTGGTATTAAAATTGGTGTGATGCCATGCCAATTTAAACCACCCTTGGGTCCTCCTCTTCCTCCCTAAGTGCCTGATAGCCAGAGAGAGTATTTTATAGGCTCATAGGAAGATTGGTAGTGAGATGAAAGCAAACCAGGAAGTTATCCACTCCAACCCTTTTGCTTTTCAGATGGGGAGACAGATCCAGAGATGTTAAGTGACCTTGTACAGGTCATAAGTAGCAGAGCTGGAATTCAAACCCAAATACGTTCATTCTAATTCCAGGATCTTTTCCAATAGTCTGTTGGTGAATCTGCCCACCTAAAATCTCTCTCTACTCTATTCAGTCATTAAAGTGATTTTTCCTAAAGTGCAGGTCAGATGCCATGTCTCTGGGATCAAATACAAAATATTCATTATAATATAACCTCCTCTTGCCTTTCCAGTCTTCTTATACCTTATTCTCCTCCATGGACTTTGGCACACAGTAGACAGTTAATAAATGTTTACTGATTAGACCATACTTCCTCACACCTATGGTTTCCCAAATGTTTATATTATGACTTGTACATGGTAGGCACTCGAAAGTGTTTGTCAAATAAATATTTAGACATTTTACATGTACTAACTCAAAAGTTGGAATTCGGGGGCCAGTCCCACTCCAATTATCTGATGCCTTGGGGTGCCAATAGACTCCTTTTGTCTTATTTCCTGATTTTGCCTTTAATTGACCAACCAGGATTTTCATTAACATAGCAGTCGAGAGAGTGGCTTTACCCAGTCCAGCAGCCCAATGACCCCTCACAGTTGAGAAATCAAGACACCACACCTGTCAAGAAGCTACTACTCCAGCTGAATAAGGGAGCAATGCCACACCCAGAAATGCACTTGAGAATCCTGGGTGTTATGAACTGACACAGAGTGAAGTGAGCAGAACCAGCTGGACAGTGTATCCTGGGACAACACTAAAGAGAAACAATTTTCAAAGCAATGACCAATCAAGGCTCTGGAGGACTTATGATGCAGCATGAAAGGTTAAAGGTCATAAAGGCCACCTCCTGACACAAAGGTTCTAGACAAAAAAATACAAAAGAGACAAATGATTTTGGACATGACCACCCTGTGGATTCATTTTAATTGATTATGCTTATTTGGTATAGGGTTTTTTTCTTTCTTTACGTTATTTGGGGAGAGGGTCAGAGGAGGGAAAGGCATTAGTAAAAATGATGTCCAAAAAAGGGCCACTGCAATACTTCTCAAAATCCAGGTAAGAGAACAGAAGGAGGCTCCAAAGGAAGCCTAGACAAGGAGGATGGTTTTGAAAATAATGCACAGAATTTATTATATCTCTGTCTATATATTTTAAAAATCAAGTGGTATGAAATAGAGGGCAGCTAGGTGGCCCAGTAGATAGAGTGCTAGGCCTGAAAGCAGGAAGACTCATCTTCCTGAGTTCAAATCCTGTCTCAGACACTTTCTAGCTGTGTGACCCTGGGCAAGTCACTTAACCCTGTTTGCCTCAGTTTCCTCATCAGTCAAATGAGCTGGAGAAAGAAGTGGCAAATTACTCCAGTACCTTTGCCAAGAAAACACCAAATGGGGTCACAGGGAGTCAAACATAAATGAACATGATGGCAACAAATTAACATAAACCCAATTACATAGAAAATGTTATCACTTTTTAAATTATTCAGCCTCTATGGAAAAGAGCAACATAAGTAGTGAAAAACAGCAAATACACAACCTTTATATTCTGAATGTACACAATCTTTTAAAAAGTAGATTTATATTCCTAACATTTATATGCTTCAGTTGGCATTAAAATTGCTGTGATGTATGTAGTACCATCAGTGTAAGAGGACCCTGAAGCATCATGTTAGCAGGAAGAAATTTAAGTTGGTGGAGCTAGGAGGGCTTTTCTGATAATAGTCTGACTCCTTCATTTTATAGAAAAGGAAACAGATCAGAGAAGGGAAGGGACTTGCCCAAGGTGAGGCCCAAATGGAAAACCCATAACTGGGCAGTCAAGAGTTCACTGTGAAGTAAGATATGCTCTCTGAATATTCCAAACATATCAATTTGCAAGTTCTAGGAATACAAAAAAGTAAGTGATGCAGCTTTCAGGGAGCTTGTCAACCAACAAGCCTGGGAAGTTTTAGTCCCAGAAAGTAATATTTTGGGAAAGTAAAAATACGGTTTTAAAATAAAACTGCCCATCTGAACCAAACTATAACTTTTGATATAATGTCATTATTTTCAGGAAAGTTCTCTCTCTCTCTCTGTTTTTTTTTTTTGGTCTCAAACATTCCAGGATTGAACAATTCTTAGGAATGGATTAATATTACAAGATTGTTTTTAAGTTGCTAGGCAACACCAAAAAAATAAATGTCCATGTTCTGAGATCACTGGGCATTCTTTATTCTTCCCACTCAGTGCATTTTGTGATCTGGCCTTGTGCCATTTGGACAAATGCAGTCAGCTGAATCCCAGCTACTGTTTTTCTTTTACCTGTGGTGGCAAAAATACAGCAATTTGTACCTTTGAATAATGAATCATTTGACAAGGTGGAATTGGAGATCTCTGGCAGGGTGCACTCTCTTGCTGGACCAATTACATCTCTTACTGGAATTCAAGTGTAGAGTTTTAGAGTTCCTTTGTCATTTCGAATATACTTTTTTCTCTGCTGTCTTCACAGGTAAATTGCCCTTTTTTTTTGAGGGGGAAGGGATAATTATGTGATAGAAATCAATGACCATTTTATGGGCAATTTTAATATCTGGGAAGGAACAGCTGATGTTCACAGGAAAAAATTTTCTTTGTTTCTAAGGAATGTTTCAATGTGCTGGGGGGGGGGGAGCCCCCAAAACTCTCCTTAGGATAATTTCTCTAATTACAGATAAATCAGAATTATACTAAATTAGGAAACTGCCTCTCTTTCTGCTTGTTTCCCTTTGTACTGCTTCCAATGACAAAAAAAACACAATCTACCTATCTAAAAACAAAACAAAACAAAAAAACCAAAACAACCCCCCCCCAACAAACCCAACATATTTAACTGACATAGATGCAAATACTTTTCTCTCAATTACCCTAGCAAAGGACCCCCTCCTTTCTCACCACTGCGACACAAAACGCAAAACATCTCACACCTTTAATTTAAACACTGCACCTTTTGTATCCAAATATGTCACATCGAATCTACACCCATGGTTTATGGTATATATAGAAAAAGACAAGTCGTTCCCAGCTGTATTCTCTTAAAGCTGTAACCTCTATTTCTGTGCACCATGAAGGAAAAACTGCCTCATTTTCCACCCACCACTACTGAAATAAAAAAAAAAAAAGAGAGCTTGGATCTACATTTTTAATCTTCTTCCACAGATAAGGCTCTTCTAGCCACAACTTACCTAAAGGGCTAATTAAATGGGGGCAGCAGCAACAGAGCTGTTCTCTGGTTGAAGCAGAGACAAATCTACTATGGTGAAATTATGACAGTGTATGCCTGATACGGATGCTCCATACATGATAAAAAAGCAGGTTTTGAGTAACTGCTATTTCTATAGAAACACACCCTCAACAAGATAGCTTTTTTTGTTTGTTGTTGGGGAGAAGAGGGTGGGAGCAATTAAAACTCAATCCCACAATGTAGCTTCATTCTAAACGTGGACAGGCATTAATGCCATTTGGAAAATTAGAACAAGATGATAGAAATCAGGTGATTAGAGAAATCCAGGTTGTTAAAACAAGGGTATTCATTAATTTCATTGGAGCTGGCTTTCTTTGTAACTTCTAGTCAGGCTTTCTTTTTTTTCCCCCTTTTAATTTTCAAATTGAGCATTTTTTCTTCTTCCTTTTATAATAGGATTTAATTCCCCCCCCCCCAAATTACATGTCAAGACAGTTTTTAGCATTCATTTGGAAGATTTTGAGTTTCACATTTTCTCTCTCCCTTCCCCTATTCCTAATATGTTAGGCAATCTGATATAGGTTATACACATGCTATCATGTAAAACATATTTCCATATTAGTCACAGATGTGAAAGAAGAAATAGATCAAAAGAAAAAAAAACACAAAAAAGAATGAAGTGAAAAAAAAGTATGCTTTAATCTGCATTCAGAGTCTATCATTTCTTTATCTGAATGTGGATAGAATTTTCCTTCATGTGTCCTTTGTACTTGTCTTGGATCATTGTACTGCTAAGAAGAGCTGGGTCATTCAGAGTTGGTCATCACACAATATTGCTGATGTTTTTCTGGTTCTGCTCATTTCATTTTGCATCCAGTTCACACAAATCTTTCCAGGTTTTTCTGAAATCTACCTGTTCATCATGTCTTACTGCACAATAGTATTCCATTACATTCATATACCACAGCTTGTTCAGTCATTCCCCAACTGATGGGCATCCCCTCAGCTTCCAATATTTTGTCACCATGAAAAAGGCTGATATAAATATTTTTGCTCCTGTAGGTCCTTTCCCCTTTTTTTTCATGATCTCTTTGGGATACAGACCTAGTAGTGGTATTACTGGATCAAAGGGTATGCACAGGGTATTGCTCTCCAGAATGGTTGGATCAGTTCACAACTTTACCAACAGCGCATTACTGCCCCAATTTTCCCATATCCTCTCCAACATTTGTCATTTTTCTTTTTTGTTGTATTAACCAATCTGATAGGTGTGAGATGGTAACACAGTGTTGTTTTAATTTTCATTTCTCTAATAAAAAAGTGATTTAGAATACCTCTTCATATGCCAATAGATAGCGTTGATTTCTTCATGTGAAAACTGATTATTCATATCTTTTGACCATTTATCAATTGGGGAATGACTTATTTTCTTATAAATGTGACAGTTCCCTATAAATTTGAGAAATGAGGACTTTATCAGAGATACTTGCTGTAAAGATTGTTTCCCAGCTTTCTGCTTTCCTTCTAATTTTGGTTATGTTGGTCTTATTTGTGCAAACGCTTTTTAACTGAGTATAATCAAAAGTATGTATTTTACATTTTGTAATACTCTCTATGTCTTGTTTGGTCATGAACCTGTAACTCACTTAACTTCTCCTTTAAGAATTTGGGTGCTACACCACTTGGCGAATATATATTTAGTACTGATATTACTTCACTGTCTATGGTACCTTTTAGCAAGATGTAGTTTCTTTCCTTATCTCTTTTAATTAGGTCTATTCAGTCAGGCATTCTGACTTCAAACCCACTGACCTAGTTCTCTACTAGCAAGTGACCATTCCCAGAGGCAGCAAGACAACATGCTGTCTGAAAAGCTATTATACATGCAAGAATAACCATCTGCTTGTTCCCTGTCCTGCTAGAACTCAATCATCTCCTAACAGGTTAAAGAGAGCGTAAACCTGATCCTCTCCTAAAGTAAGCTGAAATAATCTTCACTCACTGCCTGGGGTTCCTTGGCTACACTGCACTCATCAACCCAGGGATGAGCACCATCACTTGAATTTGGTGAGACCCAATAAAAGTTTGCTTCTCAGAGTGTAACTGACTGTGTCTTCTCATATGACTGATGTTGAACTCTGCATTCAATTTATTCACTGAATTTGTCCTGTTCCATCAGATACTGTCCCCAAACACACACCCACACCCTTAAGAAAGCCTCCATAGCATCGAAAGACAGACTCTATCCAGAGAGGAACTCTAACAAAGCATGTGATACATTGACTCTAACATGTGACCTGGCCTTTAACAAAGACCCCACAGCAAGGTATTTATTTGGCAGTGAAAATTACATTCTGATCCCCAAACAATGATTCTGTGTGTTCTTGCTTTTTTTTTTTAAATAATGAATTCTACTTGCTGGCACATATGCAGTACCAATCTGTCAATTCTTAAGGTCATTTGTAGTGATGGGCAAAATCCAACTTTATTTGCTTTCCAAGGTAGATTTAATTTGTGAAATCTGTAACAGGAACTGAATGCAGGGTGAAAGAAAGGTTATCTGTAGGGTAGATTTTAACCACCCTGTTCGTGGAAACAAATAAATGACAATAGTGACAGATACCATGAGCTGTGTGGCTTTGGAAGAGTCACTTTATCCCTGTGGATCTCAGTTTGCTCCAGAGGCAGAAAGGTGGTGCAGTGGGAAGATGCTTGGCTTGGATAGGTAGGTTTACTAGCTGTATGACCTTGGGCAAATTCTTAACATCTAGAATCTTCTGTAAAATGTGTATGAGAGTATCTACAGTACTTGGATCACAGGATTGTTGTAAGGATCAAATAAAAACCTTAAAGGACCAGGGGAGGGAAAAAAGCATGTATATAGAACCTATTATGTGCCAGAGACTGTGTTAAGCATTTTTACAAATAATCTCAATCGATCCTCATAACAACCTCAGGAGGAAGATGCTATTATTATCCCCATTATATAGTTAAGGAAACCGAGGCAAAGAGAAATTAAATGACTTGATCAGGATCACATAGCTAATAAATGTCTGAGGCCTCATTTGAACTCAGATCTTTCTGTCTCTAGTCCCAAGGCTCTATCCACTGAGTCACTGTTGCTTCTCGTGCAAACTGAAGCCTATACTGATGGTCATGAGAAAGAAGATGATAATGTCAGATCTACAGAGATGTCATAGATTCACAGTGTGTACCTGCTTTGCCAGCTAAATGAGTAACATGGTCAAGTAAAATGACATCCATTTTATCCTTGTCTGTAATAGATTTATATAATATATATTTTGCATTATATATACCCAATATTATTAAAATTATACATAATTTTAGTTTAATTTTAATCAATTTAAATTATATATGATAGATGTAATAGCCTGGGTTCAAGTCTCTTAGTGCTCCCATCTAATTCTAAGACCTGTTGACCTGCATTAATAGAGCAAGATCCCTCTGTCACTGAAATTATAGGTACAGTCTAAATAGAAACAGTATTAACAGCAACTCTGCCTGTCATGGTCCCATGTGGACCAAGAGTGTTGTATTCTTCTTCTTTTTTTTTGGCTTTTTGGAGGGGGGAGGAGGGCAATTGGGGTTAAGTGACTTGCCCAAGGTCACATGACCAGTAAGTGTGTCAAGTGTCTGAGGCTGGATTTGAACTCAGGTCCTTCTGACTTTAGGGCCGGTGCTTCATTCACTGTGCCACCTAGCCGCCCCATGATGTATTCTCCTAATAAAAAGGGAAAGGGATTTTTATGAGAACTGGACCCTGCCTTTTGTGCTGACCACAATTGACTCAGCCAAGAAATACCCCTATAAGAGGAGAAGCCAAGATAGTGGAGTAAAAGCAGGGACTTGCTTGAGCTCCCGCACCAACCACCGCCAATGCCCATAAAACATGACTCTAAACACACTTTAGAGCTACAGAACCCACAAAGTGACAGAGAGAAACAGATCTCCTGCTGAAGGCAGCCTGGCAGGCTGACAGGAAGGGGCTATTGCACAGGGTCCCTTGTGAGCTACAGGTCCAGACCCCGGGTGGCACAGACTAGCCAGAGCAGATTTCAGGAGAGTGAATCACTGGCAGCTGTGGTGGTTTCTAGACTCCTCAACGCAGAAACACCAAAGAGAAAGTAAAAGGTCAGCTGGGAACCCTGTTGATCCACAGTGAAAGAAGAGCGCAGTCAGGCCTCTGCCTCTGGGGTGAGAGGCGGTGGAAGTGTGGATCCTGCCATGGGCTGCTTCTAGAGCTCCTAGCTCCCAGCCTGCAGATCATAGGCGGACCAAGCGACCATTTTGAGCATATTTTCTCTTGCTTTGACCTGCTTGGATATGGGTTGCATTCTAGGGTGGTGGTCCTGGGGTGAGGAATGCCAGTGTGTCAGAGCTTGTGGTGGCTGTAGAGAGGGTGCCCTCATCATAGCTCTGACAGCATTTGCAAAACCCCCAGCAATTTGGGACACAGCTCTCTCTTCTCTGGAAGCAGAGTTCTACGGTGGTAAAGAGCTCAAAAGTCAAGTAACTGAGTGGCAACATGAGCAAACAGACCATGGAATCCTTTTTTGGAGACAAAATGGATCAAAACATGGAACCAGAAGAAGACAACAAAGTCAAAACTACTGCATCAAAAGCTTCTAAGAAAAATATGGAGCTCAAGAAGGATTTTAAAAATCAAGGAAGAAAAGTAGAGGAAAAATTAGGAAGAGAAATGAGAATGATGCAAGAAAATCATGAAAAGCAAGTCAACAGTCTAACTGAAGAAAATAACACCTTAAAAATAGACTAACTCAGGGGCGGAGCCAAGATGGCGGAAAGGAAGCAGTAACCTCGCTGAGCTCCTCTGTCACCCAGTCCAAAAGGGTAAATCTGAGCAGATTCCGGAGTGACGAAGCCCAGTGGAAGACAGAGTGTGGCAGAATCCAGCCCAGGAGGTTGCCCAGAGTGTCCGCAGAGGTCGAGCGCAGAGCGCGTGGGGTCTGCACAGCTCAGACCTAAGAGCAGGCAAGCAGACTACACCAGAGAGAGAAAAAGCCCCAGCCTGCAGACTTACCAAGGACGAATCGCAGTCATCTCGCAGAGGGAACGGATCATTGGAGCCAGGTAGGAGAGTCGGGTCCCCAGTGGAGAGAGTGGCTTCGCAGGCTGCATTCAGCCCCCAGCCTGGAAGTTTAGAAACTGCCTGCCTGTATAATACAGGGGCTGGAATGGCAAAGTAAATTCTAGCTGCTCCGATCCTCCCATCCCTCCTTCATGAAGCAGAAAACCCAAAGATAAGTCTCCCACCCAGATTGAAATCCCAAGTTAATGGGAATAGCCTCAGGGTTGAGAATCTCCAAGAAAGGGTGTAACTGAGTCAGCCAGGAATCTGAAGAGAAGAGAGGGAGGGGACCCAACAAGCCCCACCTCACCTCACCAACAAAAGCCTACTTATAGCCCAGGGGTATAGAGGCAGAAATCTGAAGTGGTCAGACTCATCCCCACCTACACATCTACATTCCTCACTGACTTCCCTGACTTAGCCATAAACTAGCCACCCAGAGATATTCAAAGTCAAGGATCAGGCCCCAAACTCATAGCCTGAGACACTAAGAAACAGGAAGTCACAATGGGAAGGAAGGAAGCTGAAAAGGAGAAGGGGAAGGCAAGAAAGTCTATTCGAGCATACTATGCAGGGCAAGAACAACAAAACACACAGGACAATATAGACTCTCTGCCCACACCAGAGACCACAGAAGGAAACATGATCTGGTCTCAAGCCCAAATAGCATTCCTGGAGGAGCTTAAGAAAAATTTTAAAGACCAAATCAGGGAGGCAATGACCAACTTGGAAAAAGAAAATACCTCCCTAAAAAAGGAACTTCAAAAACTCACTGAAGACCATAATTCACTAAAAATTAGATACAATCAAACTGAAACTCAGAACTCTATGATGCAGCAGGAGTCAATCGAAAAAAACAAGATGATCGAAAAATTGCAAGAAAATGTAAAATATCTCACTGGAAAAATAACTGACCTAGAGAACAGATCCAGGAGAGACAACCTAAGAATTATTGGTCTACCAGAAAGCCATGATGAGAAAAGCAGTCTAGACAACATCCTCCAAGAGATTGTCAAAGAAAACTGTCCTGAGGTCCTGGAATCAGAAGATAAAATAGCTATTGATAGAATTCACCGGACTCCTCCTGAAAGAGATCCCAAACTGAAAACTCCAAGAAATATAGTAGCCAAATTCCAGAATTATAAGATTAAAGAAAAAATTCTACAAGCAGCCAAAAAGAAACAATTCAAATATCGAGGAACTACAGTTAGGATCACACAGGACCTAGCAGCTTCTACATTAAAAGAGCGGAGGGACTGGAATTTGATATTTCGTAGGGCAAGAGAGCTAGGACTACAACCAAGGATTAACTACCCGGCAAAACTGAGCATAATCTTTCAGGCAAGGAGATGGACGTTTAATGAAGTAAGGGACTTCCAGACTTTCCTAATGAAAAAGCCAGAGCTCAATGGAAAATTTGATCTCCAATTACAAGACTCCAGAAGAACATAAAAAGGTAAACAAGGGTAACATAGACTCACACATGCAGAAGTGCACACACCCACACCCACAAACACAAGCTCATTACCTGGGATGCAACAAGGGCAAAATGTTCACATCCCTATATGTGGAGCTGATAACTGTCAATATTTGAAATCTCTATGATTATCATGACCTGCAAAAGGGTTATACTTAGAGGGTGTGGGTATGAATGCACTAACATGGAGTCTAAAAAAAAAAAGACTATTAAGGGGATCAATGGTACTGTAATGGGAAAAAGGAAAGGATGAGCTAGGAAAAGGTAAAATATGCCATCTGAAGAGGCATCAAAACACACTATAGAAGAAGGGAAAGTAAGAGGGAGAGGAACATCATTTAAACACTATTCTCACTGGTTCTGGTTCAAAGAAGGATCAAATTAATCAGTGAAGTTTAAGAATCTAATGTGAATAGACACATAAATTCATTAAATAGAGGAATTGGAGGGAGGGAGAGGAGCACTGTTTGAAATTTACTCTCATTGGTTTGGAATCAAACGGGGAGTAATTTACTCTGATAAGTATAAAAATTTATTGTGTCCTATAGATAGTGGGAGGGTAAGGGGGGGTGAAAAGGAGGAGACTAAAGGGAGGGATTATAAGGGAGGGAAATAGTAGTAAGGGGAGAGGGTAGGTTAAGAAGGGGGGTCACTGGGTGGGAACACTGAGGGAGGGGGCGGTCAAAAGGGAAAACTTCAAGGAGGGGAAGGGAGAAGGAATAAACAAAAATATAAACAGGGGAGGGAATAGGATGGAAGGGAAGAGACAGATAGTCATCATTACTGTGAATGTGAATGGGATGAACTCTCCCATAAAACAGAGGCGGATAGCAGAATGGATTAAAAACCATAATCCTACAATATGCTGTCTTCAAGAAACACATTTGAAACAAAGGGATACCCACAGGGTAAAGGTAAAAGGTTGGAGTAAAATTTATTATGCTTCAGCTAAAGTAAAAAAAGCAGGGGTAGCAATACTTATCTCAGATAAAGCAAAAGCAAAAATAGATCTAATTAAAAGAGATAAGGAAGGAAACTATATCCTACTAAAAGGCACCATTGAGAATGAAGCAATATCACTACTTAATATATATGCACCAAGTGGTATAGCATCCAAATTCCTAGAGGAGAAGTTAAAGGAATTAGAGGAAGAAATAGATAGCAAAACTATACTAGTGGGGGACCTTAATCTCCCCCTCTCTGAACTCGATAAATCTAACCTCAAAATAAACAAGAAAGAAGTTAAGGAGGTGAATAGAATCTTAGAGAGACTAGATATGATGGATCTCTGGAGAAAACTGAATGGGGATAAAAAGGAATTTACTTTCTTCTCAGCAGTGCATGGTACATACTCAAAAATAGACCATGTACTAGGGCATAAAAACCTCACAATCCAGTGCAGAAAGGCAGAAATATTAAGCGCATCATTCTCAGATCATGATGCAATAAAAATTATATGCAATAAAGGGCCATGGAAAGATAGACTAAAAACTAATTGGAAATTAAACAATTTAATCCTAAAAAATTGGTGGGTCAAACAAGAAATTATAGAAACAATCAATAATTTCATTCAAGAGAATGATAATAATGAAACAACATACCAAAATTTGTGGGATGCACTAAAGGCAGTTCTCAGGGGAAGTTTTATATCCCTGAGTGCATACTTAATTAAAGCAGAGAGAAGGGAGGTCAATGAATTGGACATGCAATTGAAAAAGCTAGAAAAAGAACAAATTGAAAATCCCCAATTTAGTACTAAATTAGAAATATTGAAAACCAAAGGTGAGATTAATAAAATTGAAATTAAGAAAACCATTGAATTAATAAATAAAACTAAGAGCTGGTTTTATGAAAAAATCAACAAAATTGATAGACCCTTAGTCAATATGATAAAAAAAAGAAAGAAGAAAACCAAATTATGAGTATCAAAAATAAAAAGGGTGAATCTACCTCCAATGAAGAGGAAATCAAAAAAATAATGAGGAATTATTTTTCCCAATTGTATGCACATAAATATGACAATCTTAGTGAAATGGATGAATATTTACAAAATCACAAGTTGCCCAGATTAACTGAAGAGGAAGTGAATTACCTAAATAACCCCATCTCAGAAAAAGAAATCAAACAAGCCATCAATGAACTCCCTAGGAAAAAATCTCCAGGGCCAGATGGGTTTACTAGTGAATTCTATCAAACATTTAAAGAACAATTGATTCCAATACTCTACAAACTATTTGGGAAAATTAGTGAAGAAGGAGTCCTACCAAACTCTTTCTATGACACAAATATGGTACTGATTCCTAAATCAGGAAGAGATAAAACAGAGAAAGAAAATTATAGACCAATCTCCCTCATGAATTTAGACGCAAAAATTCTAAACAAAATATTAGCCAAAAGACTCCAACAACTTATCACAAAAATAATACACCCTGATCAGGCAGGATTCATTCCAGGAATGCAAGGATGGTTTAATATTAGGAAAACCATCAATATAATTGAGCATATCAACAACAAAACTAGCAAAAACCACATGATCATCTCAATAGATGCAGAAAAGGCTTTTGACAAAGTACAACATCCATTCCTATTAAAAACACTAGAAAGTATAGGAATAAATGGAGCCTTCCTTAAAATAGTTGCTAGCATCTATCTAAAACCATCAGCAAGTATTATATGCAATGGGGATAAACTAGAAGCCTTTCCAATAAGATCAGGAGTGAAACAAGGGTGTCCACTATCACCCCTCTTATTCAATCTGGTACTAGAAACGTTAGCAGTAGCAATTAGAGAAGAAAAAGAAATCAAAGGAATCAAATTAGGCAAAGAAGTGACCAAGCTGTCACTCTTTGCAGATGATATGATGATATACTTAGAGAATCCTAGAGAATCAAGTAAAAAATTACTTGAGACAATAAATAAATTTGGCAAAGTTGCAGGATATAAAATAAACCCACATAAATCCTCAGCATTCCTGTACATCTCTAATAAAACTCAACAGCAAGAGATAGAAAGAGAATCCCATTTAAAGTCACTGTAGACATTATAAAATATTTGGGAATCTACTTGCCAAAACAAACCCAGAATCTATATGATCACAACTACAAAACACTTCTCACACAAATAAAATCAGATCTAAATAGTTGGAAAAATATCAATTGCTCGTGGCTGGGTCGAGCTAATATAATAAAAATGACAATTTTACCCAAACTAAATTATATATTTAGTGCCATTCCAATCAATTTACCAAAAAACTACTTTGTAGAGTTAGACAAAATAATAACAAAATTTATTTGGAAAAACAAACGGTCTAGAATATCAAGGGAATTAATGAAATGCTAGGGAAGGTGGACTAGCTATGCCAGATCTTAATCTGTATTATACAGCAGCAGTCATCAAAACTGCTTGGTACTGGCAGAGGTGTAGAGTAGTGGATCAATGGAATAGATTAGGTGCAGGAGACCCAGCAGTTAATGAATATAGCAATCTATTGTTCGATAAACCCAAAGACCCCAGTTTTTGGGATAAGAATGCACTATTTGACAAAAACTGCTGGGAAAACTGGAATACAGTATGGCAGAAACTGGGCATAGATCACTATCTAACACCATATACCAAAATTAAGTCTAAATGGGTGCATGATCTAGGTGTAAAGGATGATACTGTAAGCAATTTGGGAAAGCAAGGAATAGTTTACCTGACAGATCTGTGGAGAGGGGAAGATTTTAGGACCAAACAAGAATTAGAGAGCATTATAAAATGCAAAATGGATAATTTTGATTACATTAAATTGAAAAGCTTCTGTACAAACAAAGCCAATGTAACCAAGATCAAGAGGGAGGTGGGAAATTGGGAAAGAATTTTTACAACTTGTGTCTCTGATAAAGGACTCATTTCTAAAATTTATAGAGAATTGAGCCAAATCTATATGAATACAAGTCATTCCCCAATTGATAAATGGTCAAAGGATATGAACAGGCAGTTTTCAGAGAAAGAAATTAAAGATATCTATAAGCATATGAAGAAATGCTCTAAATCACTATTAATTAGAGAAATGCAAATCAAAACAACTCTGAGATACCACATCTCTCCAGTCAGATTGGCTAAGATGACAAAACAAGAAAGTGACAAATGCTGGAGAGGATGTGGACAAATTGGAACGCTAATACATTGCTGGTGGAGTTGTGAACTTATCCAACCATTCTGGAGAGCAATCTGGAATTATGCCCAAAGGAGTATAAATAATTTCATACCCTTTGACCCAGCCATACCACTTCTAGGGTTATATCCCAAAGAGATCATAGTAGTGGGAGGAAGAACCATATGTACAAAAATATTTTTAGCAGCCCTTTTTGTGGTTGCAAAGAATTGGAAACTAAAGGGGTGCCCATCAATTGGGGAATGGCTAAACAAGTTGTGGTATATGAATGTAATGGAATTTTATTGTGCTATAAGAAACGAGGAGGTGACGGATTTCATAATTACCTGGAGAGACTTATACAAACTGATGCTGAGCGAGAAGAGTAGAATCAGAAGAAATTTGTATACAATCACAGACATACCATATCTGTGACGACCAACTATGACAGACTGGACTCTTTTCAGCAATGCAGTGATATAAGTTAATCCCGAATGACTCAAGAAAGTGAGAAATGCGCCATCCAGAGATATAACTAGAAAGAACTGAGCCTGAATCCTGATGGAAGCAAACTAAATGATCTTGTTCTTCTCATTGTTTGGTTTTACTTCTTCCTTACCATCTTTCATCCCACCTAGTACAATATGCCTTTGTAATTGGAATAATGTTTAATATGAATGCATTTGCAGACCCTATACTGTACTATATGCTGTCATGAGGGGAGGGGGGAAGAAAGTAAAGGAAATTTGAAAATCAAGGAACTATGGAATTGAATCTTGTTAACTGAAACTAAACTAATAAATTAATTTAAAAAAAAAAATAGACTAACTCAAATGGCAAAAGAGGCCCAAAAAGCCAATAAAGAGAAGAATGCCTTAAAAAGAAGAAATGGCCAGATGGAAAAGGAATTTTAAAAACTCACTGAAGAGAATAATTCCTTCAAAATCACACTGGAGCAAATGGAAGCTAATGACTATAAGAAATCAAGATACTATAAAACAGATCCAAACAAATGAAAAAATAGAAGGCAATGTGAAATACATCACTGGAAAAACCACTGACCTGGAAAATAGATCCAGGAGAGATAATTTTAAAATTATTGGAATACCTGAAAGCCACGACCAAAAAAAGAGCCTAGAAATCATCCTTCAAGAAATTCTTAAGGAAAATTTCCCTGATATTCTAGAACCAGAGGACAAAATAGAAATGGAAAGAATTCACTGATGCCTCTTGAAAAATATCTCAAAAAGAAAACTCCTAGGAATATTATAGCCAATTTCCAGAGTTCCCAGGTCAAGGAGAAAATATTACAAGCTGTCAGGAAGAAACAATTTGAGTACTGTGGAAACATAATCAGGATAACACAAGATCTAGTGGCTTCTACATTAAGGGAATGAAGGGCTTGGACTAAGATATTCCAGAGGTCAAAGGAGGATTAAAAAACAAGAATCACCTACCTAGCAAAACAAAGAATGATGCTTCAGGGGAAAATATAGTCATTCAATGAAATAGAGGACTTTCAAGTATTCTTGGTGAAAAAAACAGATCTGAATAGAAAACATGAGAAGGTAAACCGAAAAAAGAAATCATATAAGGAAACTTATTATAGTAGAACTATTTACATTCCTACATGGAAAAATGATAATTTTAACTTGTGAGACTTTTCTCAGTATGAGGATAGTTGAAGGGAATAGATATGTATATATTTGTATACACACACACACACACACACACATATATATATATGTATAGAAGGGTGTATAAATACACATGTGAGTGTATATATGTGTTTATATATATATGTATATATGTGTGTGTTTATATATATATATATATATAGAGAGAGAGAGAGAGAGAGAGAGAGAGAGAGAGAGAGTGAGAGAGAGCACAGGATCAGTTGAATATGAAGGGATGATATCTAAAAAATAAAATTAAGAGGTGAGAGAGGAATATATTGGGAGAAGAAGAAAGGGAAAGATAGACTAGAGTAAATTATTTCATATAAAAGACGCAAGAGAAAACTGTTACAAAGAAGGGGAAGAGCAGGAAGGTGAAAAGGAATGGGTCAACCTTACTCTCATTGAATTTGGCTTAAGGAGGGGATAACATACATACTTAATTGGGTATCTTACCCTAGAGGAAAGTAGGGGGGAAGGGGATAAGAGGTGGGATGATAGAAGGGAGGGCAGATTGGGGGAAAGGGTATTTAGAACCAAATACTTTTGAAAAGGGACAGTGTCAAAGGTGAAAATAAAGTAAGTGAGGGGTGGGATAGGATGGAGGGAAATATAGTTAGTCTTCCACAATATAATTACTATGGAAATGTTTTGCATAGCTACACATGTACAACCTATATTGAATTGCTTATCTTCCCAGTGGGGGTGGGTGAGGAGGGAAGAAGGGAAATAATCTAGAAATAAAAATTTTAAAAACAAATGCTAAAAAATTTGTTTTTTACATGAAACTGGGAAAAAGATATACAGCGACTGGGGTATAGAAATCCATCTTGCCCTACCAGAAAGTTGAGAGGGGGATAGGAGAGGATGTAAGAGAGAGAAATTGGGGGAAGGGGTATTCAGTAGGCCTACTATCTTGGGGTTGGGGGTAGTGGAAAGACAGGGAGAAAATTTGTAACTCAAAATCTTGAGGAAATGACTGTTAAGAACTAAAAATAAATAAAAGAGTGAAAAAAAGAAATACCTCTGCAAGTTCCTGATGCTTGTTTCCCCTTGCCTATGGATCATAGATGCTCTGGTCCTCCATCCTTATAAAGAGGGATCTGTGTGGGAATCCTGCCTTTATATTTAAACAGCACCTGTCCTCTATCCTGCTTCTCAGGTTTGCCTGCTGCTTTTCTATTCATCTGGATTTCTTGGCTTTGCAACACAGATGTTGTCAGTTTGTCTGCAGGGTTAAAAATCCCTATGCTTGTTTGCTCCCAATTAACAAAGGGGAATTGACTTGGCTGTTTCACAATGGAATGTATTCTCAATTCCATCCAGGAACTGGGAGGGAAGCTAGCCCTGCTGCTGGCAGTCAGCCGAGTGACTCCAATCTTCTTTTGACTGGGTATATTTTCGGTAGTGGGGGAAAGGATACTTGGGCTGTAAACCCTACATTTCAGCTTTCCGCCCCAAGCAGGGAAGAAAACCTCTAATCAAGTTTCTAACACAAACAGTTATAGAAAAAGCAGGGGCATAAAAATGCTAATTTTGTTAGGGAACAAATAATGGCACTAGAATGAGGAACTTAGAATTGTGGAATCATAAGAGAATGTCAGAGCTAGAGGAGTCCTGTGAAAGCAACTAAGTCTAACCTCTCATTTTACATTTGAGATAGAGATTCAGTGATCAAGTCACTTGTCCAAGGTCAAGTACAAGTTAGTGGCACAGCCTGAGTCTCCATGCAGTGCTGCAGAAGACCACTAGGTGATGCTATGCATAGACTCCAGACAAAGCTACCCTCAGACTATTACTAGCTGGTTGATCCTGGGCAAGCTATTTAGTCTAGGTCTGCGTCAGTTTACTCACTTGTATAACAGGGACAATAATAACACTCACCTCTTGGAGCTGTTTTGAGGTTTAAATGAGACAATGTGCAGAAAGTGCTTTGTAAGCCTCAAACTTCTATATAAATTCCAGCTATAATAATAATTAATAATAATGCTGACAAATGCTCTGATTTATTTAGCACTTCATGATGATATTAAGGGAGGCAGGCAGGACGTTTTCCACCACCTTTGAAGATGTATGTTCTGAATTAAATTGTAACTAAATTATGGAACATTTTCTAAGTACCTACTATGTGCCAGCATTGTGCCAAGTGCTGGTGGTATAAATGCAAAAGGGAAGCAATCCCCAATCTCAAGAAGCTTATATCCTAATGGGCAAAAGGTATCAGAGAGTGCCATAGATATCCTTGCTGGAGAGGACATGACTGGAGTCTCTAATGAAATAATGTATTCACAAATGTCTAAATTTTCATGTATTTTTTTAACCAAATAAAACATTATGTGTGGCTGCTGCTTCACTCGACGCAAGATAATCTGAGCTGGGCAGGTCTCTGGAGAACTATGGCTCCAACCCCCTTGACACTGCCCCACTGGCTATAGTGAGGCATAATGTCATTGAGCTACCTAGTAGTGAGCCTAATTCTCTAGCAATCCAGGGCAGCACTTGCTGGCAAACTTGATCTTGGCTCTTCAAGCCTTCTGGAGTCAAACCTATGCTTGCTTTCATGGGTACAGGTAATTCCCAATGAGAAAGCTCCTTCTACCAATGGAAATCAGCACATGTTAAGCAACTTAAGAGTATTCAGAATGTTGCCTGTATAATGAAAGGTTAAATATCTTGTCCCAGATTATATGGGAGGAAAAGGGGGTGGTGGTGTGAGAGAGGGAAACAAGCATTTATTAAGACCAAATATTGTGCTAAGTGCCTTACAGAAACTATTTCATTTGATACTTACAACCACCTTAGGAGCATGGTCCTTATTTTATAGTTGAGGAAACTGATAAAGAAAGAAGTTAAGTGACTTGCCCAGGATCACCCAGCTAGTAATTTTCTGAGGCCAGCCTTTGCTGTTAATTCTGCTCACATTCTCTTCATCTCTTATCCTGAGTTACATGGCATTAGCTCTGTACTCAGGTAGGAACAGTAAGAGGTCAAAGGTGATTCATGGTGGCACCCTACTTCCAAACTGGGTCAACCATTGAGAAAGACTTTTAAAACAAACAAACAAAAACTTACCCGACTTCTGAGGGCAGTAATGAGTAAGGCAGTCAGGAAGTTTAGAGAGACACAGCAACCAAGGTCAAACTACTAGAAAGGGTGCTAGGATGAAAACTGAGGGTTCTTTCTCAGTTCAGTCTTGAAGCAATATGGATGACCAACATGTCAGACACATCAAATATAAGTTTAAAAATGCATTGAAAAGTCAAATGAATTGTTTTGAATTTTCCCGTGTTTTGGATTATCCAAACCACTGTTCTCCTCCATTGGTGCAGATAATTGAGAATGATAAAAAAAAAAGCAGCCTTTTTATGTTCAAAGTTACAGCTGCTGACTGGGTTGTGATATTGATATGTAAGTATGCTGAAAGGACCAGTGTTTTTCCCCACATTTCGGGCACACAAAGAATGTCCCTTGGTTTGCAAAAGCTTTTTGTTCCAAGATTTTCAAGCTGTTTACCAACATTGAGGACAGCTCTGAGCTGGGACATACCATGCAGTGTTTGGGATGGATGACTGGGAGCTCCTACTTATGGCTTAAGAAGGCAGTCTTGCCCATAACTCTTTAGCAGGAAAGAACATTGTGGTCTTGTGGACTCACATATTTGAGGATCTGGTGATCCCTGGGATTCTAAAAAAGCCAAGAAAGCATGGGAATATCTAACACAATTAAGTTATAAGCTTCTTAAACATACCATGTAGCTGAAATATAAATAACAACAGTTGTGTAGTACTTTTAGGTTTCCAGAGCACATCCCTTACAACAACCTTATGAGGTAGGTAGTAAAAATATTATTACAGTTATTTTACATGTCTAGAAGGCAGGGAAACTTGTCTATGATAATGGCTAGTAAGGCAATGTTTGAATTCAAGTCCCCTGATTTCCCTTTCAAGTACAACATTTTATTCTCTGCACCATGATGCCTCTTAGAAATCACTTGGTGGCAGTGCCCTACTGTGAATCTGCTGGAATTTGTGGTAAATCACTTCACTGGTATCCTTGAATCTCTTAGTCTAACAAAAACCCAGTACTTATTTCATGATTCTAAATATTAGGAAAAGTGCTTTGAAATAATCACAATGGTACTGCTACCTAAGTTCCTAAATTATAATGACACTGAGAACCTTTAAGAAGTCCCTACAATATATCATCAATAACAATAATAGAAATCCCCAAAGAATAAAGGGGAATAAAAGGAAATGAAAGGATTTTTTAGCTATCCCAGCTAACACTTCACTTATCGTCACCTGAAGCATTGTCAAGGAAGCAAACCATGATCTTGGAGCAGATGTCAACATCATTAAGTTCCCAAATGGTAAATCTCAGGCTTTTTACTCTAAGAGGACTCTGCCAACACTGACTTTGAGCCTATTAATTCTGCAAGTGATGGTAATACTGAAAACTGATTTGCAAGGGTGATCCCTTTTTATACTTTTTTAAAAATAAGTTTCAAAATTGTGTTAACTTTTGAATGTATTTTGCACGCCCTCTTTAAGAAGCTAAAGAATTCTGCAATGAATTTTAGAGAGATTATATTAAAAACACCATAAGCTAACAAAAAATTTTAATCCATTAAGGGGCAGTTCTTAGTTATCTAGAAAACTCCTGGATAAAGAATAGGTTTAAAAAACCCCCAAAATAATCCTCTAAATTCTACAAGAAAGAGCAGAACCCCCAAATAGAGAAAAGGACTAAGATTTTGTATCAGCATTCTTTTTTTAGTAAGCACCACTTTAATTTTTTAGGATGTCAATTTTTTATCTACAAATACAGATGAACAAATTAAAAATTTTTGTATTGTAGGCGGTGAGAATTTTAACACTGATTTCATCAGTATATAAAGTTATTTTTTCTTGTTTTTAAGTACACTGTTGGTGGGAACACTAACAAAAACAAAAAAATAGAGGTTATTTAGATTAGTTGAAAGCATCAGGAGATTCAAAGGAAGCTGAAGTAATGATGATGATGATGATGATGGAAGGCAGTGAGAAGGGTAAATCACTGAACTTGAATTTTATTTTTGTTTTCTCTTCTAAAGAGAATGAACTGGTGTAATGGAAATGCAGATTTAAAGATCTTCCCTGCCCCTAGGCCCTTTGATTGGCTTAAGAGACTTTGATTGGCTTTAAGAGACTCTGAAAACCTTCCTTGACTTGAAAATATGCTCTGCCTCCTAATAGGCTGAATGTGGTCACATGGAGCCTGTGGTGGGAGGCTTGGTTTTCAGGAATGACCACACCTTGATGCTGTGTGATTGGGCAGTGGATCAAAAGGGTGGTTACATTCTTTGAGCCAGGAGAAGGCTATATAAACTCTGATGAGGGGCTTTGCTTTGGGGCTCACCTTGAGAAGTGTTGTGTGACTTGACCAGGTGAGACTCTGGGAAGCCGTTGTTGAGAGCCCCCCGGCTTTGAAAACCCAGATGTTGATGCTTCCCTCTCTGGTAACTGTGATTTGGTATTGATATAATGGTTGGACAGTTTGGAAGCCTGTCTGTTTGATCTGTAAGTTCTGTAACTCTGAAGTTTGGGGTGCTGACCTTTTTCCCCTGAACTAGGTAATGTATGTTTGTTTGATTAAAGTAAGCTTGTTAACCCATTTTGAGTTGCTTTCCTTTTGAAAAGCAGATCTAAGAACCTGTGTTGGCAGTCACCCTGGGGATATTGGGGTGCTTGCTGCTACAAAATGGCGACGAGGGATGGGATCTGCTGAGTAAAAGGAAAGTATGGGGGCTGGGATAATTGTTTGTTTCCCAGTTGTGGTAGCTGTGATTCTGTGGAGCCATGGAGCAGGAGAGGAGAAAGACCTGCATGCTGACTTCACTGAGCTGAGAGCAGGAATGGTGAGCTGCCTGCATGGAGACCTGTGGAGAAGCCTGGAGCTGCTGCCTTCTGCTGGAGGAGAAGGAACCCAGGAGTTTGGAGTTCAGCCACAGGACAAGATAAGGACTGTGTGGCAAAGCAGGGGCACTGAATGTGTTTCCTTGTTGCATCCCACAGTTTGGGACCCAGGGGGAGGATGGACTTGTAACTATGATGGGTGGGGTGAAGTGCCATGCACCCCAAGGACCCCACATTGGTTTTGTTGCCTAGCTCCCTCTCTGGATTTGGAAGCAGGGGCTGGAGCAGTGTTATGGGAAGGACACCCCCCTCCTCCCAAGAGAACTTTATGTGATAATGCTTTATATTTTGTGTTTAAGGCTCAGTGGCCACTTTGGTAACTTTAGATGTACCTTGAAAATGTGACCTAAGAGATGTTTTAGTGCTAATTCAAATGTAAATTGCGTATGCTATGGGCATGAAAGATCTTGGGGCGGAATGTAATGGAAATGCAGATTTAAAGATCTTCCCTGCCCCTAGGCCCTTTGATTGGCTTAAGAGACTTTGATTGGCTTTAAGAGACTCTGAAAACCTTCCTTGACTTGAAAATATGCTCTGCCTCCTAATAGGCTGAATGTGGTCACATGGAGCCTGTGGTGGGAGGCTTGGTTTTCAGGAATGACCACACCTTGATGCTGTATGATTGGGCAGTGGGTCAAGGAGGTTGTTACAATCTTTGAGCCAGGAGAAGGCTATATAAACTCTGATGAGGGGCTTTGCTTTGGGGCTCACTTTGAGAAGTGTTGTGTGACTTGACCAGGTGAGACTCTGGGAAGCCGTTGTTGAGAGCCCCCCGGCTTTGAAAACCCAGATGTTGATGCTTCCCTCTCTGGTAACTGTGATTTGGTATTGATATAATGTTGGGACAGTTTGGAAGCCTGTCTGTTTGATCTGTAAGTTCTGTAACTCTGAAGTTTGGGGTGCTGACCTTTTTCCCCTGAACTAGGTAATGTATGTTTGTTTGATTAAAGTAAGCTTGTTAACCCATTTTGAGTTGCTTTCCTTTTGAAAAGCAGATCTAAGAACCTGTGTTGGCAGTCACCCTGGGGATATTGGGGTGCTTGCTGCTACAACTGGGTAGGATGAGATAAAGGTTGTGAGCACAGAGTTGAAACCTCAATAAGTAAGGAGGCAGTTAGGTAGCATCCAATTTCTTCCAAGGAGGTCATACCTCCAGAATTGGAAGATCATCCGAGGATACCAACAGAGCTAGTCGACATGTCTGCTGAACCACCGTTAATGATCTTTGAAAGACCTCAGAGTGCAGAAGAGATGCTACAGAGAGGGAGGACAAAGGCTAGCCCAATTTTCCAAAAATGGGAAAGCATGAATCTGAAAACTATATACTTAGGAGCTTAACTTTTATTCCTGGAAAAATTCTAAAACCTATGATTTAGGAGATAGTCTGTAAACACTTAGAAAGGGAACCAGCAATCATTATAAGTCAGCACGGTCTCATTAAAAGCAGTTCATTGCCAACTAACCTCAAGACTGCTGTAGATAGATACAAAAGATGCATCTCTTTCAGATTTCAGGAAATCTGCGGTTCTTAATGGCCAAATTAGAAAGACAATAGGATAGAGCAAGTTCCACTTAGACCACATGGACATTTTGTAGAGCATAAGCCCCTTTTCAGATGTGAGTGGATCATTTTATAACTTTTGGGACGTGAGGCTCCAAGTAGCTTATTTGAATATTTTAAAGGCCAGCAGAGACAAAGAAGATATTGTCTTCCTCTGTACCTTGTCCATAGCCACTTAATGCATAGACCAACTGTAGAATCCTCATGTTAAAAAAAAAGTGGGGAACCCCGAGTTCCAGGGCTATTTGGTGATAACTGGGCAGATGGCCATTCATTCCTGGCTATGGCTTAAGTGACAGAAAAATAGATCTGAGAAATATACTGGATGGTTATTATAGTTAAGATGAGGTCTCTCACAGAGGGTACCTAGCCCTAAATTAGGCTGAGTTGCCAAAAGGAAAAGCTAAAACCTCTGCTCTTCTTTCTGGAAGACAAGTCGATCTGTCATTCGAAGAGAACAGGATTGGAGAGACTTCTTCCAGACTTAGGCTACCTAACTGCCTCCTTAGTTATTGAGGTTTCAACTCTGTGCCATAGCTAGGACCTGTCCAGAAATATTGCTCGGTAAGGCATCTTGTCCAACACTGACAGCGTACCCAGCAGGGACCCTTGTGAGGTCTATACACATAGGGAAAATGCACTAAAAGTTCTAGAGCTAGGAGTTGTCCTGGCTATACATGTCCTCAACACGAGTGTTTCATAGCTACCACTCTATTCTGCACCAACTCTTCCCGTGTGTTTGTGACAGAGTGTACTGCAGGATACAGTGGCAAGTTTCTTTTACTATGCCATCTCAGTAAAAGTCTTTCCTAGGATCTAACTGTGTCTACTTGCTGATTATTAAAAAGAAGCCTCTTGTTGCGGCTTGTGAGCTATAGTGTTAAAATGGCAGTCCCACAGAATGACTTCTAGAACTTGAAGTAGCAACAGTTCTCTGGAGAACCCACCTGTGAATAAGGTTACAAGCTGGGAGAGTTGGGAGGGGGTTATATACATAATATATTTAGATTTTAATCAAGTTTCTCAATGTTATACCCACTGAAAAAATATGGAGTGATGTATGCCAGATGGTATTACTGTTAGATGAATTTAGAACTGGTTAAATGATGAAACATTTTTTTAAAGTCACTAATGGTACTATATTAACTTAGTAAGAGATAGATGGTAGAAAGCCACAAGGATCTGACCTTGATCCTGTGTTCTTTAATATTTTTTTTGATCAATGGATGGAATGTTTATAGGACAGTTAATGCAAATTGGAAGTCAGATATCATGTTTGATAATAGATTGTAAACAGGAAAAAAAAGAATGAGTTGAATCTGTTAAAAATTTTTTTTTAAAGCAATTGGGGTTAAGTAACTTGCTCAAGGTCACACGGCTAGTCATTATTTATGCGTGGGTGCTCATTTTCTGAGGCTGGATTTGATCTCGGGTCATCCCAACTCCGAGGCCGGCTTTACTCACTCCACCTAGCCGCCCCTTTAGGGCAACTGGGGTTAAGTAATTTGCCCAAGGTTACACGGCTAGGTTTTTTTGTTTGTGTGGATTAAGTGTCTGAGGCCGGCTCCAAACTCAGGTCCTTCTGACTCCAGGGCCGGCGCTCTATTCACTGTGCCACCTAGCCACCCCTGAATCTGTTAAAATTTTAATGGGGAAAACGTAAAGTTTTAGAGTAAGGCTCAAAAAATTTAATTTTGCAAGTACAAGATGGAAGAGGTGTACATAGACTATAGTTCATGTGAAAAAATTTTGGTTTTTTGGTAGATTACCTTTTCAATATGAGCCAACATTTTGAACTGAGATCCAAAAAAGGTAATGTTATTCTAGGCTATACTTAGAGCCAGAGACCAGAACAAAAGAGCTGATAGTTCTGTTCTTCCCTGGCCAAACTACTTCTGGAATACATGGTTTAGATCATAAGTGAAGAAAAACAAAGACAAGCTGGAGCATATATAAGATGATGAGGAACCTGAAGAATACGCTATTAGGTGGATAAGTTGATAGAATGCAAGGATGTTTAACCCAGAAAAGAGAGGAATTAGTTGGAACAGGAGAATACTCTTCAAGCAGTCAAAGGACTACTATAAGACTGGACTTGTTTTGCTTGGCCCAAAGAGCAACATTCTAAGTAACCTGGGCAAGTTACAAAGAGGAAGAGATAAGCTTGATAAGACTTGACCTTTAGGAATATCACTTTATTGTCCAAGTGCAGGCTGGGCCAGAGTGGGGAAAGACTTAAGGCAAGCAGACCCACTAATAGCCTACTGCAATAATCCAGGCATGAGATGATGAAAAATTACAATAGCTGACAATTAGCTCCTACCATATGCCAAGTGCTTTACAATTATTATCTCATTTTGTCCTCATGACCACCTTGGGAGGTAGGCGCTATTCTTATCTCTGTTGTTGAGGAAACTGAGGCAAACAGAGTATAAGTGACTTGCCCAGGGTCACACAACTAATAAGTGTCTGATGTTACATCTGAACTCTGGTCTTTCTGACTCTATGTTGGGCCCTCTGTTCATTTCATCACTTACCCTCATTTTTCCCTTTCTACTCCTAGCCCAGAGGGTGAAAGTAGAAATGGTTATGGAGAGGTATGTATACTCATGATTTAAGAAGAATAGATTTAAAAAATTCAGAGAAAAGATAGATTTAAGCCCACTAGCCTAATGGTCTCTAAAAAGTTTCCAAAAGGCAAATCACCTCAGGTGGGATGGTAAAGAATATGAGAAATATCATGATTCTGGTGATGTAATCACAAATTATTTCACTGAAGGAGAAAAGGAGGTTTCTAAAGAGACCAATGGCTACAATGGGAGGTCATCAACCAGCTCAGGAAAGAGAAAGATGTGTACAAAAGAGATGGAAGGAACAGCAGCAAACGGGGGCTGAATAACGGATAGTGGCAATGTGTAGGAAGGCAAAATAGCCGAGGTTTGCAATAAATTTGGTGGATGATAAGAAGGACATTTAAAATAGCTATGAGAGGGCAAAAGGAAGAATCAAGAAGGGAGAACTTCTTAGAATGGAATGGAGGATAACTCTAGCACTGCAGAGAAAAAAAAATTAACTATTTCCTATTTTGCCTTTTTTTTTTTTTAACTCAATTAAGGAAAATGATCTTTAGACTGAGAAGACCAGAACACAGATGGTTCACTGGAGATTGAAAACCAACACTGAAAATAAGATAAGTGAGGAGATTACAAATCCAAATCACCTGGCCCTGAAGTATTATATCCTAGGCTAGCAAAAAACCTGCTGATGATTTTTGAGTAATCAAGGTGACTGGGATGAATGCCATGAAACTAAAGATAGGCAAACTGTGCTAATTTTCATATAAATAGAATCTTCAAGTTAGAAGGGCCCTAGGAAGCTGTTCTCTCTAAAACACATGAAGCCAGTGGGCATCCAACCAAGCACCTCCAGAACTGGGAAATCATTATCTTCCCACACAGACCATTCCAATTCCGTATGGTTCTAATTGTAAGGAAGGTCTTCTTTACAAGCCTTTTTGTTTGTTTTTGTTTTTTGGAGGGCTATTGGGGTTAAGTAACTTGCCCAAGGTCACACGGCTAGGTTTTTTTTTTTGGTGTTTGTGCATTAAGCGTCTGAGGTCGGATCCGAACTTAAGTCCTTCTGACTCCAGGGCCAACGCTCTACTCACTGCGCCACCTAGCCACCCCTTTACAAGCCTTTTTGCAACTTTCCCAAGACACTAAGAACAGTTCTTAGAAATACCTTCTAGTAAAGGATAAGTGAGGAAGGCACAGATGAGCAATGAAACACAGACCATGCATTTGGTCCTGGTGTCACCTCTTCAAAACAAGTCACTTCCAATCACCTGAGCAAAGTCACATTGTATTCAAATAGCTCAGAGCATTAGCCACCTCCTATACCTAGGTATTCAGATTCAGAAATCTGGGGGAATTAACAAATGACTGTTATAGACTTTTTGTTTTTAATTAAGGGGGCTATTACTTTTTAAGTTGTACATTTAAAAACAGCAAGTTGGCTTCACTACACTGAAATAGTCAGAAATGGTTCACTCAAATTGACTTTTTAGGTTTTCAAGATTCTTTTCTGACTTTCTGCCTGAGCAAAATTTTATTTTTTAAATTTTCATTAAACTCATTTTATTAAAATTTATAAAATTTTGGCCCCAAACTGACTTAACTGGGTTCTGTCATTTTGGTCTCTAAAATGGCAATAATGTGGATTAAATATAAAGATCACTGGGGAAAAAAAACCTCCAAACCCAACATATCATCACCATTGCCTGTAACACCTACACCAACCTCTTTTGAATTTCTGTTAAGTCAGGGCACATATAGTTTCTTCCAAAAATGTACTTTTTGGCAAAATCTCATGATTTAAATTTTCTAAATACACATTCCAAATGTTTAGACCTGGTTTTAAAGAGCTATCCAAAAGTTTTGCTTTGTTTTACATTCACATAATCATCTGTTAGAGTCAATAAGTAAGTCAGGAACTTGGCAGTCTGACTTTTCATGGCAAAGCACCACATTAAAAGACCTTAATTAAACTAGAATAAAACAAATATACAATGGAAATTCCCAGCAGAAGGTTCAACTACATGAAAGTTATTCACATGCAGGAAGCTGAGAACTGGGCCAATCATAGGGGAATCACCTCTAATAGCTTAGAGATTGATGTATCAAAGGCCTTTTTAAAAGAAGTGTGTGACCAATAAACATGATGAACATTTCCGTAAACATGCTTTAAGCTATCATGCCACATGTCATCTCTTTGGTGTATGGCTAAAAATGACCTCAGACGCCATCTAGACCAACTCTCACATTTTAGTGATGAAGAACTTGAGGGACTGGAGAGATTGTGTCTCACACTAATTAAGTAGCAGTCAGGATCTGAACCTAGATCCAACATTCTCTGCCTTATACTTTCCTGCCTCTTCAGTCATATAATATATTTCACTTACAGAATGAAGCATAACAATGTAACAACATCTAATCTAATTATCAAATTCCAACCCATTCATCCAAAGTAAAGGTCAAGAAAGGCAAAGGTAGACAGTGATACTATGGATAGTGATAGAAAAGGTGGGACCAGAATTCCCCAGAAGACAAAAAATTATCCAAAAATGTTCGATTAAATTATGACAATGAGTAAGTAACACCTGAGTTCTCTTACTTTCTCCCAATTTGGGTCTACTTTTAATTCTTTCGGAGTTCTTCTTAGGCTCACAGATTAAGTTTTAATTTATATGCCAAGAAACACACTAAAAAGTCATGTCACAGACTTACATACCAATGTTTAAAACATCCATCTTTATAAGTGGTCAAAATATATGAACAAAAGATTACAAGAGGGGAAACACTTTGGGGAAAACAATTTGGGGAAATGGTTAACCTCAAAAGAAAGTAAAGAAATACAAAAGAAAACAAACTGTGAGATGCCACATCATACTCATTAAATTAGCAAGAATAAATAAATATGAAACCCAACATTGTCAGGGTCATGGGTAAACAGTGCTCCTCTGTTGTTGGCAATGCACAGCTTTTTGGGGAGAACAAAATTTTGCATACAGATGGCAAAAGTCATAAAAATGGTACCACTTAACCCAGTAAATAATAACATCAGTCACTTGGAAATGAATAAATACAAATAAAAAGGGACAACTGCACATTCTGCAGTTGTGGTATGTATAACAGCAAAAAGCAGAGACAATCTCAATGTCCAATAGCTGGAGGAAGAGCTAAACAGACTGCTGTAGACTGATGCAATAAAAGATCATATTCCTATAAAGATGACAAATATAAGCAAAAGACAGGTGAATGTCATGGAAAAGAAAGTATAATTCAGTACAATGTATACCCAGTTCTGATAAATACAAAAGTATGTATCTATAATCAATAGTATCAGGAAGGGCTAGAGTTAGTTTAATTATTGATATTTGGATGCACATTATTTGTATTTTATTATAAAGCTAAGAAAAATACAATTAAAAAAACCCCACAAATTAACCATGGCTTCATATAGAAAGCATTTATGGTAGTGTGATATTTCATTAAACATGCCTTAGCACATGTGGTACAGATCAGTATTGCACAAATAAAAGTGGCACAATTGTAGGGAATGCTGTTGGTTTGCTGTTGAGGAGCACGGTAAAATGATGGACTTTTGATTTCAAAACTGGATCATGATGTTCTAGACTAGCAGATAATCAAGCCACTGAGGTTTAGCTTGAACTTGACCAATGTGCTCAATATTTGTCAAAAGGGATGCTTTTTTAGCCCTGTGGGATAGGCTAGTTTTAGGTAGAGACCTATGTTGCCCTAAAAATGGGAGTTTAAATTTGCCCATGGGACAGAACACAACTAACTTAGCAGCTAAAGGAGGCCTAGAAACCAACATGGATAGGGAAAACCCCCAGCATGTACCCTTAAATCAGATTAGCCTATTAACGTTAAGATAACCAAAACTTCTTTATCAAATAGACAAATAAGCTGTCTTGAAAGAGAACCAGACAAAACATGTCCATCTGAAGTTCAAAACAAAATGGCAAGGCAGGAACATCTAGGATTCTACTTTCCATGGAGGTAAATTCAGGGAAAATATTGAATATAAGAGGAAATTTTTATTTTTTTAAAGGTCATTTCCATTTGGGAAAGAATTTAATGAATGACCAATTTCAAACAAATGAATGGATATAGTTTGTGACCAGATGATGGGTAGGAATGCAAATAAATGGTGCAGGAACAGGTAGAGGAGAGATAAAGGTGAATGCATGCATGGTCAGCAAATCTAATAGATTAAAAAAATGAAGCAAAGTGGAAATCCTCCAGCACAATTATAACCAATTTGTTTTCCTTTTCAACAAAAACTTACTTTTTGACAAAGAGATGACTGACTTAGGATGCAGAATAAAATATACATCTATGGAAATGGACAATACAGGGATTCACATGGCTTGTCTATGCTTGTGTTTTTCAGTGGGAGTGAAGGATAAAAATTAAATTTTTATAGATTGGAAGAAAAGAAATGCTTAGAATACACTACAGAAAACAGATACTCCAAACCAAATAATTAATGTATCAGACTGATTTTCATTAAGGATTTTTTTAAAGGATAAAAAATATGGTACCCAATTTTTCAACCTTATAATTTTGAAGGGTCTCATTTAAGTGAAGGTGTGCTTTATCTGTGTGTACACACACACACACACACACACACACACACACACAAGAATATGAATGGAATAATTAATCAACATCTGCTTTGGAAACTGGATGTTGCCAGGCTTCCTTCCAAATGAACTCAGTCATGAGACGATCAATATATGAATCATTACTCACCAAGTTTCTGGTCAAATCGCCATGCAGTAACATGGGCATTGTGCCTCAGATTGCTTTGTGTGGACAGAGGAACCGTGACATATATAGGCCCATCCACCACAACTGGGGTTCCATCGCTGCTGAGCAGGTGAACGCTGACTGCAGTGACGGGGGTCAGGTCATACTTAGTGCTGTTGCCTAAAAAACAAAACCCATCATTTTTGTATATATTTACATGCAAACTCCAGCTATGGTGGTGGGAGTCATGGGGTAATGAGGGGGCAGGGTCAATAGGGGAGTTTGACACTCAGAACATCTGAGTTGGAAAGGACGTCAGAATTCATCTCATCCAAACCTGTGAGGCATGGCACCCTGGGTTAGAGCAATAACCTTGAAGTAAAAGAGATATAGGTTCAAATATTCATTCAGACAACTTGTGACCTTGGACAAGTCACTTAACCTCACTACGTGACCTGTTTGATCTCAAAAATGAGGATGAGAACAGCAACTCCTTCATATAGCAGTCATGAAGATCAAATGAGGTTGTATTTTATAGTGCCTTGCAATGCTTAAACAAACCATTATTACTTTCATTTGTAAAAATGGAACAATAACATTTGTATTATTTATCTCCCAGGGCTGTGGGGAAGGATGCATTTTGAAATTATATCAGTAGCAGTCAGCTGGCATTCATAGAGCACTTTAAGGTTCTATCCTTACAGTAGCACTGGGAGGAGATGCTATAATCATCCCATTTCGAAGATAAGGAAACTGAGGCAGACAGAGGTCAAGTGACTTGCCCAGAGTCATATAGCTATTAAGTGTCTGAGAATGAATCTGAATTCTGGTTTTCCTGACTCCAACTCTCCATTGTGCATGTGTCATCATTCATCAGCATCATTACTATTGTTATTCTGCAAAATAGGATAAAGAAATTGTATTGAATTGCAACTACCCTTAGACAAGTACTAAAATCTGTCAATAAATTCTTGCACAAATTAAGTCCCATAATTGAACTCCATGAGCAAAAAAAAAAAGGATTTAAAAACTGAAATTAAGTTTATTGGAAACTATTTAAATTATACAAGAATTACTTCAAAATCTTGGCATTTCTACTCAGAGTAGTGAAACTTTGGAAATGAAACATTTGTAACATCTTTTAGTCCCTGTTATTTTTTAACTGTCTCAAAGGTACTGAATGTAGCCATTGCTCTACATTAGAACGCTCTTATAAATGCCAACACTTGAGTGATTTTCTAGTCTACAGCCAAACCAGAGACTGTGAGATACAGTATTAACACACTTTTAAGAATTAAGAGGGCACCTAGGTGGTGCAGGCTGGAGTCAAGAGGACCTCAGTTCAAATGTGGCCTCAGAACTCACACTAGCTGTGTGACCCTGGGCAAGTCACTTAACCCAGACTGCCTCAGACAACAATAATTAATTAATTGAACAAATAAATAAAAGAATTAAGCAAGCCACTTTAGATTCCATTCTCCTGTCCTATGTAACATGAGGATAAGTAAATTATTTCATAATTGCTCTTGTTTTATTCCAGACTTATTAGATACAGAGAAAATTCAAGTGAAAAGCTTTCTACCAACATATATGACCACTAATCTTTCCTGCAAGGGTATCATTGTTTGCCTATGACAAATGTAGCTAGAACTGAATCTATGTTATAGAATTCAGTTTCAGTTCAAACACTAGGGAAAGCATTTTGCTATAGTATCTAACACTCTTTGACCCAAAAATCTCCCTGTAAGGAATAGACCCCAAGGAGGTCAACCACAGAATGGTCCCTCAACTCCTCTCTCTGTCTGTCTGTCTCTCCCTACCCTCACTCTTCCCCCCCCCCAATTCCCTCTCTCCTTCCTCCCCTCCTCTCCTTCTTCCTCCTCTTCTCTTTCTCTCTCTCTCCAACTCCCCATCCCTTCCCTCTCCTTCCTCTTCTCCCCTTCCTTCTTCCTCCTTTTCCCTCCTCTCTCTCTGCTCCCTGTCTCTCACTCCTCCCCCCTTTTTATCTCTCTCCCTCCCTCTGCCCTCTTCCCCTCCCCTCTTTCTCACTCTGCTCCCTCCCTTCTCTCTCTCTCTCTCTCTCTCAATATTCACAGCAGCACTTTTTGTGATAGCCATGAAATGGAAACAAAGTAGATGCCCATTAGTTGGGGAATAGCTAAATAAGCTGTGGTACATGAATATAATTCTAATTACTATGCCATAAGAAATGACGAATATGAATAATTCAGAGCAGCACTGGAAGACTGGCTTTGCCTACCACTGGCTAAGGCCAATCCTGTTTTGATCCTTCCCCCACTCCTCCCTCTCCAATAGTCACCCCTTCCTTGCCCCTCATTCACTCTCAGTCTCTACTGCCACTGGCTCCTCACCATCTGCCAAAAACATGCATAACAGCACAGTACAGAGGGCACTGGATTTGGAGTCCAACGTCTTGGGTTTGAATCCTGGCTCTGGTATTTATTATCCGTGTGGCCCTGGGCAAATCACTTAGCTTCCCTGGGCCTCAGTTCCTCGAAGGGAGTTAGATTAAATGATATTCAATCAATCAACAAGCATTTCCTCATGGAGCTTACAGTCTAATAGGGAAAACTAGCAAACAAACCAACCAAGTACAGAAAAGGAAGGATTGAGAGGAGGGTTGGGTCTGTAATTCACCGAAAGAGAGAACTTCTATATACAGAAACTCCCTCTAAGTGACACAAACTGGTACCTTCTCTGCAGTCTTACAGCAGAGTTCTTAACCTTTTTTGTATGTGTGTTCCTTTGGCAGCATCTGGAGTAAAGCTGGTGGTTCCCTTCCCAGTGTGTTTGCTGTCTACAATCACAAATGAAGGAAATGTTGAGTTTTGGTTAGAGGTTAGCAAAAATAAACAGGTAAATTTTTTATTGTTCCAAATTCATGGACCACCCCCCTGAAATTTCTCTGTTTGATGATCCCAGTTAAGAACACCTAATTAGAGAGGAACCTAAAAGTTAGGTTCCAAAACCTAAAAGAGGCTCCTTCAAAAGTTCCCACAAACAGGGTTAGTCCTCTACCCCAGACATGCATTCCTTTAAGACAGTTCACTAGACTAATGTACATATATAACATAGCGTAGTAGAAAAAACAATGGATCTGGAGTCAGAAAAGACTGTGATTGCTGTTGTTTGGATGTGTCCAATTCTTTGTGACCCCATTTGGGGCTTTCTTGGCAGAGATAGTGGAAGGGTTTATCATTTCCTTCTCTAGCTCATTTTACAGATGAGAAAAATGAGGCAAACAGCACTAAATCCAAGGATTATATTTTGAAATTGCCCTTCTCTGCTCCTTTGTCGAATTTAAAATATAATAATCTTGTCAAGAGAAAATTGCTTTATTATTCAAGTAGATACAAACTGGGTGAGATTCTTTAGAGTTCATTTAATAAGTTCTAGAGTCACAATTTTGGGATAAAAGAGAAGGTGTAAACAAAGTGAAGGCAGAGTTTGATGACTACCTTAAAGTGCTAGCCAATTTGTCCAGAAGACCCTGCCTCATCCCACCCTCCAATCCTGTAGGAATACAAAGCAAAGAATCAAGCCCTGTATTATGCATATACACACATTACTCAGAGTTAGGCCTTTCTCAGAGAGAGGTTTTAAATAGAGCCCTATTCTTCTTAAGTAAGCATCTCAGTTATTCTAGCAGGAAACAAAGGTTAAATATAACCTTCAAAAGACCTTCTCTTTCTCATCTCTCAAATAATAGAAGACTGAAATAAAGCATACTAAAAAAATAATCAATAGCTCCCCTTCTTTATTTTCTCCTCCCCCCAACTGGCTCAGATTTCATAATTTATTTAATAGCTACTGGAAATGGAGTCTATACAAAAATTCTAATTAATGAGCTTTAAGTAATGTGGGAATCTCTCCCAGTTCAAGTTCATTTTATAATGTGCAGATTTTTTTTAAAGGACAAATTTTGATGATTTCCAGCCTTTATTGTAATTTTGTTATAACAGAGTTAAAGAGACTCACCTTCTAAGCCCCACTTTCAAAAAGGAAAATGCAATATTTGTTGTGGTATACTTACTCAAGACCAATCACAAGTCCAACAGTAAAGTACTATGTAATAATAAAGGCACTGACAGCATAAAAAATTAAAAAGGGAAGAAACATTTTTAAAGAGAGGTAGCACTAAGGAAAAACCTGAGCAACAAAATCTCCACATCACCTTGCATTCTATCAAAGTTTCTTTTAAGCAATAGTAATGGGTAAGATCTCTTTAGGGTCTGGAACTTCCTCTAGGCCCCTTCAGTTTTCATTTAATATGCAGGGGCAATCAATTACTAGACTGAATTTGGTTCCCCTGAAGGTAAACGAAATGTCACCCAAAGAAAACTACACATACTCACCTGGCTGGAATGGGTCAACATTCTTCTCTTATATTTTAACTAGTCTAAGGCTGTTTCTATTATTGCCAGTCCTGCCAGCGAGATGAAGGCAAAAAAGAGAACCCAAGGCTCCTGATTTTTGGCTTTCTGATTCACTTGAACAGGAATAAGCAACTTTTAGTACATCTGGAAGGGCCAAGCTGTGACACAAGACTCCAATACAAAGTCTTTTCCTGATGAGACAGAAATGCATTCAAATTCCTATGGTCTTAGTGGTTCCAACTTGGGAAGCAGGGTTTGTTCAAAACCTAACTCATTACCTTTCCTCTTAAAAACACTTACTGCTAACTTCTCTACTTCTATTACCACCATTCTAGTCATTTATATTTTTAATCTTGGAGTTGCTCCTTATTCTCAATTGCCCCCCCCCCCCATATCCAATATTACATTGCATATATTCTGTATACTCATTACTCACATATAATATATACATACATATACATATATGTATACACACACACACACATATACCGCATACATATGCATTTACTTCTTGTCTCCCCAGACAGAAAGTAAGCAGCTCAGGGACAGGAACTGTATCTTTTTGGTTTCTGATCCCCAACAATTAACAATGTGCCTCGCACACAGAAAAAAAAAAATACCTGTTCAAGTGAAGTAAGTCAGAATGCCAACAGAAACCAGAGCTTCAGCCCAGTTCCTTGGACTTCAACCAGAAAGCATACAGCATATGGTTTTGAAATTAAGTGGTAGATAATGACTGACTAATTAGAGACTCCCCCTTTTTAAAGAAAAGGCAGCAAGGAGAGAATGAAAGATTACAAAGAATATTACTTAAATATACTGTTGTGTGTGTGTGTGTGTGTGCGCGCGCACGCTCGAGTGTGTGTGTGTATGTATGTATGTATGTCAATAGGGCACTGGAACCCTGGGCTGCTTTTCTCTGAATTAGACCAAACACTCCCCTTTCTACTCCTGTATAGAAGGATTTCTAAGTGGGTGGGGATGGATTTCACCATACTTGAATCATCAGGTGGCCCCTTTACAATACAACAATTCAGTAAGTGGGAATAAAGGTTTCAACAGAAGAAAGAAAATGAAGAAGTAAAGAAACCTGACTCAGTATTTTCATTTTTGAATTTTAAAACTGTTAGTTTCTCCAGTGTTTTGAAATATAAGAAATAATTCTTCTAGGTTGACTTGAATTAGTTGTGTAGAATCTCCTTCTTTAGTTCTTGATATTAATCAGCAGAGAATGAAGGATAAGGACACATCCAATGAATATGTCTCTTTAAAGAAAAACTATAAAGAGACACTAAAATTAAGCCTACAATGATCCAGAATTAAAGTCCTAATTTGTTTTCTTGAATTTTAAATATCTACCTACTTCTGGAGACCTTTTCCCTCCTTTACCTACAGTTTTTCCTGTTTATAGTGACCCAACATAACCAAGGACCAACAAATAAAATCATGATAAAAAAGAGGAGATTCAAATTACCTGTTCCATTCCCATCTAATCCTCGTAAATATGGGAAACTGTCCACTTCTGCTGGGGTACTGGAAGCTGTGAGAAAGGGAGTCAGGTCACTGTAGCTGGTGTTCTCTGGCAGCTTCAGGGCTCGTCTCTGGAAATGAATCCGAGGCTGTGGCCGAGAACCTGCAAAAATGAACCACTGACTTATTAAAGGAGCAGCTTCCATTTTTAGAAAACGGAAACCAGCAAGTCAGTGCCTCTTGGAAGGTTCAGTACCTCCCTTCCCCTCCCCACCAATTCCTCTTCCCCATCATCGGACACAAAGATGTGACAACATACTATTATGTGGCTAGAAATAATAGCCCATTGTCACGGTTGTTTTCTCACAGGATGTTATTTGCTTTTTTTTTTTTTAAACAAAATGCTTTCCAGGATTTATTTGTGAATTTTCTCCTTGCATAACATTTGATGCTAGATGTGAGTGAAATTAAAAATGTATCCAAAGGCATGGAATGGATGGCTAATCTATTAAAAGCAACTCTGTACAAGATTTAATACAAGAAGGAACACATCCTAAATAAATCTCCTGATTAAAATCTATTTAACTCTGAGCCCATGTGCAGAGCAAGTTGGAAAAACAGAAAATGGAGGTGTTGCCATGAAAAGAACTCTAGCCACTTACAGTTGCTGCTTATTAGGAAAGAGTGGCTGTTTGCCCTCAGATCTATCTGGATAGTAAACCCATTCTAATTGGGATAGATTATATTACAAAGTTTATGATGAGATTTCAGAGACTGTGCATCCTTTATCATGTGAGTTTCCCCTAAAGGAGAAGGTTGGGCTTATCAAAACTCTCTGGGGTGAACAATCACTTTGTACAACCATCTGTTGTCTTATCCTTACTTCAGGTGGTGCTTTGTCAGATCTGAATCTGTTTTTACCTGATGCTATGATGACAGTAACTAGGAGTAACAATACTTAGGTAATATGCCACTAACATTAATAATATAAAATTATTAAACCAGATTGCAAAATAGTATCCGAGTTCATACTCAAAAAAGTCCAGTCATTCTCTGAAAGGCATCAGAGGTTTCAAATATGTATTTCTTTTTCTTTATGGCCTCCCTCAAGTTTGTGGGTGTTACTAGGTGAGGAGCTATTTCCTTTTACCCCACAGATGTTCTGAGGCTTTGCTGTTGAATCATTTCAGTCAAGTTCGACTCTCCATGACCCCATTTGAGGTCTTCTTGGCAAAGATAGTGGAATGGTTTGCCATTTCCTTTTCTAGCTCATTTGACAGTTGAGGAAACTGAGGCAAACAGGGTTAAGTGACTTGCCCAAGGTCACACAGCTATTAAGTGACTGAAGGTGGATTTGAACTCAGGAAGATAAGTCTTTTGGATTCCAAGCCCAGTGCTCTATGCACTATGGTGCCACCTAGCTGCCCCCGGAGGCTTCAGTATTCTTCAGATAATCTCTGATGAAGAATAGTCCAGGAGAAAGAGCACTGGCTTGGGATTCAAATTCTGTCTTTGATGTTTACAACTTGTGTGACTTTAAAAACTCATTTCCATCTCCCAAGATAGCAGTTTTCTCATCTATGAAAAGAGGGACTTGAGCTAGATGGGTTCTGAGTTCTCTCCTACAGTAATTGATCCCAGCTGGACACTCAGTTTTAAGAAAGGAGAGTAGAAAGCGTGCTTGTTTGGGAGTCAGCTGTCCTGGGTACCTCTGGGACCTCCATCTCTTGCCCCCTCAGTTTCTTCATCTGCACAATGACAGAGGTGAACTAGATGACTCCCAAGGTCCTTCCCAGCTCTTTGGAATCCTCATGACTTTAGGAGACGGGCCGGGGAATGACCCTAACAAGAGGAGGAACTGGCTGGAGTTCAGACAGAATCATGGAATATCAGAAACTCTAAGAAGGCTTAGAGAGCCAGCTACTTGTCTCATTTTATATCTGTAGGAATTGAGGTCTAGAGGTTAAACCAGATATAAAACTTCTAGATTTGGGGCAGGCTTCCTGAACCATCTGCTGAGTCAAAGTGTCAAATCCCACCAGGCAATTCCAGTATAGAACAAATCTGGTGTTCTGATCTTTGGAACACAGGCTAAACCAAAATCAAGTCTGTGTTCTAAAATGCGATGAACCTTAACCAGGATTAACTAGCTTATCATATTAGTCCTGTTTCAAAATATTAAAGAAGTTTCTCTATCTCTGTTCCCAAAACTAACACTTCTCTGAATAGTAGCCATCTGGACTATATTAACTCAGAACTAAGGAATTACAAAATCTCAGCATCTTAGATCTGAAGAGAGCCTTAAGCACCATGTGGGCCAACTCCCACCTGATGCATTCATCAAATCCCACCACAAACTTCTGGACAACTTTGGTCAACCTTGACTCCATTCCACTTTGTCTTCTGATTCTCCTAGGATTTTTACAAAATCCTGAGGACAAAAATCAGATTTTGTATCTCCCTTCACATCCCTTTAGTTTAGTCTGTATAAAGTTCAAGCTTCTTGTGCTCACATCAAGGCTCTGCGCCCTGCCAATCAGCTGTTGGCTTCCCCCACACCCTTTCTATGCTTCCTTCTCTCTGCCTACACATGCTGCTTGTTCCCTTTGTTTCTTTTTTCCATACTGCCTTCTGAGACTGAGTCTCTCTTTCTTTGGCAATTAACCATTGCCCTCTTTTTTCTCCTCCCCCAAAAGCTACTCAAGCACTTACTTCTTCTATGAGTCTTTTCAATGACACTGAATCTGTTGAGATTTGAATTACTTTCCTCCAATGTATTTCAGTGCAAACAGTACTGTCTGTGTTACCCACTCCATAAACCCTGAGGGCAAGGACTGTGTGCAATATATACCAGGGAGTAAAGAACATTGCTAACATTTGGGAATTAAAATCAAAGGCCTTTAAAAATAAGTAACATGACAGACTTATCTTGTCCTCTTTCAGGCCAAAGTAGAAGGCTAAATAAAACCAGAGTGTGTAGTGGGGTTAAACATCTGTCCATGTCAGCACTATTTATACAGTTATCCCAGGGCTCTTATACTCTATTAGAAAAATCCACACAAAGGACGCGTGGGCTGATTCAAGGAGCACCATTCAGAAACGGTGTCTCCCTCTGTCTCTCTCTCTCTCTCTCTCTCTCTCTCTGTGTCTCTGTGTGTGTCTCTCATACACACACTCTTGGTGGGGACTAATAAACAAAGATTAAAAACAATGACTTAAGGAAACTGACCAGAATACCAATACCTGGGAGAAAGAGAGGTTCGTAAGTTACCGTAAACTGCCAGCTGGATGGAACTTCACAGGGACAAATGGTCATGTTCTTACACCTATCTCATCACTCAAATCCCCAAATTTCTCAAAGGGATCTGATTTGGGAGATAAAAGGATGGAGAAGTATTTTAAAAGTTTTAATAACTGACAATTATACAGCTCTTTGTAAGGGTTTGCAAAATGTTTTACATACACTCTCATTGGACCTTCAAAACAATTTAATGAGGCATTACTATTTTGCTGATGAGGAAACTGAGGTTTAGTGAAATTTAAGCCCTCATGGTCAGAAGGGTGGGGTTAACATCTGTGTCTCTCTTGATTCTATCTTTTCACCATTGTGTGCTGTATCTCACAACTACAATGGGCACTAGCACCCTATTACTCCATTAATAACAATCCTGCTTTAACCCCACCAGCTAGATCGCTTGGAGAATATTGAAGAAGCCACAAAGAGTTTAGAAAATTAAAATTTACTTTTTCTGTTTAACTTTATCACAACATGATTGGGTGGTTAAAACGCTGAGGTCCCTTTAGGCTCATCAAAAATTTAGGAGATGAGTCAGAGTGTGTCCTCAAAACCAAACAATTCAAAACATATTAATATCCAAACTCTCTACTTAACCTTCTGAAAAACTTTTATTTTGGAGTTAGTGAGGATTTTCTTCTTTCTTTCTTCCTTCCTTCCTTCTTTCCTTCCTTTCTTTTTGCTTTTTGGAGAGGGGAAGGCAGGGCAATTGGGGTTAAGTGACTTGCCCAAGGTCACACAGCTAGTAAGTGTTAAGTGTCTGAGGTCAAATTTGAACTCAGGTCCTCCTAACTCCAGGGCCGATGCTCTATTCACTGTGCCACCTAGCCACCCCTTTTAAAAAATACTTTCTAAAACAGATCAAATTGATTTCTTTCCTACCAATGAGGGAAGTGTACAAGCAAACTTAAGTAGCACAAAATCCTCAATTTTCATGAAAAAAGACATTTATTGTACAAACCGCTCACAAAAATGGACTCATATCTTCCTCCGTTCTTCTACCCTCCCCTGCTCCCACTCAGTTATCTGAAAACAATCAACAGGTCTTTAGAGGGAAAGACCAAACATTGCTAAAGAGGAAAATTCCTAAGGCTGCCTAGTACTAAGCATGAGAAGAGGGACCTGTCCACTTGCCACATTGTTGGAAAGACTAGCTCAGCATTCTTTTCAGAAGGATGACAACAGCAATGCCTATGAGATTTAGGGCTGGAAGAAAACCAAGAGGTCACCTACTTCTTTTATAAATGAAAAGAGTGAGGCCCAGTAGGGTACATTCAGTGACTTGCCCAAAGTCATACAGATACAAAAACACTCAAAAAATACGGAATTAGCTTTCTCAGCTGTAAATTAAAGGGGCTGAATTAGAGCATCTTTAAGACTCAGTGACAGATGTGCTGGTAGGGTGTGTGTGGTTTTTCCAGGAAGGTTACAGGTAAATCTACATAGGCTCATCAAAAGGAGGCTCACAGTGAAATAAGAGATATCTTAGGTATCCTACTCCCCCCTCTGTAAGGGAAGACTTTCATTTCTGCCTAGAGGGTATTGGAAGAAGGGGCCAGGAATGCAGAGACCTTGCTCTCTTCAGAGAGGGGATCCTAGATTAGAATCAAGTCTATCTTTTCCTGCTCTAAATGTTGCTAGCATAAGGGAAATGATTTTTAGGTTTAAGATTTAAGGGCTCATCCCTTAAGGGGGAAGGAGTGGTCTAAGATATGTCTGAATGTCTGACACCTTTCCCACCAAATGCCAGTTAAACAAAGACCATATGGTGAAGAGCAAATCATACACTGTGAATAGTAAATAGACAAATTTATTCAAATTGATAACAAACACAAATCAGCAAAGTTCCACAGATTAAACTATATCGAACAATACACAAAGAGAATGAGCTCACTAGGAGTGATATATGAGAAAAAGTCAGTGAGTCAACCAATCTTATCCAAAGGGAAATTCCCTGAAGTCTTTAGGGCAACCCCCTAGAAAATCCAGCCCCTCCATATGCTGGCGTTTACCCAAAGACTTCTCTCCCTGAAGAGAGCTAGGAGTCACATGTATCCTCTCTCAAAACTAAAAGTCAACAGAATTCTCCTCTTCCAAGTTCTCAACTATTCTGACCCTCATATAAGCATAGAACATCATGTAGTCATTCTTTCTACGAATAAGGAGAGTCTTATGCAAATGAAGCTTGAGCCCTGGATTACATTCCATAGGTGTCTACTGTAAGACCCTCTACCATGCAACTTAAAATCAACAAGGTTTTAGATCTATGATCCTATGGTGATTTTTGGGAGCTAGACAGTACAGTAGGTAGAGCACCGGACGTGGAATCAGGAAGTTTCATCTTTATGAGTTCAAATCCAGCTTCAGTTACTTACTAGCTGTGTGACCCTGGGCAAGTCACTTAACCCTATTTGCCTTAATTCCTCATCTGTAAAATGAGCTGGAAAAGGAAATGGCAAAACGATGGCTCTCTTTGCCAAGAAAACCCCAAATGGGGTCACAAGTCAGAGAAACAACACAACAACAAACATGGTGCTTTTAGTCATCATATATAACCCCATCCATTTGCAGATAAGTATTTAAGTGACCTGTCAAATATCTAATTAGTTACAGGGCTGGACCTAGAATGTAGGTCTTTTGATTCTCAAGTCATTTTAAAATGTGCATGTGAGATGGGCTGGGGGGGTGACAAATACTCATACAAAAGAAAGCCAGAATGTAGTCTTTTTTTTTTTCTGCCCAAGAAATGAAAATTCCCATTAGCTTAGCAGAGTTTACTTTACTGTTTAATCTTGTCATAAAGATTTCAAAAGGTAAAATTTCAACTGAAGCATTAAACATCTGTCTAGAAAGAACAATGTTCTCCCCCACCCTCCCCAATGGTCTTCACTCTTTTAAATCTATAACCACAGACTTTAAGTTGAACTAAAAAATGAAGCATCATCTGTGAATCTGCACACAAGCCTGAAATCTTACAAGTGAGCTGTCATCGAAGTATCTCTCCAATTCCCAAAGAGCCCTTTCCTGGGACTAGGTTTGATGGGTTATACTAAAGCCAAATAGTGTGGGTTCTTGTCTAAACAGAAAGCATAGCTATAGGTTAAAAACATCTTTATTTATGTGGCTGAATAAGCAGGGATTTTAGTTCTTTTCCCTGTCCTTAAAACAATGGAAGTCTCATGAGACACAGCACAATGTGCTTTTAAATAATAATAATGATAATAAATCCAATAATAAATTCACTCCAAGGATTTTGTTTTTTCATTATGAAATTTTATAGAGCATAGTAATTTCAATAAGGAAAACTGCAGAAGACCAAAATGGAGTTTTATATGGTCATTTACCTTTCCATTAAAATGAATTCTTTTAAAAGAGGCCGATAATGAAGTATTACAAATATTATACACCTACTCTGGAGGTGGGGGGAATGAGAAGTGAAGCTGAGAATAATTAAAATCAGGAGGTAAGGCAATTAATTATAGAAAATGTATGTTTTTTTAAGTTAGCATACAAATGAGATATTATAAAAAAGAAATTACTTTCAGCTAGTTTCCATTTACAAATGGGAAACAGTGATGTTATAGTCTAAATAAATGAACTATCCCAAATTACAAGGAGGGTTTATTCCCTTGTACATTTCAGTAGAGCCATGCTTCTGGATCTTTAGGGAAAGACCCAGCCCACACTGTATGTATATGTAAAGTCCATGTGTTTGCAGTCACAAGGCATGCAAAGAAGTGGCTTGGGATCAAACCTCTCAAGGACACAAACCTCTAAAGTGCAGCTGTTTCAGAAGATTTGCAGCTAGAAAAACCACTCCAATCTTTTCATTTTATTGAAAAAAAAATCAAAACAGAGGCACAGAGTAGAATTGACTTTTCCAAGGTCACAGAGGTAGAGTGAGGTGTAGAACTTGACTTAACTGAGCGCAGATGGGAATGTGAGGAGGAAGAGTAGCAGTGTTTGTAAGCACCTAATTCATGGTGAGTGAAGTTCAAGGCAGCAAAAGTCCACTCACATAATCACAGATTTCCAGGGAGAGGGGCTCACCATCAATAGTTTTACCACAAGTAAGTGAAGGCCATGTTATGCAGTCCATTAGATTCCTTTGAGGGTCTTTTGCCTCCTTTTCCCTTTTCCTTGAGGTCTTTTGCCTCTTTTAGGATTCCCAGTGCTGAGCACAGAGTCCGGCACAGCAAAAGCTTAATAAATGTTTATCGAATTGAACAGTGGACAGTGGACAGCAGGCTGGCCAAGGAGTAAGAACACCAGAGTTCAAATGCTTCCTGTGCTGCTTACTATCCTGTGACTCTGACCACTTCACATGTCTCTGGGGCTCAGTTTTCTCCCCTGTAAAATGGGAGGATTGAGTTAGATGGCCTCTGAGGTCCTCTTCTAATCTATAAAGATGAATGACTATAGGATCTTATCAATATCTTGGTCAAGTAGCAAAGCCTACCAGGTGGGCTGCTCATTGCTCGGGACAAATTTCCAAACAGTGACCACAATGTATATGTAAGGAGTGGTAATGTATGTGTCCATTGTTTTTCCCCTTGTGAGTCTTTCAGTCTTGTAGTCAATCAATCACCTTTTATGCAATTTCATAGTCACTGAGAAGAAGCCTATAAGGATTGGCAAACAATGGCCCTAGGGCTAACCCTTGCCTGTTGCCTGTTTTACTATGCCATAGAGCTAAAAATGTTTTTTGCATTTTAATGTAATTTATATTCAATGTACATTAAATTTAATGTCAATTAGTTAATTTTAATTTAATTGTATTTAAAAATATAAAGACCATTCTTAGTTTTCCATACAAAAACATGCTCAGGTCATAGTTTACAGAACTGAGATCTACAGTAGAGATATCTACAATGTGGTCCACAACACTCCCAAAGCCAGCCTGAACTAGATTAAAATGTAGTTTTCCTATCGGACTTTACTGTGCTGGTGTGTTAATAACACACACACACACAGGCGCACATAAACACGCGTGCAATTTTCTAAGTCAATCTACTACAGGCTGGGGATCCTTATGTGTTTTCCAGTGGATGGGTTTTTATGCTGCATAGTGACTTAGAAAACCACAAATCAATAATATCTATGTTGTATTGTATTTTTATTTGTTTTGTTAAACATTTCCCAATTGCATTTTAATCTGGTTCCAGCCCCACTCAGAGGTTCTGTTGGCTGCCTGTCAACTCTGATTCATCCTGAGAACTTTGGGAAGTATCTTTCCCAATAGGTGTCAGAGACGGGTTTTGAACCAGGTGTTCCTGGATTCAGGGCCAGCTCTTTGTCTCCTCTGCCAAGCTACCTCTCTAAAGTTATATATAAACCACATATGGGTCATATTTGGAGGAGAGGAGCACAAGTCTTAAATCCCAGATGGGGATCAGAAACGGACTCAGGCAGAAGGTGGCTACTTAGCTTTGAGGTACAGCAAGTCAAGTCTGGTGAGTAAACAATGAAGTGGTATCTAGCCCTGGTTATTACCAGGGTTGACCAGGGCTAAGCAATTTGATTGTGTCACTGCCAAGACTACCTTTGGATACTCTCCATTCTGTCTCTGTAGGGAGCATTACAACCTTGTCTGGCTTGGATCCATTTATAACACTCGGAGAAGGCTAGATATTCCTGGGTTTTTTTTTAAAGCTCTGGACACTGAATAGGCTGTCTTACAGCAGCTGCTCCAGTCGTGCTGAATCAGCAACCTCAGGAGAGAGCACGGCAAGTTGGCTAGTGAGGTGAAAGAAGACAGGAATGAAGAGAAGAAAAGTCTGGGATGGGGAAATGATTAGCAAATGAACAGACTATGTGATGGTTGGGCAAAGGAGGAGTGAATTGGTAGGGCAGGCTAGGAAAAGGAATTGCTAAATTTCTAAAGTTTTTTTTTTAATCTCTAGAAATCCTAGAGATTATGTAATGTCTAATCTAGGTGTCTCATTTTACAAGTGAAATCAAGGAGAGTTGGAGAGACACAGGGATTTGCTAGTTAGTGGCAGAGTGAAGACCAGGTCCCCAGTCTCCTGACATTCATCTGCTGCATCAGGTGTTGGGACAGTTGACAAATTGAGAGTACGTGGTACAGATCAGGCCTTAACCATAAGACAGCCAAGAACCAACATACAAGCATTAATTAAGCACCAACTAGGTACTAGGCGCCATGTGTAAAGAAAAGCAATACATGCAGCATCAGGAATTTTTTCTTTTATTAAATCCACTGCTATGGTGCAATATCTCTCATAAAGAATGAATAAAAATTCTATAGGTAGTCAGAGAGATGGAGTTTTTCTTATGTTTAAGATTTCTTTAAATGTAAAATTTCATGTTTCTTTTTCTTCAAAACACAGAAAAACGGGAGCCAATTTCCTGCTTGTTAGTTTTCCCATCAAGTGATACCCAAACAATTTATTATGAAATTCAATTTATTTTACCATGTTTTCTGATTGAGGAGAGGCAATGCCTGTGGCACAAGAAATGAGCTTTATCAAATACAGAAAATGGTGACAGTCTGGGGGATTTTATCAATTGATTTTCAAAGTGGGGATAGAGGGAGACACATAGCAAAAACAATGGACTTCTGATGCATGTTCTGAAGACATCACCTGTTTATTCACTAGAAGTGAAGTGGGATAATGTATAGAATTCTGGGCTTAGAATCAGGAAGACCAGAGTTCAAATCCTGCCCCAGATACTTACTAGCTACATGACCCTTGGCAGGTCACTTAAATCTGTATCTTAGTTAAAGATTATCTGTAAAGTAAGAGGTTTGGGCTCAATGACCTCTCAGGTCTCACCTATAATTCTACGATCCTGTACTTTGGGGAGTTGGCCTATTTGCAGTTACAATTCACTAGGGCCAAACCAGCCCAAGGGCATGGGCACTGTTAGATACACATGACAGAACTGCTCTGACCCACTAAACGAAAGTCTAATAAGGCTCTGTCTGGTGGTCTGGCAGGCTGCAAAGTGTTCCCTCTACTTCCCCAGGAATGCAAAGCTGGTGGTACCAAATTGTGAATACACAGGATGCCATGATCTGACCCACATAATTTGCAAGCTCCATTTGCTGTCTGAACAGATGGCACATGAGTGAACACACCCAGACTTTCAGCTCACCCTAAATATCACAATATGTACCCATGAGGAAAGGATGGTCATAATCTTTTATATTTTATGGAAATTAATCTTAGCCCTTAGAGTTTTTATTTGTTGAGGTGGAAGTTACTGAATTATTGTTATGGTTAAAAAAGTCCCCTTGTTTGAAATACTGCATATAAAATTGGTTTTTCCTATCTTGATAAGTTTTGATGAAAATTTTCTCTCCTTCCTTTTTTGTATAAAAAATTCTTTGCTATCAGTAATAGGTCTTTGGGAGAGGGAAAGAAAAGGGATACAGAAGGAAACCTAAGTGATATAAAAAAATTAAAATATAAAATATATTGAAAAAATTTTAAGGAGTTTGATAAAATTCAAAGTGGTTTAACATTATTTATTAATGTAACTGACTAACAGTCTCTTCCTGGCAGTCACACAGAATTATTTTTGATCCTGGAAGTAGAGTCACTACTAGGGAATGGGAAGATGGGTTTCCTTGCACATATCTGTATGCACATCTGTATGTCCTCCTCTAAATCTCTTCAGCTTCATGGACTTCAGTTTTCTACTTGGGAAAAACAAAGAGCTGCACTAGAAACTCCCCAAAGCTCATGTCATTTCCAAATCCTACGGTGAACTGCTATTTCATTTCAAGACAGTTACCAATTCTTGGTGATAATACAAAGATGGGAAGGCTAACAATAGTTTAAAATGTTTTTACATCAGCTGAGCAGGCAGGACCTGTGTGTGCTCACTACTCTGAGTGGTTCAAAGACAAACAGATTTTAATGACTCAGCTCTGGGTTCTTGGCAGCTCCCTGGCTCAGAGAGCTCATCCATTCTTATGATTTCAATGCTCATCTCTTAGGGAAAGACTCTCCCAAATCTGCATCTCCAGGTCCAATCACTCTCTGAGCTCCATTCGCCTATCACCTACTGCTGGCTAGATATTTCCATTTGGATGTTCTGTTGTCATCTGAAACCCAACATGCTGAAAAGTCAACTCTTCTTGTCTCTGAAAACTGTTTCGCCCTCTTGACTCTGCTATTTCTGTCATGAGCAGCATCATCTTCCCAGTCAGCCAGGCTGGAAACCTGAGTCATCTTCTGCTCCTTCCTGTTTGCCTATATCTGATCCATCATCAAGTCTTGGCAGCTCTTCCTTTGTGATATATTTTGCATCTGCCTGATCCATTATATCCCCACTTCCACTTCATTAGCTCAGGCTCCCAGATAACTGATCTCCCTGACCCTTCAATCCATTCTGAACACAGAATTAATCTTCCTAAAATTCTCACTCCATAATGCCACTCTACTGTTCAAAAACCATCAGTGGCTCCCAGCTTTGACAGGACAGTGTCTAGCATCCTTGGGCTGGCAGTAGTCAAGATTCTCTACAATCTAACCCCAACCTGCCTTCCCAAACATTGCCAATTATCCTCCTGTCTGAACTATACGTTCCAGTAGGAATGTGTCACATATTATCAGTGGTGTCCAACTCAAACAGAAGGAGATATCTATGGGTCACATTTTGACTTAGAAAACTCCAATTAACATTATCTATGTTGTATTGTATTTTTACTTATTTTGTTAAACATGTTCCAATTGTATTTTGTTCTGGTTCAAGCCTCTGGAGCTCGATACCCCTAATGTATATTACTGACTTCACCACCCTCCACATTGCTTCCTTCACCTAAAATGTCATCCCTTTTTCTGCTTATCCAAATCCTAGCTATCCTAGGAGTCCCAGGTCAAGACCTTCTTTCTCCACAAAGGATTCCTTAGGTATACTAGTTGAAATAATACCTTAAGGTTTAAGACCAAAAAGATCATTGGTTTGGAGCTGGAAGGAAGTTCAGAGGTATGTAGTTTAATCCTCCCATTTTATAGATGAGGAAATTGATGTCCAGAGATTGTATAATTTTGTACAGTTTAGTAAACAGCAGAGCAAGGACTTAAACCCAACCCAACTCCAAATCCCCCATCCCCCACCTGTACCCTGTATACATCCCCCGTCTCCCACCCCCTGCATTAGAAAGCTTTACCATCAAGAACTTTTGCAAATATTATTTCATTTGCCCCTTTCCACCTTGTCTGTCCATTGTTACTTCAGGTTCTGTCCTCTAGGGCCAAAGAGTTACAGAAATCTAATTCCTCTTCCACGACAGCCTCTCAAGCTGTTGGCCACGGCCACCACAACCCCCAGGTGTGTGGTGCACACACACCTTCTGCAGGTGAAACATCCCCAATGTCTTCCATGGAAGTCATGGTGATTCTACCTCCTGACATTGCTTGCATTTATTCCCTTCTCTAATCTCCCAAAGTCATCACCCAAAGTTCAGGTTGGTGTTGCTGCTTCCAAGACTGATCCCCATCTACAACATCTCCTCTATGATCCATCCTCCAGACCTTTCACAAGGGCATTAGAGTGGATGTGTCTGATGTCATTGCCCTTCTCAAAGGGAGGGAGCTGGACATTTCAAGCCTTCCATAACCTGACTCCAGCCTTCCCAGGTTGGTTTCCTATTACTTTTCCTCCTGTGCTCTAGGATTTAGCCAAATAGGTTTACTTGCTGTCCTCCATATAGGCCATTCCCCTTGCTCCATGCCAGGGATGCTCTTCCTTCTCATCTATACCTCTTAGAACCCCTGGATACCCTTGAAGACTCAGCTGGAGGTCTACCTCCTACACAGAGCCTTTCTTGATTCTCCATCCAAACCCATTCTCACTCCATCTGGAATTTCTTAATACACACATACAATTATATTTGTGTGTATATACATACATATATAGGTACATAAATATATATGAGTATAAATGTATACATGCTTGCACATATATATGGGTATACACTAAGTATACACACATATATTCATGCATATATATAGACAGCTTTATGAAACTGCCTCACTTAAATCTAATTCACCTACAAATTAAGACATTAACCTATGATGTTAACTGGTCCTCTTCAAAAATGAAAGTGTGTGTGTATGTGTGTGTGTGTGTAATTTATTTATATGTGTACAAATTGCTTTCCCCCAGCAGAATATATACTCCTTCAAGGCAAGGGCTACTCTGTTTAGATTTATTAGCTATGACTTAAAATACAGGTACAATAAGCTCATGATTAGCTATGGAGTCCACTTAACAAGAAAGTGCAAAGAGATATTGCCCAGAGACTTTAAAGGCCTTTTGATTTAGCCTGCAATTGAAAAAGGAAAGGTAGGGAGGTAATGACCGACATATAGCTACCAAGCTAGATACCATGAAGTGTAGTTACCATGTGGCAATAACAATGGAGCTCCCTAGAGATTCCTGAAAGACAATGTCCACAAATGATGCTTGTCACATAACTAGAGGCGTCAGAGAGCAGTACACATGTGCAAAGGTCAGAGTAAAAGGGGTGTGTGTGTGTGTGTGTGTGTGTGTGTGTGTGTGTGTGTGTGTGGCACGTGTGTGTGTGTGACACATTCCAAAGTGAGGAAGCAGCCAGTGTCTTACAGGCATCATCATTCCTCTGATGCAGTGGGAAAGGCTTCCTGACTGGAATGAATCCAGCTCTGAAAAGGTATGCCTTTCTCAAAAGAGACAGGCTAATTAAAAGAGGGGGCAGGGTTGCACCGTATATTAAGAAGCCACTTCTGTGAGGAAATCTCAGAACCAGAAGAGGGGGGGGAGCACAATGGAGAACATTTGGGTGAAGATAAATGTGGACAAAGAGGAAGGTAATGTTGTCATTAGGGGCCTGAAGGCATGAGATAGCAATGATGGGGTGGGCAGGGGAAGGGGCCTTCAATTAGCTGGACATCTGCAGGAGCCCTCTCTGTGCTGAAAATACATCAGTTAACAATTTCCTGACTTGCTTATGTTTTGAAAGGTGGATGAACTGAACTGGTTCCTGAGGTGAAAAAGATGGGAACTCTGCAGGAGTAAACACATCATCTAACAATCTGTGGAGAGAAAAGCTAGGCATGGTCTGACATGCAGACTAGATGGGGGGAGAACAGATGCTAAAATATTCAGAGAAAAACAGGAAGGTCTCTATGGCCTAAAAAGCAGGCCATGAAGGGTAGGAAGCTCTCAAGAGGAACAATTTAGTTGTGATGAGGAGGAAAAGAATTGTCTAGAGAGACAGAAATGAAGATGGGAACACACTCCCCAACTGAGACTAGAAAGGGTAGACTCCAGGATGCAAGCAGAGGCAGATGATGATGAATGCCACAAAAGCCTGGAGTTGTCCTGGGGACAGCATGAGAGGTAATGATGTTCAGCACAAACCAAGGTGAGTTAGGAAATCCACGGACCATGAGGGAGTCATTACCGTTGTTTTTAACTATACTGGGGAAAAGAGGAGGATCCAAAAAGGGGCAGGGCTACTGTCTGAGGTGGGTGGAATCATGATAATCAATAACAAAGGGAGGACAATGCTGTCCAACAGCTTCTTTGCTTCTAATTTCCGTGCCAAGGAAAATGATCTAGGTGGCACGGTGACAGAGCGCCAGGTCTGGAGTCAGGAAGAAACTCCTGACTCTCAATCTCAGAAACTCCCTAGTTGTATGACCCTGGGCAAGTCACTTAACCTTTTTTGACTCAGTTTCCTCATCTGTAAAATAGGTATAATAATAGCACCTACCTGTCAGGGGATTGAATGAGATAATATTATAAAGCACACATAGTGCCTGGTCATATAAGTGCTATATCAATGTTAGCTACTATTATTATTATTAGTTATTATTAGGATCAGGATTATTTTCTTTTTGTTGAATAGGAAAGGACAAAAATGGTTCAGTTGATGCCCAAGATAGATAGAGATATATAAAGCAGGCATCTAGCTGTGTTTGATAAACTCATGTTAACAGGCCCAGATAACAATAATTGCTGGTATTTCAAGGTTTGCAAAGTGATTTACAAATACTATCTTTTACCCTTCACAAAAACCCTAGGAGGTTGGTGCTATTATCATACCCATTTTACAGATGAGGCAAACAGAGTTAAGTGACTTGCCCAGGGTCACAAAGAGAGTGAGCGTCTGAGACTGGGTTTGGACTCAGGTCTTCTTGATTCCAGGTCTGGTGTTCTATCCACCAGTCACCAGCTACCATCAAAGCCAAGCTTTGATGACCTTTTATCACTCATTGTAAAGGGCTAAGTAGAGGCTAGACTCAATGGTCTCTGAGTTTCTCTTCCAGCTCTGATGCTGTCATTCTGTGATAACAAAGATTCGGGGTAGAAATCACCATCACATTTGCTAGGGGCACAGTGTCACATCCAGATGTTTTCTGTATAAAACAACAGAAATTATGTCCAAAATAATAATAATAACATTGGCAAATGGGACATAAAACACACTGTCTTGACTGAAAATTAGGAGTCAGAAAGTATGCTTCTCAGCTGATGAGGTAGATGTGAAATAAAACTCTATTAAGATCAGAGGTATCCTTCACCCAGACATTTGCTCACTCCTCCCACCTTCGGGCAAACAGGCTCCTTAGTTTAATTTCCATATGTGTATAGTAAGGAACTAAAAAGGATAATTTAAATTTTGCAGGCACTATTGTTTAGTCAAAAGGGTTCTAAAACTATTGGAAATGGTGTTTATTTACTGAAAGCTGAAAGAAGAAGGCTGCCAGTCAGTCAACAAGCATTTATAAAATCCCTACTATGTCCCAGGCACTAGCTAAATACTAGGGATACAAAGAAAGGCAACAAAATCAATCCTTGTCCTCAAGGAGCTCACAGTCAAACAGGGAGAAAAACATGCAAACACCTACAAACAAAACAAAAGATTATCTAGCAAATATGTGTGTGGCAAATCACACCAGTATCTTTGCCAAGAAAACCCCAAAAAGGTCACAAAGAGTTGGACATAACCAAAATGACTGAATAACAGCAAAAATTGTAAATTGGACAGAACTGGTTTTTTTAATCTTTTATTTTTATTTTTCAACATTCATTTCACAAGATTTTGAGTTGCAAATTTTCTACCTGTTTTTCCCCTACCCCCGACCCCAAGAGAGCAAGCCTACTGAATACCCCTTCCCTCAATCTGCTCTCTTTTATATACTTCCCCCCCCCAACTTTCTGGTAGGGCAAGATGGATTTCTATACCCCAGTACCTATATATCTTATTTCCCAGTTGCATGTAAAAAAAACAATTTTTTTTAACATTTGTTTTTAGAACTTTAATTTCCAAACTGGACATAATTAACAGAGGGAAGGATACTAAAAGACATAAGAAATAATAAGGGGACTTTCAACACTGAGATATACTAAGCAGGAAGGCCAGTCAGGAGAGGTCCCCGGGCCCTAGAAAAGCCAGCTGGGCCTAAAAGAAATCCATTCAAGCCAACTAATGACCTACCAACGATCTAACATATCCTTTTTGGCCAGTGATGTTTCCTGCCAGCAGACACTTTATGACTTGGCTGCTGGCAAGGCTGAGGTAAGTGATTTTTCAAGTTGCCTTTGTCCATTTTAAAATATTAAATGTACCTTGAAATCCTGAGACTATTTGGACGACATCTTCGTATACCATCAGAGTAGCTGATCGCTCAGGGAGCAGGCCAAGGCTTAGAGAAGAAAACACTGTGGAAGGAAAAAAAATGGATAGTCGTGAATTTTAGCATCAAAATCACAGATCAATGAGTCAATTACCATTATTAAGTGCCTACTATGTGCTAGAAACTGCAAATACAAAGATATATAATGAAACAATCTCTACATATAAGGAACCTACAGACCAGTCAATAAATACTTATTAGGCACCTACTTTGTACCAAAATGCTGAGTGTAGAAGATATAAAAAAGGTAAAAGATAGTCCCTGTTCTCAAGGAGCTTATTGTCTAGTGGCAGTGTTTTTGGTCCTATTCTGATTTGGAAATTATCTGTTTTTATTACAGTTAGGTAAAGTCTATGAAAATTCCAGAAAGAGTATCTAAAGAAGTGAATATCCAGGCCATAATTCAAAAGGAGAAAGATGAGAAAGAGAGTCAAGTAAGCTGACTGTGTGTGGGCCACAGAGGCCAGAGAAGCAGAGACATGAAAAGGCAGACCACTAATTATACCTAGATGAAACCTTCAGGAGATAGTTCTTTCTTATCTCTACTAATAGAGGATTCCTGTCACTATCTGGAGAAGGGCAGCTAGGTGGTGCCATAATGCATAGAGTGTACCCAGCCTGAAATCAGGAAGACATCTTCCTGAGTTCAAATCTGGCCTCAGACACTCACTAGTAGTATGATTCTGGGTAAGTCCCTTAACTCTGTTTGATTGGGGTTTTTCAACTGTAAAATGAGCTGGAGAAGGAAATGGCAAACCACTCCAGTATCTCTGCCAAGAAAACACCCAAGGAGGTCACAAAGAGTCTGAAACAACTGAACAATGACATCACTCTTTTGATTTTTCCCTGAGAAAGGACATTTCATCTTTTTTTTTTTTTTAAAGCAATTGGGGTTAAGTAACTTGCTCAAGGTTACACGGCTAGTCATTATTTGTGTGTGGGTGCTCATTTTCTGAGGCCGGATCTGATCTCGGGTCATCCAAACTCCGAGGCCGGCGCTCTTACTCACTGCGCCACCTAGCCGCCCCTAAGGGCAATTGGGGTTAAGTAACTTGCCCAAGGTTACACGGCTAGGTTTTTGTTTGTGCGGATTAGGTGTCGGAGGCCGGCTCCGAACTCAGGTCCTTCTGATTCCAGGGCCGGCGCTCTATTCACTGCGCCACCTAGCCGCCCCGACATTTCATCTTTTAATGCAAAGTCTACTACCTGCCAGAAATCAACTCACTTAGCTGTGCTCCACTGACCCTCCTGGTATTCTAGACCAATCATTTTCTTTGTGGCTGAGTACAGCCCTTGGAATCTCTACTTATTTTCTGGCTAAAAAAAAGTCAATCATAGAGTACAATTTTAGTTATGAATATTTTAAAATTTTACATTAAAAATACAAATATCTATGGCTAGAGATATATCATTTATGTTATATGTAGAAGAACACACATGCTTTTCTGGAAGGGGGCAGAGGGAAGTTCCGTGGAATAAGGAAATCCCACTGTGAAAACTCCCTCTACCCATGCACAATGAAAATCTGTTTGTAGCTAACAGTCTTATGGAATTGCCAAGTCACTCAGAGGTTAAGTGACTTGCCCAGGGTCACACAGCTAGTATGTGTCAGGGGAAATCCCTGAACACAGGTCTTTCTGACTCTAAGGCTGTGCCTATACAACGACAAAACAAATCATCAGATCACTATAACACAACACAGAATGTAGATGTAGCCCAGTGTTGTGGAAAGACTGTTAACTGGGGAGGCTGCAGCAAATATAGGTTCAAACTCCATGTCTGCCACTAGGGAGGTGTGTGACTTCCTCTCCCTCAAGCTCAGAGTTCCCTGATCTGTCAAGGAAGGAGGGCCATATTAAATTATTAAATAACCTGTTCTCTATTGTTCCTTTTGGTTTTAGGAATGCTAATTATCAAAATGGGAATTTTTTAAAACACAGTTTTCAATTTATCTTTGACTTGTCCAACTCAGAGACCACCAGGTAAAACAGGCAAAAATAATATAGACTTGTAAATGAATAAAGGACCCCTGAAAAGGCAGGAGATGTTTCTAGCTAAAATCAACTATGTGTAGAAGAGCCCATGTTCTTGAGAATTAATAAAAAAAATTTAAACAAAAAGAAGAAAGACTGCCTTTGAAGACAGATTCCAGACCACAATTTTAAAAGTTCAAATTACAAAAAAAAAGAAGTTCAAATTACACTATGTGGGACAGTCAGCCTAAAACGTGACCTTGCTAAGTCTGCTGCCATCTCTGGTGAAGATAAAGCTTTTATGACATCTCCTCTTCCTTCTTCCACCCCAGGAAGGAAAAACTCTATTCCTTGGTGCTTGCTTGGTAAGTAAGGGCTAAGGAGAGAAATCCAGTTCAAAAAAACTTCTTAAGAATGCTTTGGTTTGTGTACATGCTGGAAAGAACTCTTTTTAAATCATAAATATAGAAAATATGACCTTTTAGGAAGGATACATGGAACTCTGAAACATGAAAGCCTCTGTTAATTCCACAGCTCGAGTGAATTTGTGTAACAGGCAAGGCAACAAGCATTTATTAAATGCTTACTGTGTGTAGGGTACTGTGCTAAGTCACTAACTGAAATTCAATCAAATCATTTTAGCACTGTTAATATTCCAAACAAAGGGTTGACTATTGTGAAGGAGCAAGCTGGAAAAAATGTAATGTGACTATTGTCTGATTCACTCCGGAGAAAGGAGATTAGGGAAATAGTTTCCTTTTTCTTTTGGCATTTGTGACAACTGCATTCAAAGGGAAAGCAATTCAAACAGCCTATGCCACAGTTCTCTCGTGACAAGCTGAGTTGGGTGCCCAAATCACCTCTGAATTTCCCTTGGCATGAAAAAAATGAAGGGCTGAAATTTTGTTCTCTCAAAAAAAAAATCTAATTTGGTGACTGAGGATAAAACCAAATTCTTCTAGGTCTCTGGGAGGCCAGGGCTAAAGGTCTCGAAGCATCTGGCAGTTCCCAAATAACAGATGTCCCTTATATACAAGCACCCTGGGAGCTCCCCATCCCTCCAACTGCAATCTTCTCTTCTCCTTTCTTCCTTTTCCTTGGATCCTTCAGACTTGGCTGCTGCCTTGGCCACCATATTGCCTGCTGTCATCACCTTTCCCTAAGCCCTGGTCCTCCTCTGCTCTGGGCTGTAGGATGAGTTGGTGGTGAGAATAAAGGAAGGTAAAGCCTGTCCTCCTGGCCTCACACTGCCTTTGTTTCTCATTTTACCCTGGCCAAGGGAAAGAGAAGAAAGTAGGAAAGAACCAAGGTAAGGAGAAACACAGTTCATCAGAATTCCTCAATGCTGCCCAGAACCTCTACTTGGCCCTCCCCAGAGCTCTCAAACTTCATCCCTGCTCCTTGGGCTTTATCAGCCATTCAATCAAAAAGCATTTGTGAAGTGCCTACTACATGGTGGACACTGGGATGGGCAGAGACAAAAATCTAAGTCTTTGTCCTTAAGGACTTTTATTCTATTGGAATTCACCAATGAATAAATCAATCAAAAACTCTGCATCAGGCACCATACTAGATGTAAGTCATACAGAGACAAAAAAATCTCTACTCTCTGGAACTGGTGCTATGGGAGACAGCATATATAAGTATATATAAAACAGGAAGATACAGGATAAATAAAAATAAAGTTTAGTTACACACAAGGTGGGCAGCTAGGGGGCTCAGTGTAAAGAATACCAGGCTTGGAGACAAGAAGACCTAAATTCAAATCCAGGCTCAGATACTTACTAGCTGTGTGACCCTGGGCAAGTCACTAAATACTGTTTGCCTCAGTCTCCTCATTTGTGAAATGAGATGGAGAAGGAAATGGCAAACTGCTCCAGTGTCTTTGCTAAGAAAACCCCCAAAACAGCAACAATCCCAAAGTGGGGACAACCAGTAAAGACGCAGAGATGGAGCATCTTGTGTGAGCAACCCCCAAAACAACAACAAAATACAAGGTAATTCTTCTTATCTTGCTATTGACAATAACCACTTAACCACCATTCCACTAAGAATCTTTGTCCTACTTCCCAATAAAACAATCAACAAATATTTAGTGAATACTTACCATTTGCCACTTAGGGTTCCAAGAAAGACAAATGTTAAAGAATCCCTGCCCCTAAGGAATTTACATGAATGAAGAAGACCACACTATGGTGTGGTATAGCCGAGACAGTATAGAATTTGGAGATAATGGATAGAGCACTAGGCCTGGAGTCAAGAAGACCTGAGTTCAAATCTGCCCTCAGGCACTTAACACAAAAAACTAGCCATATGACCGCGGGCAGTCACTTAACCCCAATTGCCCTGCCTTTCCCCCCTCCAAAAAGCAATAACTAACCAACTAAATAAAAGGAAGACCTGAGTTCAAATTCAGCTTCAGACACTTAGTGACTGTTGTGACCCTGGGCAAGTCACTTAACCCTGTTTGCCTCAGCTTCCTCATCTGTAAAAGAGGTGGAGGAGGAAATGGCAAACCACTCCAGTATTTTTGCCAAGAAAACCCCAAATGGGGCCACAAAGAGTCAGGCATGACTGAAACAATGGAAGAACACAAAGAACAAATTAAAGATAATCACTATAGTGAAGGGACTAGCACTAAGGTGAGATTTTCACTAGGACATATAGGAAATGAGGGAAGCCAGGAGGTGGTCACGAGAAGGGAGAGAATTCCAGGCAGGGGGGATAGCCAGTAAAAATGCGGAGGCAGGAGATGGAGCATCTTGTGTGAGCAATCACAAGTAGGCCAGTGTCACTGGACCCCAAAGGATGTGGGGATAAGCAGACTATAAGAAGACTGGAAAGGCTGGAGGGCTGAGATTATGAGGGCTTTCAATTTCAAACTCTCCTTGGCTTTATCCTGGAGGTGATGGGGAGCCACATTATTGAATGCAGATGTGTATGACATAATCAAACCTGTACTTGAGGAAGATTAATTTGACAGCTGGAAGCAGAATGGACTGTGATGGGGAGAGATAAGAGGCAGAGAGACTGATCAACAGGCTAAAATTAGTATAGGTGTGGGGTGATAAGGCCCTGCACCAGGTGGCAGCAGGGTCAGAGGGGAGAAAGTAGCATATATACAGAGAAGTTTCAAAGGTAAAGCTGACAAGATTTCCCAGAAGACTGGATATGACAGGGTGGAAGAAAATGAGGTGTAGAGGAATGATACTTAGGTTTCAAGCCTGAGTGATTGGGAGGAGAGTCATGATTTCAACAGTAATAAGGAAATTCAGAAATGGGGGGAGGCTTTTGGAGAAAGACAAATGCAGTTTGGGACATGCTGAGTTTAAAACATCTGCAAGGACACCCAGTTTGAGATATTCAATAGGCAGCTTGAGATACAGGTCTTGATATTAGAAAAAAGTGAAGAACTGGATGAGCAGATCTAAGAATTATCATCAGTGAGATGAGAATTCGATCCATGGAAACCAATGAGATCACCAAGCAAAATTATATATAAGTGGGAGAAAGTATGGAGAGAGATTTGGGAGCTGCCCGCTATTAGTAAATAACAAAGGAGATTGAGAAAGAGTGGTCAGAAAGGTAGAAGGAGTCAGGGTAGAGCATTGTCACAGAAACCTAGAAAGAAGAGAGAATTAAGCATGATTAACAGAATCAAAGAGAGCAGAGAGGCCAAGAAGGATGGGGATTGAGAAAAGGCCATTGGATCTGGCAGTGAAGAGATCATTGGTAACTTTTGTAGGAACAGTTTCAACTGAATGATGAACTGGGAAGCCAGACTGTAGAGAGTTTAAAAGACAGGGAGAAGCAAGGAAATGGAGACACCAATTGGAGACAACCTTCTTAAGGAGGTTAGTGATGAAAGGAAGGGGAAATATAAGACAATAGATAGAGGAAAAGAAGTGGAGACATTGATTGAATAAGGTCTTCCCATGGACCATATAGTCACAGAAAGAGTTATTGGGATGAATGGATCATATGGAGTTGGTTTTTTGTGTTATTTTTTGTGAAGAGGGAGACACAAGAATGTTTGCAGGCAGTAGGGAAGCAACCAGTTTAAATACAAGGTGGGTAACTAGGTGACTCAGTGGATAGAGCACCAGGCTTGGAGTCAGGAAGACCTGAGTTCAAATCTAGCCTCAGACACTTAATAACTATGTAACTATGGGCAAGTCACTAACCCCAGTTTACCTCAGTTTTCTCATCTGTAAAATGAGCTGGAGAAGGAAACAGCAAACTACTCCACTATCACTGATGATAAGTAAGAGAGTCAGATGATAGATAACAGGATGGAATCAATGAAAAAAAAGATGGAGATTCAATAAGAGAGAGATATTTGAAGCATTTCCACAAAAAGAGAGACATGATAGATTGTATGCTTTGAAAGCAACCCAGACAAAGGAAATGCAAAATGGTAAATAAATACAGCAAGAAAGGCACAAACAATGTAATTAATTATCCCAGATAAAAAAGGGAAAATTAAACCTAGAAAGAGAAAAATACCTATGGGGCTAAAAATAATGACAACAACAAATGACAACAAAATGTAAAAGAAGGACCACTGACAGATTTTCTAAAAGTATAGAAGGAGATAAGGGCAAAAACAGAATTTCAACCTGGTGAAAGTCTAGATGGTGGTCAGGGGATTATAGGGTCCTTTTGCTGGAACTAGATGCTGCATTGCCCATACTTGGAGCTAGGCTGCAGTCCTAGGACAAGGAGGAGCACTAGGACACCAGAGCTTGAGACCACAGGGGAATAGGGACCCTGGTCACAGTTATAGAGAATTGACCTGAAGAACAGCGACCACACCTCCTCTTAGAAAATAGCCATTTACAAATTAGAATTAAGTAAAGTGGAAGCTAATGACTGTGTGACACACCAAGAAAAAAAAAAACAAAATCAAAAGAATGAAAACCTAGATCAAGGAGAGATCATTTAAGAATTGTTAGACTGCCTAAAAGCCATGATTTTTTAAAAAAGGAGCCCAAACATCCTATTTCAAGAAGTTACCAAGGAAAACTGCCCTGAAATCTTAGTACCAGAGGGTAAAATAGAAATGGAAAAAATCCACCAATCATCTCCTAAAAGATCCCAAAATGAAAACTCTTAGGAATATTATAGCAAAGTTCCAGAGCTACGAGATAAAGGAGAAATACTGCAAGAAGTCAGAAAGAAATAATTTAAATACTGTGGAGCTATAATCAGGGGAACATACGATTTAGCAGTTTCTACATTAAAGGATCAGAGGGCTTGGAATATGATATTCCAGAGAGCAAAGGAGTTAGGATTACAACCTATCTAGCAAAACTGAGCATAATCCCTTCAGGAGAAAAAAATGAATATTATATGTAATAGAGGGCTTTCAAGCATTCCTGATGAAAAGCCCAGAGCTGAATAGAAAATCTGACTTTCAACTACAACTTGCAAGAGAAGCATCAAAAGATAAACATGAAAAAGAAATCATAAGGGATTAAAGAAGGTTAAACTATTTACACTCCTACATGGGAGGATGATACTTACAATTCCTAAGAATTTTATTATTGCTAGGGCAGTCAGAAGAAGTGTACATAGACAGAGGGCACAGGTATGGATTCAAAATAATGGCATAATATCTAAAAATAATAAAATTAAGGGGTGAGCAAGAGAGATGAGTGCACTGGGAGAAGAGGGAAGGGAGAGGTAGAATAGGGGTAAAATATTTCACCTAAAAAAGGCATGGAAGAGCTTTTACAGTGGAGGGGAAGGGGGGAGGGGACAGAGCGCTTGAACCTTACTCTCATTAGGATTGGCTTAAAGAGGAAATAACATATATATATATATATATATATTCAATTGGTTATAGAAATCTATCTTACCAAACAGGAAAAGTAGGAGGGGAAGGGGATAAGATAAGGGGAGCATATAGAAGGGAAAACAAATTGGGAGAAGTGATAGTCAGAAGTAAAAAGTTTTTGAGGATGGATAGGGTGAAAGGAGAAAGAGAGAGTAGTATAAACAAGGGGGGGAAATAGGATGGAGGTAAATACACAGAGATCATAACTGTGGTAAAAATTTTACAACGTTTCTTTGATAAAGGCCTCATTTCTCAAACATATGGAGGACTGAGTCAAATTTACAAAAACAAGAACCATTCCTCAATTGATAAATGCTCAAAGGACATAAAAGGCACTTTCAAGATAAAGTAATCAAAGCTATCTATAGTCATATGAAAAAATGCTCTAACTCACTATTGATTAGAGAAATACAAGTTAAAACAACTCTTAGGTACTACCCCACATCTATCAGATTGGTTAATATGATGGAAAAGAAAAATGACTAATGTTGGAAGGGATGTAGGAAAGGTGAGATACTGATGTACTGTTGGTACAGTTGTGAATTGATTTAACCATTTTGGAGAGCAATTTGGAACTATACCCAAAAGACTATGAAATCATTCATTCCCTTTGACCCAACAACACCACTACTAGGTCTGTATCCTACAGAGGAGAAAAAAAAGGAATTACATATACAAAAATATTTATAGCAGTTCTTTTAGTGGTAGCAAAACATTGGGAATCGAGGGGCCACCCATCAACTGGGGGATGGCTGAAAAAATTGTCGTATATGGTTGTGATGGAATACTACTTTTTTTCTTCTTTATCAAATGCTTTATTAACTTCTAGTTTACATCATTCATTTCCACAAGATTTTGAGTTACAAATTTTCTCCCCATTTTTACCCTACCCATCACCCCAAAATATCGATCCCACTGGACATCCCCTCCTCCAATCTGCTCTCTCCCATATCTTCCACCACCCCCCCTCTGATTTTCCAGTAAGGCACAATGGATCTCTATACCCTAGTGCCTGTATATCTTATTTTCCAGTTACATGTAAATAATACTAATAATAGTGTATACATATATGTATATATATATATATATACACATACACACATATATTTATTTTAAACATTTGATTTTAAAACTTTGAATTACAGATTCATTCCCTTCCCCCCTTGTTACCCACCCTTAAAGGGAAGATAAGCAATTCAATATAGGTTGTACATGTGTAGCTATGCAAAACATTTTCATAGTGGATATATTGTGAAAGATGACTATATTTCCCTCCCTCCTATCCCACCTACCACTTGTTCTATTTCTCTACTTTGATCCTGTCCCTTTTCAAAAGTGGGTGCTTCCAACTTCCCTCCCCCCAGCCTACCCTCCCTTCCATTATCCCCCCTCTCATCCCCTTCACCCCTACTTTCCTGTAGGGTGAGACACTCTATTTAGTATGTGTGTCATTCCCTCCCTAAGCCAAATTCAATGAGAATAAGGTTAACCCATTCCCTTTTGCCTTCCTGTTCTTCCCCTCCATTGTAACAGTTTTCCCTTGCCTCTTCTATATGAGATAGTTTACCATATTCTGTTTCTCTCCATCTCTTCTTATTATATTCCTCTCTCACCTCTTAATTTCATCTTTTAAGTATCATCCCTTCCTATTCAATTGGTCCTGTGCCCTCTATTTATGTATACCCATACACATATATACACACACTCACATATGTATTCATACACCCATATACCCTCCTATACACACACACACACACACACACACACACACACACACACACACTCTTCTATTCCCTTCAACCATTCTTATACTGAGAAAAGTTTCATAAGTTCCAATGATCATTTTTCCATGTAGGAATGTAAATAGTTCAACTTTGATAAGTTCCTTATGATTTCTTTTCCCTGTTTACCTTCTCATGCCTCTCTTGCTTCTGCTATCTGAATGTCAAATCTTCTATTCAACTCTGGTTTTTTCATCAAGAATGCTTGAAAGTCTTCTATTCCATTGAATGACCATATTTTCCCCTGAAACATGATACTCAGTTTTGCTGGGTAGGTGATTCTTGGTTTTAATCCCAGCTCCTTTGACCTCTGGTATTCCAAGCCCTTTGATCCCTCACTGTAGAAGCTGCCAGATCCTGTGTTATCCTGATTGTGTTTCCACAATATTCAAATTGTTTTTTCCTGGCTGCTTGTAATATTTTCTCCTTGATATGGGAACTCCAGAAGCTGGCTATAATATTCCTAGGAGTTTTCTTTTTGGGATCTTTTTCAGGAGGTGATTGGTGGATTCTTTTAACCTCTATTTTGCTCTATGGTTCTAAAACATCAGGGCAATTTTCCTCAAGAATTTCTTGAAGGATGATTTCCAGGTTCTTTTTTTGATTATGGATTTCAGGTAGTCCAATAATTTTTAAATTATCTCTCCTGGATCTATTTTCCAGGTCAGTAGTTTTCCAATGAGATATTTCACATTGCCTTCTATTTTTTCATTTGTTTGGATCTATTTAATAGTATCTTGATTTCTCATAAAGTCACTAGCTTCCATTTGCTCCAATATAATACTGAAGGAATGATGCTCTTCAGTGAGCTTTATGAAATTCTTTTTCCATCTGGCAAATTCAGCTTTTTAGGCATTTTTCTCCTCATTGCCTTTTTGAGCCTCTATTGCCATTTGAGCCTCTATTGCCTCTATTGCCATTAGTCTATTTTTTTTTTTTTTTGGCTTTTTTTTGGAGGGCAATTAGGGCTAAGTAACTTGCCCAAGGTCACATGGCTAGGTTTTTTTGTTTGTGTGTGTGTTAAGTGTCTGAGGCCGGATCTCAACTCAGGTCCTTCTGACTCCAGGGCCAATGCTCTACTCACTGCGCCACCTCTCCGCCCCAAGTTAGTCTATTTTTTAAGGTGTTATTTTCTTCAGTCAGGTTGTTGACTCTTGTTTCATAATTTTCTTGCAGTGTTGTCATTTCTCTTCCCAATTTTTCCTCCATTTCTCTTATTTGGTTTTCAAAATCCTTCTTAAGGTCCTCTGTAGCCTGTAACCAGCTCATATTTTTCTTTGAAGCTTTTGGTGCAGGAGTTCTGACTTTTCTGTCTTCCTCCTGTTCCATGCTTTGATCCTTTTCGTCCCCAAAATAGGAGTATAAAGTTGGATTGCTCTGCTTGCTCTGCTTGCTCATGTTGCAATTACTTGACTTGTAATTGAGAATTGTTATGTTGCAATTACTTGACTTGTAATTGAGAAATTGTAATGTTGCAATTACTTGACTTGTAATTGAGAAAACAATGATATTTAAAAAGAAAAAAGAAAATGCATGGAGTTTAGTGATGGATTGTTTATGCAAGTAATATCAAGGTAGTCAGTGTCACTGGATTATAGAATACATGGAGGGAATAAAAATATGTGTGATATATTCTAAATAAGTCAATGATAAAACAGTGAATAGAAAATTATTTCTCTAGTCTCTCAGGAAGAAGAGGGGTCTTGAGAGAATGCATAAAGGAGGTAAATGAAAGAAAGGGAGTATTATAGATCCAGTGAGGGAAAAGGGTTCTACTGAATTGTATTCTCATGGAGGGGTAAAGTTTATGCAGTGGCAGATGGGGACCTTAGAATGCATATAATCTGCTGGGGTTTGCTCCTCTTAGAATGTTATCTTTCTAGAAACAGATCCTGCCTTAAGAGAAGGGGAATTAGGGCTTTTAGAAGCAACTGACTTCTACAAGACTGGAAGAGCAAAAACCCAGACAGGAGACTTCAGAGCAAATGAGGGGAAAATTATCAGAGGAAGGGCATGGAGTAGTAACTCTAAAGTCACTTCATTTCCCAACAAAATGAGAACCTTACTTTATCTCATTTCTGTGAGATAAAAGAACAATTAAAATAAGCATAAACACTTACTGAATGAACAAAGTTATCTAGGGTAAAAAGTTGACATGAATAAGAATAAGACAGATTATATTTATACAGTGTGAGTGTAAGGTATGCAAAGCACTTTTGATGAAGAAACGTCGAGTGATAACTACTGATAACATGGCAGGTTTAGTTCTCAGTCTATAATTTTCTCTTTCTGAGGGCACACAATATCTACAAATATAAAGCAGTGAAGGTAGTGATCTGTAATTTCATTAGCATTTGTATTTTCCTTCTTCTTGTACAAATTGTACCTCCTGTTAATTTAGTTGATGGTCTTTGATAATTACCAAAAAATTAATTAACCTGTGGTCAAACTAGTGATGAGCCTGTCAACCAGGGGTGGTGAACCTGTGGCCTTCAGGCCACATGTGACCCCTCACGTAGGGCCCTTTGACCAAATTCAAGTCAAAGGGTCCCACCTGAGGACCTAGAGGGGCCACAGGTGGCCTTGAGGCCACAAGTTCTCCTTCCTTGCCAGGCTGGAATGGTTCTCAGACAATGGACATAGATTTAGTCATCTCTTCTTGAACCACTCCCAGCTTGTTAAGGCCTTCCAAAGGTTGGAATTCTGTTGGTAAGACCAATAGAACCCACTGTCACCTCCACACAATGATAAAACTTAAAGGATAACTTTAATGGAGAACAGAGGACTAAGCTATGATAAATATAAATACATAAATATTGGTTAAGTAGAGGTTAATTTCTCTTTGGATTCAAATGCAGTGCCTAAGAAATCACATAGAAAAAAGTGAAACCTAACTTACCAGGTAACCGTATAGGTTTCCATGGTGCAGAATTTGGTACATATGCAGGTTTACTGGCTGTGACGATCAGCTGACTGCCCAACTGATACTGAAACTTGATGAAAGCAGTGCCATCTGCCCCTGATGTTCCAGAGGCAATAGAGACCTGGTTGGTAAATATCTCAATGAAGGCTTCATTGACTGGCTGATGGGTGCTGGCGTCACTGATGTGGACCTTCAATGTCACTTCTGGAAGAGAAAAAGTATGTGTTACTCTTAAGGAAATTTCTATGGTGATAACAACATTTTTATGCGATGTTGAAAACAACATCAGGAAGAAGATTTTTGCAACCAGCCTAGGAAATGTAAGCTAGCAAATCTTTTCCTTCTGTAGCTTCCCCTTCCTCTGCCAATTTCTCCCTTCTGCCAATTTTCTTCCCACAAAGTCAACATGGCTTTCCCATGGTCTCTATTATTGTCAGAAGTCATCTTCTTTACTAATATCACCTTTTCAACTCCCACGAAAAGTCAGAGGGGAAAAAGTGATCACTTTAAGAGTCTGTACACCACATACCATCTGGTGTACTTCCCAGCTGATATTTCAGGGTCTCCAGTATATTGCCAACAGGGAAAACCTGGTCAGGAGCATTAGCCAAAACACATTCTACCACAGAAGGGTCTAGAGCAGGTTATTAAAAGTCTAAGCCACTTTCTTTGATCACCTTGCTAACGTGGGATGTAAGTTGGCCAGGATCCTTGTTTTAATAACTTTGAAAACTACACTACAAAACAGTTAAGATAATGTTTTCAAGGGAAGAAGATTCCTCAAAGAAATAAAGGACTTATGGGGGAGAGTCAGTGTTCATGACTGGGATCTCCAAATAAAATTAAAATGCCATTATTGCCTTGATAAATTTATAAAAAGTCCAACCCCAAATTATCAAGGGCTAGCTTTATAGAGCTAGGCAAATAAAAACAAAATTCATTTGGAGGAATAAAAGATCTAAAATCTCATGAGAAAGAATGAAAAAGTAGAGAAATGAAGGGGAAATGTGACTTTCAGACTTTAGATTATATTGTAAAGCAAAACTACTTGGCTCTGGCTAAAAAATAGAAAAGCAATTCAATGGAATAGACTGGGTAAAAAAGAATCAGAACGTTTTAGCTCAATTATTCAGTGTTCAATAAACATGAAAACATGAATTACTTGGAGATGAATTCCTTATTTGACAAGGACTACTTGGACAACAAGAATAGATTCTTGCCATATACCACAATAAGCTCGAAATGGATATATAGCCTGAATATTAAAATTGGGCAAAAGAAAATTACAAGACAACCAGATCAGTTACTAATGGGGGAAAACAACATTAGAAACTCATGCAAGCAAGAGAAAGGGTTGATCACAAAAGATAAAATAAGGAGTTCAGGTTACATGAAATTAAAATTCTTTTACATGATCAAAAATCAATGCAACTAGGAAAAGAAGAGAAGCTGTCAACTGGGAAGAAAAATTTTATTACCAAACATAAGATATGAACAAAACCCCTTTTCCAATGGATGACGGGTCAAAAGATATGAAAAAAGAAAAGAAACAAGCATTTACTAAGTGTCTCCTATGTGCCAGATACCATGCTAAGTGCTTTACAAACATTATTTCATCTAATCCTCACAATAACCCTGGGAGATAAGCAGCATTATTATCCCCATTTTACACTTGAGGAAACTGAGGCAGACAGGGGTTAAATAACTTGCCCAGAGTCACCAAGCTATTAAGTATGTGAGGCTGGATTTGAACTCAGGTCTTCCCAACTCTGGGTCCAATGCTCTATTCACTATGCCAACTAGCTGCCTCTAATGAATAAAGGGTTCTCAATATAAGAACTACAATCTACTAACAACCATATGGGCAACCATGGGGTGCTGCATATAGAGCACTGGACTTGGAATAAGGAACTCTCATCTTCATGAGTTCAAATCCAGCCTCAGACACTTAATAGCTGTATGATCCTAGGTAAGTAATTTAACTGTTTGCCTCAGTTTCCTCATCTATAAAATGAAGGGGTCATGAAAAGTCAGACATGACTGACAAGATACAACAATAACATCCACATGAAAGATTGCTCCAAATCACTAAGAGAAATACAAATTTTACAAAATGGTAGGAACGTGGGCACCCAAGTACTAGGCACCTTCTTCACTATCTCCAGACATCTCAGGGATACCAAAGGAAGACTCTGGTTGTTCATTTCTTCATCCCTTGCCCTCATCACACAACCAACCCATGCGTGTTCTCTTCCTCTCATACATTTCTCTAACAAGAGCTTTTACTCCTATTCTTTGAAATTGCTCCCAGGCTGTATTGTGTACCAAACACCTTGAGGGATGGAACCCAACAGTCTCCCAAGGGCTGAAAATGGGCTGATATTCATACAACACTTTAAGGTCAGCAAAGTGATTTTTCTCACCTCATAGCAGCCATGAATGAAGAGAGAAAGGAAAAAGCATTTCTTAAGTGATTATTTTTATTTTGCAGATGAAAAGATTATGGCTCAGAGACTTTAAGGGATTTGCCCACTATTACCGAGCTGGTAAATGTAAGGACTGAGACTCTTGCCCAGGTTCTGACTCTAAGAACGATTCTTTTTCCACTTACACCACGCTGCTATTTTTTATTTTAATTTTTGCTTTTTGGAGGGGGAAAGGTAGGGCAGTTGGGGTTAAGTGACTTGCCCAAGGTCACATGGCTAGTTAACTACACTGCTATTGATAGGTGATGAGATACATGTTCAAATACCTATAATACAAAACAATTATAACTAGGTGCACGGCAGATTAAATTTGGAGTCAGAAAGGCATGTCTTCAAATCTTGCCTCAGACACTACCTATGTGATTCTGGGCATGCCATTTAACCCCTCATCCTCAGTTTACTCATCTGCAAAATAATGAGGCTGGACTTGATGATGTCCTAAGGTTCCTTCCAGTTCTAAATACAGTTCCTATGATAAATTAGACAATAAACAAGCAAAAAGAACAGGGCAAACAAATTGGTCCGAGAAGCTCAAGGAAGGAGGAAATACAGAATTGTAATGAAGTGACATCCACTCCGAGCAGGTGTAAAGTCACAAGCTTCTAGAACTGCCTCTTTTTTTTCCTTTATGTCAGTACCCCTTGATGGCCAAGACGCCATCAGCCCTTACAGGGGTGATGCCACTCACTGCCTTCTGCCACTTACAGGTAGTACTTGGTTCCAATCTCTAGTTCCTTAAAGCTAAAAGCCTATTTGATATCTTTGATATGTAGAGACTGAGCTCCAGGGGACTTCAGAGTGGGTCCAGGTTTACAAGGGGGTAGAATAGGGTCATTTCTATTGAGTCCATACCTCATTTACAAAACAACAAGGAAAAGCAAGTATGGAAGAGGATGAGTAGTGCTGCCTCTCAAAATAGCTCAAAGCAATGGAGGGCTTTTACAAACCAAGTCAATCAAAAGCTTGGCATGAGCATGAACTAGGTCACATCTCAAGGGCATTCCCAGATGAAACAGACTTGAGAGCAAAAAAAAAAAAACAGTAGTAAAATAGAGATCTGTCACTGTTTCTACTATAATCTTCCTTCATCAATAATGGTAAGAACACCTCATTTAGCTACTCCAAATCTGTTTTCACTGAGCCAAATGAGGAACAGAAATGGCATCTAAGAAAATGAAATTAGAAAGGCCAGAGTAGACCAGTTACAAAGGCAGACCATCTATACTGACAGTGAAATAATGCCAAGAGCACGGAGGGGTGTGTTTCTGTAGAGCACCTCAGAAAAGGGAGAATACCAAAGGAGCGGAATGGGAGAATCAAAGACAATAGGCACGCGCAAAAAAGTGACCAAGAGGATAGCAATAACTAATAGCTTACTCCGGCATTGTTGTAAAATCTTCAGAAATGATCTCCACGTGACAGCTAAGGTTTATATCTAGTGCTTTAACGCTCATAAAGCAATTTACATCTACGATCTCATCGGATTGGTTTATCCTAGCAACCTTGTAAGGTAGATGGTAGTATTATCACGCTCATTTTACAGATGAGATAAACTGAGGCTGAGGTGAAAGGCCTTGCCCAGAGTCCCATTTAGTAACCGTCTGAGGCAGGATTAGATAGAATTCATCTTCCTCACTCCAGGGCTAGTACTCTCTTGAAAGTACTCTTGAGAAAATGAGGTGGAACAGTCAGAGGCAGAAGGACAGTAGGAAATCATGGGGTTTAGAGTCATAAGACTGGAGACAGAGCAGTAATTCTAAGAAAAGCATGGAATGTAGAGTCATAGGACTACAGACTGAGCACAAGAATGAACCTTGAAGATCATTTCGTCTTTTTGTTATTTAGCCATTTTTCAGTAGTGTCTGACTCTTCATGACTCTCTCTGGGATTTTTTTTTTTACAAAGATACTGGAATGTTTTGCTATTTCCTTCTCCAGCTCATTTTACAAATGAAGAAACTGAGACCAACAGGGTTAAGTGACTTGCCCAAGGTCACCCAACTAGTAAGTATCCAAAGCCAAATCTGAACTCAGGAAGACGTCTTCCTGACTCCAGGTCCAGTGCTCTGCCCACTGAGCCACGTACACCTAGCTGCCTCTTCATTTAGTCTAACCTCATTTTACAGATGGAGAAACTGAGGCTGAAAGAGTGTCAATGAATCACTCAAGGTCACATAGGAACTAAGTGGCAGAACTGGGATTTGAACTCTGGTTGTGTGACTCCAAGTTCAGGACTCTTGAATCATCCTGTCTTCCACAGAGGTCCTAGTTCTGAATCCTGGCATTGCCATATTACAATCTGTGGCCTTAATTAGGCAAGTCATACTTTACCTTCACACCTAGAGACAGTTACATAGAGCAGAAGATAGGCTGGTCCTAAATCAAGAAGACCTGAGTTCAAATCTCACCTCGGACTTTTACCAGCTGTGTGACCCTGAGGAAATTACTTAATGTGTCTGTTTCTGTTTTCTCAACTCTAATACGAGGACAATAACAGCATCTGCCTCTCAGTTTCAACATAAGATAATATTTGCAAAGCACTTAGCACAATGTCTGGCACATTTAATAGATGCTTATTTCCTTTTCCCTTCCCCTTCCTTTCACCTCTCTGATCTCAGTTTTCTCACCTGTAAAGCACGACCAGGTTGGACTAGATAACCTCCAAATTCTCCTTTCCTATTCTTGATATCACACCTTAAAAGACTTTTTTTGCGCTTTCTGGAGGGGGAAAGGTAGGGCAATTGGAGTTAAGTGACTTGCCCAAGGTCACATGGCTAGTTTTGTGTTAAGTGTCTGAGGTCAAATTTGAACTCAGCTCCTCCTGATTCCAGGGCTAGTGCTTTATTCACTGCGCACCTAGCCTCCCCTTAAGAGATTTTTATAAATGAATTTCTGTAGCAAATCATATCTTTAAGGTCAGAAAACTAAAAAGCATTGTGAATATTGTATACCATCATTTACTGTATGCTGATTACAAGAAAACATTTGATTCAGTAGAGCAAAATGTATTTTAATGGTTCTCCTCTAATAAGGAGTCTTTCATGCATAAGTTAAAATTATACCTGATTCCTTGATAAATGTAACCACAGAGAAACCTATTCAACAACAATCTGAATATTTTATGCCTCAAGGGAAGTATAAAACAGGAAAAAGTATGCTCACCCAAGGTACTAACCACTCTTATATAGAATGTCCAGTGCAGGGTCAAAATGGAAAAGGGATTGCTTATAAATGATAAGATTATTTGGTCATTCTTCCTTGTAGAATATATTATATTGATAACATTAAACCCCACAACATCAAAGGGCCTCATCAATGAGATCCATGACTGCTGAAAACATATCAGCTTAATACTACATATAGGAAAAATGCCTATTGTGTAGGCTATGACAGGCAGTTAGATGCTCAGTACATCAAATAAGCCCATTCATTCATAAATCATGAATGGATTCTCAACCTGGACAATGTGCTGGGCCCAAAATTTAAGAAGGGGAAGAAAGCAGGTTGGATTACACATTAAAAAAATTGCATCACACTTTGAATGAATCCAAACTGGAATATGACACAAAGCCATCTCTTTAACTTAAATGTTTTCCTGTGGATAGTATATGATTAGCAATCCTGCTCTATGGAAAGTCAAAGTTGTAGGTGACCTAGAGGAAATGAAGCGATATGCGGTGTGTAGAAAGAGGCCACAACCTATTTCCATGGATGGCTTCTGTGTAAGTGTAATAAGAGATCTGTTACCTAGAAAATGTATGATTAGAAATGGAAGTGAGTAAATCTAGGAAGGAGGATGAGGGATGACAAACAACTTGAAGCCTGTACTGGCAGCCACAAAGTATATAAAGACCTAAAGAAAGGCCCCTACCATGTTAAATATGGTGGGTTGGTGGGAAAAGATGCACAAGAATTATACAGAATGGCTTGGAGGAATTGCAATCCATAACAATTAAGGGATTAAAGAAAGAGTCATAAACTTCAGAAAAGGAATTTATAAATCATTTTGTCCAACCCTGTCCTTTTACAGGTGAAGAAACTGAGGAAGGGAAAGGTCAAGTAACTTGCCCAAGGTCACTCAGAAAGTAGATAGCAGAGGTGGGATTAAAACCTATGTTTTCTAGCTCCAAATCCCGTATTTTTTCTACTGTACTGAATTGTCTCAACATGGAAACACCCACATCAAAAGGATCATGGATCCATTGGAGTAAAATGATGAATCACAATAAATATGTCACAACATTAATTTAATCATCTTGTATCTTATAACATGCATCCCTTTCGAATAAGAGAACCACAAGGAAAGCCTATAGAATAGAATTCTCTACCCTTCCTTTCCTGATCTTAGGTAGTCATGTACATCAAAACATAGTAATTTAAAACAGAAAACAAAATGATGCTGAAAATTAGAACTCAACGACAATTAGGAAAACGAATGTTGAAGGAAATAAGTACAAAAAAGCCCAAGGGTTTGACATTAACAAATTAAGCTCTGTAAATTTATTCCAACACTAAGATGCCACCGTTATTACAGACTTGAAGATAAATTACGTGTACATCTATATATTTTAAGGCAATCACCCCTTCTCCTGGAAGATATGTAAATTAACCCAGCTTTTATAACTATAGACACAGCAGAGATTGTGACTTTTATGGGGCAAGTGGGTGGGTGGCTTTTTACAAGGGTTCCCTGGTGATTTATGAAATTTTATGGTAATGTAACATTTACTAATACTTAGTATTACAAGCTTTCTGCTATCACATCACTTGCTGAGAAACAGCCTTATGAGGCTGGGATTTGGAAAGAGCTACAGGGTTCATGAATTAGCAACAGAAAGAATGAGTTCTATTGTGTCCGGTGTCCTAGATTCAGTACTTGAATGTCTTCTCAGATATTAAATGAATCCTAAGAAGTTGTTAGTAGAGCTTTAGGAGAAAATTTTCAGTCTTAACCACATAAGCAAATCTATATTCAAAAGAAATCTGCCCAAGTCTTAAAAATATAAAGATACTCTGATTTATAGGCACCAAGGCAAATGTCTATTTTGTTAATTCTCGTTTTTTTCTGAGGTTCTTTAGATCTATAGCCATATAGCCTGAAAAGACAATCTCATGTGTTTCATAAAATCATAGAATATTAGGTTAGAAAAAGGTCACTGTACAGAAGAAGGAACTGAGGTTAAAAAGACAAAGTAACTTATCCAAGGTCACAGAATCACATAATTACTTACAAGGGCCTTCAGGGCTGTCCAGTTCAACACACACCTGAACAACAACAACAACAACAACAAGAGAAAAAAAATCTACTCCCCTATAACATACTACACAAATGAGTATCCAGACTTTGCTTTAAGATTTCTAGTGCTAGGGGCAGCTAGGTGGAGCAACGGATAGAACATAGGTCCTAGGGTCAGGAGGAGATGAGTTCAAGTCCAACCTCAGACACTTATTAGCTGTATGACATTGGGCAAGTCACTTAACCCTGATTACCTCCAAAACAATAAAAGAAAACTTTAGTGCTGGGAAACCTAGTGCCTTCAGAGGCTCAGGACCCCACTTTGGGCTAGTGCTAACTGTTCAGAAGTTTTAAATTTATATTAAACCTATACTTGCCTCTCTGTAGCACCTAATCACAGTGCCTAGTCAAGCACTTCTGCCTCAGAGATCAGGTAAAAAAAAAGAGGTCTCATTTTCCCTGTCCCCTCTTTCATTTTTCTTTTGTGTATAGTCTTCCATTAGACTGTAAGCTCCTTGAAGACAGAGACTATCTTCACTGATTACCTTTCTTACATGTGACAAAGAGGTCTTTAATGTTTGGGGAAAAAATGTCCTATCTCTTCAGATTTTTCTTCCTCAGTTCTGTCAAAGAACTCTCTGCTATATATCTGGGACCTTCAAAATCCTGGCTACCTTCTTCTGGATGTTCTATTTAAGGTTATCAATGTCCTTAAAATGTGGTCTCCAAACTGAAACAAATAAAAGACAGTGAGATGGATGCCACTGGATTGCAGAGTACATGGAGGTGAGATGTAAAAAGACTGGAAAGTCTGGAAGGGACCAAGTTATGAATGGTTTTGAAGGCCAAACAGAGGATTTAATATTTCATGTTGGAAGTGATAAAGAATCACTAGAGTTTACTGAAGGTGGAGGATATGGGTAGAAAGGCTGACTTTAGGAAGATCAATTTAACAGTTGAATAGAGGACGTATTTTAGTGGGGTAAATCTTGAGGCTGGGAAAGTAGCCACCAAGACCATCATAATAGTCTAAGTGTGATGTGATGAGGGCCTGCATTAGGCTGGGGGCAAGTCCCAGGGGAGAAGGGGGAGTAGAAGAGAAATGTTTCAAAGGTAGAATCAATAGGAGAATAAAGATTAGGCTAGATATTAGATCTAGGAGGGAGAGCGTGAGGAACTGGGGATGACACTTAGGTTTCAAGACTGAGTCATTAGAAGGTTAGAGGTATCCTTGACAGTAATAGCAGAGTTTGGAAGAAGGGGAAAAAAGAGAAGAAATAATGAGTTCAGTTTGGCATCTATGGGACATCCACTATGCAATGTCCAATAGGCCATTGGAGATGTGAGGCTGGAGATCACCCCAAGGCTGGGATGGATAAAAAATATGAAAATCATTAGCACAGATAGGATAAGTGAATCAATGGGAGCTGAGGAGATTACCAAATGAAATAATATAGAGGGAAAAGAAGAGGACCCAGGATAGAGCCTGGGGAATCCCTATTGCTAGCTGGCTATTTGGATGAGATGCTAGATGGTTTGCCTTAATCCTCTGGAGAAGGAAATGGCAAACCATTGTATCTTTCCCAAGAAAACCCCATGGACAGTACTGGTGTGCTGTGATTCATGGGGTCACAAAGAGTCAGACATGACTGAACAAAAACAACCACATGGATGAAAATCTAACAAAAGAAAATGAAAGAAGGCATTCTAGAGAAAGAAAACCATTAACAAACGCAAAATGGTAGGAGGGAAAAATGACAACTGTAAGAGAACAAACAATATGGGAGCAGAGTACATACTTAGGGTATTAACAAGAAACGTTCTGATAGAGAGAGTAGGACCAATCAAGGAAGGTGCTGCTAATAAAATAAGATTTGACTTGATAGTAAATAATGAATAATTAAAGATATGAGTGCAAAGGAAACATCATAAAGGATAGCTAAAGGGATAACCAATAATTCATAGGAGAAGGTAACCAGAAAGAATATCTTCTGGCCATTAGTGATAATACCATCCAGTTGCAACTACTTTAGGAGGGTGGAAGTTAGGATCAGCCTGCAGGAGACAGATAATGGCAAACTACATAAAATCCTCATAAAACACAGCCTCTGGTCTGTTGTTCTGACCACATTTCTTTACTTTGCTTCCTGAGAAATGATTTGATGCTGGTGCTGAATCTAACTTTGATTTGGATATTGCTTTGTGCTGCTAATTTCTCAGTTCAGCATATTCTATCTCCCTAGCAACTGAATCCAGCTTTAAACACCCCCACCAATGCTTCTAGTCTTTCCCTGAGTAGCTGTTCTTTTTTGAATATTGATTCTTGATTGCTCTGTCTGGGGAACTTTTCAGTGAACCCCTTAATGCCCATGGAGCACTTTGGAAGAAACAGTACAAAGAGGAGTGTAAACAAGTGTGGCCTCAAAGTTTATAGCAATGTATGGAGTGTGAGTGAACCTGAAATCTCTATAGAAGAAGGTAGATATAACCTCATGGGTACAGCTGATACTTTGTGGGATGTGCCTGAAACATAGTAGCCTTATTAAAAAAAATTAGTAACTAGAAGATGCTGAGTAACTGCCATCTATTAAAAAGATATTTGTGAAAATGCACAAATCTGAGAGGGGAAGAAAGTAGGAGACTATTCAACTGAGTACAAAAGGAAGGAGAAACAGACATGATATCTTTGGGAATGTATATTATAGTTCCGTCATTTTTCAGTCATTTCTGACTCTTCATTACCTTCTTTCTAGCCTTCTTGGCAAAGACACTGGAGAGATCTATCATTTCCTTCTTCAGCTCATTTTGCAGGTGAGGAAAGGGAGGCAAATAGGGTGCAATGGGAATGGGAATTTGAAGATTTTCCCTGGCCATTGTATATGCAATCAAACAGGTACTTAGAACCTTGTTTCAAGTTCATGATTATGTTAAGTATTAAGATCCAGAACTTGTGAATCCCAAGTGGGAGGAAGTTGCTGATATAACAGGAAGGGGCAAACAGGGAAGAGCTAATACCATATATAAATGTAAAGCCAAGCACAAACAGCTTTCCAGAGGACTGCTGCTGTGAACAGCTTCAAGGTTCTGATTACATAGTATAGTGAACTCTCTACTTATTCTGTGGTAAATTAAGGCAAAACAGCACTTCCACGGCACTCCAGCCCACACCACTTCAAAATTATGTAAAAGGGGGAATCTGAACAACCTCTGGAGCTCCAGCACCCACAGAATGACACAGAGAAGCTAACCTCCTGCTGAGGACAGCCTGGCAGGAAGTGGCCAGCGCAGTGCTATGGGAGCCGACAGCACAGCACTCTGGGAGCCAAGCCCAGGACCCTGTGAGTTGGAGGTTTTAGCCCCAGGGCAGCCAGTCCAGCAGCTGGCTGGAGGGACCCCAGAAAACCAGCAGCTGTGGCTTTTCCAGAATTTCCAACACAAAGTGAGAGGTTAGTGCCCTATGGACTTTGGGACCAGTATTTGGAAGCCCATAAGCTTCTTCCCCTGGGGGCCAGAAGTGGCTGAGGAGACGCGACACAGCAGCCATTTTGCAGCTTCAGTTGCAGCTTCAGCTCCTGGCCTGCAAACTGTAGGGGGATCTGGCGATCAGTCTTGGGGGTGATCACTCTTGCTTTAACCTCCCTGGATCTGGATTGTGGTCTGGTGTGTGTGTCCAGCTTGCCAGAATGTGTGGGGGGTTCAGGGAGGGCACCCAACTAATACTTCCGGCAGCTGAGACGACCCCAACACTTGGGACAGAAGCTCCCCTGTCTGGTGGCAGAGTCCTACTGTGGCAATAAGCCCAAAAGTCAAGTAATTAAGTGGCAACATGCCTAGGCAAAGGAAACAAAATAAATAGAAAAATTCAACATTAAACTCCTATTGTGGGGGCAAAGGGAATCGAAGCATGGAACAGGAGGAGGACTGTGAGGTCAGAACTCCTGCACCAAAAGCCCCAAATGAAAATACGAGTGGGTTACAGGCCATAGAGGACCTTAAGAAGGATTTTAAAAACCAAATAAGAGAAGTGGAGGAAAAATTGGGTAGAGAAATGAGAAGGATGCAGGAAAAGTATGAAATGAGAGTCAATAACAGCCTGACTGAGGAAAATAACATCTTAAAAAATAGACAAACTCTAGTGGCAAAAGAGGCTCAAAAAGGCAATGAGGTGAAGAATGCCTTAAAAAGCCGACTTTGCCAGATGGAAAAAGAATCTCAAAAGCTCACTGAATAGAATCATTCTTTCAGAATTAGACTGGAGCAAATGGAAGCTAGTGACTTTATGAGAAATCAAGATGCTGTTAAACAGATCCAAGCAACTGAAAGAATAGAAGGCAATGTGAAATATTTCATGGGAAAAAACCAGTGACCTGGAAAATAGATCCAGGAGAGATAATTTAAAAATTATTGGACTACCTGAAAACCATGATCAAAGAAAGAACCTAGAAATCATCCTTCAAGAAATTCTCAAGGAAAATTGCCCTGATGTTTTAGACCCAGAGGGAGAAACAGAGATTGAAAGAATCCACAGATCACCTCCTGAAAAAGATCCCAAAAAGAAACCTCCTAGGAATATTATAGCCAGGTTCTAGAATTCCCAGATCAAGGAGAAAATACTATAAGCAGCCAGGAAGAAACAATTTCAATATTGTGGAAACACAATCAGAATAGCACAGAATCTGGCAGCTTCTACATTGAGGGATTGAAGGGCATGGAATATGATATTCTGCAAGGCAAAGGACCTGGGATTAAAACCAAGAATTACCTAGCCAGCAAAACTGAGTATCTTGTTTCAGGGGAAAATATGGTCATTAAAGTGTAATAGAAGACTTTCAAGCATTCTTGAGGAAAAAACCAGAATTGAATAGAAAATTTGACATTCACACACAAGAAGCAAGAGATACTCAAAAAGGTAAACAGGGAAAAGAAATCAAAAGGAACTTATCAAAGTTGAACTATTTACATTCCTATATGGAAAAGCAATATCTGTGACTGAAGAAACCTTTCTCAGTATGAAAATAATTGAAGAAGGGTATATGGGCATATGAATACATATGTGAATGTGTGTATATATGTTTACAGGTATACATGGATAGAGGGCACAGGTCTAATTTGGTGGGAAGGGATGATATTTATGGGGTGAAATTAAGAGGTGAGAGAGGAATGTGGCAAGAGGAGATGGGGAGAGACAGGGTAGGGTAAACTATCTCACATAGAAGAGGCAAGGGGAAGTGCTTGCAGGGGAGGGGAAGAACAGGAAGGCAAAAAGGCAAAACCATATACTCACTGAATTTGGCTCAGGGAGAGAATGACATACATACTAAATGGGATATCTCACCCTGCAGAAGAGTAGGGGGGAGGGGGATGAGAGAGGGGAGGATTGAGGGGAGGGCATTCTGGGGGGAGGGGAGGTTGGAGGCACCCACTTTTGAAGAGGGACAGGATCAAAGTAGGGAATGGACCAGGTGGGGGGTGGGATGGGTGGGAGGCAAATATAGTCAGTCTTTTACAATATATCTACTCTGGTAATGTTTTGCATAGCTATACATGTACAACATATACTGAACTGCTTATCTTCCCAGTGGGAGTGGGTGACAAGGGACGAAGGGAATGGATCTGGGATTCAAAGTTTTAAAATTAAATGTTTCAAATATATGAAAATACTATTATTAATACTCTTTTGCATGTAATTGGGAGATAAGATGTACAGGCATTGGGGCAGAGAGATTTACCCTGCCCTAATGGAAAAGTTGAAGGAGGTATGGGAGAAGATATGGGAGAGAGCAGACTGGATGAGGGGATATCTTGTGGGACTTCTATTCTGGGGTGGTGGGTAGGGGAAAAATGGGGAAAAATTGTAACTCAAAATCTGGTGGAAGTCAATGATGTAAACCAGAAGGTAATAAAGCACTTGGGAAAAAAATTAAGGCAAAACATTCACAGAAATCAAAGTATACTGTTCACAATATTATAACATAAGAAGTTATCACTAAAGTGGCCACATTGTTTAAAACTATATGACCCTTTGAAAACTAAGTACACTCATTTAGTAATTCAATCATTTAGTAATAACTCAATCATTCAGTAAGTCCTTAATTCAATCACAAAGTACAAAGGTCAAAGTTCTCCACCTCTAGGTCACATTGTCTTAATCTCTCCAATCAAAAAGTTTTCTTTCTTCTTAACTGGAGAAGTCCTTAACTCAATCATCTAAATATAAAGGTCAAAGTTCTCCACCCCTACGCCACAGTAAATCATGATCTTCTCAGTTTGCATTAAATACCCAAGGTGAAGTCTTTTATCTTGATTCAAGGCAGGCTCTCAGCTTCCATGGTTCTTCTTTCACCGTCCCAACTCCTGCCTGAATCTACCCAAATGTCACCTGAATTCAAAGGCAGATAGCTCTCAGTTCTTTGCCCAGCTCCTTGTGCAGTTTCTGTTCCATATTAAAGCTCACAGTGTTTAGTCCACTTCAAGTCCTTCACACTTCCTTGTTTCTGGGAAGACAAAGATTAACAAAGCCACAATAACATTCATTTACATTGCCAGCATCCTCATCAATTCACTTTCTGCCTGTGAAATCAACATAGACCCAACAACAAGGTCTGAGGAATCAACACAAATCATCAGTATAATCCCAGGACCTCTGAAAACATCAATAAGACCCTCTTCCAGGATTTCTGTAAACATACAACAAGAAAATCCTTGTTCAGGGCTTCTGAGCCAGCAGTAAGGTCCCAGGGCTTCTGTAACAACAGCGACGTCCTCTATCAACAGATAAATCTGCCAAAGCAACATGAAAACAGACAAAGTGCCGGCACCACAGTCATGCTTCTTTCCAGTTCTCTGTTCTTCTCAATTCTGTTCTCAGTTCTTCTCAGTTCTCAGTTCTCCATTCTGCCACCACAAATTCTGTTCTCCATTCTGTTCTCAATTTGTAGTAATTCTCAGAAGTTCTCAGGATCCTAGCAGTTCACTCTCTCTCTCAGAAATTCTGGCTGGCTCTCAGAAGTTCTCAATTCGGTTCTCAAAAGAAGTTCTCTCTCTCTCTCCCTCTCTTTCTCTCAGCAATTCTCATTCCTGGCAGTTCTGGCTGGCTCTCAGAAGTTCTTAGCAGCTTTCAGAAGAAGTTATGGCTCTCTAGCTTGGGCTTTTCTTTATATATGGTATTAGCTCCTCTCTGTTCTGCTCCTTCCTGTTACATCAGCAACTTTCTCCCACTGTGGGATTCATAAGTTCTGGATCTTAATACTTGCCATAATCATGAACTTGCAACAAGGTGCTAAGTACCTGTTTGACTGCAAATACAAGGACCAAGGAAGATCTTCAAATTACCATTACCATTACATAGGACTTGCCCAGGGTTACACAGCTAGGAAGTATCTGAAACCAGATCTGATCTTGGGAAGATAAGTCTCATTGCCTCTTCCAGGGCCAACACTTTATTCACTGTAACATTTATTACAGTCTACCTGGTCAAATGCAGAGAAGAAATAATTAATTTTGGGCATAGATCATAAAAATGGAGCAAAAGTAAGATATAACTTAGTCACTAGAGGGGAAACATTTGCTGGAGGCAGAGTTTTCCTGAAAACTGAATATTCAAAACTTTCTTGCTTTGCTTTGCTAACCAATGTAATCTTTCAGTTAGGAAAGGAAATGACAAGGGCAGATGTTCTTCTAGACATGATTCTGACCAAAAAGGACAAAATAGGAAGAACCTCGGAAGAAAGGTGCTACGTTATTATCGCATTCATGACAGCAAAGGAAAGGAAAACTGTCCAGGAGACAGTCTGACATTTACCCCAGATTTCAAGAAAAAAGATTTCAAGAAGTTCTAAGGAAATAGAACTACAATCCTGTAGCCTAGTAAAAAGACTGCCCACTTACAAAGCCCTCAGGAATGAAATTCTGATCCTGCAACTGCCAATGATAGTAAGGAGAGGAAAATAAGGGATGATTTAGAAAGTGGCCATACAAGGAGCTTTCTGGTGAACTCAGATTTTTAAAAAGACACATGTTAATGATGGAAACAAAGGCTTATAAGGGAGTAAAATATCAAAACAAAAGCAAAATGCTCTGAGATCGTGTCAGGAAAACAAATATTTTTTTGTTTTTGTTTTTTTGGAGGGCAATTGGGGTTAAGTGACTTGCCACCCAAGGTCACACAGCTAGTAAGTGTTAAGTGTTTGAATCCAGATTTGTATGCAGGTGATCCTGACTCCTGGGCCAGTGTTCTATTCACTGCGCCACCTAGCTGTCCCAAGGCAAATGCTTTTAAAGCTAAATTTTAGAAGGAAGGGACAGACAGCTTACTATTTAGAGAGGACAGAGTGTTGCTAAGGCAAAGTTAAAACCACTGAACTCTTAGTTAACATCTGTTTTCTCTATCAAAGGAGAATGATCTTCCTGCTCAGGATAGTAAGAAAAAGGGCTAAGAAGGAAAACAACAAATGATCCTAAAGAACACTCAGACTAGTAAATTCTATTTCAGGGGGCTGAAAAGACATACAAATAGAACTGCTGAGTTGTTCTTAAGGATCTCTGTGGAATCCCGGAGAAGACATAATGAACAAGATCCTCTTCATACTATCTGAAGGCTGTATGTAACTGAGAGACAGATGTGAGGGAGTTCAATATTGGGAGGGGATTTCTAACAATTAGACCTCCCACCCTGGGGTCCTACTGTCCTGACTGGGGGCTTTTTCAGGATCTCATTACATCTAGCCAGGATTCACTTTGCTCCTACTAGCTGCCCAAGCCCTGGAGCCCAGAAACCAAGTCCTAGAGACTTTCTCCTGTTCATTCCCAGAACTCCCTACCTGGTGACACCATTCTCTGTGTCACCTAGCACACCTCCCTGGGCCCACTTCACTTCTCAGACATTCCTCCAGTCGCCTTGTCACCGCCTATCTTCTGTCATATCCTTGTCCTCCTCTTCCTTCTCTACTTCTGGAACCAAAATCAAATCAACTCTGTCACTATTCCAGGGACGTGTATGGCAATGTATTTCTTCTTCATTTTTTGCTTTTTGGAGGGGAAAGGCAGGGCAATTGGAGTTAAGTGACTTGCCCAAGGTCACACAGCTAGTTTTGTATTAAGTGTCTGAGGTTGGATTTGAACTCAGGCCCTCCTGACTCCATGGCCAGTGTTCTATTCACTGAGCCACCTAGCTACCCCCAATGTATTTCTTTATGGCTTTACTTACCACCCCTGTAATTTCCAAACCAAAATATTCCTCCCTGACTACTTGAACCCCCCTTTTGTCTCCCTCTATGAGAATTATAAGCTCCTTGAGGGCATGGATTCTTCACTTTTCATCCTAGCACTTGGCATATAGGAAGTACTTAATAAATGCTTTTTTATTCATTAACTTTTTCAACTGTTGAAACATAGAATGGGATGTCTGGATGCCTCATGAGACAGTCAACTTCTCCTCAATGAAGGTATTTAAGCCAGCTAACTCCTTGTGGATATGCATAACAGGTAGGCATTAAATGAATGACCTCTGAGGTCATACTTCAAAATCCTCATGTTACAGATAAAGAAGTTGAGGGGTAGAGAGGTTAAGTGACTTACTAAATCTCACACCACTACCTGAAAGCAAAGCTGGAAATAAAATGATACAATACTTAATACACAATCAACATTGGGTAGCTTCTTATGACTCAGGCAAGGACATGTAAGAAGGCCTGAATATTAACATAAAATACCTCTGAATGTCAGTATCTGGCTATGCACTCACAAAATGATGTTCAGTAAGATGAGGGGGGTCACTATCAGGAGTATTACAATTTTTTTTTTGCTTTTTGGAGGGCAATTGGGGTTAAGTAACTTGCCCAAGGTCACACAGCTAGGTTTTTGTTTGTGTGTGCGTTAAGTGTCTGAGGCCAGATCCAAACTCAGGTCCTTCTGACTCCAGGGCTGGCGCTCTACTCACTGCACCACCTAGCCGCCCCGAATATTACAATTTTAGGAAGGGAATGATGGAGGGAGTGAGAGAGGTAGGAAGGAAGGAACAGAGGGAGGGAGGGAGGGAGGAAAGGAAAGAAAGAAGAGAGAGAAAGAAAGAGAATGGTAGAGGGATATATTTTACCTCCTAGAAATCAGGAACTTCTCTGGAAAATGGAGATCCCTTAGTCTCCCCAGTTTTAGAACTGATGGAGATCATCATCTTTGTCATTTGTGAGTTTGGGCAAAACCATACAATCCCTTGCTGTACTAGATGGGTTCTTGAGGTTCTTATGATCCAATAATTAAGATTTGAGGACATAAACCCTTCCCAAAGACACTGTAAACCAATCATGCATCCATGGAGACATGAGAAGAACATAAGATTTCTTCACTCATGGCCCTTTCCTCTTGTGCAAACTTGGACAAGCTTGGCTATGCTGGCACAGACTTTTCAGCAGTGCAGAGAGCATCTGTTTTGTGGGCAGAAAGCTAGACATTATCTTTTGGTCAAACATCATCTTTTAGTCATTTCCTTTCTATCTCCCACAAATGCAGAATTAAAATGGAACAAGGTTGTTTCAAATTGCTAGCTTGGGTGGATGCACTGCCAAGCAGTAATGGACATATAAGATGGTTACAAGGAGAAATGAGACTGGCACGCAGGTTACAGATTACGGCAAAAATGCCCTCCCCACCACACAACATTTGGCAAAATTTATTTAAACGGTGGGAAGAGAACATCAGGCCTACTTTATTTTATTTTCCTTTTCTCATTGTCAAACAATATCACCAACTGTTCTTTCTGTTGGTGTCCTGCAGTGAACAAAATGCTTTTGATAGTAACTGAATGTTATGATTAATTTATATTTTCTATCCAAATCTCTTTCCCTTTAGCAGAGAACATCTGCAGGAAGTCCAGTTCTTGCTCTGTTGTTTCTCTTCTAGAAGAACCTGGAGAAATTTCTAGGATCAGACTTCTACAACAGCAACTTTCACCTGCCCCTTGAGCACATCATTTCAAATTGCTGTCAAATCTACTTCAAAAAACCATAACCTCTATTTTGCAGGGGGAAAAATTAAGCTAACAGGCCTGGAATTTTTCCCCCATGAAACTTTTGGCTTACTTTCCCCAGTTTTTGTTCCCCTTTTTGTTCTCCAAGTTTTCAGATGTTATTGAACTTTGTTCTGGGATTTAAAGAAACTTATTCACTCTAAAAAAAAAATCAAGAGCTGTCAGTTTCCAGAGCAACCCACTGTGCTTAGAAAAATAACAACAACAACAAATAACAATAATAACCCAATAACTGCACAGTGGGTAATAAGAGACATAGAGCGAGTCCATTTTGATGAAACAGATAAAAGAAAAAAGTTCATTCCAAGCTGCCTGATACTTCTGTTTAGCATCAAGAAAGGCAGTTGAAAAGGAAGTCACAATACTTATCACCAAGCACTGTAATTAGCTAAATTTAATGCCACGAGCACAGAGCTACAATGGCTCTCTATCCCTTAAAACCAGGGGTGGGGAAACTGTGTTCTTAAGGCCATATGTGTTCTTCTTAGATTTGTTCTATAAAATTTGGATTTAGTCAAAAGGTCACACTTAAGGACCGTCCTAAAAGGCCACACATGGCCTTAAGGCTGAAGGTTCCCCACCCCTGCCTTAAACCAAATGGCAAAGATTCCTTGATTTACTAATATATTTATTAAATAAGGACTTATTTAAACTATTTTACCGACAAACCAAAGATCTTTGCTATGCAATATTTCCTTTCTGTTTTATTGGATGCTAAGATTTCAAATGCCAGAATATTTGTGAGCATCTTCATATAAAGCACCATACGCAGACATGCATCGATGTCAAGAAACAGCTTCTAATTCCCTCTTTCTTATCTTATGAAAGACAATGATCTGGTTTTCTCTTGCCATGGGGCATGATCGGGACACATCTTAGGTTACCTGAGTTTTTCTTTTTTCTATTTTACAACCTCAGACAGCAGCTGTAACATTTAACGAACATCATGCCCTCACACTCAGTATAGATAAATTGTACTTAAAAACAAAACCCAGAAATGAAGTCACAGAGATATGGTTCAATAACCATCTGCAGCTAACTGCACCTCTTCCAATATTCCATGACTTTTAGCCAGTTTCCAGTGGCACGGAATGCTTGGCAATCCTTCCAAGTGCTTAATTTCTCAGTCCTCTTTAGTGGAGTGTTTTGTTTATGTTTTTGTTTTTTGTTATTGTTTTTACTTTGGGTTTTTTTTTCAAAGACCAAGAATACAATCAACGTACTGGAATGTGCACTGTCCCCTTGAAGCTGGCAGCAACAAATATGTCAGATTCTGGCATAATCTTTGCTCCCTGCTGACTCCCAGCAGTTTTCTGCCACTCACACACCTTCCATTTTAGGACCCGTTACAACTGCTGTACTCTGATGAAGATATCTCAAGAGCTTTTCTCCCCTCCTTTTAAATACAGGATGTCCTCAAATCCTTAGTATAGTTTTAATAGCTTAAAATGGAATTAAATCTTGGGGACACCCTATATATTTTCCTTGATTTTTAGCTATAGCTTTTGATTGATAGACATCCCTTTGAATCTTTTTTGATATTCTCACTGTTTTTTTTTTTATGCAAGTGATTATATTGCCATGGGAGCCCCTGAGAAGTGAGAATGTCATTCTGTGATTTTCTTTCCCAATTTCTGGGAACTGAGTCATAATCTACAGTTTGTCATAAAATGCGAGATTCCTCATTTAAGGTTTCAGTCTGGAATAAGGAAAATAAATTTATGAGTATGAAAAATACCTACTGTTTACACAGTCTTTGTTTATTAAAGTGATGCTACTAACCCACCATTATTAGGCTATATGCTGGAATCAGAATCTTATGATTGGAACGAACCCCAGAAATCGCGCAACTCAGCCTGCTGTGTAATACTCCTCTGTGACAGCTCTGTCAGGTGACAAGCCTCTGCTTGGAGACTGCCTTACAAGACAATCTATTCCTAGTTCATGTGGCTTTAAATTATTTGCAAATTCTTATGATCAGATAAAACTGATCTCCCTGTACTTTCTTCATCTCCCCTCTCCCTGTCTTTGAATGGGGTGTTCTCCATCTCTGGAATCTACTCCCTTCTCACCTCCACCTCAAAGAATCCTGCAAAAAAACAATTCAGGCACCTCCTATAGGAAGCTTTTCTGGATGCCCTTCCCTGTAATTGTGCTTTCTTTCTTTCTTAAAATTACTCTGTATACACTTTGTATTCTATTCATCTTGGGTAAATACTGTATCCCTCAATAAAATAGTTTCCTCTAGGGAAAAGGCTATTAGACCATAATATTTTTCTTTTTATTTCCAGAACCCAATACAACAGTGCACAGTAGTAGATGTTTAATAACATCTGTTGATTTTTAAAATAATCATTTATTAAGCACCTACTATGTGCTCAGCACTAAGTGTTTATATGCTAGCACTATGTGCTAAGAGTTTTAATCTTCACAACAACTTTCCCTGAGAGGTAGATGCTATTTTTATCCTCATTTAACAGTTGAGGAAGCTGAGTCAGACAGAAGTTAAGTGATTTCCCCAGAGTCACATAACTAGTAAGTATCTGAGGCTACATCTGAACTCGGGTCTTCTTAGCTCCAGGCCCAGTGCTTTATCCACTGATCTGATTTCTGCCTCCTGGATGTCTAGAGGATAAACTGAATCTTCTATAACAGCCATTCAACAGTCTAGGGAGACTTGTCATTTCTCTCACTACGTCTTCTTTTCATCAGACTTACCATCCCTCTTTCTTTCAAGCATTCCTTTCTATTGGAAGGATTCCAGCTTGTCAGCATCCTTAAAAAATAGTACCTGGCCCTGAATGTGATCGTACTCCAGGTGCTGAGGGCAGTGGGGCTGCACTGTGTTGTTCTGGACACTAGACTCTTATGATCACCACCCGATATTATTACATTATCTTTTCTGGCAAGCATGTCAACCATACAGTTGGCTCATACTGAAAAAAACTCCCAGGTGTTTTTCATATTATGTATGAGCTATTATTAAAACACACCCTCTCCCTGCAGTGGTATTTGTACAATTGATTTCTTTTATAACTCATGTGTAAGACTTGAAATTTAATAGAGGCAAATATAATCTTATTAGATTCAGTCCACTGTTCCTATCTGCAGAGACATTTGTGGATAGGAGCCTTTCATCAAAGGAATTAAAGAATTAGTCATTCTTCCCAGCTCAATGTTATTTGTAAACATGATAAGCCTATTATCAATGTCTCCATTCAAGTTATTGATAAACATCTTAAATAGAACAGGACCAAAGACCTGAACCTATAGCCTTCCATCAGGGGCCTCCCTATAAATTAATCAGTTTGAGACCCACTTAACCAAACTCTTAGTCCACATTTCTCTATCTTATCCTTGCTGAAATTCAAATAGGCTCTGTCTACAACATTTCCCTGTTAGGCCCACAGACTGTTGCAAAAGGAAATGAGGTTAGCCTGATATGACATATTTTTGGTGAACTTGTGATAGCTACCATCCATCATTGCTTCCTTTTCTAAATAGTCACAAACCATCTATTTTATTATCAGGTCTTGAACTTTGCCAATGATTTACATCAGGCTGACCAATTTTGAGAATTCATGTTCTTTCCCACCCTTTAAAAAATCAGGACATTTTTCAACATCCAATTTTCACCTAGTGTGCCATAATCACTAGTTAAGATTTTAGTGATCTCACTTGTGGTATCAATTTGCAGATGACCCAAAGCTAGGAGGGTTAGCTAACACACTGAATAATAAAGTCAAAATCCAAAAGGATCCTGACAAGCTTGAGCATGGGAATAAATCTAGCAAGATAAAGTCTGATAGGGATAAATGTAAAGTGCTAATCACATCTAGATATCCAAATCAACTTTACAAGTGTGGGATGCAGGAGAGCATGGTGAGACAGCAGATGAAAAGGATCAGAAATGAGGCAGAAGTGTGAGTGATGGAGCAGTCAAAAAAAGATGACAGCCTTCTTGGGCTGCATTAGACAAGGCATAGTACCCAAGAATGGGAAAATGATGGTTCTATTGTATACTGTTATCAGTGGGTCACATTTGGAGTACTGACTTCAGTTCTGGGTTCTATGGATTAAGGAGGAAATTTATCAATGGAAGAGTGACCAGAGAAAGGGAGTGATGATGGTGAAAAGTTTTCAATCCATGTCAGACAGTGGTTGGTTGAAGGAAATATGCATACAGTTTTAGCCTGGAAAAGAGAAGACTCCGGGGAACATGGTAACTCTGTTTGACCATTTGAAGGTTTGTCAGTTTCAAGAGGCATTAAATGTGCCCTGTTTGACTCCAGAAGGGAGAGCCAGGAATACTGGATGAAAGGTACACAGGTAAATTTAGTCTTGATGTCAAGACAACTTCCTGACAATAAACTAAAGAGCTATTCAAAGTGGAATACCTTGGGAGGGGCTGGATTCCTCTTCCTCGAAGGTCTTTGAGAAGAGGCTAGATGGCCACTTATTGACTATGTTATACTAGTGGTTTCTTTCATCTACGCATTGGAATAGTAGGCTACTTAGGTCTCTTCTAACTCTCAAATTTTGATTCTGTAATATTTTAGTACCAGGGATGGAAAGCATCTGGACAAAAGCTATGTACTTTTTGATCCTTTCTCTTCATTTATTGTGGGCATGAATTCCCTCTTAACCAGACTGGATTGAATCCTGCTGGTCTGAATATGAGTCTTCTTAGTTGCAAGGACATAAACAAAAGAGGAGTCCATTTATAAAAGCCATACCAGGGTTAGGAACTCATCTTCCATTTAACCCACATTCAGACCAGAACCATGTTCTATGGACCCTGGAGTTTCGGTCTGATAATTATCACTACCCCTGACAATGGGTCCCCTGCACTATCAAGGACAGGATATGATTGTTCCAGATGGTAATGACAATTAGGACGCCATGGATGAGGCACAGCCTCAACTACTCATGATTATCTTTTAATGAGAAGTACCAAGACATTGTCAGGGGAAGTAGAGGCATCAAAGACCCCTTCTTATGGTTCATTCACAAAAATTCTCACTGCACTGCCATCTCTGGCTCAGTCAACAAGTAGAACGAGCTGGCTGGAACAGGGGCTTGCCAAAGAGAATGAGTGGATGACCAATCTTGCTGCAGACACTTTTCTGAGCATCAATTATACCAAAGAAATTCAATAGTTCTCTTAGCGAGAAGGAGCAACACACAATCTAGCTAGAAGACATGGCTGGAAGCAGCCTACAGCTGTGCTACGCAATGCATCTGGTGATATTCTTTAAGTCCCACCAGGCTAATTTATCCTCAGTGGAGGCTGCCAAGTCCTTGAGAAACCAACCTCCCAGAGCTTGGGTATACCATTCCAAGCCCTGACTCGGGTTCTGGAAGCAGCTGGTGTACTCAATAATAGCCACTTTTCTCTACGGAAGCTGGAAAATCTGCTCTTCCGTTCAGGTTCAAGTGTGTTGGCTGGAAAGTGTTAAAAATGCTCCTAAAGAAAGCTCTTCCTAAGCTGCATGATTTCTTAGGTGGGCAGCAGCCTTCCCTGCTAGGTGAGATGCTTCAAAAGCTACTTCTAATGTGTCTTTCCTCTCTAATCTCTCCCCCACATGGCTGCCATTGTGATTTTCCTTGAACATGTCACTCTACTTAATAAACTTAAGTAGCTCCTTTCTAACTCTAGGATCAAATAGAAACAGCTGTGTGTGGCCTTTCACATCTTTCACAACATCACTTTTCAGCCCCATTATATATTCCTTTCCTTCCCTCACTCAGCCAAATTGGCCTCCTCCCTGTTATTCACAAATCAGATTCCATCTCCTGCCACCCTGACTTTGACTGGTTATCCCTCATGCCTGGGGCTGTACTCCCTACTTATCTCTGTCCCATAGTTCTTGCTGCCTTAAAGTCTCAGCTCCAGCACCTTCAGACAAGAACTTTCCTGCTTTTCCCAGCTGCCGGTAGCCTCCCTACCCCAGTACCCCTTGCTGCCTGTCTAGCTGTTCAGCTGTTTGAACTAACTGCTGCCACAGCCCCAGTCACTGGAGCTCCTAACCTAGAGAATGACAAGACAGCAGGTACCCTTCCCTAACTGTGCAGCTGTAAGCCATCTGTATTAGGAATTCAGATGCTTAACACTGGGATTTGCCCAAGGCAGAACTAGTGCATGCCCATCATTAGGGAAATCCCTGAGCAGTGGGAAAGGGTAATCCCTGCTGGGGCAAAGAAAAGCAAGACTCAAGAAGGAGATCAGACAAAATCTGCAGGCTGGTCTATCAGCAGGGTGACTGAGGGTGGGGGGTGTGGTGAGGGAAGTATTAATAGGAATTCCAAGCTGAGGATGTCTGCTCAAGCATGGGGAGCAGAAATAGAGGGAGCACCATGGAAGCGACTTTTCCCCCCAACCAAAGCTGCTTGCTGGAAGTCTTTTTGTTCATCCCTGGCAGGTAATGGAGCTCTGCCTGGTCCCAGGTGTATTCCAGTAGCCACTGCTGACTTAGCCAACCTACTGAGCAAGGAATGGCCCTGGCAGCAGGCTGGGCACCCCATCTTCCTTATGTCTACTCTCAGTTGCCTATGGTTTTAATTCTTCTGAAATGGTGGCATGCCATAATTCCGAGTCATACGGCATCACTTCTATTAAACAGATAAGCTTTTTATGGCAGCCAACAGTTTGGGATCATAGTGAGCACTATACAATTTCTCAGATAAGCCCTAAATCAATCTTCTCTTTCTATTCTTTTCTGGGACCAGTTAGGGGCACATTTGCTGTATATAGGGATGAGAACTACCATTTCATCTATATAGGGAACTTTCAGGTAAGGAAACTCCCCCCACCAAGGCAGGCTGGCACATTCCACTCATGGTCCTATAGAGCTATTTGGAGCAGAGATGGCAAACTTATGGCCTGAAGGCCCCAATAGTAGCAAAACTCCCAAGTGCAGCCAAAATCAGATTAGAATATAATTGGGAAAATGTTTAACAAAATAAATAAAAATACAATAAGCACAGATGATGTGAACTTGTGGTTTTCTAAGTCTACATGGAAACTGAATAATATGACTCTATTATTCTATCCTGCCTTAGAGCACTGAAAAGGTAAATGATTTGCCCTGAGTCATATATAAATATATGCACACATATGTTCATATGTAAATATATAAATATATACATACATACATACACACACTCACACACATCAAAAGTAGATTCAGAACCAAGCTTTTCCTGCCTTACTACATCACACTGCCTCACAATGATATGCAAAACATGCAAGATACACATAGTGATGGACTAATTCAATAGGCAGTCTGCCCAACCGCATGTTAAAATCAGGGCAATGTGTTTTTCCAGGAAGAATGGTGAGGCTGATGGCTTTTTAACGACTGAGGAGGCCCTGTAGTGTTCCAGGGCTCAAAGCAATCAACACAAGAGCATTCACAAATGGAAGCATCTGTCAGGCTCGTGGCTGGGGGCAGCAGAAAAGCCTGAAGCAGTGGACTAGGGTCAGCACCATGACCACAAAGAGAGATGAGCAAAGCTGCACTGCAGTGCAATTAGGGACGTCTGGGGGAGGCATTGGAGTGGATATGCAGATAAGGGAGAGGAGCCACAACGGTGGAACCTCCTGGTAGACGGGTGCCTGGTGGAGAGTAGCTCAGACCCAACCATGGAAATTTGCAGGCTTGGGGAAGGGTGTGGCTACATTATTCAGAGCCTACTCTGAAGTGGGTGTTTGAGATTGTCTCTCAGAACAGTGACTTGGGGTGGGGGTGGGGGTGGGGGAAAGATTTCTGCTGCATCTGCGGTGTTTTCTCTCCCCTTTGGCACCCTGGGGTCTTTGGCTACATTTGCTATTTCCTCACTGGCTGATTCGTCTATCTTCCAGTTTGGGTGAGATTATGGCAAAGTCTGAGGTGTCCCAGATTGCACCTCTATCAGAGGGCTCTCATGGGCCCTAGGAAGCGAGCAGGATGAGGGGAATGACAAGCAATCATTGAGTGCCTACTGTGTGCCAGGCACTATGTTAAGTGTTTTACAAAGAGGATTTCATTTAAACCTGGGGGAGCACACAGAGTGGTGATGTTTGAAAGCCTTAGACATAACAGTCTATAGACCTCACTATCAACATAAAATCACTCTGCTTTTTGGACACCATGCAGGTCAATGATCCATAATAATGTTAAGTAATTTCAGTCACAATACATTTTCCCTGCTTTTTTATCCTTCCTTTGCTATTGATATTAAGGCGATGACTCAACAAAGTTCAAAGGTAGAGAACTCTAAGAAAAGTCAGCCAGGGCAAAGTGCCAGGTGTGGAGTCAGTAAGATCTGAGCTCAATCTGGGCTCAGACACTTAACCCTGGACAAGGCATTTTAGCTTCCTAGTACCTTGGTTTCCTTAACTGTAGAGCACTTAGCAGAGTGCGTGGCATATAACAGATGCCAGCTCTTATGGCTGTAATTATCATCCAGGATTCCATGTCAGAATCTTAAATGATCTGAATACATGAACTGGGATATACCTTGTTTAATACAAGACTTTAAAGCTGTATTTTGCTAAATCAAGTCACAAGCCCTTGTGAAATTGAAAAACAGATAAATTGGGGATCTCATAACAGGTGTTCCAAAGGTCTTAGTGCTGTTTTAAGCTGTTAAAGCTTAAAACTCTTTATTTTACCTCTGTTAGTTATATGACTATAAAAATAATCAGCAGTGGAAAAAGAGTCTTCAAATCCACCTGTTCCTTGGTCATGTTTTCATTAAGGATACCTGGAGGTACGCACAGACTATTCTAATAAAGATTTTACAGATATGAAACTGTAGGTAAGTGGGTTGGCAGTTGCTAATCTCTCCTCTCATCTTTTCTGGGAGCTGCTCCGGGGACACAGAATAATAGCATGGCATAAACTTTCCCATTCTCCTGATAGCTCTCTCCCTGTGAGATAGCCTGAACATGGTTCCCTGAGTGCCTCACAAACTGTGTGGCCCTATGCACTTATTTCTTCTGCTGGTACTTTCATAAATACCAGTTTAAACTAGAAGGAAAAGGTGGAATTGAAGAAAGACTTAGAATTGCAAAGAAAACCTTTCTAAACAGAAAAGCTGCCTCAACTTGGAATGGGCTACTTTGGAATGTTATGGATTCCTCTACCATGGAAGGTGTTCAAGCATAAGATGGATGACCAATGCAGTTGTGCAAGAGTTTCTATGAAATTTGGTTAGACTCAGCTGTTTCTCCTAATGGTGTCACTACTACTATGGGGTACCAAAGTTATACTGATGATGGATCCCTAAATTAAGACTAGATTTTGTCCCATCTAGGCATTGTGAATAGGCAGTAGTTTCAGAGAGAAGGCATTGTAGCGGCAAGCACCCCAATATCCCCAGGGTAGCTGCCAATATAGGTTCTTAGATCTGCTTTTCAAAAGGAAAGCAACTCAAAATCAGTTAACAAGCTTACTTTAATCAAACAAACACATTACCTAGTTCAGGGGAAAAAGGTCAGCACCCCAAACTTCAGAGTTACAGAACTTCAGAGTTACAGACAGGCTTCCAAACTGTCCCAACATTACATACATCAATACCAAATCACAGTTACCAGAGAGGGAAGCATCAACATCTGGGTTTTCAAAGCCGGGGGCTCTCAACAATGGCTTCCCAGAGTCTCATCTGGTCAAATCACACAACACTTCTCAAAGTGAGCCCCAAAGCAAAGCCTCTCCTCAGGGCTTATATAGCCTTCTCTAGGCTCAGAGAATGTAACAACCTCCTTGACCCACTGCCCAATCACAAAGTATCAAGGTGTGGGCTTTCCTGAAAAACAAGCCTCCCACCACAGGCTCCAGGTGCACTTAAGCTAGGGGCAGGGAAGATCTTTAAATCTGCATTTCCATTACAGGCACTAACAGTGGGGGTAGACTGGGAGAGATCTCTCACAGAAGGTAGGATTTGAGCTGAATGCTGAAGGAAACCAGGGAAGCTAACAGACAGATGAAGAGAGAACCTTAGGACTGGGGGACAGCCAATGTAAGGAATGAAGTTAGAACATGGAGTGCCTTGTCTAATGGATTAGAGATCATGTAGAAGGGAGCAAAGCATAAGAAGCCTGGAATGGTAGGAAGGAGTCAGTTCGTATAAGACTTTAAAAGTTAAACAGAGGATTTAATATCTTATCCTGGAAGTAACAAGGAAGCCACTGGATTTCTGGACTTTTTTTGATTTGGTTTGATTTGGGGGGGTAGTCAAGGGAGGTCATGGGCAAATCTGAGCTTAGGAAGATCACTCTTGGAGTTGAGTGGAAGGTGGAGGGAAATAGGTAAAGACTTGAGGAAGGGAGACCAACTGGAAGGCTATTTCAATAGTCCAGGTATAAGATAATGCAAGCCAACATCAGAATGGCAGCCATGCAGGTGGAGAGAAGGGCACACATATGAGAGATGCTTTTGGAGGCAGAAATCAAGGCTTGGCAACTGACTGAGTGTGTGTGAGGAGCCACGGATGACACTAGTTGGCATAAGCATGGGTGCCCAGGAAAGGGGCAGTGCTTTTGACAGTAATAGGGAAATTCAGTAGAGGGGAAAGTGTCTGGGTCATCAGTGATCAGCTTCTGAAGCAGAAAGTATTTGGCCAGAGTGGCAAACGAATCATAAAAATGATTATGTGGTTACAAACCTGTGTAGCCCAGATCTGTGATTTCAGTGTAGATTACTCCCAGTGTAGAAATAATCTTCACTTGATGCAGACTAACAAATTCATTTACAACATAATCTTTGATATAGTAGCCTGGGACACTGAGAAGTTTGGTAACTTGCCTGTGGTCACAAAGTTAATATAAGTCTGAAGCAAGAGGTGCCATGGAGTTGTTCGGACTCCAAAACCAGATCCCTTTTTATCCACTATGCCTGGCTGCTCCCTTGTATACTTTTTGAGTTTCCAAATCAACATTTGTCAAAATACCCTATCTGGTTGTTCTATCTGACTGAGTTATTTTTTGAAAAACCAGAAAGGTGTGATGACTATGGTTTCTCTATATGGCCAGGGAAAAATAACAATCACCACACGTTCCAGTTTTCCTTCAGTTCAAAAATGTTTCAATCTCCTGATTAACATGGACTTCTACAAAGCCTAGTCATGAGGGTTTTCTTAAGAACATCAGAAAGTATTTCCTACTATAGGAATTACATTTCCTGTACTATTAAAAAGGGGGAAACATCCTAATGTATCTTGTTTCTTGTGATTTTTTTTGCCATAATGAACCTTATCTACACAGTTCAAGTTTATGGAACACTTGGGTTGAAGCCAAACAGATTTGGGTTTTTTTTTGTTTGTTTGCTTGTTTTGCCATTGTGTTGGTGGCATAATTTTGAAATGTATCTTCTTCTCTCTCACTCTGAAAACAGAAGTTCCAAACCCATCTCTCACTGCCAACATAATTATTAACTCTACTGCAAACACGAAAAAATTTTAAAAATCTTAATATTGCTCTTTTCTGAGCTGGAGCACGGGGAAGTTAGCTATAATTTGTTTTTAATTTATGCAGCAATGTTGTCACCTTTAGCTCTCACATAGGCAGCTGTTTAGTAACAGGTGTAAAATAAATCACAGATGTGTGTCTCCAGCACCATTTGGCTGCCTTTTAATGGGAGCTCACTTGCTACTCCAATGGCAGAAACACTGACCAGGTTCCAAACGGGGAGGCCAATCAATTGAAGACTAGAGGAACAAAATTAGGCAAAAATAGAGGCCCAGCAAAGAGCTTAAAATGAAGTAAGTAACAGTCAATGAAGTAAGGAAGTCCTTCTAGGGATTCTAAGTAAAATCATCATAAAGAATGCTAGTTTCAAAGAAGCAAAGAGCAGGTAAAGTTCCTGTGGCCTTCATGCGGTGGAGAAGGAACTGATTGAAAAGTTCTTTCTGTCTCTAAGATCCTAGAGGACAAGAGACATCTCTTGTGCCTTTTTATATTTCTCAGTATGGAATATAGGGTCCCACACCTGAGGGCCTTTTAACACCTGTAAGGTACCAGCACTCAACTCAGAGCCTGGAACACAGTTGGGACTTAATAAATGTTGACTGATTGTGTGTCCCTCTTCTTCTGCTGCTGCCTCAGTGCAGTCTTAGAAAACATATGTGGCTGGCGCTAGAGGGAACCCTAGCATTTACCTCTCATTTTAGAAATAAGGAAAATGATGCCTTGAGAAGTTAAGGTATCTCTCCAAGGTCACAGACTTAGTGACAGGACCAGTTGTAATAGTTAGAATTAGCTGCAGGAGACAGAAAGAAGATGGACGTATCTTTTTTAACCTTTTCTTTGCAGAGAGGATGAAGCATTTTGAGAAGAGATAGCTTGTTACCTTAAGTGGAATGAATGGTAGGGTATATTTGCATTGGTAAGAAGAAGTCATCTGAAGTTACAGTGATGATTAGAGGCAACTGGCTGTATTCTTTCTCATAGCTAAATTGTTTTAAATAATTATTTATGTCTCTGTTTTATTTTATTTATTTATTTTTGCTTTTTGGGTGGCAATTGGGGTTAAGTGACTTGCCCAAGGTCACACTTTTGTTAAGTTTCTGAGGCCGCATTTAAACTCAGGTCCTCCTGACTCCAGGGCTGGTGCTCTATTCACTGCACTACCTAGCTGCCCCTATGTCTCTGTTTTATTATTGATCTCATTACTAATTTTTTTTTAATTTTCAGCAAATTAATATAAGGAGAGAAGTGGCTTTAATATAGAAAGTGAAATGAGAAACTATAATGAAGGGAAGGAGCTTTCTCTGGTCTATTAAATAAAGGACATTTGATGAAATATGGTGGGGCCTTTGAGGCTGGTTCTTTGAGATATGTTGACATTTTAGTCATTAATAAGAAAATATCCAAACATACTTCTAGGTTACCTCAGATGTCAGAATGATAAAATTAAATATGGGAACCAGTCAAATAGCTAGTTGAGAAGTTATGTACAAACAAGAATGGGTGATGTAAGTCACGTAGTTACATTTCCACTGAGCTAAAAACTTCCCTCTAAATTCCACTCACAACTCCTAGTTCTGTTGTCTGGAGTAAGGCAAAACAATCTGATCTCTCTTCTAGACTACAAACATTCAAATACTTAAAGATAGCCATAATGTCATCTTCTCTTTTCCAGGATAAACCCCCCCTAGTTTCTTTAACAGAAGAAATTTACACCATACTTCCTAGTTTCCTCACCATCCTTAGCAGATTTCTCACAGACACTTTCCAGTTCGTCAAGATTCTTCCTAAAATGCGGCCCCTAGAATTGAAAACATGATCCCAAATATGTTCTGCATAGGGCAGTGTACAGCAGGCTTGCTTATCACTTCTCTAGCCCTGAACACTTAATTAATGCAGTCAAAGATTCCATTACCTTCTTTGGTCACCTTGTCCCACTACAAATTCCTATTGATTTGGCATTCACTAAATGATATTCTTATATTCTTAAAATGATATTTTCCCCAAAAAACACTGTCTAGTAATGTTTTCTCTATCTTGTACTTGATTTTTTTTAAACATTCAAGCAGGAAATTTATATTAGTCCTTATTAAATTTCTTTTTATTAGATTAAGTCCATCTTCCTAGTTGGTTGAAATCTTTTTGGACTGCATGTCTCAAGCTACATGTCAGATACCCTTCCAAACTTTGTGCATCCTGAAAATCAGATATATACTTTATCTTTTAATGTTAAGCTGCACAAGGCCAAGGACCAGTTACTTAGAGGAACTGGATAGGATCACAGGTGTAGAGCTAGAAGGAACCTCAGAGATTATCTACTCCAGTTCTCTCATTTTTAAGTAAGAAAACTAAAGTTTGGAGAGATCCAGGACACGTGAATAATAGTGGCAGAGTCAGGGTTAGAACTCATTTTCCCTGATTCCACATTGAAAACACTGGGTTCAATGTCTTTCCCTACCCCACACTGCCTCATGTATTTCTCTAAGCTGACACTGGCTTATTAACAACCTTTTGTTTGTTCCTGACTATTAAAGCATCTCTGAATCCACTGATTTATATTCATCATTTAGCCCATATTCAAAGCAAGAGAAGATACCAAAGGTGTAGGAAAAAAGCAAAACCTTATCGATATCTAAAAATAATATAAAATAAAAAATAAAGGGATGAAGAAACATTAATAACTACTAAGTTATATAACTACTCTCCCATATATGCAAAACCTTTACAAAGGTCACCTATACATGAACTGAAGGAATCCTCAATTTGGTCACTAGTGGCAAGAAACAAGTTTTCTCAAACAACTGTGAACAATGGACTATATCCAGTCCTTCTCATAAGTGACTGAAAGAGAATATAAAATCCTGTTGTGCCTATTGTTCCTTGATTATGAAAAAATGACTAAACAAAACAAAAAGTGGCCTTAAGAACCACTTTTACAACAAAGCATCTCCCACCTACATATTCAGGTCAATTAATTGATGAGGTTTTTTGTACCAATGACATAAGTCTTTTTAGGATAGCTTCTGTTTAATTTTCTTGTTAGAAGAGTTTGTTTTTGTCATCAGAAGTCCTTTAAGAGTGTCCCCTCCCTCTTGGACCAACTTACCTTTCCTTAAGGCTTTTTTAAACACCATTTCAAATCTCATTTAATCTTATAACAAGGTAGAGTAGGCAGGCCACTCCATTCTTTATCACAAGCTCTACAATGGAGTAGTCACCTCCTCCAAAGTTTCCCAGCACTCCTACTTGAAGGGCCAGATCTACCTCATTAGTCAGAATCAAGCCCAGAATGTAAATTTTCATATTTTCCTCTGGCCTTCTCAAGAATCAAATTGTTATATTAAGGCAAGCCAAGAATTTATTAAATACTTTTATTATTGTTGATAATAAAAGTAACAATGACTTAATAAATAACTAGCATTTATATGGTGCTTTAAAGACTGAAAAGTGCTTTACAATATTATTTCATTTTAATCTCATAAAGTGCTATTATCATAACCCATTTTATGGATGAAGAATTAAGGCAAAGAAATGCTAAGTGACTTGGCCAGGGTTGCACAGCTAGTAACTATTTGTGGCAGGATTTTAACTTAAATTTTCCTGACTACAGGTCCAGAGATCAATCCATTAGGCTACCTAACTGCCTTTAAGTAGAGACAAAGCCCTAGTCAATGTTCAGATACTTACACTTCCCCTTCACTACTCTATTATATCTTCATACCAAAATTTTACTGTTTCTGTAACTCATTTATTTCTTCTGGTCTGGTGATTTTCATAATATAGTCTCACAACAGTATGCTTTCTGATCCTCCCTCCAAAAATCCTTACTCAAATGTTCTAACTCTTCACAGATCACTTCACAAATTATGTCTTTTTGTTCTACAATGCTAACCACTTTCCCTTTTGAATAAGTCACATGGCACATGTCATATGCCATCAATGCTTAATGAAGCTGACTTTACTTTCTTATGTGAAGATTTCTAAAACTGTAGATATCCTTGAACATCAAAATAAAGAATTTTCCCTAGGTATTTTCAGTCAATCAATTTATTAAGTTCCTACTATGTGCCAGATACTTTTCTAAGAGTTGGGAAAACAAAGAAAGACAAAAGATAGTCTCTCTTCTCAAGGAGCTCATAGGCTAGTGGAGTTGAGAAATGCAAACAACTATGTATAAACGAGCTATATACAGGATTAATTTAAGATATCAACAAGAGGAAGGCACTAGAATTAAGTGGGACCAAGAAAAGTTTCCTGTAAAATGTAGATTTTAACTGAAACTTGAAAGGAGCCAGGGAAGGCAGAAGGCAGAAATGAGGAGGGAGAGAAGTCAAGGCATGGGAGACAGCCTGGGAAAAAAGCCCAGAAACAGGACCTGAAATATCTTGTTCAAGGAACAGCAAGGAATCCAGAGTCACTGTATCCCAGAGTGAGGAAAGTATAAGAAGACTAGAAGGTAGGGCTGGGTTAGATCATGAAGAGCTTTTATATCCCAAACAGAAGGTTTTATATTTGATACTAAAGGTGATGGGGAGTCACTGGGGTTTACTGAATAAGGCTGATGACATGGCCAGACCTCTGCTATAGGAAGATCATATTCTCAAAGGCCTTTGATACAACTGTCCCACCATGAGTTTAGCTATTCTGTCGTGCCGTGATAGTTTTACCAAGATACACCCACACAGCCTGTACTCTCACTTTCTCCTCCTCATGACAAACGACTGCCCTGGGAAAAGGGCTTTTGGCAGCAAGGGAACAGTACAGAGAACTGTCCCACACATGGACCAAATCCATGACCTCAGTCTCATTCTGGCAGGGTGCTCTCAAGGCCTCGATTAACCAACCACATGATGTTTTAGCTTCTGAGAAAACATGGAGTAACAAAAAAAATGTTGGACTTGGTGTCTGAAGGCTGGGTTTGCCTCCGGGCTCCACCACTGTTTCTCTTTCAGGAAACTATCTCCCAATTCTGTTCATTCTTATTATCTGTCCCCCATGACTTCCTTCTCATCTCTGCCTCTTGGCTACTGGCTTCCTTCAAATATCAAATAAAATCCCACCTTCTTCTACAAGAAGCATTCACCATCTCCTGTAATTCTAGGTCCTCCTTTCTGCTGGTTATCTCCAATTCCTCCTGTCTCTGGCTTGTTTGGACATAGCTATTTGCATGCTGTCTCCCTTGTTGGTTTGTGAACTCCTTAAGAAAAACTTCTTGTCTTTCTTTGTATCATCAGCACTTAGCACAGTGGGTAGCACACAGTAAGTGATTAATAAATGCTTGTTGACTCCATAAAATGTGCATAACAATACTCACACTACTGCCTTTATAGACTTCCTGCAAGGATCTAATAGGATACCTGATGCCAGAGTGTTTGCTAGCACTATATAAATGTAAGCTAGTATTCTTATGGAATTCTCTTTTTACCCTAAAAGAAGAAATGGGTTGGAGAGGAATAGTCTTTCTGGGCGGAAGGGTAAAGACTTCAGAGAAGACTCTAATTTAGACCTCTGCTATGTAGATACTTTTCTTTCCAATCCTTCAATCATAGCAACCAGCTAGTATTTACTCATTGCTAGCATGCCCAGCTCTGGACAAGGCATGGAGTGGGGAGACGAAGCAAATCTAAAGTAATAAGAGTCGGAAAACCAGCCTTACTCTTTGAGCCAGCAATCCCAATATTAGGGTTAGACCCTGAGGTTGTTATTACAACCTAAGGTTGTTATTAAAAGGAAGGAAAAATATGAATCTGTACAAAGTATTCACAGTGGGAGGCCTTTTCGGAATCCCCCCAGTTGTTGATGTTCACTCCATATATATTTTGTATACATTTATCTGTGTATCTGTTGTTTTCCTTCAGTAGGCTGTAATTTCTTTTAAGCCAAGATCATTTCATTTTTGTCTTTGGATTCCCAGTGCCCAGGCACAGTGTCTGACACCTAGTAAAAGCTGAATAAATGGGCAAGTTAAATTAAATTAAATAGCAGCTTTATTCCTAATTGTGAAACCTGGAAACAACCTAGACAACTGGGAACTAGTCGAACAAAAATGTGTCATATCAGATGGAGTAAAAAAGAAAAAAATACAAGGGTCTGGAATCCCTGCACCCAGGGGGGCTGAAGTTGGATTCTGTGAGCTCAGGGATTTTCAGCTATCAATCAACAATCCATCCAAATCTGATGCAATCCCATGACTTTCCACGAGCAACAGTCTCTCACATCAAGCTAAGAAGGGATAACCTATGTTGAAAATGGAGCCAGTCAAAGCTCTTGGAGCAATTGGTCATGCAATCAGGTCCTCGAGTAGTCATTCCTTCCAGCCTCAGTGAGATTAGGAACACTCAGTCTCAAAATGAAACCAAAAATTGAAGAAAACAAACAAAAAGACAAGAAACAAAATGATGCAATGAAGAAAACCACAACACTAATACACCCAGTATACCCAATCACCAGCACGACATACCCAATACAATCATAAAACTATAACGACAATAGAAACAAAGTTCAGGGAGACAAAGAGGCCAAAAAGGGACATAGAAACAAATGATCTTGTTATTATATTGTAAAAATTAGTATATACTTTAAAAATGAATCTAAATAATTTCATTTAGAGTCTAGAACTTTACTGACAATCCTTTTGAAGTTGATCTAAATGCTTATCTTTGTTGGTGCTCACTGAATGTTATAAAAATGCAGCTATTTGTAAAAAACAAAACAAAACAAAACAACAGGCTAGCATGTGCCCTCAAGAAGTTTACAATACAAACAAAAAGTTAAGTAACACACAATAACCAAGCAAACTACATAAAAGTAACCGATGCTTTCCACATCAATGTAAGAAAGGTTTGTAATGATACGAAAATATTAAACACGTTATTTGTCATCCCAGTGTATATATCTGTAAATATACATGTCACTTTTCCCAACAGAATATAAACTCCTTGAGGGCAGGGATTATTCTTTGACTTTGAATCCTCAATGCCTAGCACAAAGTAGGGGCTTTAAGATTGTTCTGCTTTTTACTAATGCACAGAAAACTCTAGGTTTGTATATCAAGTCCCCAGATATAGGTTGAAATTATGCATGTACCTCAAGAAAAGCTCATTTAGGCCCTATTTCCCAATACAGTCCTCTTCATAATCTAAGCACACAGGAATTTATTTGGGATTGCTAGGCGAATGTTTGCCAGAAAACAAAATTGTTACCTCATTGTAGAAGTTAAGAAAGCTACAGAGAAGCTTCTAAAGAGACAATCCTCTATCTTGTAAACATGCAACACATCTGCTAATACTTACTTTTTAAATAAGAAAATTACTCTGAAGGGGGAAAGGTCGGCTGACTCTGCAAAGTCTGTTTTGTCCAATGATTTTGCAAATGGCTGTAATAGTTCACCTCTGAAAAAATTCCCACTGCAAACAATCTTTAATTTACACAATTGGCTATCATTATTCTTGATTGTTGCAAACACTGTCTTAAATCTCCAAAGGGGTTCTTGAATCTGCTCACTGGTCTTCCACCATCACGGAAGCATATCATTTACATGTGAGAAATGAACAAGGACATATTTGTAAATAAATGGAGGAGGAGGAAGAGGACGAGGAGGAAAAGGCCACATCCTTTTTTTCTGTTAACAATGGGAAAACCATGAAAGTAGAGGAAATTGACATTTTCTCTCAAGGTCTTGCTTAACTGTTGCTGGGAATGTCTTGGTATTTATTTGGTTCTTAATTAAAAACTATTGGTTTTATCATAATAATATGTATCAATACATTTTAAAGATAACAGACTTAGAAGACAGTGACTCAGGACAGGGCAGATCCTATGCAGAGAACAGGCTGACCCATGAGTCACATAAATAAGGCTCACTTATCCAGAAAAGTTTCACTATCTTGTCCTACTGAAATGACTGAAATTTCTAATATTGGAGTCACTAAGTTTGTTCAGAGCATTATGTCACCAGGAAGCCTCTCCTGGCAAAAATTACACCTGGAAGTATTAACATATATAAATCGCCACATTTATTACCATGAGCTCTTCTGTGGAACTCTGATGCTACTTTGCACTGAATAAGGGTTCCATTACACATTTTTGACTCTGTCTACATTTCCTCCAATAATCACATGAAATTTTTTTTAGCAAAAATGTATCTGATTCATGGCAATTTCTTGGTACAAAATAAGCTTAATTTCCTCACTTTTGTTCCCAAATATCCCCTCCTTCTTACTTTATTTTAAGGGGGCTCCCATAACCTCAGGTTTCCATCATTTCTTGGTTTTGCTGATTTGTGTCAGAGTGTTTCCAGTTACTCTGGAATCAGAGGTTCTAAGTTTGAAATCTGACTCCTTCTCTAAACTATCTTTCTGTGACTATTTCCTCATCTGTAAAATAAGGGGGCTAGACTAAGTGGTTCTTAAAAGTCCCTTCTGGATCCAAATCTATTATTCTATGTTAAGCCCCAAAGTCCCCTATGGACAAACTGGTTTGGTGAAAACATATTTACTGGATAAGTTGAATGTAGGTTCCTTGAATACCAAGTTTGATTTCACTTTGTCTTTATGTCTCTAGAATCTAGCATCAAGAGGTTTCTACATAGTGAGCAACTAATAAATGCTTGTTGAATGAATGAATGAATGAGTAGGCAAAATATTTTGTATGGCCAAGAACACAGGACAGATGAATTCTGATGGGCGGGGGGGGGGGGGGAAGACCCCGGGTCTGGTGCAGAGTCTGAGGAAGGGTGAATTTCAGATGCTAACAGGATGATATTCAACATCTTTCTGAGTTTCTCAGAACTTCTCAAATTTCAACCACTCCTGAGATTTCCCAGGCTGACATGAAGTCTAGGCTTGAATCTGCCAAGACCACTTTGTGGTTACAATCTATAAAACATGTTATCCCCTGCAGGCTGACTGCCACTCCTTCATATCTTAACTAGTCTGTGATGTCAAGGCATGCGTGGATCATTCCTGTCTTTCCTTGTCCCCAACAACCATGATGGTGTGTGTGTGTGTGTGTGTGTGTGTGTGTGTGTGTGTGTGTGTGTATCAGCGTGTTGGTAAATATGCATATATATACATATATATGTAATTATAATTTTCTACAGTTCTAAAAAATGAATCAGTTGTCTCACACTAAGCTAGAGTTGTGAGCAATTTGTTTGCAGAAACTAGAAGACTGGGCTGCTTTTCTGTATTCTTTTCTGTATTCTGTATGTGGGGAAATTCACAAAGAGAGGTGGGTGAGCTGGCACACACCAGCCTGTCATCCTGAATACCTTTCAGAATATTTAAAGTTAAGCATGACATTTAAATTCATTGGAACAGGAAGAAGAGGAAGGCAAATGCACATGGTAAAGACACACACACACACACACAGCAAACACACAAATAAGAACACAAAAAACCCCTTCTCTTTCAACTCTTTTTGACCCACTTGTTTCAAAAGCTTGCAAAAGACATAATAACTTGCCTTTCTAAAGGCTTTGCAACTTTTCCTACAACAATTCCGTGAGGATAAATATTACCTTCATTTTATGGATGTGTTAACAGGTTCAGTGAGACACAGTGATTTACAGTCATGCAGATAATAATCAGCATTTATAAAGCACTTTAAGATCAAATATCTCATTTTGAGGCAGGGGCTATTCTTGTCATCCCCATTTCATAGATGAGGAAACTGAGACAGACAACAGTAAAGTGACTTTTAGTAAGTACCTGCAGCCTGGATTTGAACTCAGGTCTTCCTGACTCTACATTCATTGCTCTATTCACTATACTACCCAGCCACCTTGCTGAATAGCAGCAGGGAGATACAAAGCCAGGCATCCTGACTGCAGGGACAGCTAGGTGGATAGAGAGCCAGGCCTGGAGTCAGGAAGACCCGAGTTCAAATCTGGTCTCAGCTACTAGCTGTGTGACCATGGGCAAGTCACTTAATGCTTCTTGCCTCAGTTTCCCCATCTGTAAAATGAGCTGAAGGAAATGGCAAAGCACTGCAGTATCTCTGCTAAGAAAATCCCAAGTGGGGTCATGGAGAGTCAGACACAACTGCAAAGACTGGACAACAACAATTTTGGGTCTCCAGACCCAAAGCTCTTTCTACCCCAGGGGCACCTCTAGGTGTCTTCCACAGTTTGGTGTTTCAAATATCAATGTGAAGGCCTGAGCTAACATGCTTTAGAGTTACGCTCTGTGAACACAAGTACCATAGCAGAGAACAGGCTATCTAATTGTCTAGACTTATCTCAACAGGAATCCTCTCTGCAAACTCCTGAGGGCATAAACATCTCTCTTGGCTAGAAAATCTCCAGCAATAGGGAATTTGCTGTAACAATGAAGATTCACTTCTCTGGGTCCCAGCTGAGGAAACACCAATCAAGGCCCTAAGTGGCATGAAGAGTATCGATTTAAGAAGTTGTCCTTTCATGATGCAAAGGAGATAGGGACCAGTTGCTGCCTGGCATTCATACCTATGGTGAAAACCTTTCCTTGGTTTGGGCTTTAACCTCTGCCTTCCTATTGCAGGAAACTTGCCTGCCTTTCCAGACTTCTTACACCATACTCTCTTCCATACATGATTCAATCCAGCTAAACTGGTCTGGTCACAGTCCCTTGAACGGCTCCCCCCATCTCCCATCTCCACAGTGTTCTGCTGCCTTACCTCACCCCTACCCAGAATCCCTGGCTTCCTTCACAAGTAGCTCCAATCCCACATCCTCCAAAAGACTCTTCGTGGCCCCAATTAACTCCATCTAGTCTGTATGTGGCCTCCATGCAGGCATTCTCTTCCATCAGAATACATAGTCCTTGAAGGCAGGGAATGGCCTTTGTCTTTCTTTGCATCCCCAGCACATGCTTAATAAATGCTTGACTGCCTGGTTGTCTGCATTTCAGTAAATCTGATCTGGTTCTGCCCCATCTATGACAGACAACATCAAGCAAAGGGCTAGCACAGAGAAAATCCTTATCTCTTGATTTAATCTGAGTTATAGTACCCAACATCGGATTAACTTCCTATAAGTTCTGCTGTTCCACAAAAAGATTTTATTACTATATAAATCTATGAAACACCTACTTTGCCAGGGGAAATGGGATGAGAATGGGACTAGACCTGTGATTTTAATGGCAGAGGGAATGTTCTATGAAGACATTCTCTCTACCAGTTCAGTACTTATGGGCAGCTAGGTGGCACAGTAGACAGAACGCCTGGCCTGGAGTCAGGAAGACTCATCTTCCTGATTTCAAATGTGGCCTCAGAGGCTCACTGGCTATGTGACCCTGGGCAAGTCACTTCACCATGTTTGCCTCAGTTTCCTCCTCTGTAAAATGAACTAGAAAAGGAAATGACAAACCACTCCAGCATCTCTGCCAAGACAACCCCAAATGGGGTCATGAAGAGTCAGACACAACAGAAACAATTGAGAAATGACAACAACAAAATCCAGTACTTGTTCTGAAACTTATACTGCCTGAGAGAGCTGCCTGAGGCACAGAAAGATTAAGCGAATTTGCCAGGATCACACAGTCAGTTTGTGTCAAGGGCAAGACTTGATTGAACCTGTGTCTTTCTGCCTTTAGGACCAATGGCCTCTCTCATTAGGCGAGGCTTCCCAGAAAGGGTGGCATTTACAGGGCACCTTTTCAAGACAAGATGGGTTAAATACTTGACAGGAAAAGAGGAGGGGCAGGGGACTGGAGGAGGGCCACAGGGAATAAAGAAACTCCCAGGTTCTGGTACAATGTGGGTAAAGGCAAAGGGGCCAAAAAGTGGAAGAGTGTTCAGGGAACCAAGAGAGTTGTCCAGTTTGAGGGGAGCACGGATTGTGAGGATGGAATGGATGACCAAGTGGTCCCCTATAAGAGAAATGCCTTAAGTAGCAAACAAAAGAGCTTGATCTTTATTAGCTGGAAACAGTAGGTACTTAATATGTGTTCCTGGAACTGAGGTCAACATGGAGCCTCTGAAGGCAATGAGCTTCCAACTTCCACGTTTGGGCTCCAAACGTTTGTTTGGAAGCCAGTCTGGCAACCGGGGAGGATTTTCTCAGAGCAACAATTCATAAATGGTGGTTAGGGCCCCAGAATTGCCATTTAATTCAAATGCAGCTGAATTATAATATTTAGAGTGTTAAATAACCTGGCCATTCCCTAACAATAGTGTTTCCATGGGAAAACATGAGCTCTGCTTTCCAAATTCAGATGCTAGACTGCCGAGAGAGTGTGTGCATGTGTGTGCGCACGCTTTCTCTCGGGAGTGCTCACGGGTGCCAACGTAGCAGGAAGGGGAAGGAGGTTCCAGTCCACTCTGGGGCAGAAGAGGACATTTTCTTTGTTCTTGCCAAGAGGCATGGCAATTTCACTCCACTCATTCACTGAGGTTGACAGGCTCTTGTGTCTGGGGAGAAGACAGCTTCCTGCCCTCAAAGAATTTACACCTTCTACTAGAGTCCCCATGCACAAATTGCACATTTGTAAACCAGAGATCCACCTAAAAATCAATAACACAGCTACTATTTATATAGTGTTTTAAAGCTTACAAAGGGCTTTACAAATAATATCTCATTTTATCCAAACGACAGTCTTGGGAAGTAGATGCTATGATCATCATCTCCATTTTACAGAAGGAGAAACTGAGGTAGACAAGTCAAGTGACTTGCTCAGGATCACATTGCTATAAAGTACCTGAGGGTAGGATTTGAATTCAGGTCTTTCTGACCCTAGGCCCAGTGCTCTCTAAGCTGCACTACCTAGCTGCCTCTGTATTAGCTTTGGAGTTTCCCATAGCTCAGCAAATGAACATCATACTATAGTAGGAACAACATTAATTCAGTACAGAGCAAAACTAATGTAAGAGTCAAACCAATGTGTGCTGATACTTGGAGTGCTCCCAAATTGGACGGGTAAACATCCTTGGTGGACTCCTTACAGATGTTTCTCTCACCTGTTTCAATCTGAGAAGCCAACATTTCAGCCATGGAAACCATTTCACAATTTGTGTAATCAAAGAAAAGGGGGGGAATGTACTTTCAATTTCTCTAAAAAGCTTCTGTCCCCACCACTCACCTCCTTGAGACAGAATTTCCCCAAGGGAAATTCCCATTTCCAAGTCCATGTACTATAAAAGTAACACTCCCTCCTGACTTCCTCTTCAGGCAAGGGAACTAGAGAGGTCCTTCTGAAATCACAAGCCCCTAACCTCATTATCTTTCCTGAAGCCTTTCCTGTTCCCTAGGCAGATTATTTCCTACGAACCACGTGTTTCATTGATCACACACAGGCAATATGCCATCCCCTCCACCTCTGACTAAACCCAAGGATGCTGAAGAGGTATCTGCCTGGGGTTTAGCCATACCCTGAATCTGAAGTACTTTCTGCAGCTGATGAATTTAAGATTTGAGATGAGGAAAAAAGCAACAACCTGAGAAAATAATGAAGAGCTGGCATTTCTGCTCTGACAGCCCTCAATACTAAACCTGGCAAACATACTTCAATGTCAATGTTGAACAAAAAAGTTTCCATTTGTCAAGTTAAAAAAAAAAAAAAGGAATTTGTCTAGCTGATTAATTCAAAGGTGTACTCGCCTAATACTGTAACCATGGCAAGATACTCCTTGGATTCCTCAGATTTTCAGGTGATCTTAGTGAGAGGATACCTACATTTGGATTGACTTCTTGGGAGGTGCCCGGCCAAACATCTCAAATCGTTAGAAACAATTACCATGAACAAGCCCTGAACTCAGCCATAGGGGAAGGGGCCTAGAACACTCTCTTTTCCCCAGGCCTAAATAAGAGATGGATACTTGAAAAGGGGAATTCCAAAATCATGGGGAGTCACTGGGAGGTGGGGGTTTCAGATTAAGAACCTTCTTAAGATGGCATTCTTGGCTATAATGAATACACAAGAGATGTAGGCCAATAATAAAGTCCCTAAAATAAGAGGGAAACCAGAGGTCCCTCCTCTCCCAGCCTAACTGCTGCTCTGTGTTTCTCTCGGGAATGAAGGATGATCAAAAATACTCAGGGAGATTCCCTTACTAAGACTGGTGTCCTCACTGTGACCCTTTCTGGGGTGGGTGCCAGCTGCCTGGCTAGAACATACGGCTACTCCATGGGAGGAGGGAAGAGAAAGAATGAGAGACAAAAAGACCAGGAAACTGTAATCAAAACTAATTGAAATAATATCGATCAATTAAAAAGCAGTTATTAATATGTGCTAAATACCTGGGATATAAAGAAAGGCAAAACCAATCCTTGCCCTCTTTAGGACATTATATTCTAATTGGGGAGACAACATATAAAGACCTAGCTGTGTAAGATAAACACAGAGTTACCTAGAAGATAACCTTGGAAGTAAAATCTGATGGCCTCATTTGAGTGGTATCTTGAAAAGACATCATGAAGGGTAGCAAGGAGGGAGAACATTTCAGGCAGAGGGGGATGTCAGCACAAAGAAAAAGAAATAGGAGTTAGAGCATTACATATGGGAAGCAACAAGGTGGCTCATATCGCTGGGCTACAGAGTGGAAAGTAAGGTTGTGAACAGAGGTCACAGGAAGCCAGTGAAGTTTATCGAAAAGGGGAAGTAACATGATCAGATGGGAATGGAGGACAGAGACTTCCAGCAGGCAGAATCACAAGAAGGAGATCGCAAAAGTCAAGGTGAGAGGTAACGCAGGGCTGGAGCAGCATGATGGGGAGAAGATGTGTGGGTTACACAGCATCAATGTAGAAATGAAAGGATTTGGCAACTGATGGGAGGGTGGGAGTAAATGAGAGTGCGGAGTCCAGACACCAAGCTTGAGAATCTGCGAGACTGGGAGGAAGATAGTGTCCTTGACAGTAATAAGGATCCAGGGTTAAAGAAAAGGGCAAGAGAATTAACCCCAGCCTCTTATATAGGGATGTATGTGCCTTTTTAGATCAGACAATAAAAATGATGTAGCTTCTTGCCTTAGCTGCCAGGAAACAACAAAATTCAATGCTCAAGCCTAATAATGAGCTTACCTCATGTCTTCATTAGCATTTTATTCCTCTGCTCAAAACACTCCAATGGCTCCCTTCTGATTGGCATTCCATGCCCTTCAAAACTTACCTTCCCATATACACTTCCTCCCCTGTGGTTCTGTCCAATTAGTCTTTTTGTTGTTTCTTACATAAATCGACCCATTTCCCAACTCTATTCCTTTACAAAGGCTGGAATGTGTTCCCTCCTTTTAACTTCAACCCTCAGAAACCCTAGTTGCCTTCAAAGTTCCATTTAAACATCTCCTTCTACAGGAGGGCTTTTTCTTCTGATGCTCCTAGAAGCTAATGTCTCCCCCTCCGAAAATTATTTTGAATGTACTTCATATATATGTACATGTGTGTATATACATTTATATACATATACATTTATATATATATATATATATACACTTACCATATGTTCATATTGTCTCCTCTGATAAAAATCTAAGCCTCTGAGGTTCTTTTTAAATCCAAGTGCCTGGTACACAGTAGGCATTCCTAAATGTTTTATGTGTTTGACGTCTTCCTCTGCATTTTTTTTTTTTTGGTGGGAGAAGGCAAGGCAATTGGGATTAAGTGACTTGCCCAAGGTCACACAGCTAGTATAGTGTGTCAAGTGTCTGATGACAGATTTGAACCCAAGTCCTCCTGACTCTAGCGTTGGTGCTCTATTCACTGTGCCACCTAGATACCCTCTTCCTCTGCATTTTTATATGGCTGTTTGTGTTTTTATACTTAAAATGTCCCTTTTTATACCATGTTTAATTTCACAAGTCATCTTGAACCTTTCTGGAAGTGAGCAACATGAACTATTAAAGAAATCAAGTTGGCTACCTGGTTCTTCACACTCACAAGCCCATACTGTGACAGAAGTGTTGCCTTTCTCTCTCTCAAAGAGTGAAATAGGCAGTGGATCCTAAACCAAAGTAACTCCTGATGAGGAAGCAGGGATTCCAGGCCTGAGAAGTGGAAAGAAAATTGTGCAGCTCCCTAGGCTTCTTCAGTAGGGAAGCAAAGGGAGAAGGGAGTGTTGACTAAACGTCACTGGCTTCACTTCTCTCCATACCTGATTTGGTTCCTGTTTTCCATAGTGTTTGCGGAAGGAAGCAGCACAGGTGGAGATTTGACATGGAAGCAATACCCATAGGTAGAGGCAGTAATACAACTCAAGCTATTAGCAAAAATGGTGCTAGGAAGCCCAGAAAGTACTGGAAAGAATAATGGATTTGGAGGTAAAATCCTAGCTGCATAACCCTAGCAAGTCACTTCATCTAATCTATGAAAAGAAGGGGCTGAACTTACTAATTCTTAAGGTTCTGCCAAGCTTTGGCAGTCTACGAACTATACTATTGTAATAGGTAAGCTTGTAAATAATGTATGTTGATTTACTTTGTAAGTTTTTTTACCTTATAGAAATTCATCCTCAGGTAAGTTTCCTTAAAGGGAAGTACTAATACATGAACCCTTTTCCAATTAAATGAAGGGGAGGGGAAGGATTGAGTACTCTTTTCTCTCACAAATACAACACATAAAAATAAATGCACTGGACCTCTCTCCCTGCCATCATCAATTTCCCAGTGTCTCAGAAAAGAAAGAACATATGGGAAAATGATTTCTGCAGAAGCTTCCTCTCTACCTGTAGGTCCATAGAAACCAAGACCTACTATTTTGCATAAACAGAAATATGAAAAAAAATTCTTAAAAGTAGAGAGCACTTTACACCAATCACATGATTACACAGAAGACATGCTATTTTTACACAATTCCAAAGAGTAACAGTTTCTGTAAACATGTAGTCATTATATGTTTACATTACATTACAGGGGCCCTATTATCACAGTAACATCTGACAAACTTAAGGCCATCAGAGAGCAGACTGAAAGGTACAGTAGGAAACTCAGCCAACTTTAAAGCTGGCTAAATTTGAAGGATGACTGTACACTGTATTTGGAAAACAGATGAAGAGTGATGTAATATGGGCAGATTCGGTGCTGATCTTGGCAATTAAATCCAGGACTGCTGTCAAAGTCAGAGTGATATATTTTTATTTGATCATTTTGCTGTCCTGGCTGAGAAAGAAACAAGGGAATGAAAGAGTTTCCTTAAAATCTCCAAGTTCTTGCTGCTGTTGAGATTCTAATCAAATAAGTTTACACCTGGGTACGATGCTTCAAATACAGGAGACACAGAAGGCAGAGGCTTAAATAACGAATTAAAATTTCAAATACTTGTTATCATTTCCATTCAGGGATTTTTTTTTTGTTTAGAAAATAAATGTAAATAAAAAGAAAGGATAAAGGAAAAAAGGAAAGAAAAAAGAAGGAAGGAAGGAAGGAAAGAAAGAAAGAAACAGAAAGGAAGGAAAGAGGGAAGGAAGAGAAAGAAAGAAGGAGGAAAAGGAAGGGAGAAAGGAAAGGAAAGAAAATGTCATAAACTAGTCAGAACATAGATGACATATGACTAAGAATTTCTGCTTACTTGGTCCCAGGAGTTTTCAGGAAATGGCCTCTCTTCTTCCTCTTGAATCCTGCTCTTCTCCATGTCCATAGTTTAAGAAAAATTATTCAATCACCTCCTTCTGAATTTGAAATAAATTGGGGGCTTGGTTTGGAGGAAGGTGCAAAGACTCTGTCATGCTCTCCTCCTTTCCAAAATGGCAAACTGATTTACATATTCAATTCATGATTTTGCCATTTGGAAACACCCTAATGGAAACAGGCATTTTCTATGAACATTAAGCACCCAAAACTGCAAAAAGTAAAAATGCACAGATGAGTAAGCCCCTATCAAAGATCTTGAAGATATTAAGAAAAAGAGAGAGAAAAATTATGGCTTCAAAAAGAAAATGGCTTGCCCCAACCTACAAAGTAAGAACATGTTAACTGTGCCTTGTGTCATAATATTACATAGGTATGCTTTACATAAAAGCATTTGGAGGTTGGAGAATTTAGAATGTTATTTAATCCAGCCTACCCCAGCTCTTCAGCAACACATATACAATAGAGAACATTGATTTTCATCTTATGTCATTTTTCATGTAGCCAGGAAACATACCATCCACACGGCTGTTGACTCTATGTTAACACACCAACACATGATTGAGTAGTAGGCTGCACATTTTACTGTGAGATAAAACTCTGGATAGTTATAATTCTTTTCATATGAATGTCAACTTGAGTCTCTTTATGCTTCCAGCAGCCACTCCAGGACTGATAAAAGCCTGGTTTATTGCATCTTAACAACTTTGTAGAGATTAGGAGGTTGTAGAAAATACCACTGAGGGTTAAAAGCAGCTTTCTGCCATTGTTCGAAATGGACAAATTATGCATTACTTTCTTTGACAGATGTTCAATAACTGAATACAGCAAGATGAAAATCAGCTGCCAAGGGATTTGAATTTGGTTCATTACCAGGGTTTGTTTATTGAAATGCTTTCCAAGGCTCAAACGACTCATTTATTTTTAAGTGCTTTAAAAAGAGATAGTGAACTTTTACTTTCCATGTCTCTCCCCAAGTTTTCTCTATATTGGATCACGTGCTCTAGACTGTGAAAAAGATGACACTGAAAAGGTTTCATTCAGCCATATTTTTCAGATGTACATCTATGTAAACTCACCTGATTAATTTTAAATGACTGTAGCCAAGAAAATATTCTACTTGATTCAGTTATGTCACTCCAAAATCAACACTGTCAATTGCTACTAAACAAACATTTGATGGTAAATTTTCAGCTTCTGTTTATTTACTTTGGTTCAGACCTGCAATTTCCTCTGGAGATGGCACTCTCAAAGTACAAATTCTCTTGGTTGGCACCTACCAGCCACTCTTCCTTATCCTCCAGCCTCCTAGACTTGTCTGGGGTGTGGAAGGATAAAGGAACTCGTCCAGAGTCAAACAACAGGGAAGGGTTAGAGGGATGACTTGAATTCAAGTTGTCTTGACAGGCTGGGCCCTCTCTCCACTACATCAGGGTGCATCTCAGGTCAAGATTCAGTTCCAGCAGCACCTTTGACATAAAAGTCTTTGCTGATCTCCCAACCATTAGTGCTTTCCCTTCATAACAACACTCCATTTAACCACTTTGTGTTCACATTTGCATTTTTCTCTTCATATTTATTAATGTACATATATATATACACACACATACATCACAGGATATATAAATATACATACAGTAACTGCTTAATAAGTGGTTGTTGAATGAATTATTATGATAATTCTTATGAATGTCTTATGATAGTTCTCCTTACAGAAACTCTAAGCATATATATCAGGGGTGCAGAACTTGAAGCCTCAAGACCACATGTGGCCCTCAAGGTCCTCAAGTATGGCCTTTTGACTAAATCAAAACTTGATAGAACAAATCCTTTTATTAAGGGAATTAATTATTCCAGGTTGCAGTCCCAGGGCAAGAAGGAGTATTAGCACACTAGAGAATGTAGCTTCAAGGGAACACAGTTCTAGGGCACAAAAGAGTGCCTATGGTCACTCACAGACCAGAGAACATGCCAGCAGAGCAGTGAGCACACCTCTCTTTAATCACACCACCTTGGAGGAACTGAAAATTTACAAACCTTTTGAACTAGCTCTGAAAAAGCAGCACAAAAAACCTGAAGCTTCGGACAATGCCCTATCCACCATGGGGGCAGAATCCAACTTCAACACAAAGTTAAAAGTCAAGAAATCATCTAGAAAAACAAGTAAACAGTGACAAAAAGAACCTGACCATAGAAAGTTACTATGGTGACAAGGAAGATTATTAAGACACAAAGTCAAATGATGACAATGAAGTCATGACTCAAAGACTTAAAGAAAAATGTGAATTGGTCTCATGCACAGAAAGAATTCCTAGAGGAACTCAAAACTTATTTTTAAAACTCAAATAAGAGAAGTAAAGGAAAATTGGGGAAAAGAAATGACAAGGATGCAAGAAAATCATGAAAAAAGTGTCAATCACTTGGTAAAAGAGGCACAAAAAGTACTGAAGAAAATAAGACCTTAAAAAAAGAATAGGCAAAATGGAAATAGATGTACAAAAATTCACTGAAGAAAAGAATTCCTTAAAAAGCAGAAATGACCAAGTGGAAAAGGTACAAAAAGCTCACAGAAGGTCACTAAAAATTAGAATTGGGCATGCAGAAGTGAAGACTACATGAGACATCAAGAAACAATAAAACAAAATCAACAGAATGAAAAAAATAGAAGAAAATGTGAAATGTCTTATTGGATAAAAAACTGACCTGGCAAACAGACTGAGGAGTGATCATTTAAGTGATCATTACACTACCTGAAAGCCACGATTAAAAAAAAAGTCTAGAAATAATCTTTCAGTAAATTATCAAAGAAAACTGCCCTATCTTACAATCAGAGGATAAAACAGAAATTGAAAGATGGAGTGATTGGGGTGGAGTCAATATGGCGGAGTAGAAACAGCATTTCCACACAGCTCTGGCTCCCACCACTTCCAATTTATATAAAAGGGGACTCTGAACAAACTCTGGAGCTACAGAACCCACAAAATGACACAGAGAAGCTAACCTCCCACTAAGGACAGCCTGGCAGCCTGGCAGGAAGTGGCCAGCACAGCGTTCTGGGAACCAAGCCCAGGCCCACATGAGTCAGGTTTTAGCCCCAGGGCAGCTAGACCAGCAAACTGGCTGGAGGGACTCCAGAACACCAGCAGCTGTGGCGTTTCCAGAATTATCAACACACAGATGCCAAGGACAAAGTGAGAAGTCAATGCCCTGTGGACTTTGGTACCAGTAGTTGGGAGTGCGTCAGCCTCTTCCCCTGGGGGCAAGAAGCCACTGAGTAGCTGAGGTGCAGCCTGCCACACTGCACCGTCAGCTCCTGGCCTGTGCACTGTAGGGGTATCCAGCAACCAGTCTGGGGGGTAATTGCTCTTGCTTTAACCCTCTTGGATCTAGATTGCAGTATGGGGTAAAGGTCTTGGGGTATGTGACCAGCTTGCCAGGGTGTGTGGAGGCTTCACAGAGGGCACCCAACTAATACCTCCAGCAGCTGAGAAAACCCCAGTGTTTGGGATAGAAGCTCCCCTGGCTGGTGGCAGAGTCCTATTGTGGCAACAAGCCCAAAAGTCAAGTAATTAAGTGGCAACATGCCTAGGCAAAGGAAACAAAATAAACAGAAAAATTCAACATTAGACTCCTATTTTCGGGGCAAAGAAGATCGAAGCATGGAACAGAGGAAGACTAGGAGGTCAGAACTCCTGCACCAAAGGCCCCAAATGAAAATACGAGCTGGTTACAGGCCATAGAGCACCTTAAGAAGCAGATAAGAGAAGTAGAGGAAAAATTGGGAAGAGAAATGAGAACAATGCAAGAAAAGTATGAAATGAGAGTCAACAGCCTGATTGAGGAAAATAACACCTTAAGAAATTGACTAACTCAAATGGCAAAAGAGGCTCAAAAAGCCAATGAGGAGAAGAATGCCTTAAAAAGCCAACTTTGCCAGATGGAAAAAGAATCTCAAAAGCTCACTGAATAGAATCATTCCTTCAGAGTTAGACTGGAGCAAATGGAAGATAGTGACTTTATGAGAAATCAAGATGCTGTTAAGCAGATCCAAACAAATCAAAGAATAGAAGGCAATGTGAAATATCACATGGGGAAAACCACTGACCTGGAAAATAGATCCAGGAGAGATAATTTAAAAATTATTGGACTACCTGAAAACCATGATCAAAGAAAGAACCTAGAAATCATCCTTTAAGAAATTCTCAAGGAAAATTGCCCTGATGTTTTAGAAACAGAGGGCAAAATAGAGGTTGAAAGAATCCACCAATCACCTCCTGAAAAAGATCCCAAAAAGAAAACTCCTAGGAATATTATAACCAGGTTCCAGAATTCCCAGCTCAAGGAGAAAATATTATAAGCAGCCAGGAAAAAACAATTTGAATATTGTGGAAACACAATCAGGATAACACAGGATCTGGCAGCTTCTACACTGAGGGATCAAAGGGTGTGGAATATGATATTCTGGAGGGCAAAGGAGCTGGAATTAAAACCAAGAACCACCTACCCAGCAAAACTGAGTATCATGTTTCAGGGGAAAATATGGTCATTCAATGAAATAGAGGACTTTCAAGCATTCTTGATGAAAAAACCAGAGCTGAATAGAAAATTTGACATTCAGATAGCAGAAGCAAGAGAGGCATGAGAAGGGAAACAGGAAAAAGAAATCAAAAGGAACTTGTCAAAGTTGAACTATTTACATTCCTACATGGAAAAACAATAATTGTAACTGATGAAACTTTTCTCAGTATGAAAACAGTTGAAGAAGGGCATATAGGCATATGAATACATATGTGAATGTGTGTATATATGTTTACAGGTATACATAGATAGAGGGCACAGGTCGAACTTAATAGGAAGGGATGATACTTAAAAGGTGAAATTGAGAGGTGAGAGAAGAATATAACAAGAGGAGATGGGGAGAGACAAAATGGGTAAACTATGTCATATAGAAGAGGTAAGGGAAAATGCTTAGAAGGGAGGGGAAGAACAGGAAGGCAAAAAGGCAAAACCTTATTCTCACTGAATTTGGATCAGGGAGAGAATGACATACATACCAAATGGGATATCTCACCCTACAGGAGAGTAGGAGGGAAGGGGATGAGAGGAGGTATGAAGAAAGGATGGGCAGGAGGGAAGGGGAGGAGGGAAGTTGGAAGCACCCACTTTTGAAAAGGGACAGGATCAAAGTAGGGAACAGACCAAGTGGGAGGTGGGATAGGAGGGAGGGAAATATAGTCAGTCTTTTACAATCTATCTACTATGGTAATGTTTTTCATAGCTATACATGTACAACATATATTGAATTGCTTATCTTCCCAGTAAGGGTGGGTGACAAGGGAGGAAGGGAATGAATCTGGAATTCAAAGTTTTGAAATCATATGTTTAAAAATACATAAATACTATTATTAATACTATTTTACATATAATTGGAAATAAGATATACAGGCATTGGGGCATAGAGATTCACCTTGCCCTACTGAAAAAGTTGAAGGGGGTATGGGAGAAGATATGGGAGAGAGCAGATGGGATAAGGGGATATCCTGTGGGACTGCTATTCTGGGGTAGTGGGTAGGGGAAAAATGGGGAAAATTATTACTCAAAATTTGGCAGAAATGAATGATGTAAACCAGAAGTTAATAAAGCATTTTTAAAAAAGAAGGAACTGATCACCTCCTAAAAGTGATCCCAAAATGAAAACTCTCAGAAATATTATAGTCAAATTCTAGAATTCCCAAGTCAAGGAGAAAATATTGCAAAAATCCTGAAAGAAACAATTATAATGTTGTAGATCCACAATCAGAATCACACAATTCTTAGCAGCTTCCTACAGAGGTTCACAAAGTTATCTGGTATACAATCTCCTTTAAAAAATTACTCAGTGCCCCTCCCGGAAATCTATTTTCTTTAACAAGTCTTTTTGAAATTTGTGTCATTTCCACACACACAAAATAGGGTATCTCACCCTACAGAAGAGTTGGGGAGAAGGAGATGAGAGGGGGGATGATGGAAGGAAGGGCAGGCTGAGGGGGAGGGAAGTTGGAAACACCCACTTTTGAAAAGGGACAGGATCAAAGTAGAGAATAGAACAAGTGGAGGGTGGGATGGGATGGAGGGAAATATAGTCAGTCTTTCACAATATATCCACTATGGAAATGTTTTGCATAGCTACACATGTACAACCTATAATGAATTGCTTATCTTCCCAGTAAGGGTGGGTGACAAAGGAGGTAGGAAAAGAATCTGGAATTCAAATTCAAATCAAATGTTAAAAAATATATCATCATCATCATCATCATCATTATTTTACATGTAAGTGGGGAATAAGATATGTAGGCACTGGGGCATAGAGATACACCATGCCCTACTAGAAAGTCGAAAGGGGATGGGGGAAAATATAGGAAAGAGCAGATTGGGGGAGGAGATAATTAGTGGTATAGTTGTTTTGGGGTGGTGAGTAGGGGAAAAATGGGGAGAAAATCTGTAACTAAAAATTTTGTAGAAATGAATGATCTAAACTAAAAAATAAAAAAAAAAAACTAAAGTACAAAAAATCATCTGATAATCATTCAGATGGGGTTTTTCCTGCATTGAAATTTTTATGATATAATATTGCATCATGTAGTTGTATAGTATCTTATCGTAAATAAGTCATGACATGCACATATTCCTGCCAATGCATGCTGGACTTCCCAACGATGCATGGTATTCTCACCTGCCAACACTTGCTTATTAAAACCTGTCAGCTCATTTGATCACTGATCAGCTATAACTTGCATTTTGTGTTTATTTGGAAAATAATGTAATCACTACAACTTTAATTCTGTTACGCAACAGACGAAACGTGTAGGAATGGTTTTTCCAAAGTTTTCTTCTCTTCTTTCCTTACGCTCCCACCACCCCTTATTTTTATTTAATGCCCCCCATTACACCTGGGGCTATGACTGACCCCCCGGATCATTCCAGCACCCAAAGGGGCGGTATCATCCACTCTGGAACCTACTACATTGAAAGATGGCAGGACTTAGAATGTGATATTTCAGAGGGCAAAGAAGCTAAGATTACAATCAAGAATCATCTACCTAGCAAAACTGTGTACAATCTTTTGGGGAGAGAATTGGATATTTAATGAAATAGAAGACTTTCAAGCATTCCTGATGAAAAAATTGGAGCTGAATAGCTGACATTCAAGGACAAGACTCAACTGAATTATAAAATAACAAATAGGAAATAGAAATCATAAGAGATTTAATAAAGTTAAACTGTTTACATTCCTACATGGGAAGATGATACTTATAACTCCTAAGAACTTTGTCATTATACCGCAGTTTAAAGTAATATACATAGACTGAGGGCATGGTGTGAGTTGACTATGATGTGATATCTAAAAAAATAAAATTAAAGGGTAAGACAGAGGGATGCACTTTGATAAGGGGGAATGGAGAGGCAGAACTGGATAAAATATCTCAAATAAAGGAGACACAGAAGGGCTTTTACGGTAGAGGGGAATACCGTGTGTGTGTGTGTGTGTGTGTGTGTGTGTGTGTGTGTGTGTGTGTGTGTGTGACAAGATAAGAGAAAGGGGTTGGTGTCTTGATAGAAGGGCAGATGAATTGGAGGAGACTGTGGTCAGAAGCAAAATACTTTTGAGGATGGATAGAGTAAAAAAGAGTGAGAGAGTAGGATAGAGGAAAGAAATAGGAGGATATACAGTCACCATAAGTGTAAAAACATTTTTACAACCAAGTATCTATGATAATTAAGGGCCTCACTTCTCAAATATATAAAAATGAGTCAAATTTATAAGAATGCAAGTCATATGAATAAGCAGTATATAGATGAAGAAATGAAAACTATAGTCATATGAAAAAATGTTCAAAGTCACTACTGATTAGAGAAATACAAATTAAAACAATTCAGAGATACCACCCCACACCTATAAGATTGGCTAACAGGACAGAAAAAGAAAATGACATATGTTGGAGGGGATATGGGAAAATTGAGACTAATTCACTGTTGTGGAGTTGTGAACTGATTTAACTGTTCTGTAGAGCAATTTGGAACTATGCCCAAAGGGCTATAAAATCATGCATACTTGTTGACCAAGCAATACAGCTACTAGGTCTATATCCCAGTGATATTAAAAAGAAAAGGTAAAGGACTATAGGTACAAAAATATTTATAGCAATTCTTTTTGTGTTGACAAAAAAAAATGAAAATCGAGGGGGTGGCTATCAATTAAGGAATGAATGAACAAATTGTTTTGATTATGATGAAATACTATTGTGTTATAAAAATGATGAGCAAAATGCTTTCAGAAAAACCTGGACTTACACAAATTGATACAAAGTGAAGTGAGAAGAACCAGAACAGTATACACGGGAAGAGCAACAGTGTATGATCGTCACTATTAAGGACTTAGCTATTCTCAGCAATACAATGATCCAAGAAAATTTTGAAGGACTCATGATAAAACATGCTATCTACTTCCAGAGAAAGAACTGATGTAAACTGAATGCAGATTGAAGCCTACTTAAAAAAACCCCAAACTTTATTTTTCTTAGTTTTTTTTTGTATGTTTTCTTTTACAATATAGCTAATATGGAAATACGTTTTGCCTGACTACATACATCAAATTACTTACCTTCTCAATGAGGGGAAAAGGGAAGAGAGGGAGGGAATTTTGAACTCAGAATTTAAAAAAAAACTAATGGCAAAAACTGTTGTTACATATAAATGGAAAAAAATAAAATATTTAATTAAAAAAGGATGTCTACTGGGCATCCAGTTTGAAATATTTGAAAGGCAGTTGGAGATGCAAGACTGAAGGTCAGCAGAGAAGTTTTTGTAGGATAGGTAGACTTGGGAATCATCAATATAAAGACAGTAGTTAAATCCATGGGAGGTGATAACATCACCAAGTTAAGGATAGAGAGAAAAGGGGGGGGGCAGGACAGGACCCTAAGGGACACCTACAGTTAAAGGGTAATATCTGAAGGAGAATCCAACAAAGGAAACAGAAAAGGAAGGATCAGATAGGTAGCAGGAAAACCAGGAGAGAAAAGCATCCTCCAAACCTAGAGAGAACATAGTAGCAAGTCTCTGGCCTTTCTGTGTATCCCCAGTACTTGGTACATAATAGGTGTTTAATAAATGCTAGATGACTACATGATAAATGTGGCATTCAACATAGCTGTACTTAAAATACAGAAAATGTGTTTTTTTGGTGAGCAGACAGTAATAAAGACTACAGAACAAAGAAGTCCTTAGATTTTCCAATCCCACCAATGCAAAAATCCTAACACCACTGCTGACTCTTTAACAGCAATATCTTTGATTACCACGAGTAAATCATTCCCTCTTTGTTTTACTTGAAAGAAAGATTACACTTAGAAAGTGACTGATCAATAGCCAATGCTGTGCTGACTGAAATACGGTGAATGAATCGTGCTGATGTCATTCTGTTACTTCCAATCCCCATTTCTTGAGATCCCAACATCAAGGGCATCAGCAAGAAAAGTGGTACATAAATTGGTCCCACTATGGATAATAGAGATTACCCGTACCAAGAAAGCAGTCTAACTAAGGCTTATTAGGAGTTTTCACAGCTATCCACAGTGAATTTCCATACTTCCCAAACATCTTGGGGGGAAAAAAACAGAAAGGAAGTAGAAAATACCAGGCTATAGATAAGGAGCCACTTGTTTATAAAATAGATGCCTGAGTTACTATGGTCCATCTGGTTTTTAATTCAATGCAATCCAGGTTCTCCTGCTGTATTTCAAATAACATTTCTTTTCTAAAAGGCTCATTTTATTTCTTCTCTTTAAAAAATAGGGTCCAATAAGACATACCTGTTTTTGCTAACATACCTGTTGCTGACATTCTAACCCATTAGCTTTAATTTTAATCTACTGACCATCAGTTGCCCCTGATTATGCCTCAAAGCTTTCTGAGAATGGAACCTCTTGACCTTGGGCTGACTCTTTGGAAAGCACCAGGGCCATGCATGAGAAGCCTACTCATACACTGCCAGTTGAAGTTTATTGCTTAGTTTTAAATAGTGGGAATGGCTCGGGGTCACGTACACCCACCAGCTAAGAGGTTTCCTATTAACAAATTAAGAAAATCTCCCTGCACAACCAGTGCCTTTTCCAGGGTCAGCTGCAATTGTGAATCTAAAAAGTAGATTTTGTGGGGAAAAAAATAAACCAAAACAAAAGCAGCAGCAGCCCATCAATACTCTGTCTGTCAGGACCAGAGCCACAGCTCAGTAACAGATGGAATAAACAAGTTACAGGCAGACCAAACTGCGGTTAAAGATAGGCTTTTACACTTCCAATCACTTTCTGAGTAAAAACATCTGTACCAACTCTTTTCATTTCAGTTCTGCCCCATGCCCAAGGTCCTTCTACTTTATCAATGAAAAGTTAATGAAAAATTGTAAGGCATTAGAAAAATAAGGTCTAAAACACCCACCCCAAACCCCAAAATCCTGGGTTAGTGATTCCTCTCAAAAACACTACCATGAACCAAGTTGAATAACATCTAATCCCTAACCCCAAGGAGCTTAAGATCTAATTGGGGAGATAAGATATATCCAGAATCACTATAATACAAAGCAGAACATGAGAAGTGCTAGACAGAGCTAGAGACAAATCCTCTGGAAATATAGAGAAGGATGGGGGAAGTTAAATCTGATGATGGGATGAAATCTTAAGAGGAAACTTTCTGAGAGACCATATCATAGGGAGGGAATTCCAAGCAGAGTGAGAAATTTTGAAAAGTGTGGGAAATTAGAGAGGGTGGTTGGGGAACAGGGAGTAGTCCAGCTGGCTTAGAGCTTTGGAGACCATACAGATAAATACAAAGAGATAAAAGCTGATAAGGTAAAGTGAGATCAGGGTAGGGAAGGCCTTGAATGCAAAATTAAGAAGTTATTAGACTTTATCATTAAGGAAATGGAGAGCTGTTAAAGCACCCTGGGCAGAAGATTAACATGACCAGAGCTAAGATATATGATAAAATATTCTGGTGCCAGGTTTTTAGAATGGACTGGCCCTGGGGGGAGGCAGAGAGAGAGGGATACACAGAGAAAGAGAAATACACAAGGAGGGAAAAAGAGTGCAGTAGCCCTAGAGTGAGAGGATCTAAGTGCAAATTTAGCCTCAGAAGTCTAGTGTCTATATTGCTGTGACGTCCAGGTACTAAAGATTTCTGCCTTAATAACTGGAGTACACTTAACTTCATTCAGTCTTTCTTTGATGACCTTGAAATACTTATTCTGAGCACCAATTATAAAAACATAAGAACTGTTATACTGAGTCTGACCCATTGTTTGTTCAGTCCAGGTTTCACAGAGGGATATATTGCCAAAGGGCATGGTCATCCTAGGTTATGAATACTAAAGCATTCATAGCAATACTTTTCATATTGTGAAGAACGTGAAATTAAAGGGGCACTCTTCAACTGGGGAACAAATGATGGTATGTAAATGTAGGATGGTCTGTAAATGTAGAGCTAAGATCTGGACCTGTAATTTCATTAATACAGGAAACTCCCAGGTGAGAAAATCCTGCTAGCAAAGGAGATTAGCACTCTCTCTGCAAACGACAGCACTACAAAGCTGTTTAGAGAACTAAGGAGTAAATTCCTTCTACCTATACAGGATGCCATTTTGTCTATAATGTACAATCTCAGAGAGTTCCCTGGGAAACTAAGAAGGTGCAACAACATTCCCAGGATCACAAAGTCACTACCTCCAGGAAGGGACGGAAACCAGCTCTTCCTCAGCTTCAAGGCTACCTTTCTCTATCTACTACACCAAAGTACCACTTGTAAGACTGCACCACGGGAAATGAGGAAATCTGAAAAGACCTGGGGGAACTGGGACAGAGTAAGGTGAGTAAAACCAGAACAATTTATGAAATATCTACAGCATTAAAAACATACACACAGACACAGACACAGACACAGACACAGACACAGACACACACACACACACACACACACACCAATTTTGAAATACTGAAGAACTCTGCTTGATGCAATGATCAACCATGCCTTCTGATAAAGCAATCTAACCATCTCAAGAGAGAGAAATGATAGACTACAGGTTCAAAATGAAATATACATTTTCAAACATTTCAGACATGGCCAGTCTTGTGGATTTGAATTGCTTGGCTATGCTACCTTATTACAAAAGAGAACAGTGATAACCTTCCTCCTCACCCAGCCTTCTTTATTTTTTAAAGGAAAGAAAGAAAAGAGCATCAATAAAGCATTTAAAGGAAATACACAGAGAGATGGTTCAGAGGCAAACAGAAAAGCCAGACATCTCTGAAAGTAAAGTGATCAAAAGTACTATATAAAAAAATCCACATTTATATGATAAGATTCATGTTTTCACAGACAAACTTTTCTGTTCTTTTTATATCTAGAAATATTCACATCCCTTGGTGTTTGTCAAGCTCAGGATAACACCCCCCCAAATAAAGTTTCTTTTTTCCTTTAAAGTAAGACTAGCACTAAAAAAGAAGAGCTTTGTAGTTCCTTCTATTTGTCCTAAACTCTTGTTTATTAAGCTTAAATTAGTACTTCTTCATTTTATTCTTTCAAGATCTGACTAATTATCCAGGTTTGCTATATTATTTTATAGACTGAGATTATAAATTTCCATACAACACATTCCAAATCTCTGAATCTACCCCACAGACATCCTTCCTTTTATTCCCTTTGCCCCTCTGACTGCTCTTCTCTGGAGAGTCAGTTCAAGCAGTAAGAGCCTACAATGTCCAAGACAAGAGGAAGTATGGTTCTTGACCTTTGTGTGTTATGGGCTCCTTTGGCAGTCTGGTGAAGCCCATGGGCCCCTTTTCAGAATAATGTTTCTAAATGCATGAAATAAAATACATAGGAGAACAACAGGAATCAATTACATGAAAATACAGCTATCAAAATATATTTAAAAATAAAAGAAAACCAAAGTTCTTGGAGTCCAAATTAAGAACCCCAAGAGGGTCAACCTCAAAGTCAAGAAAGATCTAGGTTTAAGTCCCATCTTTGAAATACAGAAACTGTTTGACCCTAATCAAGTCACTTAACATCCCCTTGGAAACTCTCTTGTAAATTATAGACTCAGTCATATTCTGCACTGGTAGATAAAGTCTCATCTACCATTATAATTATAGGTCCAGTCCCCTCTTCCCAAAAAGTTCAAGTTAATGTATAAGATATAAATACAAGTAAGATTCAGTTCTGTACATCATTATGCACTCGAAGGACTCTACTAATCTTGTTCAACAACATATGATTTGAAAACCAAAACCTTTTTTTCTGTTTTTTCTTCTCTGATTCTAATTCTTCTACCTGCAGCCAAATTTACCTTTAATATGGTAAATCTTTTTATTAGGATTTCAAATTATATGCCAGGCAGTTACTAATTACATAGTCTGACAAAATAAGGCAAGAAATCTCATTGCAGGATAATAAGGAAAAGGGATTACACCTGCTAACACATTAAATGTAATATTGAGTATAACCTTTCAGACCAGTCATGTGGCTCAGCTATTATATTACAAGAAAGAACAATAGTACACAGAATAGATTTATTCCATAGAGATATTATTAAGTCAGCTTCACCAAAAATAACCTGTCAAATAACATGAATCTATTTAATTAACTTTTTCACACAATAATTACTGACATACACATATGTATACATATATTATGTACGTATGTATATATATATATACGTGTGTGTGTATGTGTGTGTGTGTGGGGGGGGGTAGGTGAGTAGGTATAAAATTTGTTGGGTTGATTAATCTATGGTTCACTGGGTATTGCCAGAATAAAAATGATATCTTACATTGATAGAGAATAGTAGGGGTTATACAGCATTTTCCTCACAATAATCCTGTGAAGAATGTAAGGTAAAACTAATCCCTATTTTATAGATAAGAAAACTAAGCCTGAGACTTATTAAATGGTACCCACTAACAGCACAGCTAATAAGGAGCAAAGTTGGAATCTGAACCTGATTGCCTAATTTCAAATCCACTGCTCGTTCTACTGAAGCACAATACCTTGTTACCTATACTAATGGTCAAGTATACACTGGGTTCCAGTTCTAACCACAGATGTTTTATATCACAACTTTTCAAATGAGTCACAAAACACATAGGGTCCACTATCTATCTGCTCCCACTCTGACTGTGGAAAATGGGTCATCTACAGGATATTACTATCAAACCTTGGTTTGTGGTTAGAGAGCAATATAAGTAATTAATAATCCAATCAACACTTATTAAGCACATACTATATGCCAGATGCTGTGTTAGGTGCTGGAACACTGATTTGTTTACCACCTGAAACTTTGCGTAGCATTCTGGATCAAGAGCTGGCCTTTAAACTAAGGAGCTATGTCTGACCGACTGGTTGTATGACCCTGGACAAGACTAATCCGATTGCCTCTCAATGCTCTAGGCAACTCTCTAAACCCTGAAGCTGCTGATAAGATGTCAATATCTTTATTGGTGGAAGGCGTTTCCTTCCTGAGAGTTTCCTTTACTAAAGACCTATACAGGTAGAGTCCTTGCCCTTTTAAAGTGAGGGTTCTTAACCTTTTTGTATGTTGTGGACCCCTTTGGCAATTTAATGAAGCCTATAGATCCCTCTCAGAACAATCTTATCAAATACATAAAATAAAATACGTAGAATTATAAAGGAAGTCAATTATATTGAGCTATAAAAACAAATTTAAATAAATTTAAAAAATAAACAAGTTAATGAAACCCGGGTTAAGAACTTTAAAGTTTGGGGGTGGCTAGGTGGCGCAGTGAGTAGAGCGCCGGTCCCGGAGTTAGAAGGACCTGAGCTCAGATCCGTCCTCAGACACTTAGCTCGAGTGCTCGCGAGCGCGCACACGCGCACACACACACACACACACACACACACACACACACAAAACTAGCTGTGTGACCTTGGGCAAGTTACTTAACCTCACAATTGCCCTCCAAAAAAAAAAAAAAAAAGAACTTTAAAGTTTGAAAATTCCTTTTACACACACACACACACACACACACACACACACACACACACACACACACACTTATGTATAAAAATTTCATTTGAGCCACATACTGTGACATAGGTCTTACAGGTGCAAATGTCTCTATTTTGCATATGAGAATACTAAAGCTAAATTAGTTAAGTGACATTAAGATGTGTTTGCCTAAATTATAGAATCTTAAACAAATGCCTTTATTACTTTTGAGAACATACAAAACCCACAAAATAATGTCAAACAACAGCATTTCCAAGTAGGGGTCCTCCCACCCCTGCCTTACTTTTGTTTTCATATATGGTTGCCTACCTCCCTCTTTAAAGTATGCTAACGTTCTCTTCCACAAATTTGACTGTACCAGTCAGTATCATTCAATTCAAACCTTTATTAAGCACCAATTATGCACAACGCATTTTGTCGGATGAATGAATGTGCTTAGTAAATCCATTAAAAAAATAGATGAGGTTTAATAGGTAAGCTAGTTCTGGATGAATTATCTTGGACCTTGAAGGAGATTTTACTGTCCTAATTATGAGAATTTATACCACCATCCCCGAAGCCCACTACCTCTCAAATACACAAAGCTCAACCAGGTTTTTCTTGTCATTCCTCTGGAGGCTGTAGAACAGACATAGAGATAAGAGAACAGGCAGAAAGGCGACCTTCCAGTTAACCATGTCATGCCCAAAGATTATTACTGACATCAACAAATAATTCCTATACTTAATATCTGCCAATAACATCAAACTGTTATGCCATTTTACCAGAGCAGCAAATAGGCAATAAATCTGAGAAGCATCTGAGGGTTTAATTCCACCACTTCCCCTCTCACTATTTATGGATTTAGACTTGGCCCCTTTTCCCAGCTCTGTGACTTACTGCCTGTAACCTATCTTTGGATCATTTATCTAGAACTGAAAGGAACCCCAAGAAACCACTTCAGTTCTCAAGGTCTACTTCTTACCTGCAAAATGAGGGCACTACATGAGCTGGTCTTTATGATGACTTTTCTAGCTTGAAATCTATGACCTTAGGAGTTGTCATAACATTCCTTTAGTCCCCACCTCCATCTATTTCTCTCAAAGGTTATAAACTAACACAGCAAAAAAGAATAAAGAGGAAAAACCACTCTGCAGTATATACAGGCTCTGCCACTGACCTTGGACAAATCATTTAATCTTTCTGGACCTTACTCTCCACACCTGTAAACTGACAAGGTAGGTCTAGATCAGGGGTTCTTAATCTTTCCTCTGGAAACCTTGTGAAGTCAATGAGTCCCTCCTCAGAATCCTGCTTTTAAATAATTGAAGGAAATGCTAAATGCCAGTTAGGTCAATGAAAATTGATGTAATTCCCCACCCCCCACCCAAATCCACCACTGAAATCTTTGGGATCCATGGCCCCAAGGTTAAGAAGCCCTGGTCTAGATGATCTTCAAGGTCCACTGAAGATCGAAGTTTCTAGGATTCTTTCTATAACACTGAGCAGGTCTCCCAAAGCTTTTAAGTGTATTTTGGCTGATCATAGAACTAATTTTGTCCTTTAATAATGGGGTCAATGTTCAAAAGGACTTACAGATTAGTACAGAAAGTAGTATTTGAATTTTCAAATGTTTCTACTCTAAGCCCATTGTGCCAAATATCACTTCTCAGCTGATATGACCCTAAGCATCAGTCCAGGGTCTTTTTTTCTTCTTGCCAGGACATGAAAAGAAATGTCTTATCAACTTAGTTGTCCCACATTATTCCAGTAGTCTCAAACAGTTGCTGAGTGTTATACTACTTCTGGACCATGTCTGGGTTCCAGTTAAGAGGTGGCTGCATTCCTTACTGTTTAGAGGGTAATCTTCTATAAGTGGTTGTAAAAAAAAAATGGCTTCTATGTATTTTTAAAATGCTTTGGAATTCTGCTGTAAGGTGTGGTACAAGAGTGAATTTCCCCGTGAATCACTGAACTTATCTCCCCTCCCCACCCTCAAATTAAATAAACAAGCTATCATTATGAGTCAAAATATAAGGTCTTATTTATTTCATGGATTTGAACTAGACCCTAGGGAATCCATCTGGACTACATCTGTTCAATGTTCCTGCTATTCTTCTCATCTCTTTTCACAAAAGCTTTCCTGAAGTTGCAGTGAGAAGATGGTGCACCATGGGTAAAGCACTGTGCTTTGTTAATTCATCTCCATTTGATTCATATTTAATAAATTACTACTATATATGATCACAAGGATGACCCTAGAGTAATGCAATTTTCTGGCCACAGTAACCCTAAAAGGCTACCTACTAAATCCCAGGAGTGCTGTCTGCACTAGGGCATGGAATGCAACTGAAACCAATGAAGACATAGACCCCTGAAATAGGCACATGCAAAGGATTCTATGCTGAACTGTGGGGAGACAAGAAGGTAGTTGTCAAAGAATTTGTCATCTAGTAGGGGAGATACGAAATATATATATATGTATACACATATGTATATATATGTGAATAAATATAATATTACAAATGATACATTCTATATTTGAGCTATAACATCTAGCAGGCACAAATATGTGTGATTTTGGCAGGGTAGCAAACTCCCAATATAATGATTCTCTTCACCAAAACAGACTTGGGAAAATAAGTCTTAAGGAATTGTCTTTTTAAGGGATTTGTGGGGTCACTTGCCTATGCCTATCAAAGCAGGAGAGGTGAGAACTCAGGTCTTCCTAACCCCAAGCTTAGGACTCTATTCAGTATGCCATAGACCTTTTACTAATATATTATAAATAAAAAATAATTAGAATAAGATCAAAGTATAAGAAAGGTCTAAAGAAAGCACAAACAGATCAATGAGGGAAAGCACTTCCAGATGATTAAGGAAAAAAAAATAAAGGGAAGGATTCATGGAGGAGTTGGCACTGAGGATAGCTTTGGAGGAGGAAAAGAATTTCAAGAAGCAGCACTATGGGGGTGGAAAGAACAGGATATTCCACTGAAAGTCTGAGGAATAGTGGGAACAAAAAAACTGAGGCAGGTGAAGCGTTTACATTAGAGAATCACAAATAGTGAAGATTAGCTAAAAGATGGTGTGAAGGATAGGTCAAGGTCAGGCTGGAAACACTGGAATTGACTATGGAGCTCTATTCATAAAAAAGTTGCAAATGTTAGGGCTGACCCTAGAGGTTTATGAGTATCCAGAAAGAGAGTTTAAATGTTTATCCATTACACAGTGGATAGCCAATTAAGATTTTTTTTGGAAGGGCAATGACATGACTGGAATACATTAAGGAAATCACTCTGATGTTAAGGTGAAAGATGAATTAGAACAGGAATAAACTGGAAGCAATAAGAGTCATTAGGAGATGCTTTCTCAAAGGGCAAGAGAATGGAGGCTTAAACCAGGTTGGAGGCAGGAAAACTGAAAAGAAGATGGTCAATAAAATAGCTACAATGATAGTAGGACATCAATTGACTGAATGTGGACCAGGGTGAAGGAAAGGGAAGGATTGAATGAAGTTTCATGCCTGGGTAACTCTACCAACAGTGACATCATCAAACAGAAAAAGAAAAAGCTGAGAAGGGCAGATCTGGATGAAAAAATGGCAAGTTCAGTTTCAGACAGGCTGAGTATAAATCCCTGGCAGGACAACTTGGTGGAGATGTCCAGCAGGCATCTGGAAATGTAACACTGGAGCATTAAGAGAACAGAGCTAGAGAAAGATTTGCATAGAGGTGAAAACTAAGGTTACAGGAGTAAGAGATCTCCAAGGGAGTGGCTGTACAGAGAGAAGACAAAGGCAAAGGCAAGGCTTCATTAAAGGATGCCTCCACTTAGCATGCAGAAGGGGGAAAAGGAGACCCTTAAGAGAGCAAAGGTAGTCAGAGGGAAGTAGGAGAGCTGCTAACATCTGGATAGGAAGGGAGTAGAGGAAATCACTCTCAGCTTATACAGACCAACATGCAGCTTTCACACTTTTCTTTATCCAAATTCTGTCTTACACATTTTCAGATGCCCAAACACACCTACCACGTGGTATGTATGTTAGAAAAAGTTGTTGATCAGTCAATGAGCTATATTTTATTTAAAGGGTCCATTCTGTATTGTCCTTTTCCCTTCTAGAATACCAAGCCTCCCATCATCACCTCACTGCCTTCTCCACTGAGGCTAAAAACACTAGCTCCCCTTCATCTAGCATTTCACAGATTACAGAGTACAGAGACATCAGTTTTCAACCTAGCACTTCAGCATTCTGTTCAGCAAACTCTGCTTAGGATAGGTATAGAGGGAAAATGGAAAAGACAGACTCACTGAGCACAAGCCCTTTGCTATATGGCTGAAGGTGATCAAAAACAAAATATAAACAGGAGTATGGTGGCCTTGGTTGGCATGCACTGACTTGACTCTGATTCCCTAGAGCAGCTAGGTAATATAGAGAACAAAGCACTGAACTTGGAGTCACAAAGACCCAAGTTCAAATTCTGCCACTGATACCTATTAGCTGTGTGACCCTGGACAAATTACTTAACCTCTCAAAGCCCCTTTGGCCCATTCCAGATACTGCTCCTCTCCCTCCCCTCCAGCACATTAAGGTCAATTAGTCATTTAAATTGTGCAAACTATTTAAATAGAGTATGAAAGAATGGAAATGAGCAAGATGAACTGACACTGGGTTAGATCAATGATTTTTATCAGGATGGGGGGGGAGCTCCTCTTCCTGACTCAAAGCACAATACTTTTACTGAAGGTTTTGAGAAGGCTGATGACTTCCAGCTCCCTCAAACAATTGTTTATTAGGTACTTGATATATTTAAATTACAGATCAAGACTGGCAAAATAAAGAAAACCCCATAGCAAAGTAATGCAAAGGAATTTCAAGAGGCAGAGAACCCTAACCACTAAGGGGAATCAGGAAAAGCCTCACTAGGAGGTGGTACTTGATCTTCGCTTGGAAGGAAGTTAGGGATCAGAACATAACAGAGGTTAGAAAGCCAACATGATCAGATTAGGACTGTGCTTCAGGAAGACAAATCTGGCTGCAGCATGTCAAACTCATGGGGGAAGGATGGAGGGAGAAGTGGGGGGGGGGGAATCACTGCAGTGAAATATGAGGACTTCAAAGAGGATGGTGGCAGTGGGAATGAAGGAGAAGGATTTGTCTAAATCAGAAAAGAAAAGAAAGCATTTCTAAAATCATAACTTCAATGGGGTAAGGAGCTGATCTATTAAAAAATGCATTTTAGATATAACATTTCAGATACTACCTAAAGCAAGATGAAATTTAAAGATGTATGTTGTATTTTTATTTTTTAGCATTCAAACTATGTTTTTAAAATCAACAGGAACAAATCGACTTTGTTTTCCATTTACGACTTCAGTGCAATATGCAAATTACTAGAATAGTACAGAGAGCTATTTGTTTAGATGACAAAAAAAGCAAATAACAAAACAATAGCTATTAAATATGTTAATCATAGAAACTAAATTTCATTAAGTAGAATGCTACATAGGCCACGTTCTTCCATAAAATTAAAAGATATCAAAATTAAAAAATTCATCAAAGCAATTAATAGAGTCACTGAAGTAGCAAAAAACAAAATAAAGCCATACAATTATCAAGCTTTCTGTGTTTTACAGGAAAACCCAGGAGGAGGAGTTAGGAATCAAATTTCATTTATGGTAACAACAATATATTAGTATCTTAAAATTAATGTACCAAAGATTATAAAATTTTTTATGATAAAAATCCTAAGTAGAGAGATGGACAATAGTCATGACTGGGTTATATAAATATGGTAAAAAATTATGATATTATTCAAATTATCCATAGATTTCATGCTAAACCAAATAAATTAACAAAGGCATACCTTACTGCCTTAGTAAAAACAACAAAATCATTTGAAGAAATAAACTGTCAAAAATATCAGGAGATTAACTGCAAAAAAAGTAGGAACATGATGTTTCGTATTAACAGATTTCAAGTTTTAATACAAAACAATTCTATCAAAATCGGTACTCAACTTGAAAAATAAAATAGAACAGTGGAACAGATTGTATAAGACCTACAGAAGGTACCCAGCATCTAATCTCTGATAAACTCCTCTCAGAAGCAGATAAATCTAACCATAAAAGAAGGAAGAAAGAAGTTAAGGAAATGAGTAGAGGTTTAGGGAAGTCAAATATGATAAACCCCTGGAGAAAAATGAATGGGAATAGAAAGGAGTATACCTTTTTCTAAGCTGTACATTGTAACTTCACAAAAAAATGACCATGAATTAGGGCATAAAAACCTCATAAATAAATACAAACAAACAGAAATATTAAGTGCATCCTTTTCAGAACACAATGCAATAAAAATTTCATTCAATAAAGGGCCATGGAAAGCTAGATTAGAATTAATTGAAAATTAAATAATGTAATCTTAATGAATGGGTCAAAGAACAAACAATAGAAATAATCACTAATTTCATTAAAGAGAATGATAACAATGAAACAACATACCAAAATTTATGGAATGCTACTACCAAAGTAGTACTTAAGGGAAATTTTATGTTTACCTCAATAAAATAGAGATAGAGAAGACCAATGAATTTTGCATCCAATTTTAAAAAACTAAAAAAAATTAAAAATCCCTAAATATCAACATGAAAATCCTGAAAACTAAAGGAGAGATTAATAAAAATTGAAAGCAAAAGAATCATTGAATCAATCAATCAATCAATCAATCAATCAATGAATAAAACCAGGAGCTGCTTTTATGGGAAAAAACCAACAGATAAAAGGTTTCTTAATTTGTTTAAAAAAAGAAAACCAAATAACCAGTATCAAAATGCACTACCAATGAACATGAAATTACAGTAACTATTAGAAGCTATTTTGCCCAATTATATGCTAATAAATCTGACAAAGTAAAATGGATTAATATTTACAAAAATATGAATTGTCCAGATTAACAGAAGAGGAAATAAGATACTAAAATAACCCTATCTTTGAAAAAAGAAATTGAACAAGCTATAAATGAACTCCCTAAGGAAAAATATCCCCAGAATCAGATGGATTCACAAGTGAATTCAACAAAATATTTAAAGATATATAAACTGTCTGGAAATATTGGCAAAAATGGAATTTTACCAAATTCCTTTTATGACACAACTATGGTCCTGATACCGAAACTGGGAAGAAGAAAAACAGAGAAAGAAATTATGAAATAATTTTCCTAATGAATATTGATGAAAAATTTTAAATAAAATATTATAAAAGATGGGTGGGTAGGTGGTGCAGTGAGTAGAGCACCGGCCCTGGAATCAGAAGGAAAAGGACCTGAGTTCGGATCCGGCTTTAGACACTTCACACACAAACAAAAACCTAGCCATTTGACCTTGGGCAAGTTACTTAATCCCAATTGCCTCCAAAAAAAATATTATAAAAGAGAATACAGTGATATATCATGAAGATCACACAATATAACCAGATGAAATTTATATCAAGATTGCAGAGCTGGTTCAAAATTATGAAAACTATCAGCATAATTGACAAAGTTCATAAGAAAAACAACAAAATCATATACTACAGAAGAAGAAAAAGATTTTTGACAAAATGCAACACTCATTCCTATTAAAAACACTAGAAAACATAGGAATAAAAGGAGCTTTCCTTAAAATGGTAAGTAGTCGGCCAAGATGGCGGAGTAGAAACAGCTCATCCAAGCCACTCTGCCCCCAGATTCCCCCCAAACTATGTAAAAGGGGACTCTGAACAACTTCTGGAGCCCCAGCACCCACAGAACGACACAGAGAAGCTAACCTTCCGCTGAGGACAGCCCAGCAGCCCGGCAGGAAGGACCAGCGCAGCGGTCTGGGAGCCGGCAGCGCGCAACGTGCAGAGCGCAGGAAGTGGAGCTGAGGGGAGCCCAGGTCCCCGTGAGCCAAGGTTTTAGCCCCAGGGTGGCAGGGCCAGCAGCCGCCTGGAGGAACCCCAGAACACCAGCAGCCATGGCGACTCCAGAATTATCAACATAGACATGCCTAGGACAAAGTAAGAGGTTAGTGTCCTATGGACTTTGGGACCTGTATTTGGGGGAATGTGCCGGCTCCCTCCCCTGGGGGTTAGAAGCCGCTGAGGAGACATGCCATTTTGTAGTTTTCAGAGGCGGCTTCAGCTCCTGGCCTGTGAATTAATTGTAGGGAGATCCAGCGATCAATCTTGGGGGGTAATCACTCTTGCTTTAACCTCCCTGGATCTGGATTGTGATCTAGGGTGGAAGTCGTGGGTGGGTTTACAGCTTGCCAGAAACGGAAGTTGCCCCCCACACGTTTGGGACGAAAATTCCTCTACCTGGCCTTAAAGCCATAGTGTGGCAACAAGCCCAAAAGTCAGGTAATCAAGTGGCAACATGCCAAGGCAAAGGAAACAGAAAAATGCAACCCTAGACTCCTATTTTGGGGACACAGAGCACGAAAAGGACTGTGAGGTCAGAAGTCCTGCTCCAAAAGCCCCAGGGGAAAACATGAGCAGGTTACAAGCCATAGAGGACCTTAAGAAGGACTTTAAAAAATCAAATAAGAGAAGTGGAGGAAAAATTGGAAAGAGAAATGAGAAGGATGCAGGAAAAGTATGAAATGAGGGTCAACAGCCTGACTGAAGAAAAAAATACCTTAAAAAATAGACTAACTCAAATGGCAAAGGAGGCCCAAAAGGGCAATTGAGGAGAAGAATGCCTTAAAAAGTCGAATTTGCCAGATGGAAAAAGAATCTCAAAAGTTCACTGAGGAGATTCATTCCTTCAGAGTTAGACTAGAGCAAATGGAAGCTAATGACTTTATGAGAAATCAAGATGCTGTTAAGCAGATCCAAACAAATGAAAGAATAGAAGGCAATGTGAAATATCTCATGGGAAAAACCACTGACCTAGAGAATAGATCCAGGAGAGACAATTTAAAAATTATTGGACTACCTGAAAGCCATGATCAAGGAACCTAGAAATCACCCTTCAAGAAATTCTCAAGGAAAACTGCCCTGATGTTTTAGATCCAGAGGGCAAAACAGAGGTTGAAAGAATCCACCAATCACCTCGTGAAAAAGATCCCAAAAAGAAAACTCCCAGGAATATTATAGCCAGGTTCCAGAATCCCCAGATCAAGGAGAAAATACTATAAGCAGCCAGGAAGAAACAATTTCAATATTGTGGAAACACAAACAGAATAGCCCAGGACCTGGCAGCTTCTACACTGAGGGATCGAAGGGCATGGATTATGATATTCCAGAGAGCAAAAGAACTGAGAATGAACCCACGGGTCACCTACCCAGCAAAACTGAGTATTTTGTTTCAGTGGAAAATATGGTCATTCAGTGGAATAGAGGACTTTCAAGCATTCTTGAAGAAAAAACAAGAATTGAATAGAAAATTTGACATCCAGACGCAAGAAGTAAGAGATGCCTGAGAAGGTAATCAGGGAAAAGAAATCAAAAGGAACTTATCAAAGTTGAACTATTTACATTCCTATATGGAAAAACAATAACTGTGAGTGATGATATCTTTCTCACTATGAAAATAATGGAAGAAGGGTGTGTGGTCATATGAATACATATGTGAATGTATGTGTATATGGATAGAGGGCATAGGTTGAATTTGTTGGGAAGGGAGAATACTCAAGGGATGAAATTATGAGGTGAGAGAGGAAAGTGGCAAGAGGAGATGGGGAGAGACAGGGTAGGGTAAACTATCTCATGTAGAAGAAGCAAGGGGAAGTGGTTGCAAGGGAGGAGGAGAATAGGAAGGGAAAAAAGGCAAAACCACATTCTCATTGAATTTGGTTCAGGGAGAGAATGACATACATACTAAATGGGATATCTCAACCTGCAGCAGAATAGGGGGAAGGGGGATGAGAGGAGGGATGATGGATGGGAGGGCATCCTTGGGGGGAGGGGAGGTTGGAAGTACCCACTATAGAAGAGGGACAGGATCATGTGGGGAATGGACCAGGTGGGGGGTGGGATGAGTGGGAGGGAATTATAAGCAGCCTTGTACAATATATCTACTATGATAATGTTTTGCATAGCTAGACATGTACAGCATATACTGAATTACTTATCTCCCCAGAGGGAATGGGTGACAAGGGAGGAAGGAAATGGATCTGAAATTCGAGGTCTTAAGATTAAATGTTTCAAATATATATAAAAAATTGTAAGTAGTCAATCTAAAACCCATCAGCAAGTATTATCTGTAAAGGGGATAAGCTAGAAGCCTTCGAAATAAGATTAGGGATGAAGCTTGAATGTCTACTTATCACCACTCTTATTCAATATGGTACTAGAAATGCTAACTATAGCAATAAGACAAGAAAAAGAAATTTCAAGAATTAGAATAGACAATGAGTAAACAAAACTATCACTCCATGCAGATGATACGATGCTAAGAGAATCCTAGAGAATTATCTAAAAAAAAAAACCATTTGAAAGAATTAACAACTGAAGTAAAGTTGCAAAATACAAAATAAATTCACATAAATCATTAATATCTGTATATATATTACCAACAAAATCCAGCAGAAAGAGATAGAAATTCCATTTAAAAATAAATGCAGACAATATAAAATACTTGCGAATCTACCTGCCAAGAGAAACCCAGGAACCATATGAACAAAATAACAAAAACCTTTTCACAGCAATAAAGAACAAAATTCATCTGGAAGAACAAAAGTCCAAGAATATCAAAGGAATCAATAAAAAAATGTAAAGGAAGGAGGCTTACCAGTACCAGATTTCAAACTATGCATATCACAAAGTGATACTCATGAAAACAATCTGGTACTGGCTAAGAAACAGACTGGTGGATCTATAGTAAGAAATAAGAGTGGTGGATCTATAGAATAGATTAGATACACAATACATAGTAGTAAATGGCCACAGTAATCTAATTTTTGAAAAACCCAAAGATCCAAGCTTTTGAGACAAGAATTCATTCATTATCTAACAAAAATTGCTTGGGAAAACTGGAAAGCAATTTGGCAGAAACTAGGCATAGAACAAGATCTCACACCATATACCAAAATAAGGTCAAAATGGGTACATGATTTAGACATAAAGAATGATATCACAAGCAAATTAGGGGAGCATGGAAAATTCTGTCATATCTGTGGATAAAGGAAGAATTTATGGTCAGACAAGAGAGAGGATCAGAGGAAGTAAAATGGTTAATTTTGATTACATTAAACTAAAGAGGTTTTTTTTTTTTTCTTTTTTGGAGGGCAATTGGGGTTAAGTAACTTGCCCAAGGTCACACAGCTAGGTTTTTTGTTTGTGTGTGTTAAGTGTTGGAGGCGGGATGCAGGTCCTTCTGACTCCAGGGACAGCGCTCTACTCACTGCGCCACCTAGCCGCCCCAAACTAAAAAGGTTTTGCACAAATAAAAGCAATGCATCCAAGATTAGAAAGAAAGCAGGGAAGCTAGGAAAAAAAACAAATTATAGTAAGCTTCTTTGATAAAGGCCTCATTTCTAAAATATAAGGGAACTGAGTCAAATTTATAAAAATAGAATTCATTCCCCAATTGATAGTCAAAGGATATGAACAGGTAATTTTCAGAAGAAGAAATCAAAGCTATCTATGGTCACATGAAAGAATGCTTTAAATCATTATTGATTAGATAAATGCAAATGTAAGTCACTCTGACCCCATACCTATCAGATTGGTTAATGTGACAGGAAAGTAAAATGACATGCTGGAGGGGATTATGAGAAAATTGAGACACTAATGCACTGTTGGTGGAGTTGTGAACTGGTCTACCCATTCTGAAGAAGAATTTGGAACTATGCCCAAAGAGTGATAATACTGTGTCTACCCTTTGATTCTGCACTACCACTACTAGGCCTGTATCCTAAAAAAAAAATCAAAGAAAAAGGAAAAGAATTTGCATGTACAAAAATATTTATAGTAGCTCCTTTTGTGGTAGCAAAGAATTTGAAATTGAGGGGATGCCCATCAGTTGTGGAATGGCTAACAAGTTGTGGTATATGATTGTGACGAAATGACAAGCAAGATGGTTTCAGAAAAACCTGGGAATGTGATGCAGAGTGAGAGGAGCAGAACCAAAGACAACATTATGCAGAGTAACAGCAATTTTGTATGATCATCAACTGTGAGTGAATTGATTATTCTGATCAACTCAATGATCCAATGTAATTCCGAAGGATTTACAATGAAAAATTCTATCCACCTCCAGAGAGAGAACTGATGAAGTCTGAGTGTAAACTGAAGTATAATTTTTTCAATTTAATTTTTCTTGCTTTTTTTGTATCATGGCTAATTTGGAAATATATTTTGCATCTCGTCACATGTATAACTGATGTCACATTTCTTGCCTTCTCAATGGGTATGGGAAGGACAGGAGGGATGGAGAGAATTTGGAATTCAGAATTTCTTAAAAATGAATGTTAAAAATAAATAACAACTTAATGTCACTTTTCTGTAGGAGGCCTTTATTAATCCCCTCAAACCTTCTTACTGTCTGCTCTCAGCTTATACCTTCTATCTTGCCTGCATATAACTTGCCTGTACCTCATTATTTATATATTATCTCTCCCATTAGAATAGAAGGTCTTTGGGAGGAGAGACAGTTTTTGCCTTACTCTGTATCCCCAACACTTAGCACAATGCAGTGCCTGGACCACAGTAAATGCTTAATAAATACTTGTTGACTAATATAGGGGAAAGAGTGCTCAATGGATTCGGAATCTGAGAACCTAGACCTGAACCTAGGTTTGGCCATTAACTCTTAGAGATTTTGAGTAAATCAACAAGGCTTCCTGGACCTCAGTTTTCTCATGTATAGAAGAAGGCAGTGGGCTAGATGTACTCTAAGAAGTCTCTTTCAGATCTACATTTATAGTTCACGAGGAATGACAAATGTGAACAATTCACAGAAACATGTTAAGACTTGTAGGAAGTGATACAGATTAAGAAAGCAGAGATGAACAAAATAATCTATACAGTGGCTACAGCCTAAATAATGTCAACATTGAGAGGCATTCAAACTCTGATCAAACACAAGGGTCAAAGTCTATCCCATCCTTTCAGCTGGGAATCAGAAGATGACTGTTTTAAGGGAAGCACTTTGGAAAGCAGTCTGTTTGTGTGTTTGTTGGGAAGTGTTTATTGTGTCAAAACAAAAGGTATCAATACATTCAAGAAAAAAATTTAAATACCAGAAGCCACACTAACATATGGTTTCAAATGCTCTGAAATAACTTATTAGCACTGTAAATAGATTTTCCTTGATCTACTTTCTGGATTTTTTTCCTGCTATTACAAAGTGCCATATGTTGTGCAAAGTACCTTCAATATAGAGTTGGGAGAGCTAGGTTTGAAGACTGCCTCCCACATTTTACCGGCTGTGCAACAATGCCCGGTCACTTAATCTCTGAGCCTCCTCAACTTCCTCATCTGTAAAAAGAAGATGTCAACATCTTCCCTGGCTGCATCCCAGTGTTGTTGTGTGCTGTAAACTTTATATCACTATATAAACATGCATTATGATTGGCTGTCAACATCTCTACAGAGTTTTTCTTTTCCTCCTCAGCACTGATTTTCAGGCTTAAAAAAAAGCTCAAACTGCTTTGGTTTGCTTTAATATGTGAAATATTACATCAATGAATGCTTATATTTAGACGACAATATACATTAAAGTATCTCCTGTGTTTAGTGATTTTTCCTACAGAAGCTGGCTGCTTCATCAGCTGGACTGTATTTCTGCTTCTGCAGAAAGCAAGATAAAACTGCAAAAACATTTGTTATCTGGCTTTAATAGGTCAATGGTCCCATGGTAAAAGTGTTATCGACATTGAATTGGGAAAGAAAGATGGATTCACATCTTGTCTCCCAAAAGTCCTAGACTCAGCCTCAGTTTCCTCCTTTGTAAAATAGGGCAATAAAGACACCCAGCTGACAAGCTTACAGTAAGGATCAAGATAACATATGTTAAGTGCTTCACAAACTTTAAATTACCATATAAATGTCATCTAAAATGACCATTATTCATATGGAGTTTTTAAAAAAAAGAATGTGAGGAGGCAAATAATGCTTAAAGTCAGTGCAAATTAAGATACTTTTCCTCTTCCTCTTAGCCAGTAGCTCCTAATTTCTTAAGTTTAAAGCATTCATCTTGATTGAATATGAGAGAATCTTTGTCACCCTTGAACCCTAAGTCAGAAACTTAATGAAGATCAAAAGGGCTCACTCACTGCACATGCCAACAGAAGGGCTCTTGGGAGGTGTGGTCTACAAAGCAGTCACCATTTTATATGGAGCATTACAAGGGTGACAGCAACACAAAATAAAGTAAAACCATTACAGACATGGCAGGTGAATTGGCAGCACACAGAGCAACGCCGCAGAGGACAGGGGAAAGTCAGCTCATCATGAAACATGGCACCTTTCCTAATCAAAAGCGATGCTACTGACCTGGTGCTACAATTTTGTCTGTAGTGGGGGCTGCCTGGGGATGAACCACTGGCACCCCACCTTGCTCTCTTTGGCCAGTGATCACACTTCCCAGGTAGTAAGCTGGGGTCAGGGAAGCAGTCTCTTTGCAAAGCTAATTTACCCCCAAGGGAGTGGGACCTCACAAGTATAACCTCCTCTGTCATCAACCAAGCTAACAGATCCAATCACACTGACCAGACTGCAGGATAAAAGAAGCACTGAAATTAAACATCCTCATTATGAGGCCAAGTGTCTTAAAATTTCAAAGGCTATGGGATGACTTTAATATTTATCTGCCAAACAGTATGGGGCTGTGTTTGTACTATCTTCAGCAGTCCTCTAGAAGTTCCTACAGTCCCTCGATACCCAGATGTCCCAGGGTGGCTACCGTTCTCATCAATTCAATTAAAATCATTTTAATTCAACAAGCATTTATGAAGTGCCTCCTATGTACAAGGGACTATGCAGTATCAATACATACAAATACTATAGTCATCGCTTTCTCAGATCAGACAGAACAGGGAGTGGTTAGTACAATGGTCAAAGTAAACATTACAGCATAAAAAAGAACGGATAAAGATGAGAAGACATTGTATATGATTATAATAGCTCCAATCCAAATTGCTTAAACAGGTTGCTAATATGAAAAAAAAATGAAAAGTGGGCAAAAATAGGACCACTGACAGCTGGTGTTATAACCACTATTATAACTGAGGCAAAACAGTATTCAAAATAAAGAGGCAGAAGGAACCCAGAAACTACCTTGGCAAATACATAATCTCCTTGTCAAGCAGAGATACATGACAGAGGAAAACAAGGCCTCTTAGAGCAGGAGTTCATGGATAAAACAATACAGAGGAAGATGACTAGAGACAAGGATCAGTACTGATTTATAAAATACTATGAAACAGTCCAGGATTTTATATCACTTTATATAGTGATATAAAGTTTACAACACACAATAAGGTGACTGCCTTGTAGACCATACCTCCCATTTTTTTCCCCTGAATCAGCAGAGCTCTTTGCATGAGATCCAATTAAACCAGATTATTTGGGGAAATCTACATGTGCAATCAAAGGAACAAACAGATATGAAATGGAATGGAGCCTCTAGCCTTTTTACTGGTGTATTCAGGTTGGGACTAATAATAAAACCACTACATGTAGACTCTACCACCTCAATTATGATTCTGCCATTTTTATTATGCGAAAACATAGCTTCCTGTAAGAAGATGGAATCAGAAAAAGTGGTCAGACCTGCACAGATACAGAAGAAAGAATTCCCATTTATTTCATTATGCCATTTCATAAAAGTACTCAAGGATCTCTGGATAATCTCAAAATGGCTCAAGAATCTTCCTTTCCTCCCAAAAGTAAACTGATCATGGATTAAAAAAGGTGACCTGGGAGGCATCAAAAACTACCAACTCATACACCTTCTTTCTCATCCCTTCAAAGTCTTTATGAGAATGTCCTGTGTATAAATCTAAGGCAGTCAGACTGAGTACATTGAAGAGACCAGTTTTACCAGTGACTAGATGTTATAGAAAATATTAAACCATATATACATACACACATCATTTTTGGGTAACAATCATTTTACTAGTAAGGCCAGCAGGCTATTAAAAGGATGGCCATTGGGCAGTCTTACTTAGACCAAAGACAATCATGGCAGTGGGCTGACAATTTATATGCTCTTCCAATGAGGGCTGATGTCACCCATCATCATGCCACCTTTGACCAGAGAAAATATCTCTGGACCAGAATACTGCCAGCCTTGGGCTATAAGACAAAAGGATCTGTCTTTACCTGAGCTCGAGTAGAACACAATGGGCTTCCCCACCTTAGATTAAATTCCTTGTAAGACTGACCAATATGAGGAGAGTTAATGCACTTTCATTATCAGTAATGTCATTCAAAAGACACAACTCATTAAAATCAGGACTTTGGAAAAAGGGAAGAGTTCAGCATTTCTCACATAGCTGCCTAGTCTTAGCAATCAGTCTCATCTCCCTACTAGACTAGAAGCCATCACCTATGTCAGGCATTCTGACCATGCTTCTTATACATCTCTACCTATAAAATGACATTTGCCTCTGGGATCATTTGAAGAAGGTATATCTTTATACCATTTTGGCAGACCAGGATTTGAGGAAAGTTGGGGGAGGGGGAAAGTTGCTGAGATAAAAGTTTTGAGTAATAGCAGCTTCCTTCACCTCCTGAACTCTGGAGTACTCCCTAGGCTGTGTCCCCACCCCCATCTTCCACCTTATCCAACCCCTAGCCTCTAAGATTTGCTATGGCACAAATAAAGGAGCTGGTACTGTAAACTTCCAAACCATCTGGTGGTGGCAGAGCCCACAAAATGGACTGAGATGGGATTGGTTTGTTTGCTAGATGAGAAAGAAGTAGCAGAATTACAGAAAACCATATTTTACTATAAAGTGCTATGAGATTCACAGAGAGCATGGAAATCGAGAGTAAGCATAATGTGTCTATTTCAATGTAGAATTCCATTCTAGTCTTCAAATGACTCTTAGACTTTAGATATCTGAATTAAAGACACAAAAAGGCAAAACATTCTTCTCAGCTATGGCTGGGCAGTCACAAAATGTAAAAAGGCTTTCACTCATATTTAATACTCATCTTGCTTCATAACTTTGAAAAAAGTGAGTCAAAAGAAATGATTCTATGGACTCCAAAAATGACTATAACGTTTTCTTCACCCAACTTTAGAATTAAGACATCAGTTCTCAGGGCGGCTAGGTGGCACAGTAAGTAGAGCTCCAGCCCTGGAGTCAGGAGGACCTGAGTTTGGATCTGACCTCAGACACTTAACACACACACACACACACACACACACACACACACACACACACACACACCTAGTCGTGTGACCTCGGGCAAGTTACTTAACCCCAATTGCCCTCCAAAAAGCAAAATAATAATAATAATAAACAAATCAGTTCTCTCCCCTTATCCCCATACCTTTTCATCACCCTTATAAGTAAAAGAGCCAGTGTATAAAGAATAAGAAATGAATGAAGAACGTAAGTAAAATAATTTGATCTTAAGCTAGGATTTGGATTTAGTAAGCCAAGAGCCAAGGTTCCTTCTCAGCATCCATTCCCTCTCCTTCACCTAAGCCCTGAATCTCTTCTCGGCTCCAAAATCCCAGGAGTCCTAAAGCACACTCCACTCCCCAGGTGAACTTCAAACCCTCCCCTAGTCTCTCTGATGCTCATATGTCAAGGGGAGTAGAAAGAAAGGAGGAAGCAGGAGCTGAAAGAGTCAAGGGTAACAGACAAAAGATCCTAAAGCTAATCTTTAAAGAAATGTGAATGAAAAAGAAAAGAATATTCTTCTTTGTTCAATGACAACTGGAGGGTCCCTTTAGGGAACCTATGTGAGAGCTAAGATGTTCACTGGAGAAGCAGCAATCAAAGGTCACCCCGTTCTGCCATTTACTCACAAAGAAACCCAAACAGGAAGGTGAGCAGTCATTCAGTGACTGACTGGGCTGCCAAGCTCCAGAATGTGTTCACAGGTGATGAAATGGGCCCTTGAAGCACAAACATCTTTCACAATATCAAACCAAAACCCCCAATTACAGAATTTGTTCAGAATATCGTCCGACATTAATTTTTACCGAAAGAATAGCAAAACAAATCACTGTAACACTCTAGGGCAAGTAACAGTCATGCTCCATGATCAGGACTAAGGCATGTCTCCAGAACTAAAGAGCTTCTGTTAACCCTGGAAAGGAACTTCCATTAGATCTAAAACAAATATGCCTAGTTAGGTGCTCACCCGAACCATCCCTACCCCACAAATCATTTCTTTGGGGGATAGGTGCCATCTCAAGTATTATGTGCTCAATAAATATTGCTGAATCAGTGATGTCCTCAAGGAAATGCTGTTAAGCTTCCTGCTGAGCTACCATTCCCCCTGTTCTTGCAATGAAACTTTTGAGCGTCTGTTTGTGTTACCCAGCACTTACTTATTATTAAATACCATTTCTCTCTTTCTAAATTAGACTTTGGATAAGGATCGACCATACTTTCAAGATTACTTTTTTTAAAAATGAAATGTTATGGGGCGGCTAGGTGGCGCAGTGAGTGGAGCGCCGGCCCAGGAGTCAGAAGGGCCTGAGTTCGGATCCGGCCTCAGACACTTAACACACACAAACAAAATCCTAGCCGTGTGACCTTGGGCAAGTTACTTAACCCCAACTGCCATCCAAAAAGCAAAAAAAAAACCAAAACCAAAAATGAAATGTTACTGGGAATTTCCTGGGGCATGGAGTACAGGGAGGGGGTGAGGGTGGGATCACAGACACCCCTCCCATACATTAAAGAGGATCATGAAACTGGTGGTGGCAGCAGTAAGCTGGATACTAGGTAAAAGCCCCATTAATTAATATCATCAATCCACTTCTGGACTTTCTCTTTACGTTCTCCCTCCTTCCAGGCTTGAAAATTAACTATGGTATCAAAAGACAACATAGTCTTTATTTTTGGTAGCTGAGTGATGTGTATATAGGTAAGAGATAAGCAAGTTAACCTTAGAAAAAAAAAGAATATCAACTCTCTGAAGGCAGGGACTCTAGGGTTTGTCTCTGTATTCTCTGGCACCAATTAGGTGCTCAATAAATGCTTCCTGAATTGAATGACACTGCATGAACCCTTAGGAACCTATCAATGGTTATACTCTTGAGGAATCCCATGAATTACTGATACTCCAAATGAACAATAAGGTCCCCTCACAATAAAATGAATTATTTCCTTCTGTATTCATATATGTTTTAGCTTTAAAAGGTAGTTGGGCTTCTTGCCACTCTGAAGTGCTCTCAATTACCCTTACTAATTGGGTGGGAAGAGGCCAGAAAATTATTCATATTTGGCTCTGGAAAGAACTAGGTAATAAATATCCTCCTTTCACTCACCTCCAGAAGCTGAATAATTCATTAGCAAATCCCAGGCTACAAGCAAAAGTGAGAAGACTCTTGACCTATTGTACAGAATGGCAAGCACTAAGAGCTGTCTAGAAGATGTTCGGAGCAAAAGCTATAAATGGCATAGAATTCAAGGGTCTAAACTGGTTAAATATGAAAAATGGGTGGGGGGGAAGAGAGGAGAGACTATACATAGACTGTGAATAGATTCCCTCCTCAAGAATCTCAAACTGACTCTGGAATATCTTTTCTGTTCCAACTGGTGAATGGTGCCATTTTGAATGGAACAGTTCAATACAAAAAATATCAATGTAGGACTGTGCACAAAGAACAACACCATTCACAGAGATACAAAGACCAAAATGGAGCCTGCCCTCAATGTGTTTACATTCTCTTCCTTCATTATAGGTTCTTTCCTATAATCTCACCTTTTCCATTCTGGGAAATGTTAAATAGAATCAAGCAGCTTCCAGTCATTTCATTATTTCCAAGAAATCATTCAGTGAACTGACCTGCATCTTCTTGAATGAAGATTTTGGGGGGGGGAATTCATTTTGAATGGCTTCTTTCACTAAGAATTCAAACACAAGGCATATTCCTCTTTCTCTCCTCTTTCAGTTTCTAAAACAGCCATTCATTCATCCCCAAATAAATTAATAAACAGATGAGTGAGCTCTTAGAATAAGTGGGTATTTGCAACTTTTTTTCATGGTCCCTTTCCCACTGAAAAAAATCTTTCCAGAGGTTGAATTCCATATCTCCTTTTCCATTTGGGGGAGGTAAGCTTATTTGGCCAACTTGTTTCAGAGATAGGGGCAGCCTGGGCAAAGGAAAATAAAAGACAACAAATCACACTTTAAAACAAGGAATGCAAGTCATTAACTGAAGCAGGGGAAGAAACAGAAGAAAAGGAGAAAGTTATGTTGGATATAACAAGGTTTCTTTGATGTTAGGGAGTAGGTGGTTGAAGATTAACCAAGCAAGAAGGATAATAAGGCAAAACAGGCTTTGAAATTATTTGGGACAGGATGACAAATCAGACACACGAACTCAGGTCACAGGTTGGGAATGAAAGCCCCTCCTGCCCATCCTACCCCTTGGTGTGAGAAAAAGATTTATTATGAAGCTTATAAACACCATTGGTGATTTTGCTCTGGGCTTTTTTCAAGGGCCTTATTACTATACTCAGCATTCTTAGCTAAGTTATGGCTGAGTTATTCCCCTGGCTAATAAAACACAGAATATAACAAGGGAAATAGGAAATGAAGTTTGTGGAAAATGTGACAAAACTGTCCACCACAAGTAAAAATCAATAATTTTCTGTACCAGACAGGAAGATACTGCCCTAGCATGACTCCGTTTTCCCCGCTAAACCCTATTTATAAAGAAACTGTATTTAAACTCAGTAGGGGTACCCCACTCTAGTCACCATTACTGGATGCCTCCATAGCAACCCCACTGTGAGAGAACAACTCTCAGATATTTCCATATGGACAACACATTATGCACCTACCTCCTCCCATTGTAGGCAGAATCCTTGCTCTAAGGAAATTCCACTGGTATGGGTGGATTTCTCTATAGATGCTTGGCTATAACAACTTTTCTTCACTCCTTTACATCATTCAATCAATAAGCATTATTAAGTATCGTCACTGTAAAGTGCTAGGTGCTATTGACACAAAGACAAAATAAAATAATCCCTGCCCTCAAGGAACTTACATTCTACCTGGGGAGATAATATGTACCAAAGTGATGATGATGGTGGTGGTGATGATGGTGGTGGTTGTGGTAGCTAATGTTTATACAGCACTTTAAGGTTTGCAAAACTGTGCCACAAGGCATTTGAGGGAGTGAAGGGGAAGAAGAACTGATAAATGGGGATATCTCTTAAGTCTCCATAGAGAAGGGGATTCACTTTACAAACTAAGATATTCCACTTTGGCCCTAATGGAGCTATTTCATGAATGCTACTGTGAATACTCACAGTTTGAGGGAGGTGTTGGTTAGGTTCATGTGTTGGGCGTTGTGGTGGAAAAAATATTGCATTTGAATTTGAAAACACAGGGGTTCATGTGCTGCCTCTAACTAGCATGATGGAAGGACCAGAATCAGAGGATCTCAGTAGGAAGGAATTTCAGAGGTCACTAAGCCCAACTACATCCCTGAGGCATGAATCCTGTTCCACGGTATCCCTTACAAAGGGTCATCCATCCCAACCTTTGTTTGCTCACTAGTCTAAGAGAGAAAAGGAGCCATTCCCACTCTTCTGAGACAGCTTGACTGGTTAAAAGTTCTTTAAATTCAGAAACAATTTGCCTGCTTGTAACCCCCACTCACTGGTCTTAGACTACATAAATTCTGCTTCGAGACCACCTATGGCATTTCATATTTTGCAGTCAATATCCAGCAACTTATGGTTCCTCTTAATTCAGTTACCAAAGTGGTCAGGAAGTTAACAACCTGATGCTAGGCATCAGATTTTCTTCTCTGAATTACAATGATTACAAACACTGTGTTTTTGATGATAGGATGATAAGAATTAGAACTGGAAGGGCAGCTAGGTGCTGCAGTGAGTAAGAGCGCTTGGCCCCAGAGTCGGGAGGACCAGGGATCGGTTCTGGCCTCAGAAAATTAGCAACCACGAGTAAAATAACTAGCCATGTAACCCTGAGCAAGTTACTTAACTCCAATTGCTTTAAAAAAATTAGAACTGGAAAGGTCCTCAGAGCCCACCCTCCTCAACTCTAAAGCATGATTGTCATATAAATGGAAAAAAAAACTTTTTAAAATTTCCTACTAGAATAATAGCTTGCCCTATGTCACAGACAGTAACAGTCAGTAAATACCATCACAGACACCAAGTCACAGCACCAAATAACTAGTAGCTAGCATTTATATGGGGTTTGGAGGTTTGAGAAGTATTTAACAAGTATTACCTCATTTCTCCCTTCCTCTTCCTAAACAATCCAGGGAAGCAGGTGCTGTTAACCTCTTTTTACAGATAAGGAAATTGCAGCAGACAGAGGTTAAGAAACTTGCCCAAGGTAACGCAGCTAATAACATGTCTGAATCTGAATTTGAACTCAGGCGTTCCTGTTAAGTCCAATGATGTATCCACTGAGGAACCAAGATGTCTCATCAGTTGCCAGAAAGCCATAGATGATAGCCTTCCTGAGAAGCAGACTATCCTACTGAAAAGAACTCTAGATATGGAGTCAGAAGACCTTGGTTCAAATCCTGCTTCTACAGGCATTCTCCCACATTAGTGACCCTGGAACTTAACCAAACAAGACCTCAGTTTTATCTCCTATAAAATGGGATTTTGAGCAAGATGGCCTCTTACTTTCCTTCCAACTTTAAATTTATGATGCTACAATTACAGAAATAAATAAATTCTCGCAAGGTTTTATCTTATATAAGCACAGCAATGCTACCAATGGAAATAAAATGGAAAGGGAAATTTAGCCTCTTTTCCAACCTTTTAAAAAATTTTTTTTAATTAAACAAATGCTTTATTAACTTCTAGTTTACATCATTCATTTCCGCCAGATTTTGAGTTACAATTTTTTCCCCCGTTTTTCCCCTACCCACCATCCCAGAATAGCAGTCCCACAAGATATCCCTTCCTACAATCTGCTCTCTCCCATATCTTCTCCCATATCCCCTTTGACTTTTCCATTAGAGCAAAGTGAATCTCTGTGCCCCAATGCCTCACATCTTATCTCCCAATTACATGCAAAAGAGTATTGATAATAGTATTTATATATATTTGAAACATTTAATTTTAAGACCTTGAATTTCAGATCCATTCCCTTCCTCCCTTGCCACCCATTTCCTCTGGGAAGATAAGTAATTCAGTATATGTTGTACATGTACAGCTATGCAAAATATTACCATAGTAGATATATTGGACAAGGCTGCTTATAATTCCCTCCCACCCATCCCACCCCCCCACCTGGTCCATTCCAGACTTGAACTTGTCCCTCTTCTATAGTGGGTACTTCCAACTTCCCCTCCCCCCAAGAATGCAGTCCCATCCATCATCCCTCCTCTCATGCCCCTTCCCCCTATTCTGCTGCAGGTTGAGATATCCCATTTAGTATGTATGTCATTCTCTCCCTGAACCAAATTCAATGAGAATATGGTTTTGCCTTTTTGCCTTCCTATTCTTCCACTCCCCTGCAGCCGCTTCCCCTTGCTTCTTCTACATGAGATAGTTTACCCTACCCTGTCTCTCCCCATCTCCTGTTGCCACTTTCCTCTCTCACCTCATCATTTCACCCCTTGAGTATCCTCCCTTCCCAACAAACTCAAACTATGCCATCTATCCATGTATAACTGTAAACATAGGTACACACATTCACATATGTATTCATATGACCATACACCCTTCTTCCATTATTTTCATACTGAGAAAGGTTTCATCAGTCACAGTTATTGTTTTTCCATGTAGGAATGTAAATAGGTCAACTTTGATAAGTTCCTTTTGATTTCTTTTCCCTGATTACCTTCTCAGGCATCTCTTCCTTCTTGTGTCTGGATGTCAAATTTTCTATTCAACTCTGGGTTTTTCCTCAAGAATGCTTGAAAGTCCTCTATTCCACTGAATGACCATATTTTCCCCTGAAACAAAATACTCAGTTTTGCTGGTAGGTGACCCTTGGGTTCATTCCCAGTTCTTTTGCCCTCTGGAATATCATATTCCATGCCCTTCGATCCCTCAGTGTAGAAGCTGCCAGGTCCTGGGCTATTCTGATTGTGTTTCACAATATTGAAATTGTTTCTTCCTGGCTGCTTGTAGTATTTTCTCCTTGATCTGGGGATTCTGGAACCTGGCTATAATATTCCTGGGAGTTTTCTTTTTAGGATCTTTTTCAGGAGGTGATCTGTAGATTCTTTCAACCTCTATTTTGCCCTCTGGGTCTAAAACAACAGGGCAATTTTCCTTAAGAATTTCTTGAAGGGTGATTTCTAGGTTCTTTCTTTGGTCATGGCTTTCAGGTAGTCCAATAATTTTTAAATTGTCTCTCCTGGATCTATTTTCCAGGTCAGTGGTTTTTCCCATGAGATATTTCGCATTGCTTTCTATTCTTTCATTTGTTTGGATCTGCTTAACAGCATCTTGATTTCTCATAAAGTCATTAGCTTCCATTTGCTCCAGTCTAACTCTGAAGGAATGTATCTCCTCAGTGAGCTTCTGAGATTCTTTTTCCATCTTTCCATTCGAATTTTTAAGGCATTCTTCTCCTCATTGCCCTTTTGGGCCTCCTTTGCCATTTGAGTTAGTCTAATTTTTAAGGTGTTGTTTTCCTCAGTCAAGCTGTTGACCCTCATTTCATACTTTTCCTGTATCCTTCTCATTTCTCTTTCCAATTTTTCCTCCACTTCTCTTATTTGATTTTTAAAGTCCTTCTTAAGGTCCTCTATGGCCTGTAACCCGCTCATATTTTGCTTTGGGGCTTTTGGAGCAGGATTTCTGACCTCACAGTCCTCTTCCTGTTCCCTGCTTCGATCCTCTTTGCCCCCAAAATAGGAGTCTAAGGTTGCATTTTTCTGTTTATTTTGTTTCCTTTGCCTTGACATATTGCCACTTAATTACTTGACTTTTGGGCTTGTTGCCATAGTAGGACTCTGCCACTAGACAGGAGAGCTTTTGTCCCAAACGCTGGGGTCTTCACAGCTTTCTGGCAAGCTGGATACCTACCCCAGACCTCCCCCGCCGAGATGACAATCCAGATCCAGGGAGGTTAAAGCAAAAGCGATTAACCCCCAGACTGATAGCTGGATCTCCCTACAGTTTGCAGGCCAGGAGCTGGAGCTGCCACTGAAAACTACAAAATGGCATGTCTCCTCAGCAGCTTCTAGCCCCCAGGGGAGGAAGCCGATGCCTTCCCCAAATACTGGTCCCAAAGCCCATAGAGCACTAACCTCTCACTTTGTCCTAGGCATATCTGAGTTGATAATTCTGGAATCTCCACAGCTGCTGGTATTCTGGGGTCCCTTCAGCCAGCTGCTGGCCCGGCCACCCTGGGGCTAAAACTGCGGGTCACGCGGACCTGGGCTCGGCTCTCCGCGTGCTGCACTGCCAGCTCCCAGAGCACTGCACTGGTCCTTCCTGCAGTGCTGCTGGGCTGTTCTCAGTGAGAGGTTAGCTTCTCTGTGTCGTTCTGTGGGTGCTGGGGCTCCAGAAGTTGTTCAGAGTCCCCTTTTACATAGTTTGGAGGTAATCTGGGGGGAGAGAGCCTTGGACGTGCTGTTTCTACTCCACCATCTTGGCTCTGCCCCAACCTTTTTTCCTTTCCTTTGCTTGGTATCAGGGGAAAGGAAAAAAAGAAAATAAAGAGGGAAAAGTTGGAAGGAACCTGCTTTGAAAAGTCACTTCAATCAAATCTCTACCCTTAAGGACTTAAATATGAAAATTATGCTATCAGAAAGCTTAAGCAACATAAACATCTCCAAGACACAAGCTGGAGAGGAAAGGGTTCTCGGTTAGAATCCTCAGACCTGGGACACCCACTGTCTGTGGGAGCCCAAACAACTCATCTCAACATTCAACCTCAGAACCTTACCTGGAAAAAGTTAGTTAACACTTGCTTACCTTTTCTCACAGAGCAGTTGTGACTAAAGCCTGTTAATCTAAAAGTGCTGTATGAATGAGCTATCATTATTACCTGAATTAATAATATTCACTAATAAATACAGAGAGCTATTTTTCTGGGATCAAAGAGGCAAGCAGACTCCTATTTCAAAATCACTTAACACTCAGGAAGCCCTTAAATGTGTATTGATTTAGAATTCACATCAGTTTCATATTTCATTTGAAGTAAACTTGATTTCAATCCAGTTGTGGAAAAACAGTATCATAGTCTATGTATTCATTTAGTGTAGAAATTTTTTTTAAAGTGAAAAAGGTGAGGTACAGTGAGGGGAATTTCTGCTACCAAAAAAAAAGGGAAAATGTATAATAAGAGCTTTCTATTGATTTGAAAACCCAAATACACTCTAAGAGCATTAGAGTGGATTCTCAAAGATGGCACTAAATGTGTATTTGTTTGGAGGGTACTTTAACAGCTTGCTTTTTATCAAAAGGGGTAGATGGCCTGGAAAGGATACTGTTAAGAGGATGGCGGGGGGGGGGGGGGGGAGGAAGGAGAATGGTGTTTGCAATTTATCCAGCACCAATATGGCCCAGAGTCTACAGAAAAAGAATATATTACTCCCAATATTTTAAACCCAAACACCTGATGATTTTTCAAATATGAGTGGTGTGCCAACTAAAACTGTAACCTGGGGGTAAAGAAGCAGGATTTTACTAGTCTGATAACAGTACCATTTAAACCAGAGAATGATGGACAGGCTTCTTCTTGCCCAGCGTGGCACATCAAAGCCACATTCTGAAGGGGCTTTCCATGTTCCACCAGATGGACTGTAAACTGGACCAGATTGCTAAGACACTGTGTCCTCCACCCCCCACCAGTTGAATATTCTAAGTATTCTAACCCTTTCCCCATCTGCCTTACCACACAGGCATAAAAGAATTATAGCAGATGGCAACAAAGAGAGAGGCGAGATCTGTCAGCCATGCGAAGACCAAGAGATCCTGCTCTAAAGAAAACACCTCCAGAAACATGGCTAGAATCAACCAATGGACAGTCCCTTCTGATGAGATGGGAATATTTTAAATAGTGACCAGAGATACAGAACAAAGCAAAGCTCCCTGCCTTGGATGCTTAGAAAGTGGGCTTCAAGTGAGCTGTCTACAGTCACAGGGACGCGTGAAATCAGAAGTTAAAACTACACACACACACACACACACACACACACACACACACACACGGAAAGAGATACTTGGGACTACACAAATGCATTCATCTAACTGCTCTAGTTTCCTTACGACAGGAAAATGATTTTCTAATGGGTCATGAAATAAGATTCTTAATGAACCAACATTCCCTATGGCACATAAATCCCAGGATTTAGAAAAATGAAACAAAATGCTGCTTGTATATCCAACATCCTTATGTTAAAATTAGACAAAACTGATATACATGGACATTGAGAGCAGTCATATACGGGAAGACTCTTACCAAAGAAATTTTAAAAATCTATTCAGACATAAAACCAAGAAAGAGACAGAGGCAACAGAAAAGACATTCAAGGGAGTAATTTTAAATGCTTCTAATTAGAATCTTATATATTCTAAACAAAGGCCATAGGACTAACACCATTCTTGAGGTAGATGTAATAATTACATTATGCATACAAATTTTACTATGCAGAACAAAAATCCCTCTTCCTTGGATCCATAGACAGTTCCATAAAAATATGGTATAGTGAACAGACTGCTAGCCTTGGAATCAGGATGATCTGTTCACTGCAACCATGGATAGGCAAGCCATTTAATTTCTTAATGCCCCAGCTGACTCTCAAAAAAAAATAACTTATAGTTTTGTATTTGATGAACAGAGATTCTACACCAAGAGCTCCCTGAACAAAAATAACAACTGCTCAGATTTATGTCGTGTTTAAACACACATATAGACACATCTCTTTATATATGTATGTATATACATACATACATACACATAAAATTTCATTCAATCTTATAACAACTCTATGAGGCAGGTATGTTATGATTGTCTCCATCTTACAGATGAGAAAATTTGAGTTTCAAGTGAGCTATCCAGGTCCATGAGGACAGGTAAAGTGAGAGGTCCAGACTCTCTATCTACATACACACACCCCCACACACAACTATATACAGCATATATCTATATACACAAATACACATGAGTGTTTGTGGAAGTGGAAGGCAGTATAAAAAAGGGTTCAACTTTCCACTCAATAACCATCTCTAGAAGAGATACAAATTTTATGTAAGAAATATATTTTTCTCTTCACAGAGCTTGGCATGGAGGGGCTATGATTCCCATCAGGGGAGACAACACACTCACCAAAGAGATCCTTTTCAACTAATCATCAGTAAATTATCTGAGGGAATAAAGAGGCATGACCCAATTCCTTAAGTGTTTCTGAATTTCTTTTTAGAGCTCCATAAAATCTGTTTAAATTTTTTCTTCAATTAACAAGTATTTATTTTCTCTTCCTCCCTAGCCCTCCCCTTTGAAAGAAAATCCCTTATCATAAATACACACAGTGAAGTAAGCCTAATTCCTACACCAGCGGTGTCCAAAAATGCACGTCTCCTTAATCTTGAGTTCTGCATCACCCTGTCAAAAAGTGGGGAGCCTTCAATCACTGAGCCTCTGGAATCGCAGTCTCAAAAAATGATCATTCTTGTCCACATTCTGATTTTTTTGACTACTATAAAGCAAGCAATTCTAAAGTGTCATGAGCCCTTTCCATTTCATAAATTACATTGCTTCAGGTACTTATTTTGGCATTCTCAATGGCATACATGAAGGGTTAATGAAGCCTTGGGAAGGAACGACTTACATATTAGAAAAATCTGGCTTAGGTCCAAAGAGTCCATCAACACTTATTCTCTCTAACAACCATATACAACATTTAAGATTTCTTTAAAAAGGGGTGAAGGTCAACATTTAACATTGGAGACACTCAATCAGAAGCTCTTTTTAAAAAATCTTCATTAGAATGGTAAATTAGAAAAGGCATAATCTATAATTGTTTATACAATATATTATTGTATAATATATATTATACAATACAATTATATTAAAATATAATTTGAACACAACCCTAACTTCTTTTTTAAAAAAAGATTTAAATTATATAAGTAGAAAATTATTGGAAGTATCTCTAAAAAATGATAATGCCTCATTCTGAGTTCCCTTTTTTATTTAAAAATATTTTGTTTCTATTGACGGCCTTTTGTTTTTACAGCATATTCATTTCTAAATACATGCATCCCCACTCCATAAGCCACTCCTGGTAACAAAGATTAAAAAAGAAAACAAAAAAGTAACTAAGGAAAACCCAACTAATGAACTAATGAAGGTGCCACATGCAATGTTATGTTCCCCTTCCCCTTCCCTGTCCATGAGGGATACAGTTTCTTGATTCTTCTCCAGAGTCATGTTTGGCCATTATAATTATTCAATTTTCATGTGTTCTTGGTTATTGTTATTGTTCTTTTCCGTTGCATATACAACTAGATGCCAATTAAAGCAAACAATGAATCCCCTTTTATGGTGGCATATAACTAAATTTGAACTATTTTTAATTATAAGTATGTAAATTATGGTCTAATTAGAATAATGCAGTCACTTTCTGAGATTCATTATTCACACTAACAGGACCAGGCTGTACCATTATTTCTGGGTCAACTCACTTCATTTTGTATCAGTTCATTTGAGTCTTCCTGTAATTCTCTATAATCTTTCTATCACTTAAGGAGGAATAATATTGCAATACACAGGAGTTTGCTGAAGCCAGCACCTACTATTTAGCAAGAGCCAATTATTAAATTTTCATTGTGACTGTTTATACCCTGGAAATGAGCAAATACTACAAATTAGGATTTGATTAATTATGCTGATATCTAAACTCAAGAAAGTAGCAGAGAAAATGCTAACAATGCAGATTAAACTTTTAAGTGTATCATACATCCTTTTTTGTTGTTGCCAGCACACCTGTGATAACATTCATGTACCATATTTTTATTTAGCTATTCCCCAATCTATGAGCATCCATGTTGTTTCTAGTTCTTTGCTACTACAAAACATGTGGCTTTGATTACTTTGTTATATTCAGGTAGCTAGATAGCACACTGGATAGAATGCTGGACTTGGGAGTCAGGAAGACCTGAGTTCAAATTCTGTCTCAGATACTTACTAGCTGTGTGACCCTGAGTAAGTCACATAAACTCACCTGGTCTCAGTTTAATGGGGATAGTAATAGTACCTGCCTCACAGGGTTATTGTGAGAAGCAAGAGAGATAATATATGCAAAGCACATTGTAACCTTAAATGTGTGTGTGTGTTTATGTGATATATGGGGGGGGGGGAGCAGGAGGGAGAGAAGGGAGGAAAGGGGAGAGGAGGAAGCAGAAGAAAAGAGATCTTTCTATCCTTGACTTCATTGAGGTCACTGCACTGGAATCTCTGGACCAAGGCTATAGATATTTTAGTGCCATTACTTCTTTTTTTTTTTAAACAGAATTCCAAAATTGTTGTGCAGAAAGAATGAAATAAATAACAACTAAATCAACCATGGATTATTTTCCATATCTTTTTTTAGCCCTTCCACCCTTGACTTTTTCTATCTTTTGTCATTTTGGTCAATTTAAAAATAAATCTTATTATATGAATTATACTTGGATAATTTCTCCAATTCCACTTTTCATTGTAGATAATGTAACTTAGCCAAAATTTCAGAAAAAAACCCCAATAAACGTTTGAAGCTACAGGTGTCCTAGAACAGTCCACCAAAGTTTTTCATACTATGAATTGAAGCTTCATTTCTTTAGAGAATTGTACAAAGAATAGATTACTGTGGACATGAGATTAAAATTCTCCTTATTCTTTTCTTTTCTAGACTCTTGAGTTCCCTTTAATTTTCTTCCTTGGTCCTATTTTCAAACCCTTTAATCATCTTCGTGGGTCTTCTCTGAACTCTTGCCAAGACCTCCACATCGTTAGTTCTGGAACCCAAGGTTGGGTTGGACTGGACTCCAATAAGCTTTTTAAAAGGACTGTCTCACAGCTCTTACACTTCTATTTATATATTTAAACAAAGAGGATGTACTAGATGTTTATAAATGTACAATGTACTGTTAGTATATAAGTTGCTTGCAGGCTATCTCCCCTATTAAGACTGTGGGCTCCTTGAGGGCAGAGACTTTGTCCTACTTTTGTATCCCAAGCACTTAACACCGTGCCAATGCATAGCAAGCTCTTGACAAATATTTATTGAATTGAAAGCAGTGGAAAGAATACTGTTTTTGTGTTTGGGTCCTTTTTCCAGTTTTGTTTGACTGAAGTGGGGCGGGGAGAGGTTTTTTTAGTGGGAGGTAGGGGCTGGCTGTGAAGTACCTTAAGTACCAAGTTAAAAAATTTGGACGTTTTCCTGAAGACAAAAGGGGGATGACTGAAAGTTTTTATGAAAAGCAGAACACCATGATCAAAGTGGAATCTTTTAAGATTTATTGGCAGGTTTGGTGTAGCATGGATTAGAGGAGAGATACTGGAGGCAGGAGACCAGTTATTAAGGTATTAGGGAAACTAGACAGAAGATAAGGGTCTCAACTAGGTGGTTGCAACAAAGGGACAGATAAAACACCTCATACGGCTGAAATCATGAAGGTCTTAACGACTAATTGGCTGCAGCTATAAATGGTCTGCATCTGCCAGTGCCTAGCACGGTATTGTGACACAGCAGGCATTTATTCAACATTTGTTTAATTAAATATGAGGGTGGGGAGAAAAGAATGAATCAAAGATGATAGGGAGGTTTTTGAACTTGGTTGACTAACATTACGAGCAGAAGCACCATTTTACAAATTGTTTTTACTAGACTATAATTTCTCCTACCTGTACAGATGCACTTTAAAAACAAATAATTAAAGCAAATATTATCATTTTAGTTTGAAATAAAAATTTGCATCCTGCTATCTCTATTTTCTTTGTCTAATGGATTAAAAATGTACTGTGTCAATTGATAGTCAATTCATATTCAAGGTATGGTTAAATTCTGGTCCTAGCGCTCGAAGAATAGTGAGTAATACCGTTAACAGAAATCACTTTGTCAGCAATCTGAGTCTTTTAGTGAAGGGAGGGAGAGGAGAAGATGACTTGAGTATTAAGCAAGTTAAGTCTGAGGAAATTACAATTACTGAAATTACAAATTACTGAAAACTAGGACTAAAGAGTGGTAATCCAGATTGTGAAACCAGATGTCATCAGCCTCCAGCTATGATTTAGAGATTAAAACCATGGACAGGCCCAAGGCCTTCCTCAGGTAGAGACCTGGAAACTTAGGGAAAAGTCAAACACCCTATCCTATCCTACTTTTGTCCCTAGGTCAGCATGAACTCAGTCTAAACCCAGAAAAGCAGGTCAAGAAAGACAGGAATTAAACATAGGCCTTCCCAAGTCCAAGGCTAGCCGTCCAAGGCTAGCCCTCTGAGAGAGAGAAAGGGAGAGGGAGAAAGGGACAGAGAGAGGGAGAAAAGGAGAGACAGAGGGAGAAAGAGGGAGAGAGACAGAAAGAAAGAGAGAGAAATATACATATAAACACACATACACACACACTACACCCTCTAAATCTGTGTATATACACATGTGTGGATGTATTTGTGTGTGCTTGTGTATGTGTATAATAAGTGTGTGGTATTTGTATATATTTGTGTACATACACAAATACATGCATGCATATATATACATATATATATACACACATATATATACACATATATACATACATACTATGTACTACAGATGAGGACATGGTCAAAGGCACTGTGCCTCTTGGTTTTGGTTAAATGTTTTCCTTTGTTACAAGGGAAAATTCCACTGAGGAAGGGACTGGGTAAAAGAAAAAGGTCTAAGGGGGACAAGACTGATGTATGATGTATGTACATATATATTTCGTTCTTTACTTATACCTAATGTCAAATTAATATAAATCATAATCACAATTGTGTAATAACACATCACAAGTATATCTAGCAAATGCATATTAAAACCCTGGACTAAAACTATGTATTAAAATAATACTATGTATTAAAATGATCCTCAAAAATATAATGTATACAGAATTTTCCAGAAATCTCTATTACCCAGATTGCTGTATGCTTCCATATATTCAGGACTACTTAATTCCTTCTTTATGAAACCAAACTTTACACTCAACTGAAACAACAAAATATCAGTCCTGAGCTGTGTAGCACGTATAAGGAAACACAACTAGAAGGGGGGGAATTTTACACACACACACACACACACACTCACACACACACACACTACTTTGGAAACAACATTCCCTTGATAACTTATTATCAACTGGTGGGAAACTGGTCAAAGGAGGTTAGGTTCTTTTCAGCTCTAAGTACCCAGGGAAGCTAATGACTAGAGCCTGATACATTAATAATTAGTTCAAGGTGACTCCAAGCAGCCAATTCTGTGTAACCACAAGTATGTGAATTTTCACACAGTCAACTCAACCATTCATGCTCTATCAGATGGGCAAAGATAACAGGAATCAACAAAAACCCACAGAAATTTCCCAAAACTCCTTTGGATCTATGTTTCCATTTCTTCCTCTCACTTCCCTTCTCCCCCTACTCCTAAACATCACATTTTTCCATAGCTCCAAGGGCAAGGTAAAAACTTACTGTTTTGGGTATTGGCTTCTTTCCACTCTTGACCTATCCTTTCTGGAGGGACCTGGGTGAACCCTAAGACAGCCTGCTAGTGTCTGGGACAAATTCAAGCATCCAAGCTGGCTCGGTCTTTACTCCAAAAGCTAGCTGTCTAAGGCCTTCTTCTCAGTTCACTTTACTGTCTGCAGAGAAATTATCCTACTTTTTGAAATCATAAACGAATTTAGAGAAAGCATTCTGGTCCTATTTGTTTTCTTTTTCTAAAAATAGCCTTTTAAAAAAATTTATGGATGAGTTTGTTTTTCCTTCACCAATATTTACATAGTACTGAGAGATCTCTGGTAACAAAGCAAAACAATCAAAATGAATAATGCAATGACATCATCTAAAAGTGAATCCAGCATTCCAAGTAGAGGTACCATTCCCACCTCTATGGAAAAAAAAATTGAAAGAAGGAAAAAAAGCCAATTCCTTATAATATTTTCAAAATCACTTCTAAATACTCTTGCCTTCCCTTCCCTTTCCCTCCAATAGGCAGAAATAGAAGGCAGTGTTAGACAGTGGAATGATCCTAGGTTTGACATCTTTAGAGACCCTGGCCTCAAATGCAGCCTCTGGAATTTACTGTGTGACCTTGGGCAGATCATTCAAACTCACAGAGCTTCAGCTTCCTCACCTATAAAATGGGAATAATGTTAATTACAGTAACTCCAAGGGTTGGTAATAGGTTAAAATGAGATAATGTATATAAATGGCTTTACAAACCTTAAAGTTCTATTCCCATATCATTGTTATTAATAAAGAAAGTCATTCTGAAATTGTATGACCATCTTTTCTGGCCTTCTGAAGTTTTCTGTCTATATCAAATAAGAAGCCACTTTGCAAACTCTTAAGTGCTTATATAAACTCTAGCTATGAGCTATGAGGTTAGGTGAAATTTGTGGTCCATAATTAATTTTTCCCTCGAAGTTTATTCTGCTTAGAGCCTGAGATAACCTGTACTTTATATTTTTGTACATGGTAAAGTGATACATTTGAAAAAATATATACAAGAGCAACTTTGATCTCTATGTGGGCCTGAGTTTCAGAGAAAAGATACATACCTAAAACCTATTAAAGAAGGTTCTTGCCCTGGCCTAGGCCCATTGTCCTCTGCTTTGAGCCATAGCCTCTTCCTCATTATTATAATTAAAAATTGGAGTCTCTTGAAGTAGAAATTGGAGCAGTAATAACTGGAGTAGAGCTTTGATTAAAAAGCAATGAGACAAGCTTTCTGCTATGGCCCTTGGAAGCAAATGAGGATTGATGGGAACAGGGACAAATTGCAACATTTTCAGCCTGCCTAGTACTTTGAAGATAAGCCTCTGAGGTTCCATCATACACCCCTCAAAGAGGCAAAGAAGAAAAAAGATAGAAATGGGCAAGGTCAGACTGGCTATGGGAAGACAGGCCACTTCTTCTCTGTTGGTGGAGTAGCAAACGGATTCAATGATTCCAGAAATCAATCTGGAATTATTTGAAAAAAGTTATTAACCTGATCATGCTCCTTTACTCATTACTGGGCATTCACCCAAGGAGATCAAAGAGAGAAAGATCCTAAATATATGCAAAAGTATTCACAGCAGTGGGGCTTTTTGTGTGTTTTTAGCAAAGACTGGACAAAAGCAGACAACCACTGGCCAAAGAATGGCTAAAGGATGTTTGGCATATGAAAGTAATGAAATATTAGTGTTCCATAAGAAATAAAAAATACGAGCAATTCAAGATAATATTAACAGATGCAGGCTGAAATAGGCAGAACCGGGAGAACATGGGAGTATAGATCTGGGGCAAGAAGGGCTCTCAGAGGCCATTCAGTACGCCTTTTACAGACGAGGAAACTGAAGTCAAGCTAATATCAGTAAGGATTTGAACCCAATGACTCCAAGAACAGTAAGAACAAGATATATGAGTAATGTAAATTTAAAAAAAAGCAAACTCTGCCTAACTGTAATGACCAATCTCAGTCTTAGGGAAAGGATGGTGAAATACACTTATAATATCTCAGAAGAGCAAGGGACTACTATGGATGTAGGGATATATGAAGAGGGTATTATACCTGTTGTCAGAGACATTGTTGGTTTTGCTTAAGCATTTTTCTTTGTTACAAAAAAAAGTTCAATTGGGGAAGGGATTGAGTAAAGGAAAAAGGTCTATGGGAACAAGACTGGTATAAATATAAAAAGCAAGAATGAATGATGAAGAAATAATAATAAAGATAAGCCAATTAGTTTTGTACTGGTAGCTGCTGTAATATGGAACACCCATTGCTTTGTGTCAATATAAAACAAAAGCGCTATGATTTACAAAATTATCTAACTTGATCCTTGTAACACACTGTAAGAGTTGGTACATAATACAGGTATTATCCCCATCTCAGAAATGAGGAATCTAAGGGTCAAAGTTATTTATTTATTTTATTTTTAATTTATGGAATAAAACAAGCATTTCCATAATAGTATAATAAAAAAATTATTGCACATGAAATTGCAAATCTATTACATACAATTTGCTATTCCTTTTAAATATACAACTAATCATGTAAATTTTCTTTTGTTTCTTCTTTTCTTCTGTCCCTTGTCCCCCTTCCCCATGGATACCACTAAGAATCAAAGAGTTTTGAAGTGACTTTCCCAAGGTCACCTGGTGTATTATCCATATCGAATTTCTGATCAACACAAAAAGTTTAAAGAAGAGTCTATAATGATGATATATAAACTCTAACCACCCACAGCACAGGACCAAAGAAGCTTGATGCAATGATTTGGTTTATTCCAAGAGAAAACTGCCTATGATAATAATGACAAGAATTAAATTTAGGTGGAGTAAATAAAGCCAATTCTGAAAGAAAACTCAAGAAATTATGGCATCTTTGTGAGGTCCAGATCACGAACTCTGAGCAATGAATGAAAACAGTGCTCTTCACTCATTTAAATTTTTCTTTTTTCTCCCCCCGCCTTTTTTGCTTTTTGGAGGGGGGAAGGTAGGGCAATTGGGGTTAAGTGACTTGCCCAAGGTCACACAGCTAGTAAGTGTTAAGTTGGAAGTGTTAAGTGTTAAGTCTGAAGTTGGATTTGAACTCAGGTCCTCCTAACTCCAGGACTGGTGCTCTATTCACTGTGCAAGCTAAATGCCCTTTCATTTAGATTTTTCAAGGGAAGTTAGGCAAAATGGCTTCTTTCGGGGAAAATAGTAAATGATGAAGAAAAGTGATGTTTCCAGTTTGGCATCAAAACTCAAAGTCCATTATGAAAAATCATAAAGCCCCACAGCCCCTAACAGCACAAATGATAAAAATCTCATGTGAAGACAATACATCATACACACATGGCTAACTGAGAACTCATTCCAAAAGACCAAACAGTTCTTTGTTATTAGGTAGCCATTCTAAAGCATGTCAGAGTTTCTATGTAATGAAAACCGAAGAGTGAGTAACCAGATACTGAGTGGCAAAGCAGACTGAGTGGCAAAGCAGACAGAGTGGCAAAGCAGACAGAGTGGCAAAGCAGACAGAGCCCCAGGGTTGGAGTCAGGAAGCTGTAGTCCTTCAGTGATATATCCACTGCACCAACTACCTAGCTGCCTCAGAGTCAGCAAACCTGAGTTCAAATCTGGCCTCAGAAACTTACTAGCCATGCAACCCTGGGCAAGTCACTTCACCCTGTTTGCCTCAATTTCCTTATCAGTATCTTTGCCAAGAAAACTCCAAACAGGATCAGGAAGAGTGAGACATGACTGAAATAACTGAACAAATACCAACTGCCTTCTTGGGACAACACACTGGCATAAGCTTAGTGGGCTTTTTTTGACCCAAAACAAAATCATTATTCTTGATCACTCATTTTATTTACTAATAGAGATTATGAATTACTTTTAACTACTACTAAAATCAAACCCTCCCTCAAGGAATAATATCTTGGTATCATGAAAGCTATTAAAAAACAAAACATGGTCTCAGAAGAAAATATTAGAAGTTCGGAAAATATCATGAACAAATGCAGAATCATTGGACTCTGAGAAAAAGAGCCAAAATGTAGATAACATTTTTTTAAATGCCCAATGCTCTGTAATCACACACTCACACATATACATAAAAGTTCTCATTTTACAGATGAATAAAACGAGGCCAATAAAGGTTAAGTTATTTCTCCAGGGTCACCCAGCTACTGGGTATCTGAGGCCACAGTACCACCTAGTTGTTTCAATATGCTTTTTCTTTCCTACAATTTATGGCAGGCTCCAGATAACATAAATCTGGCAGTTAATGATGAATGTGGCTATATAAATATCAGATCAAGATTTCCTGAATTTAATGGTGAATTGCAGCTGGGTTAATTCAGTTAAAATAACATAAGCACTAATACGGTTCATGTGGCATGATGTCTTTTGAGACAAGTCCAAAATCTGATAAGGTGTTCCTAGGGAATGCACACAAGTGCAAGTTGGTCTTCTTGGATAAACCTTCAGAGAACAATTGAGTCACCAAAGGAAGCTCCCCAGTATATAGACTACATCGTCCTGCTTTATAGCCATCCTTTCCACAGATGGACCAAATTCCTTCCCATTCCACAAGTAAAATGATTATCTTTCTAAAGCCAAAACTTCGGAGAGATGTCTGCTTCTGTAAAAGGACAATGCTTAGGAGCAGCTAGGTGGTGGAGTGAACAGAGTATTGACCCTGAAGTCAGGAGGACCTGAGTTCAAATCCTGCCTTAGACACTTGACACTTAACTAGTTGTGTGACTTTGGGCAAACATACCAGCAACCACACTGGCATACCCAAGATGGCTGCTAGCACAAGTTCTTAGATCTTCTTTACTAGGACAGTTAGCTGCTTAAGGGGTCAACTATCTTTTTAAATTATATTCATTAGTTCAGGGGAAAAATAAGCACCCTGAACTTCAGAAAAGATAAAAACAGAAAATAAAGAGAAAATACAAGCAGAGAAATAAAGACCAACAGAGAAGGCTTCTAATAATCTGAGAAATTAGCACAGATCAACAGACAAATCCAACTGTCTGACCAAGGCAATACATACAGTTACCAAAGAGAGAAACACCAACATCTGGGTTTTTCAAAGCTGGGGGGGTGGGCCTCCTTATTGGCTACCCAAAGTCTCATCTGGTCAAATCACAAGAATGCTTCCAAGGAGTGAGACCCAAAACAAAATGCTAATCTCAGAGTATATATACCCAACTGCCTAATTACAAAGTAACAAAAGGTGTGAAAGCCTTCCTATAAGCAAGCTTCCCTTAATGGGCTGAGGTCTATTAATGGATCCTGAAGATCTTAAATCCTATTAACATTACAGCAAGTCACTTAACCCTAATTGCCTTGCCTTCCCCTCCTCGGAAAAAAACCCAAAAGGACAATGCTTTATGAGAACTTTTTCTAGTCTAATTTCTATATAAATATGTGGAAAGAGTTTGCTAAATTACTAACAAATGAAACATCTTTTCTGAAAATACTTGCAATCTGTTTTGACAACAAAGTCTCAAGGAGCTTGCTTTGTTTTAACATCAATGCTGCTTAAAAGCAGTAATTCCTGTTTGTATTTCAGAGAATAAAAAGCACATATTAATGATTTGTCATTTTGTTGGAAAACTTCAAGGAATAATAGCTTTATTTAATATTTAGTAACACCTTTTCTGTGTTTCCACAATCTTTTTTTCAAAGTATGACTTCATACTCTTTCAATATACACATTTGCTTGATCATTGTACACACACAGTTTTGAAACAAAAGATGGCAGCAGGGTGGAGTGGCCCACACCTGTAATCCCAGCTACCAGGGAGGCTGAGAATGAGAGATCTCTTCAGATCTGGAGCTCTAAATTGCAGTAGGCTATGACAAACACCTGACTGCCTAAGGAAGAGTAAGACAGCCTAGATTAAAAACAAACAAAAAAAAAAAAACAGAGAGAGAGAAAGAGGAAGGGGAAAAGTCGAAGAAGAGAAAAAGGGAGAAGAAAACCAAAGATCAATACACATATCTTACTAGATAAGAACAAAAGCAACTTTATTGAGTGCAAAATCCTCCCACAGAGAGACAATAAATTATTTCCAAGTTATGACTTTTAAATTTCTATTTGTATAACATTCTATATCTTTTGACATAACACTATGTTTATCTCATTTTCCCTTACCTTTACTGGGTTCAAGTAAATTTTTCCACAATGAAAATTAACACATTTGCCAAATGCTAATAAAGCTTTGAAAAGACACTGGCTTTCTGACTGAGAATGATAGAGGTATAAACTAATTAAAACTACACCAAGCCACTTTAAACCACTATGTGCTCAGCCATTTCAGTCATTTGTGACTCTTCATGGGGAGGATTTTCTTGGAGAGGATACCGAAGTGGTCTGCCATTTCCTTCTTCAGCTCATTTTACAGATAAGGAAACTGAGGCAAACAGGGTTAAGATGTGAATTTAGGAAGATTAATCTTTCTGACTTCAGGTCTAGCACTCTATCTACTGTGCCACCTAGATACTTCAAAATATATAACAATTAAAAACAACTTGGGGAGCTAGGTGGTGCAGTGAATAGAGCGCCAGCCCTGGAGTCAGGAGGACCTGAGTTCAAAGCTGTCCTCAGACACTTAACACTTACTAGCCGTAAGTCACTTAACCTCAATTGCCCTGCCTTCCCCCCTCCAACAAAGACAAAACAAAATACTAACAACTGATATTTGCATAACATTTAAAGTTTCCATGAAGCTTTAAAAATATCCCATTTTATGTTCACAACAAACCTGAAAGTTAGGTGCTATTATTAGCTATGTCTTAGAGATGAAGTAATGGAGGCAAAAAAATTAAGTGAATTTGCCCAGGGACACCTGAATAGTGAGTGTCACCAGGCAGAAGGTAGTTCTGGTCTGGCCAACTCCAAGTGCAACACCTTTTACAAGGCTACTGAAGAAGTCCAGGCAAAAGGTGATGGGAACCTGAACGAGGATGGGGCCCGTGTAAGTGGACTGATGGAGCAAAATGAGGGAATGTTGTGGCAGCAGAATGGACAACGGATCATGGACTGAGGCAGAGAGGAGGCTGGAATGACTCTGAGGGTGGGACCCCCCCCCCCAAAAAAAAAGGAAATTGGAAATTCAGAAGAGGGGCGGATTTGGGACAGGAAAGGAGCTCTGTTTTGGACATTTGAGTTTGAAATGCCCATAGGACATCTAGTAAGGAAAGTTTAAAAGGTCTGAAGACTTAGATATTTCTGTCACCAATAAAGTGTGTGCATGATGGGAGGGGAAAGGAAGGTTGTATACACCCCCCCACATATATATGCATACTTATACACACATACATGTACATACACACATATATTGGGGGGCGTGTAGGAAGGGATAGGAAGGCCCAAAGATCATTTGGCCAAGTCTAGACAAAATTAAGAATACGTCAAGATCATGGTGGCATAGTGGATAGAGAAAGCCAAGCCGGGAGTCAGGAAAACATTTTCATGACTTCAAATCTGGCCTCAAACACCTACTAGTTTAGTGACCCCAAGCAAGTCACTTAACCCCATCTGCCTCAATTCCTCATCTGTCAAATAAGCCAGAGAATGAGTCAACCACTCCTGTATCTCTCCTAAGAAAACCCCAAATGGGGTCATGAAGAGTCAGACAAGACTGAAATGACCGAACAACAGCAAGACCATAGAATCATAACATTTAAAATTTGGGGACCCACATTTTCTCTAGCCCCGCTCCCTCATTTTACAAATGAGGAAACTTAGAATCTTGTTCTATAGACTGGAATCTTCTGGGTGGCGGGGATTGTTTCACTTTTATTCCCAGTGCCAGGTACACAGCAGGCATTTAATACGTGCTTGTTGACTTAAGTGCTCCAGGCCTCAAATCTAGCTCATGCAGAGTCAGGATGAGAACCTGGACTCCTGCCTCCCTGTACAGTTGCTCAGAGGACTCAGACATAAGTCTTGCAGACCTGGTGGAGTGATAAAACCATTGACAAAAGAGGTATTCGAGAACAGGATCTCATTGGGTGGAAAACAGTGATTAGAGAGTATAGGTTAAGTCTGAGGGGATCCTAGGGGACCTTTGTGAAATATTCTATTGCTCTACAGAGATAAGATACCAGAATTCAGAAACAGATCACACCTGGAAAATGAGATAATATGAAAAGAAGCCTGGCCTGGATATGGCAAGGCTCACCTAGATGTCAGCTCTGGCTAGAAATTCAGATAACAGAAAAAGAATACTGACTGTGGTTGATATCAAGAGACTCTAGTTTTGGATCAGCTGACTCATTGATCTTAGATAAATCACTGCCTCCTCCCTTTTCTGGACCTTCGGGATCTTAAAAGTCCCTTCCAACTCTAAAATACCATGATTCTATATAGATCTGGCATTCATCCAGAGAAAAGATGAAACTGAAAGAAACTTTTTGAGTTATGTGAGTCATTACAAGTCAAGAAAATGAACAAGGGTCCTGAATCTTGGGCAACACTCTCAGCAAGTAGGAGAAGGGAGAGGAGTCAGCAGAGGAAACAGAGAGAGAGAAACTTTCAGAGAGAAGAAGAATGATTTTAAATGTAAAAGGTGAGTCAGCTATTTCAGAGAAACATGGAGGGCACTCCATTTCTAAAATGGAACATATGCATTTTTTAAGTTTTTATTTTATACACATACCTATGTAAAATTATAAATACATACATATTTATATGATAAGCATAATATATAAGTAAATACAAAAATATGCAGCACAAACACAAAGTAAATAAACATAAATTATGCAAAGTAGTTAAAGTCATTATGGAGTAGAAAAATATTTCCTGCAGAAGATGGGGCTTATTAAGCTGCATCTTAAGTGAAGAAAAGGGTTTTATTCTCTTTGAGGTAGATAGAAGGGATGAGGGCATTCCAGGCATGAGGGATAGCTAGTGCCAAGGCCTGGAGACAGGAGATGATAGTGTCGTGGGAAGAACAAAGAGAGGGCCAGTGGATGGATTACAGAGTGCAAGAGGAAGAGGAATGTCCAAAGAGGCTGGAAAATGGGCTGGGGCCAACAGTTTGAGTCTTTAAAAGCTAAACGGGAGGTTTCTTAGAGGCAACAGGAAGCTGCCTGATTTGAAGGGTGAGGCGTTAGTTACATGGTCAGATCCATGCTTATGGAAAATAAGGTGGTCTTGGATCTTTGTCAAGAAAAATCCTATGGACAGTATGGCTCACGGGATCATGAAGAATTAGACACAACTGAAGAACAACAAAGCACAGGAAGGACTGCAATGGGTAAAGACAAGGCAAAAATACATTTAGCATGCTGTTATAATAATCTAGGGAAGACCTAGATGAGGGCTTGACTAAGGTAACGGGGTGAATAGAGAGAAGGGATCAAATGTGAGAAGTTACAAAGGTAAAAATGACAATATATGACTACTAATTGTGAGAGTCATCAGCAGAGATGACAGACAGCAGAGGGAGAAGAGAACAGGGCGGAGAACAGAATCAACGGAAGCTCCTACTGTTAAGGGCCATAATATGGAGGATAAATCAATAAGGGGACTGACTTCTCTGGGCTTCAGTTTCCTCAGGTATAAAATGAACAGGGCGGATTGGATGGCCAAGTCCCCCTCAGTTCAAGTCCCTTCTAGATCTATGAACCTTTGGTTCAAGTGTTGATCCCAGTCTAAATGCTGGATTAGGCTAATTTCCCAATGTTCCTCGGAAAATGTATGTGTATATGTATGTATGTATGTATGTGTCTGTACTCTGTCCTTTGAGTGGTAACTACCACCTTCTGGGGAAAGAGAAAATACTTATTCATTAAAGATAGCAAAAACTTAGAAACAGGGACTTTAGTCATAAGACAAGTTCAAGGTCATAAATGCTGACCCTGAATGTCAATGTTTTTAGAGATTATTCCTTAGAAAATATGACCTATTTAGTAAATGATTTTAGCTTAATCAGATTCCCTGATTACAGAAAATCAAAGTATAAAAAAGTAAACAGAACACAAAATTAATTTCTAAAACCATGCAACAGGCCTTGCTTCCAAATTTCCAGACACCTTGACTGTTTCTGGGAGGAACTCTTTCACCTGGCTGGCAAGGAATCCCAGTAGGCCTCTGTTAATTCCAAATCTTGCACCTTCCTACAGTGTGATATCAGGTGTTTTATTTAGATGGCTATTTCTAACACAACTTCAACACAAATAAAGCAGGTTGGGTAATTCCCACTGCATCTTCTGCTTCTTGGCACGGGTAGTTTATGAAGTGATTCCACAAGGCTCACTCAGATAGCCCAAACCCAGTTTAAGAAAGAATGATCTTGAAAAACACCCCAAATGCAGCCCCTGATGCCAAGATTTGTCTCATTTTACTGAGATGACAAAGAAGTCAGTATAGTCTATCTACAATTACATGGCCTTTAGACAACCCACAGTAAGTTAGAGATCACACAGGTCTTGGTGCTAGCTCTTAAGACCCAGTCCTGACCCTTTTATTGGCAAATGACCAGTTTGGTTTCAAAGTTACACAGCATATGTTTGCACAGTCTATTAGCCTCCCCTCTGTAGGTGCCTAATTCTATGGCCTTCAGAGAATATAATTATTTTCAGGAACAAATACACAAAGGTATTCCATTCCACACCCAAATCCATTCAAATATGCCCCACCTGCAGTCATAGAAAGCCTGAGTGAAAAATTCTAGATAAAAGCCTTAGGCCAGGGGTGGGAAACTTGCAGCCTTGAGGCCACATGTGGCCTTCTGCATCCTTGGGTGTTTCCTTTTGACTGAGTCCAAGTTTTACAGAACAAATCCTTAATAAAAGGAATTTGTTCTGTGAATTTTAGCTTCAGTCAAAGGACCACTTAAGGACCTAAAGGGCTACATGTGGCCTAGAGGCTGCAGGTTCCTCTTCCCAGGCTTAGAACATGAGACTGTCAAGCATTCAAACTCAAGCAGTGTAACTGCAATGAACTAGTCACCTTGTTTGAATGTTAAATTTGTGTTTGCCTAAAACATTATTTTACTGATAACTCACACAAGGCAAGTGCTCACATGAAGATCAGAAGAATTGATACAAAGATACTCTCAAGGTCTTTCTGACGAACTCTGGTATCGGCTGTAAGGCATGGGAGACACTGGCATAGGACTGCCCAGCATGGGCAGGAATCAAGAAAGAAGCAAAGCAGAATTGTAGTTTCTCAAAAGAAATGTGAGATGCACAAATTTAGAGAATCCACCCCAAGTGTTCACATGGACTGTTTGTGTCTGACCTGTGGTAATGTCTTCCTAACACACAGCCAACGCACTGTACCCTGATCCCGACCATCATGATGTCGTTTTGGTCCTCCTGGAGAACAATGAATGAGGTAATGTTTTATGAGTTAAGTTTCACAGGATCTTTGACACAGGGCTGAAAGGGACCTCAGAGGCCAATGAGTACTGACTCCTCCCTCATTTTAAAAGGTCACAGAGGCTGAGCTTATATAATTTGAAAGTTGGCTGGCTCAAAGTAAATCTCTTGAGTGCTTCTGACAAAAGGACCTGGATGAAACTTCTGAAACAAAAAGGAAAGCATGCCCCAACTTCACAGTAGATTATAGGGAGTGTAACTAAGTGGAAAGAGTGCTGGGTTTGGAGCCAAAGCAATTGGGTTTGAATCTCTATTCTGCTACTTGCTAACTGTGGCAAGCCACTTTATTTCTCTGACCCTCAGTTCCCATATTTGTCAAATGAGGTTGGACTAAATCACTACTAAGGTTCTTTCCCAGCTCTAAATCTCTGACCTATGACCCAACACCAAACAGAACAAAGTTGGACTCCATTTCTGAGCAGAGAAAATCTATAGCAATATTATCTGAGATCAACAAATCGAATTAGCACCATGAAAATAAATAAATGTCTAAAATTTCTTCTGCCAAAACACTTCCTGAGGCTGTGGTGCATTCTGTCAAATCAGAATCAGTTTACATAGGCTGACCCATTTGTAAAGTAGTCTGATGCCTTGAGAGCCCAGACATCCATCCATCCATCTACTCAACCATTTGTCAATCTATCTCTCTGTCTCAGATCCTAACTCAGGTTTTGCAAATTAGGTTACAGTAAGAGGGAGGTTCAATCTTCTTTTTAAAAAAGAACTTTTGTTTCTTTTTTAAAAATTTAAGTTCAAAAACAATTTTCAAAGATCATAGATCTAGTGCCAGAAGGGACCTGGGAATTTCTCTGGTCTAATTCCTTTATTTTACTGATGAAAAACTATGGAACAAAGAATGTCAAGTGGCAACCAAGATGAGGCAGGTAGTCACTGAAAGAACTAGGATAACCCTAGTCTTCCTTACTCCAGATCCAGTCCTCCATATGACTACTACCATCATAGCACTTCACCTTGGTTGGTGAGTTAAGGATAAGCTAAAAGATGTGAAACTGGAAATTCCCCATTCCTTAAAAAATGACACCGTGGCTTAACATCTGTCACCATGTTGTTCTTGACAGTAGTTCCTGCTATAACTGTGGTTTTCAACTACCTTTTTAAGACTTTATCCTAAATAAGGAAGGGTGAGGAAACAGAAATGAAAACATGCCAAGTTAATAGTTCCTATCTAGCACACAACCATTTCAGTCACTGGGATTCCAAGATATCTATGACATGCACCCTACTCATACATTATATCAGTAGATCTACAAAGTTATATAAAGATGATCTCAGGAGCTTTACATCATTATGTCATTTCTGAGCACTACATATGGAGTTTGATTACTAGGAAGCAGAACTCTGAAATGTGCTTTAGACTTGCTGTTAGTCCTTCATTCTCAAAGAGGACCATGACATCAGGGAGGTGATGCCATGAAATGCAAATGAACTGGATTTAAGTAAGGGAGGGCTATGAAAAGTCACCAGCCTCACCTTCTCCTCCAGAGCCATCTGGGTCTAGTGGCCAGATATGGATCAGAATAATTGGAGATAGCCCAGGATGCAGAGGGTGACCTTGGCCTTTTCAAGCTAAGGTCTTTAACAGGTGTCAGTCTGACCGAGGAAGAGCCCATTCAGTGTGAAATTCATAACAGATTCTTCATAAAAAAACAAGGAAAAAAAACCCAGTAACCATTCTTTAATCAGTTGTTATAAATTGTATACCTACTTGTTTCTCTACACTCACTTTTTCTTTGTCCATCCTTTAAAATGGAGGAACTTGTGTAACTGCTAAAAGAACAATTAGTGTAAATACATCTAAAGTCCTTAAAAAATCTAAAGAAGTCACAGTGAAAGACAACTACAGTTAACAGAATCCTGGACAGATCAAATCATGTTCTGTCATTACAAGTGTAAGTGAAAGGTCATTGAGCTTGGAGGAACTGAAGTCAAAGTGCTCTGTGGCTATCAGAATAACCTTGGCCCAGTCAGTTAGTGTCTCCTGGCCTCAATTTTCTCAGCTGTAAACTGAACAGGGCCAATTGGATAACCTCTGAGGCCCCTTTCAGCTCTCAATCTATGACCCTCTGAGCTGCCAGCAAATTACCTGCACCCATACATTCCTAATCTATTTATACTGGAAGCCTAATTTGATAACCTGTGGATAAGAATCAAAGCAAGAGATTGCACCAAAGTAACACAGAGCATGCTCAGATTGCCAGCCTCTATTATACACTTTAGGTAACAACATAACACCAGCAGATTGTACCCAGGGCCTCACTGTGACAAATTGGAGAGACAAGCTCTCAGATGTTAAGTCCAGGCAATGCTGAATAAAGCAGGGCTGCCTCTCTGCCTCTCTCTTTCTCTCTCTCCTCTCTCTCTCTCTCTCTCTCTCTCTCTCTCTCTCTCTCTCTCTCTCTCTCTCTCTCTCTCTTTTTTTTTCCCCCCCCTCTCTTTTCCTCCCTCCCTTCTTCCCCCACCCCTACCTGCAGGAATAATCTCAGAGGAAGGATCTCCCACCTCACAACAAGGGGTGGCTGGTCTGCCTGTCCAATACAGGTGTTACTGTAAGGACATCAGGAGTTTCTGCTTCGCACCAAACTCCTCTCTGCTGCTTTGAATGTGAGATCTGGGGGCCATGGCCAAGCAGTACTGAGGGCTGGGGAGAAATTCAGACACTCCAGCCCGAGCCACCAACCACACTTTCTTTTCAAAGGGCAACCCCAGGAGAGCTGGGTTAGTCTCCTCCAAAAGAGAGCATGCAAAAGGACGCATCCAGATTTCCCCAAACTAAATCCAACCTTAAAAACAAAAGATGGGTTTGTCATTTATTTGTCTGAGGCGACCACTTGAACCCAGAAGCCGGCAAGCAAGAGAATTTAAAGAGGCCAAATTTTTAAAAAGTTGGCTAAGGCTTTCCTTTTTTTTTCCTCCAAAACGGGGGAGGGCGGAGGAGGAGTAAGGGTACTGATTCCTGCATCTCCCGGGGAATCACGAAGGGCCCAGAAAAGATGCCAGATGAGGAGTAGGGGAAGGAAAAAAGCCTAGAAACTTTCCAGAGCTGCCAGATCTTTTTATTCGGTGCAAAAGAGCAGGGAAACCTACAGCAGCAGCAGCAGCAGCAACCAGGGTTGGGGGGAAGGGGGGTGCGCGGGACAGGAACAGAGCTGATCCTTGTAGGAGCTGGGGGCCTGGGCTGGAGGGTGTGCCCTGGCACTCCCCAGGAAATAGAAAGGGGGAAAGCCCTAGAGGGATTGGGGCTGGAAAGCGGCGATCTTTCCAATCCCAACAGTCTTCCAGTCGCCTGCACCCAACAAAAGAGCCGGAGGTCGGCGTCCAGCTACTTCCCCCCACCAGTACCCTGGCCACCTTTCTGGAGCGAAGCCTACCATGGAGGGGGTGGGAGGGAGGGCAGGGAGGGAGGTGAGATCCCTTCTCCTCTCAATAACCCAAAGGGAATGGATGGATGGGTGTGCTTGTGTGTGCTCTGTGTGTGCGTGCACGCACAGGGATCAATGCAACGAGCCCTCCATTCAGCCAACAGCAGCAGCTGGTCCCCCCCACCCCCCAGTTCTCCTCCCCTCCCCTCCCCCCGCCGGGAGCATCTGCCCCTGGGGCACCCCGGCCCTCGCCTAGGCGAACACAATGAAGCCCCCAGACCCTCCCCCTTCTGGGCGGCAGCCGCCTCGCCTCCGCAGTGTCTCAGCCAGCACAAAGCGCCCCCCGCCCCCCGGCCCGCACCGACCTTGAGCCCGGGGCTCCCGCAAGGTCTTGGTCACCGCTTTCCACACGTTGCAGCCCAGCAGGCAGAGCAGCAGCAGCAGCGCCGCGGACCTGCTCATTGCCGCCCGCCGCAGCCGCAGGCACCGGGCCGGGGAGAGGCGGCAGCAGCGGCGGGGGTGGAAGCGGCTCGGGCTCGGGCTCGGGCTTGGGCTGCGGCTCCGACTGCGGCTCCTCCCGCCGCCCGCATCAGGCGGCTCCGGCCCGGGATGCTGCGGCCGCTGCGTCTGCCGCAGCTGCTGCTGTCTCGGCTGCGGCGGCTGCTGCTGCTGCCCCGGCTCCCCGCGGCGGTATTGTGCGCCCTCCTCCTCCTCCCGCCGCCGCCGCCGCCGCGGGCCCCCGGGCTCCGCATCCCACGGGCTCGCCCGCCCGCTCTCTCGCTCGCGCCCCTCGCCTCCACACACTGCTGGGTTTCCCTGAAGAGTCGCCGCCGCGGCGGCGGCGGCTCCACCAACTATTTAACCCTTTCCTGGCCCGGTCTGCTCCCCCCAGACAGCGCACACAGGCGCGCACGCGGGCTGGCTCGCCCCCAGCCCCTGGCGCGGCCCACGAGCCGGCCTAGTGATGCCACCTGCCGGCCAGAGGCGGGGAGGGGGGATCGGGGCGAGGAGAGCCCTTGCCCCAGCTCCATCTGCCCCAGACTTCGGCCCTGCGCCACAGGTGGCGAGGGCTCACTTTGGATTTCCCCTATTGCCCTCTGATCTAGCAGGCTTACTTAGAAAGACGGGGATCAAAGACTGAGGCCCGAAAGAGGTCTTGGAGGTGATGAAGTCCAACCTCCCTCATTTTAAGTCGGAAGAGGCACAGATAGGTTAAGCGACCTGTCCAGAGTCGAGCAGCTAGAAAAAGTAGGAGCTTGGATTGAACCCGGGGTTTCTTGATTACACACGGTTTGCTGCCTTCTGATCAGGGGGTTTTAACCGGGATCCGCATTTTTTCTAAATATTCAATATTCTTGTTTCAATATAACTAATTTCCTTTGTAGTCTTGTTTTTATTTTATACCTTTGAAACCATTATTCTGAGAAGTTCACAGGATTTACCAGATTTCCGTCCAGGAGACACACACACACACACACACACACACACACACACACACACACACACACACACACACACACACACACACACACCGTTAGACTCCTAATCTAGATACTAAACACTGGAGAAGAGACCTAGGTATTGTTTTGCATTTCGTTAGGCACCTTTATAATGTCCTCAGGAGAGTTTAGAGACTTGAAGTTAAATTAAAGCAGGCAATGAAATTCTAATTCTAATCCTTTTTGCACCTAGCTTTAAATGCATGAGTTTTTTGATGGAGCTGTTAAAAGGCATTTCCAGAACTAACAGCTTCTAGATATAAACTCACTGATTGAGATTTCGAAATGGAACTTGAAGGTCATCTAGCCCACCTATTTCATTTTACAAAGAAGGAAACTGAGGCCCAGAAAGGTTAGTAACTTACCCAAGGTCACACAAATAATAACTGGAGGTGGTAGGATCTGAAGCCATTTCCTCTGACTCCACATTTCTAAGCATTTTGGGCAGTGCATACTATTTAAAGCAGCAACAATTTATTACAAACTAGATGATGCCCTACACAGACCTACAAATAGTCAACTTTGTTCCAAGAATACTAGGCCAGTAGGATGGTTAATAGGATCATAGATTAAGAGATGAAATTATTATCATCATGTTATTAACTAAGAACCAGCATTCATGGTAGTCACCCTACCAAGCACAGGATGGAGTATGACCCTTGCCCAGTTGACTTACAATAGACAAATTATAAAGGCAGCCATAATGGAATAAAACCAGACAGCAGAAAGACCCACAATGCCCTAACATTCGTTACTCTCAGCATCAGAGCAATAACAACTGCAAATTGTGCACCTGTACCAACTGGGCAAAGTACAGTTGAGTCTTGTCCCTTGCATACCTATCGAAAGCACAGTACATTTTACTGATTATGTCATTATCAAAGTTGGCCTTGAGGAAAGGATAATAATTGCCACTTAGCATTTGAAGAGGCATTATTTATATACATTATCTCATTTGATCCTTCACACAAAGCCTATGAGACAGGTACTACAGGTCCTGCTAACCCTATTTTACAGATGAGGAAACTGAGGCTTAGCAGAGTTAAGTATCAGAGGTAGAGTTTGAAACCAAGACCTCCTGGCACTCCATAGTTCATCCCTCTATCCACTAGTCTACCATAGTGACTCAACTGATACAGAATCCCCCACATTCCTATATACAGTCATCACTGCCTTTCTTAGTTTCTGGAAATCTTCATGAGAGAAAAAAATGTTAACAATTCTGGTTGAAGTAAAATTCTATTCTTTTGTTTGTTTTTTTGGAGGGGGGAGGGCAGGGCAATTGGGGATAAGTGACTTGCCCAAGGTCACACAGCTAGTAAGTGTTAAGTGTCTGAGGCAGGATTTGAACTCAGGTCCTCCTGACTCCAGGGCTGGTGTTCTATTCACTGTGTTGACATGCAAAATTCTAGTCTTAAGAGAAGGTTAAACCCTTGAGCATCTCTCTCATTTTTTAAGATCCAGTAGAAATTTTGAAGGAAATTTTAAAAAGAAACCCAAAAGGAATGGGGTATTTTCAAGATGGCCTCCTTTCATCTCACACTTCTCAGACTGGAATGAAAAGGGAATATCTGAGGGCAAGAATATAGTGAAAAGGGCACTGAGTCTGGGGCTAGGAGATATCCAAGTTAAAACCCTCCTTTCCCCCCCCCTTCCATAATTTGCAACTTACTATGCAACCTTAGGCAAGTCACATAACTTCTTCAAGTCTCAGTTCTCTCATCTGTAAATTGGTATAATCACATAAAATACTTATTCCCTAGGATCTTAGAATTAGATCTGAAAGGAAAAAAGAAAAAATGTAGACAGAATGATTGTGCAATTGATGGACCTGTGAGGATTTAAGTAACTGTTCTCAAAGGTAATTGATAAATAAATAAAATGCATGGAGTGCAATGATGTCACCTTCTCTCATTCATGTGGCAGAACAGGTTACTTTGCGCTATTCTTCTCCAGCTTTGCCTGCCCATCCTTATAAACAGCACATATTGACACACTGATATTCGACACTGATGTTTTATCACCCCAGGTACATATGTATTTACTGAAAACCAAAGATTGAATTCATTCACTTAACAAACATTTAAGGTCTTACTACATGCTAGAAATAGAATGACTTTTGGTTTGTGGTTCATTTTACAACACATACATACTTGATTATTTGATTCCCTAGCATCATTCAAGGGAAAGTCTAATAACTCTTGGATTCCCTACTCACTAGTGACCAACCTAAAATTCTCCCTCCACTATAGAAAAGATCTCTTTGTAGCATTTTACAATCTAGTGCTCTGCCTTCTTGAAATTTTCTTCTTCCTTTATATATGGATATCCTAAAACAGCTCTCATTGAGAGCTCCAGACCACAGATGTCTGGAAATATACACTTTGTCTAAGAGAGGAAAGATTTAGCGTTTAATTGGGAATTTTTAGTTTGTTCTTTTTCTAGGGTTTTTTAAATTGCATACCCAATTCATTAGTCTGCTCTTTCTCTATTTATTTCATTGATGTAAGGATTTAGAGATGTTAAGTTTCCTCTGATCACTGTTTTTGCTATATCCCTTAGGTTTTGATATGTTTTATCATTGTTGTCATTCTCTTTGATGAAATTACTGAGTTTCTATAATTTGTTCTTTAAGGCATTCATTCTTTAAGATTAGGTTGTTTCATCTCCAATGAGTTCTTACCTCTGTAATCTCTCTCTCTCTTAAACTTGTCCTTGCCTCTACAACCACACCACCACCACTACAGTCTTCCAAGAGGTTTTGCCATGTGAATCTCTGCCAGGTCCAATCTATCATTCATAGCTCTGTCAGTCTAATTTTCACTATGGATATACTTGGTCATATTACTCTGGTACTCAAAACTCCTCAGTGACTCCCTATTGCCAACAGAGTAAATTTAAAAAAATTTTTTATTCTTTTATTAAAGCCTTACCCTCTCCCCCAACACACTTCAAAAAGGACATAGACAATTTATGATAGTGGTACTTTGTTAAAAAATTGGCCCTTGCTGTAATTTAATATATACCTAACAATTTTGTTGACAAACCAATGAATATGTTTTTATGTTTCTAAGCTGTCAAAAAATCTTACATCTGTAAAGGATAGAAAACAAATATAAGTATTGATGGTGCTTTCCTGGCAACAAACTTGTGATATGGGTTAATCACTTTTTCCATGTGAGGAAGGAGACTGAGGTTCAGAGACTTGTCTATTGTCAAATAGCTAGTAAATACTAGAACTGGAATATAGAATTAGATTCCATGAGTCCAGGTATGGGATTCCCCCTCCCCAGCCCCATAAACTATAGCATGCTGCCTCTGAATGAGGTGGGTCCAGCCATGAAATATACCATAAAATAAAAACTGGCATCCTCAAGGCTTAATAAGTAAGTTAACAGGAAAAATGGCAAATAACACATTAGAAAATACCATTGGGAGTTAAAATCTTAAGAAACTTTTTTTTTTTTGCTTTTTGGAAGGCAGGGCATTTGGGGTTAAGTGGGTTGCCCAAGGTCACATGGCTAGGGTTGTGTCTGAGGCCATATTTGAACTCAGGTCCTCCTGACTCCAAAGCCAGTGCTGTATTCACTGGGCCACCTAGCTGCCCCTAAGAAACATTTTTTAACAAATTATTGATGCCCTTTGTTTTTACATCACTATCTTTTCCAGATCTATCTCCTCCATCCAAATGAGGCCCTCTTTGTAACAAAGAAAAATGATTAAGCAAAATCAGCTGGCCATAGGGGCGTCTAGGTAGCGCAGTGAGTAGAGCGCTGGCCCCGGAGTCAGAAGGACCTGTGTTCAGTTCCGGCCTCCGACACTTAACACACACACACACACACAAACAAAAAAAAACTAGCTGTGTGACCTTGGGCAAGTTACTTAACCCCAACTGCCCTCCCAAAAAAAAAAAAAGCAAAATCAGCCAACATATGCCTGTATCTGATAGTGTACATACAACACTCTGTACCCAGTGATCTCGAGCCTCACTACAAAAAAATGAAAGGTATCAACATTAGTTACTACTCAGTTTTTCTGATTCACTTTACTGTAGACAGAAAAGTCCCTTCCCTTTAAAAATGTACTGGATAAGACATTTTGATCAATTGGCTTATCTATATTTTCAAAAAAATGAAATAAAATTAGTCTGGCATGACTGTTCTTGATGAAGTCATGCTGATTATTTATGACTGTTGCTTCCCATTCCAGTCATTCACTAACCATCCCTTTTATACATTCTTGAGTTTAGCCAGTTGAGTTAACTGGGTTGCTTATGAGGGAATTGAAAATGCAAAAATGTTTGAGAATCATATCAGGTTGGACAACTAACTATAGGAAGAGCCAGACCTAGAATAGAGCTATCCTGACTCTCACTGCATTAGTTTTTCCAGGCAGTGTGTTGTCTTGGAATGAACACTATTTCTAGAGTCAGGGGAGCTGGGTTCAAAATCTGGCTCTGTTAACCTGTGGTCTCCTTGGCCAATTTACTCACAACATCCACTTCTCTGTGCTTTAGTTTCCTTATCTATATGTACAGGGGGATAGATTAAAAGATCTCTGAGGTCCCTTCCAGCTCTTATTCTTATGATTTACTCCACATTTTACCAGTGGGAAAAGTGATGATTTTCCAGCATACCATCAAACATTCCATTGTTTTGCTATTGTTTGTCTTTCATTTTTGAAGAGGGCCAATGACATCATGGGGGTGATGTTTTGACTCCTATGTCAATTAGATATAAGTGAGGCAGCATCGTACAAAGGTGTCAGCCTCACTCTCTCTTCCAGAGTCATCAAGGTCCAATGTCAGGACAAAAGGCGAGATGACCAGCGATAGTCTGGGTTACAATGGATGGCCCTGGAGTCTTCGATGTCTGATCAGGCTCTAAGCCTGCCACATTGCCTGCTTCAGTCACTTTGACTGCCATTGGGACAAATTGTTCTTTCCCATCCACTCTGCTGGGGGAAGTTTTGGGCAAGATATCCTAAATTACAAACAGATTTGAGGCCCACTGGTTATCCACAACCTGGTTCAGCCCATCTGCCAAGATGGTTCACTCTAGCTTCTTGGAACTACAGGTGAGAGCTGGGTGAAGCGAGATGCCAAAGACAAATGGGCAGCCCTGAAAAGGGCTCTGCAAGCCCCCATAGCAGAGGTGCTAGTCATGAAGAGACAGACATGACTGAAATGACCAAAGCCTCTTTCCTCCTTGCCACTTTCAGTTACCCAAACAAACATTTAATCTTCATTAAAACAATCCAAGTTATTTCTAACTAAGGTTTTCAAAGACATGATGGTAAGCCTTTAAAAAAATCTGCACTACAATTAAATCTACACTACATTTCATTATACTGCAATTTAGTCTACACCACAATTAAGGACACTTGCCCATGAAAGACAGGCAAGTGACATCTGCTGAGAATTTATAGCCTTTAAGGCTGAGAACAGCCTTCCTAGGTGAAGAATATTCAGTAACCTGGATATGTCATGTCCATACAAACATACAGGTTATGTACCCCCATCACATACCCTCAAATGGAGAGGATACAGAGATGCTCATTACTGTGTATCCATTTATGTGGCGACCTGCTTTTCTGGCTCTCTGAGCAGTTTTAAGATCAATCACTCCACTCTCTCCATAACACCAATGAGACATAGTGTCAAAATGTATGGCCCCATTTTGCAACTGGAAACTGTGAGCCACAGAGAGAGGAAATGACTTATCTTGATGTACAATAAGTTAATGGTGAGGTCAGACACTCTTTAGTGCATCAGTTTCCCTCTGAACTATATCTGTTTATTTTTTTACTTTTATTGGTTTACATTTTTTTAATCTATTATACCATGCTCCCTCCAAATTATTTCTGTTTATTTTGTACTTTTGTTATTTAAATTTTTTATTTCTTTATTGTACCGTACTAACTCCAGAGAATATTCTTTTTAATTTTAAATAGTATTTTATTTTTTCCAATTACATGTAAAACAATTTTAATATTCATTTAAAAACATTTACAAATATTAATTTGAAAAAAATTTTTAAAAATTCTCCCTCCCCTCCCTCCTCTCTAAAATGGCAAACATTCTGATGTAGCTTACATATGTGCAATCATGTAAAACATATTTCCATACTGAATTTTTATTCTGAACCTAAACACCAAGTAAAATGGACAGTTGCATACACACAGTAAAAAAGAAAAAGAAGCTTGTTTTTATTTATCATAGCATTCGTAGATTTTAGAGCTTTAGAGGTCATCTGGTCCAACTCCATTTTTTACAGATGAGGAAACTGAGGCTTCATGAGTCTCTCAGATATAAGAGGCAGAGCTGGGATTTGAGGCTAGGTCTTGGGATCCAAATCCAGCATTCTTTCCATTGTCCCATACTCCCTCACTGTATGGATTTTCCCCTCACACCCCCAGACCTCCATTACTAAGAAATGAAATCACAGAAATAAATACAGTTGCATATTATGTACTCAGAGCTATTCATGGGTTACATCATTGCTTTTATTCCTTTTCTGAAACACAAAATTGTCTTGTACCTTTCCTCATGCTCAGATATTCAACTCCTACTCAGTAACTAAAGGAGGAAAAAAATAATAATCTCTGCTTGAGAGGGGGTGTTCTGAGGAACAAAGGGAGGGGGAACTTTCTATAACTCTTCCTGGGGCCCCATTAAATCTTACATTGTTTGACTGAAGTTGAGTTATGACTCTACTTTTACAAAATGGCTTGGAACTTGCCTGATGAGGCAGCATTTGATTTTAATTTCAGAGGGCCTTGCCAAAAGGGGGATGCCATACACAGAATTTTCCTGCCTGCAGTTTTCCAGAAACCTTGATTTCAGAGGCTCCAGGTCATAATTTCTCAGCCAAAGATTATTTCCTCTATTGAAATCTTTCCTGAGGCTGATGCCAATGTGGTGGAATTTTAATTGTCTGGAATAACCTCTGGAGACTCTGCTTGCCCATTTAAGTGCCTAGTAGTAAACATGTACTTTGTTTAAAGAAGGACTTTTACAGTTAAGGAAGTGTGTCATGGGGATTTCTGGCTCTGTTTGTTCAGGAGACTTTGCTGAAGTTTAGATAAAAATGTCACCGTTTGAAGAATGTAAGGGATTAGCTTAGCATCTTAAAGTCACTAGATGGACAAGGATCTATTAAGCACCTACTAGATGCCAGACAATATGGAAAGAAAATGACATAATACAGAAGAAATCTGAAGAAATATAGAAATAAATACATACAGAATAAATATGAAGAAAATAAATACAAATAAAAACAGAATATTTTGGGAGAGTGGGTAGCAGCTGTTGGGTGGGGGTGGGGAAGTGTCAGGAAAACCTTAATGTAGATGGTGGCACTTGAACTGTATCTTGAAGGAAGAGGGTCATCCTATAAAACAGGGCTAAGGAAGTAGGCATTTCAGGTATAGCGTACTGGGTAGATAGAGATATTTTCTAATAGAATTGGAAAAGTTTTTTTTAATCAAAAGCCAAAACTTGAGGTTTGTATGTAGTGCTTAAAAGAGCTGTAACTAACCCAAGGAGGAAAGGGTTTTACCTCAGGTTACTAACGTGGAAGGGTGAGGGTTTCCTCTCCATAGCAGTCTTCATTCTTGTATCTTGTCTTATGGTTCGGCCATGGTTCCATCCCCTCAGGCCTCTCTTCCCGCCTTCTTCTTCAACCTGTATTTCGACAGGGTGATCAAGAGGACAGGCTATCCCCTTCCTTAGTGTAACTGTACCTGGAGTCTGACTATCTTCTATGCTACAGTTGTAACCCTACTATCAGGTTTTCCTTTGCACCACTGTATCCCCCACCCTCCCAAGTAAAAGATTCCTGGTAATAGTTGTAGTTCTGAAACTGACTGATAACCAAAGGAGCACCCACCCATCTTGGACAAAACTCTGAAGTTGGTGAACTCTGTTCACTATATTTCCATTTCTTCTCTAAGGGCTTTCTCTACCCACTTGTGACCATCTCCCATTCCACATTCTCTCCCCTTCCCTGACACCAGTTATATCAGAACCCTCATATTGCCCACTGGATAAAATGGGGCCTTTTAAAATACTTGAAGAAACTGTGAGTTAATTGGCATATGTGTTTGTTCAACCCACACACATCACAAGCCTTCCATGCTTCAAAAGTTTGCTGGCCTTTGTGAGCTATATGGCTAAAAAGGAACCACCCTGAAGTCATCCTATTGTCTCTAGGATCAAATACAAACATTTATTTTAGGCATATAAAGCCCTTCAGTCTTTAATGAATGGTAAAATGATATGTATACCAATTGTTTTGAAATTAATTTCTTTATGATTTAAAAAATGTATATTTTTAATGTTATAGATCTCCTTCTCTGAATGTTTTTAAATGCACAACATGAAATACAAAGGCTTATTAAGGAAAAATTATATTGAAAGCTATCAAAATATTAAAAATGAAGTTCAGTCAAATACAGTTATCAAAATATTTTACAATAGAGTTCATGGATTCCAAGTTAAGTCATAGTCTGGCACCAAACTATCCTTTCAGACTAATTGTTCATTACTTCTCTGGTTACCTTCCCCCTTCCCCCAACCCAGTACTGTAATGGAAATGCAAATTTAAAGATCTTCCCTGCCCCTAGCTTAAGTGCACCTGGAGCCTGTGGTGGGAGGCTTGTTTTTCAGGAAAGCCCATACCTTGATACTTTGTGATTGGGCAGTGGGTCCAGAAGGTTGTTACATTCTCTGAGCCAAGAGAAGGCTATATAAACCCTGAGGAGAGGCTTTGCTTTGGGGCTCACTTTGAGAAGTGCTGTGTGATTTGACCAGATGAGACTCTGGGAAGCCGTTGTTGAGAGCCCCCCGGCTTTGAAAACCCAGATGTTGATGCTTCCCTCTCTGGTAACTGTGATTTGGTATTGATATAATGGTAGGACAGTTTGGAAGCCTGTCTGTTTGATCTGTAAGTTCTGTAACTCTGAAGTTGGGGTGCTGACCTTTTTCCCCTGAACTAGGTAATGTATGTTTGTTTGATTAAAGTAAGCTTGTTAACCCATTCTGAATTGCTTTCCTTTTGAAAAGCAGATCTAAGAACCTGTGTTGGCAGCTACCCTGGGGATATTGGGGTGCTTGCCGCTACAAGTACTCATATACATTTTTCATGCTAGCCAAGCTGATCTATTTGATAGTTACCTGGGCAAGAAATTCCATTCCTCACCTTCATGCCTTTTGCATAAGCTATCTCCCAAGCCTGTAATACTCTCTGCTTGCCCCCATTTCTTGGAATCTGTAGCTGCTACCTTCCAGACTAAACTCAGGTATAAGCTCTTACAAAAAGCCCTGCCTGATTTTTCCAGTTGTTAGTAGTCTCTTCTCCCTCCAACTTCCAAATAACTTTTCATTTCTTTTTTGTATATTTTGGATTCAGTCATTTATACACATGTTGCTTCCCTCTAGTATAATGTAAGCTTCTTGAGAGCAGGGTCTATTTAATTTTTGTCTTTGTACAGTACTTGACACATAGTAGTGGTTATATAAAAGCTTGCTTGTGTGTTGATGAGATTCTCTGACTCAATTTCCTCCTCTGTAAAATGAGCTGGAGAAGGAAATGGTAAACCTCTCCAGTACCTTTACCAAGAAAATCCCAAATGGAGTCGCAAAGAGTCAGGCGTGACTAAAATGAATGAAATGAGTCCTTAGGTCAGATGTAATCTGTTATTGGACCTATATTCTAACCCTTTCCAGATTGTTGAAAAATATCAGAGCTTACCCTCCACCAGCATAGACTTTTTGAACTCAGGGTCAGTTCTTCATCAAGATGAGGCATCTGAATACAACTTTGTAGAAAAATAATGTTCCACACTTTCTCTCATCTCTTCTCTAACCAATATTCATTTTCTGGGTGTCTTGTCTAAGCTAGGTCAAGCCAAGGAGGAAAGATATCTGAACACACATTATGGTATGAATGATTAATAGTTTAATGTGTGATCTCTGACATGGATCACATAATTTTTTTACAGACTATGCTTTTAAGCCAAATGAATGCATCTATAATGATAATATTTCAAACACTCTTAGGAGATATTTTACAATATTTTGTATCTCCCACAGTGCCCAGTTTCATGATATAATAGATGCTCAGTAAATACTTCTTTATTAATTGATTTCAATTAATGAGAATAAGCTCAGTCCAGTGAGCACAGCAGAGTCAAACAGCCTGGAAATGCTTTTCATTTTGCTTTCCTATGGCTCTATTCACCATCCCCTTAACTTTCCAAACCACAGAGCCCCATCCTTGACCACTATTTGCCTCGAATGACTTCATCTCCTTCATCAGAATATAAGCTTCTTGGGGGCAGAGAAGGTTTTGCTTTTGAATTTGTATCCTCAGTGCTTGGCATCAAATAAATGCTTTTTTGTTCATCCATTCATTCATTTTTGTAGCAGAGGGGCTATTCCCATGGAATATGCTTGAGAATGGGTCTTTTCTTGGAGGAAGCATGACCTAGATTAGGATTCCTCAATATTTTTAATGTTATGACACTTTTCACTGTGCATGCCAATGAACATTATCAGAAACAGATTTGAAACATTATCAGCTCAGATTTGAGACTATTATATATGATGAAATGAAGTGTTTTTTTACTGTACATACAAAATTGTTAAATGATTTGGCTTGAGATTAGGATGGAATTCCCAACAATTTCTGAAATGACCCTAAACATACTTCTGCCATTTTGTACTACATATTTCTGTGAAGCTGTGTTCTCAGCACTGACAATTATAAAATAAAATAACAAGCAACTCTGAAAAATGTTGAAGATGCTATACATCTTGTAGCATCAAATATTCTACCGAGATTTATTTTTGTGAAAATAAACAGGCACATTTATCTCATTAGTACGCAAATTTGCTTTCCTCTTTAATGAATAGTAAAAATATATGTATACAAAAGAATTGTTTTAAAATTAATTTCTTTATGATTTTAAAATGCATATGTTTAATGTTATAGATCCCCTTCTCTAAACGTTTTTAAATGTACAACATGAAATACAAAGGGTTATTAAGGGAATAATTATATTGAAAGCCACTGAAATATTAAAAATGAAGTTCACCAGTCAAATACAGTTATCAAAATATTTTAAAGTAAGGTTCATGGACTCCAAGTTAAGAATCTTGGTCCAGACCTTTGCTTAAGCAAGGACATATATGACCAGAAGCTCTTGGTTATTACTTTGGACGCTGTGTGTTGGGGTTGTAAACGATTAGCCACAGAATAAGGAAATGCCCCCCACTTTGTGGACTATGTAATAAGGTAAGAGAAATGGTCTCTTTAGAGTAAATTTCTTTGTTGGAATACAATACAATACAATACAATCAATACGAAGTTTTAATGATGAGGTCTGGTTTTGTTTTTTTCCATCACAGTCATTTCCTGAGATATTTTTTTCTCCCATAGAACCATCTGTTGTTATAACAATTATTAAAAAGTTAAGTAAAACCTACTAACACATACACTGCATCTAACAGTGTAAAGCTATATTCCATACCATTGAGAGGAGAGTTTCATCGTCTGTCCTCTGGGACCATGATTGGTCATTGCGTTTAATTTGAGTTTAGCCTGGTAATACCTTTTAGATAGATTTTAGTTTGAGACAGGCTACACTATCAGAGTGAAGAGATAGCTTCACTATCAGGAAACTCTCGACCTATCCACTGGACTATCATCATATAAGCGATAGAAAGACATTAAGGGAAGAAAACTGTAGCTTTCTACTTACTATATAAGTAAGACACTTTGTGGAGAAATACTGAAGCTGAAGCTTAAATACTTTGGCCACTTAATTAGAAGACAGGACTCTTTGGAAAAGATACTGATTGGGAAAGATTGAAAGCAAAAGGAGAAGGGGATGGCAGAGGAAGAGATGGATAGATAGTGTGATGAAAATAACAAACATGAGTGTGGAAAAACTTTGAGAGATAGTGGAGGATAGAAGGGTCTGGCCTATTATAGCCTACAGGGTTGCAAAGAGTCAGACACAAATGAACAACAACAATGGAGACTCTTTGTGGATACTGGGAATACATTTTGTGACAGTTTTGATTCTCCTTGAGAGCCAAGAGAAAGCAACAAGTAGGGGAAGACCAGAGCATTTTTAAAAAGACTTAAGGCAGGGGAGACTAGGTGGGAAAGTGAGTAGAGCACTGGCCCTGGAGTCAGGAGGACCTGAGCTCAAATCCGACTTCAGACACTTAACACAAAAACTAGCCATGTGACCTTGGGCAAGTCACTTAACCCCAATTGCCCTCCAAAAAAAAAAGCAGAAAAAAAAAGAATGAAGGTAAAGAGGGGATTGAGGATAAGGAAAGGAAAAAGCAGTAAAGGTGTTAGCATCATGACTTAGAGTTGTCTTGGGCTATTTCTAGCTGCAGAAGGGTGCTTTTTCTATATTACACCTTCCTCTTTTTCTGGCTTTATTGATTCCTTCCACCTTTTTAAACCACTTTTTACTATCCCCCTCTGCAATTGAGTACAGCCTTGTAACAAAGGAAAACACTTAAGGAAAACTGATCAACAAAGATGCCGCATTTAACAGCACATGCAACATGCTTATTGTAAGTATTTATTAACTAAGCATTTAGACATCTATGTGCAAAGCACTCTGATAAATGCTTGGGATACAAAAAGAGACAAAAGACAGTCACTATCCTCAAGGAATTCACAATCTAATGGGTGAGACAATGAGCAAACAAATATTTATAAACAAACCATATACAGGATAAATAGGAAATAATTAATAGAAGAAAATTTGTGATGGACCCAATCAGAATAGTTGCATGATTCTCTTCACCTTCATTCAGCAGTATATGTGTAGGCGCAAAGGCAGAAAGCAGTGGATGGTGTGAGTGATCTCAGTCTGAGATTTGTAATCAGTGATATAAGGGGGCCAGGGATTCAAGAGAAGAGGGCAATGTAGAGCTGAATTGGTCTGCCAAGGGTATAAAGGGAAAAGAGAGTGGCTAGATCAGGGGTGATGACCTAAGAAAGAACTGAGGGGTTGAGGGGTTAGAGGTTGTGGTATGGATGAGAAGTAGGTTTAGGTAAGGGAGTGCAGAGGGAGAGGTAGAAAGCTAATAATTAAGTTCAGATAAAGGGATTTCAAAATTTTTGAGCTTTGAAATGGTACATTTGTGGGTGATGGCAAGATCAAAGGTATGAATATCCTTGGGTGTGGCTGAGGTGGGATAGAAGAATAGGATATGTGTGCTGAAGTCCCCTGTATGAGAACAGGAGTTGGGGAGGAAAGAACAATTATGAGTTCAGAGCCAGGCACTAAACTCATTGAGGAAATAAGGGGGGAGGTAACCCTTAGAAGTCTATAAACAGCAGCTGCCAGGATTTTGGCTGGGTGGTAGATGTGGATTGTATGAACCTCAAAGAAGAAGAGGTTACTGAGTGATAGAAGTAGGAGAAGCTGGAAGTGGAAATAGAAATCAAGGAGTATTCCTACTTCCCCATCTCAACCAGGGAACTAGGAAAAATGAGTGAAGATACAGTCAGTACTGGAGAATGTGACCAAGGAGGTTGTTTCATCAGGATGGGGTGGAGAAAAGTGCCAGATCTCAGTGACTGCTAGAAGATGGAAGGAATGGGAGATTAAAAGATTTAAAACGAAGGCAAATTTATTGTCTATCGAACAAGCATTCCACAGAGCTCATTGGGAGGAGTGGGTAGAGTTTGGTTGGGACTTTGAGGTGGGATGGTTGAGGAAGATAAGGAATTGGTGGAGGACGGGGAATGGGGTTTGAATAATGACCAGTAGGGGTTCAGAATCAGTAGAATGTGTAGTATAGTTGTTCCTGCCCACCCCACCCCCTTCCCAACCTCTTTACCCAGTAAAGAAGAGTGTTCTTGTTTCCTTATTTTATTTCTAAATTTCAAAATTGGTCATTTAAATTAATTAGAATTAGGCTGCCTTTTAGCATTGTTTTCATTTATATTATTATTACACATATTATTCTCTGGGCTCTGCTTTCTTTATTCTGTATCAGTTTACATAAGTCTTCCCAAGCTTCTCTGAATTTCTCATTATCTGTCGTTTTTTATGGAAAAATAATATTCTATAGCATCCATATGCCAAAGTTTGTTCAGCCATTACCCGTCTATTGTACTTACATTTTGCTTCCAATTTTTTACTATCACCAAAAGTGTTGCTACCAATGTTTAGGTCCATGTGATACCTTTCTGTCTTTGATCTCCTTGGGGGTATATGCCTGGTGATGTAGATATCCTTTTTTGTTTTACCTTATTGTTATTATTTCTTCTCCTTCCCCTTAAGATCATGCTTTGATGCTTTGATGGATCCATGGCCTTTTCAATGTGGTTACTTTCTCCACTAATGCCAATCATAAAGCCTCATTCTGTGTGACTTTTGCTTGCAAGATCTTATTTAATTTAAAACTTTTGACATCAAACTGTCAACAACCAGGCCATTTCTTCAAAAAGACACAGTCACAATTCAATCATTAATCCAAGTGTATCCATCCAAATTACATTGTTGGAAAGTGCCAGGGTATGTGCTTCACTGACATAGCCCCCGAGAACCCATCAATACCACCACCAGGGTGATACATCTGTATGCAACTTGGTAAAGTGGTAATATTCCATGCTGCAAAATTATCCCATCTTTTTCTTATCTCTCCTTCCAGCAAAACTCATTCTCTAAGTCAGCTAGGTCAAGAGGCATCTCAGGCTCAATATTTCCATAATGGAACTCATTATATTCCCTTCAAACCCATCCCGCCTCCAAACTTCTGCTCATATTCCATTTCAGTACAGGCCATGGAGATAATCCAAATGAAATGGAAAAAATATTTCTTTGGTCAGAAAATAGTATACTTGGATACACTTGCCTTGTATAGACCTGAGTGTTTTCAGGAAAGAAAAGCGAACGTTTTTCTTCTGAAGAGACTAAAACTTCTTTGGGGAAAAGGGGAATGAATGTTTAAATCATTGCTGAGCTTTGAAAACTAGCAGGAAAAAGAAAGTTTTAGTGATACCTTTTATGGTAACTTCCAAAATCTCCAGATGTTCAAATAACAGAGGGGGAAAAAAACACCAAACCAAAAAACCCTCAAACCTTCCCCTGAAACCCTTTCTGTTGAGAGGGTAGCAACTGCCTATCATGTTCCCACTTCTTCTATCGATTTCTCTTTCTCTCTCTCTCTCTCTCTCTCTCTCTCTCTCTCTCTCTCTCCCTCCTTGTGAAGGCTAATATCCCCAGTTGGATGTTGGTCTCATTCTTCCTTTCTCCTCCAGGAGTTTGCTCTTTTGATAAAATCTTCTGTCTTATTTTCTATTTATCCTTATCCTCTGATTCCTCTGCCACCTATAGTCATGCCCAGGTCTTCTCATCCAATTGGCTCTGCCATTACCTAAAACTATTGTCTGATAGCTTTTCTCTGTTTCACAGTCAAACTCCCCAAAAGGTGGCACCGACCTCCCAGGGTTTTTTTGAGTATCAAATGCTATTATAATTATAAAGTGTTTCACACAGTGCCTGGCATGTAGTAAGTGCTATAAATGTTAGCTCTACTCTTTGTTTGCATTTCATTACCTCTCCATTCTTGGATTCCTTTCCTTTATATACTTTACAAGTATTGCTTCCTCTATGTGTCCAACTGCTCACCCTCACGCTTCTTTGCAGGGCCATAATCTTGCTCATGCCATCTAAGGATGTCCACCTCCTTTAGCTAAGCTCTCTCTTGGGCTCTCTTCATTTCTTTCTTTACACTCTTTCCTTTGCTGACTTCACAAGCTGCCATGAGTTCAATGATCACTTTTATGCAAATGATTGCTAAATCTATCCATCAAGTCCTAATTTCTCTCCTTACTCCATTCCCCTTTTACTGACTATGTACTGCATATCCCTACTTGGGTGTCCCAGGGACATCTCAGACTCACTGTATTTCATTATATTTTGTCTAAACCCATCCCTCTTCCAAACTTCCCCAATTTTGTTGATGCTGTCTAGTATCCTTTCAGTAGCCTAGGTTCTCAAACTCAGAGTCATCCTTGACCCTCCCCTCCTCTTATTGATTTCCAATCAGTTGCCAAGTTTTATCAATCTAATCTCCCCAACTTCTCTTGAATTAATCCATTTCTCTCTTCTTGTAGAGCCTCTACTCAGGATCAAACCTTCATCACCTTTTGCCTTGACTATAGCAAAAACTACTAATCATTCTCCCTGTCTCCAGTTTTTTCCTTCTCCAATCTATGCTCCAGTCAACTGAGAAATTATTATTCCTGAAACATAAATCTGACCATGTCATGTAACCTCCTCTTAATTAATATTTTCAATGTACTCATTGCATTGGAGATAAAAATCTATGTAACACTGACTTCCCACTTGGATGATGTGGGGGAGGCACAGTGGCTTCCTTACCTTACAATGAAAAGACTGCTAAATTTGGATTCAGAGAATCTTGGTTCAAATGCTGGTTTTGCCATTAACTATGTAACATAAGGTAAGGCCCTTTCATCTCTCTGGGCCTCAGTTTACTTATCTGCAAAGTGAGATGATTAGACCAAACAATCTCTAAGGACCTGTCAAGCTCTAAGTCTATACTGCTATGAACTTTTGATCTTATTCTCTTGTGCACATGATCTCTTCCAGTCAAACTGGTCTGCCCTCTTTTACTTATACATGTCTCATCTCTGACCTCCAGAATGTGCTCCCTCTTCACTTTTTTCTCCCTTATAGAATCCTTGATTTCCTACAAAGCAAATTCAGATATCATCTCCTACACAAAGCCTTTCCTGAACCCCCAACTTATTATACCCTTTTCACTAGAATTATTACTTTTTTTCACTTTATAGTTACCTTTGAGTCGTGTTGAATTCTCACGTAGAATGTAAGTTCATTGAGGGCAAAAACTGTTTCATCTGAAGTTTTTATCCCCAGTTTGTAAGCACATTGTAATAAATGTTTGTAGCATTGAATTGAAATTAATTTGTAAAATCAGACACTTTCTAATAAAAAGAGAAGATAAAAAATAATGGCATGTACCCCAATACGGGCAGTCTCCAGCTTCTGATCAATTTGTGATTTGCGGTTAAGGCTGGTCCTTAAGAGAAGAAACCAGAACAAAAAAGTTTCAGAGATTAAAATTTACTTTCCCTTTCAGCAGAGCATTGGCAAGTAAGGGTGTGATACCCTACATGGAGAGAGAAGAGAGAGAAAGAGAGAGAGACAGAGACAGAGAAACGGAGAGAGACAGAGACAGAGAAACGGAGAGAGACAGAGACAGAGAGACAAAGACAGAGAGACAGAGAGAGGGGGGAGAAGAGAGAGAGACAGAGACACGGTGAAAGACAGAGACACAGAGAGAGAAAGAGAGAGACAGAGACAGAGAGAGAGAGAAAGGAAGGAAGGAAGAAAGCGAGCTGTATTGCCCACATGGAAGTCTGGTCCCTGGTGCTCAGCTCCTTCTCTACTCACAGAGGTTGTTGTTTGTCTTTCTTCTCAAATAGAACCATGACATCAGGGAGGTGATGCCATGACATCACTGTTTGGGCCCTGATTGGCTAATGGTGAATGTAAATAGCAATAATTTCTGTTTTGACCAGAAACTCTGAGGGTCTTCCCCTCCCAGATTTATTTTTTTAAAGAGGTCATTTTTTGCCTTATTTCTAATTGAGCCTTAATCACTGAATGGGCAAGGCCTCAAACTCAGGTCTGTTAAGGACCTTAGCTTGAAAAGATGAATGTCCACAACTGCATCCTGGGCCATCTCTATACCTAATTTCTGCCAAACTGCTTTGCAATTTTTGTCAGATAGCGAGTTCTTGTCCCCAAAGCTTGGATCTTTGGGTTTATCAAACACTAGATTACTATGGTCTTTTATTCTTGTGCATTGTGTACTTAATCTATTCCACTGATCTACCACCTTATTTCTTAGCCAGTATCAGATTTGTTTTTATCATTATCCCTTTGTTTTATATATATATATATATATATATATATATATATATATATATATATATATATATGTAACACACACACACACACAGAGTTTTCAATCTGTATTGTTAGGTCTTTTTCCTTCACATTTTCTTCACTGATTCCCTTGATATTCTCGACCTTTTGTTCTTCCAGATGAATTTTGTTCCTATATTTTTTATAGTTCTATAAAATAATTTTGGTAGTTTGATTGGTATGGCATTGAATAGGTAAATTAATTTAGGTAGCATTGCCATTTTTAATATTGACTTGGCCTACCCATGAACAATTAATGTTTTTCCAATTGCTTAAATGTAACTTTATTTGTGTAAAAAGTGTTTTGTTACATCCTATAACTTTATTTACGTTAACTGTTTCAGCTAGTTTTTTAGTTGATTCTCTAGGATTCTCCACATATAGCATTATATCATCTGTAAAGAGTGATAGTTTTGTTTCTCATTGCCTATTCTAATTCCTTCAATTTCTTTATCTTCTCTTGTTGCTATGGCTAGTATTTCTAGTACAATATTGAATAATAGTGGTGATAATGAGTATTCATGCTTCACCCTGATCTTATTAAGAAAGCTTAATCCCTATTATAGATAATGTTTGCTGATGGTTTTAGGTGAATACTACTTATCACTTTAAGGAAAGTTCCTTTTATTCCTAAGCTTTCTAGTGTTTTTCAATAGGAATGTGTTTTATTTTATAAAAAAAGAAGAAGAGAAGAAGAAACTTTTTTCTGCATCTGTAGAGGTATTGATAGGTAACCCATTAAACTTTTCCTTCAAGAATTTGGATGCTATACAATTTGGTACATATATATTTAGTATTGAAATTACTTCATTGTTCATGGTACCTTTTAGGAAAATGCAGTTTCAGGGGGCAGAGCCAAGATAGCAGAGTAGAAGCAAGAAAACCCCATGTGCTCCTACCATAACCACCTCAAATACCTATTAAAAATGACTCTAAACAAAGTTTAAGATTACAGAACCCACAAAGTGACAGAGAGAAGCAAATCTCCTGCTGAAGGCAGGCTAGCAGTCGGACAGAAAGGATCCATCTCAGTACACTGGGAGCAGAGCCCAGCCCCACATGAGCACAAGGTTTTAGCCCCAGGGCAGCCATGACCAGCTGTGGCTGGAGCCCACTTTGTGAGAATGGATCACCAGAAGCTGTGCTGGTTTCCAGAATTATCAACCCATAAATGCCAAAGACAAAGGGAGAGGTCAATGTGGATTTTGGGAACAGGGGCTCTGGGAATGCAGTCTGGCCTCTGCCCCCCAGAGAGAGAAGCAGCTGAGGTATGGCAGCTGGTACTGTGTGGCTGCTTCAGAGCTGCTGGCCTGCAGACTATAGGGAGACCATTCTGAGGGGTAATCAATCTTGCTTTAACCTGCTTTTATCTGGATCACTATCTAGGGTGGAGGTCCTGGGGGTATGTAAGCAGATGCCGGAGCAGGTGTGAGGCTTTAGAGAGGGTACCTAACTAGTAGCTCTGGCAGCTGCGAAAACCCCAGCAATTTGGAACAAAGCTCTCCTCTCTGGAAGCAGAGTTATACTGTGGCAAAAAGTTCAAAAGTCAAGTAATTTTGAGGCAAGCTCAAAATTCAAGCAATATGAGCAAGCAAAGGAAGGAAAGCAAGCATAGGAAACTGACTTTGAATTCCTTTATTGAGGACAAAAAGGATCAAAACATGGAACAGGAAGAAGAAAACAAAGTCAGAACTCCTGCACCAAAAGCTTCCAAGAAAAATTTAAACTGGTTACAGTCCATAGAGGAGCTTAAAAAGGATTTTGAAAACCAAATAAAAGAAGTGGAGGTAAAAATGGCAAGAGAAATGAGAATGATGTAAGAAAATCATGAAGAGAGTCAACAACCTGCCTGAAGAAAATAACACCTTAAAAATAAACTAACTCCAATGGCAAAAGAGGTTCAAAAAGCAAATGAGGAGAATGCCTTAAAAAGCCAAATTTGCCAGATGGAAAAAGAATCTCAAAAGCCAACTGAAGAGAATAATTCCTTCAGAATTAGATTGGAGCAAATGGAAGCTAATGACTTTATGAGAAATCAAGATACTATTAAACAGATCTGAACAAATGAAAAAATAGGAGGCAATGTGAAATATCTCATTGGACAAGCCACTGACCCAGAAAATAGATCTGAGAGATAATTTAAAAATTATCATACTACCTGAAAGTCATGATAAAAAAAGAACTTCAAGAAATTCTCAAAGAAAATTGCCCTGATGTTTTAGAACCAGAGGGCAAAATAGAGGTTGAGAGAATCCACTGATCACCTCTTGAAAGAGATCCCAAAAAGAAACTTCCTAGGAATATTATAGCCAGGTTCCAGAATTCCCAGATCAAGGAGAAAATATTACAAGCAGCCAAGAAGAAACAATTTGAATATTGTGGAAACACAGTTAGGATAGCACAGGACCTGGCAGCTTCTACATTGAGAGATTGAAAGGTTTGGAAAATGATATTCCAGAGGTCAAAGGAGCTGGGATTAAAACCAAGAATCACCAACCCAGCAAAACTGAGTATCATGTTTCAGGGGAAAATATGGTTATTCAATGAAATAGAGGACTTTCAAGCATTCTTGATGAAAATCAGAGTTGAATAGAAAATTTGACATTCAGATGCAAGAAACAAGAGAAGCATAAGAAGGTAAATAGGGAAAAGAAATCATAAGAAACTTATCAAAGTTGAACTATTTACATTCATACATGGAAAAATGGTAATTGTAACTTATGAAACTTTTCTCAGTATGAGAATAGTTGAAGGGAATATAAATATGTATATATATGTATATATATATTTGTATACATACATATATGTATGTCTATAGAGGAGGGTATATAGGCATATGAATACATATGTGAGTGTATGTATATATGTGTACAGGTATACATAGACAGAGGGCACAGGACCAATTGAATAGGAAGAGATGATACTTAAAAGGTGAAATTGAGAGGTGAGAGAGGAATATAATGAGAGGAGATGGGGAGAGACAGAATGGGGTAAATTATCTCATATAGAAGAGACAAGGGAAAACTGTTACAATGGAGGGGAAGAGCAGGAAGGTGAAAGGGAATGGGTCAACTTTACTTTCATTGAATTTGGCTTAGGGAGGGAATGACATACACACTAAATAGGGTATCTCGCCCTACAGGAGAGTAGGGGGGAGAGGAGATGAGAGGGGGGATGATGGAAGGGAGGGTAGGTTGTGGGGGAGGGAAGTTAGAAGCATACACTTTTTTTTTAAAATTAATTTATTAGTTTAGTTTCAGTTGACAAGATTCAATTCCATAGTTCCTTGATTTTCAAATTTCCTTTACTTCCCTCCCCCCTCCCCTCATGACATCATATAGTACAGTATAGGGTCTGCAAATGCATTCATATTAAACATTATAGAAGCATACACTTTTGAAAAGGGACAGGGTCAAAGTAGAAAATAGAACAGCTGGGGCGGAGTGATAGGATGGAGGGAAATACAGTCAGTCTTTCACAATATATCCACTATGGAAATGTCTTGCATAGCTACACATGTACAACCTATATGGAATTGCTTATTTTCCAAGTAAGGGAGGGAGGAATGGAATGAATCTGGAATTCAAAGTTTTAAAATAAAATGTTTAAAAATGTTATTATTTTTTTTTTACATGCAACTGGGAAATAAGATATATAGGCACTGGGGTATAGAGAACCATCTTGCCATACTGGAAAGTTGGAGGGGGATGGGGTAGAATATAGGAGAGAGCAGATTAGGAAAGGGGGTATATAGTGGGATTGCTATTTTGGAGTGGTGGGTAGGGGAAAGATGGGGAGAAAATTTGTAACTCAAAATCTTGTGGAAATGAATGATGTAAACTAAAAATAAACATGAAATTTAATTTAAAAAAGAAAAATTTTGTTTCCCTGATTATCTCTTTTAATTAGCTCTATTTTTCCTTTTGCTTTTGTCTGAAATCATGATTGGTACCTCTGCTTTTTAAAATTTTGACTGAAGCGTAATAGATTCTTACCTTTCCTCTCTATGTCTCTCTGTTTCAAGTGTATTTTTTATAAACGACATATTAACCTACTCTGCTATCTGCTTCCATTTTATGGGTTAGTTTATCCAATTCTTATTTACAGTTATGATTACTGTATATTTACCTCCATCCTATATATCCTATTTCCCTTCAAAAGTGTTTTGTTTCTGTCTACCACCTTCCCCAATCCACTCTCAGTACCACCCCCTACTCTAATCCCCTTCCCCTATTTCCCTATAAATAGATTTCTATGCCCAATGGATTGTGTATGTTATTCCCTCTTTGAGCCAATTCCAATGAGGCTAAGGTTCAAGCATTGTTCACCACTACTCCCATCTTCTTCTCCACTATAAAAGCTCTTCCTTTTGTACCTCTCCCTTTCTACCTCCATTCTACCTCTCCTTTATCCCAGTACGTCCCTCTTTCTCCCCTTTTCATTTTATTTTTTTTAATCATTTCTATCCATGCCCTCTGTCTATGTATATTCCTTCTAACTTCTCTAATAATGATAAAGTTCTTAGGAGTTACAAGTATCATCTTCCCATGTAAGAATATAAACAGTTTAACCTTTTTGAATCCTCTATGATTTCTCTTTCATGTTTAACTTTGTAGATTCTTTCAACATCTATTTTACCCTCCGTTTCTAGGATATCAGGGTGGTTTTCCTTGATGACTTCTTGAAAGATGGTGTCCAGGGTCATTTAAAAAGTTTTCTCATCATGGTTTTCAGATAGTCCAATAATTCTTAATTACCTCTCCTCAATCTATTTTCTAGGTAAGTTGTTTTTCCAATAAGATATTTAGTGTTTTCTTCTATTTTTCATTCTCTTAACTTTGTTTCATTGTTTCTTGATGTCTTGTAGAGTCATTAGTTTCCTTTTGTCAGTTTTATTTTTAACAAATTATTTTCTTCAGTGAGCTTTTGTACTTTCTTTTCCATTTGGCCAAATCTACTTTTTTTAATGAATTCTTCTCTTTACTGGATTCTTGTACCTCTTTTTACCAAGTTATTGACTATTTTTCATGATTTTCTTGCATCACTCTCATTTCTTTTCCCAATTTTTCCCCTACCTCTCTTATTTGATTTTTAAAATCCTTTTTGAACTCTTCCAGGAATTTTTTTGTGTGCTTGTGACCAAGTCACATTTTTTTTCTTTGAGCCTTTGTATGTTAAGTGCTTTGATTTAATTGTCCATTTCTGGGTTTGGGTCTTGATATTCCTTGTCTCCATTGTTACTTGTTGCTATCGTTTGCTCATTTTTTCCAGTCTATTTCTTGACTTTTAACTTTACATTCAAGTTGGGCTCTGCTCCAGAGGTTGAGGTGCTAGTTTTCAGAGGTAGTTCTGTGAGCCTATAACTTTTCAATTCTTCCAAGGTAGCATGATCTAAGAAGAAGTGTGGTTACTGCTGTCCTGGTCTGTGCTATAGCCTGAGTGACATCAAGCACTCTTTTCCTTACTAGAACTGTGACCAGGAGCCCTGCCCTACTGTGGCTACAGGTATTAGTGCTCCTCCCCACAGTGTGAGGGCAATGCAACAGAGTCCTGCACCAACTGTCAACAGAGTCCCCTATAGTCTCTTTCTGACCAGTAGTCCAACTCCCTTACCATCTGAGGGTTGAGAGCTCCTGAAGCCGCAAAATTTGATGCAGATTTACATGCCCACAAGGCTTTCTGCTGGCTTGCTGAGTTGGGTCTTGTGCTGCACTGTGCTTCACTCTCACTCCTGGGAGACAGATCTTTCTTGCTGACATTCTAAGTTGCTTTGGCCTAGAAAATTGTTTTATCTTGACCTTTTGTTGGTTCTGCCACTCTAGAATTAATTTTGAGGCATAATTTTAAAGTTGTTTAAAGGGGAATTTGGGAGAGCTCCAGTGAGTCCCTGCCTTTACTCTGCCATCTTGGCTCCTCTTTCAATAATTTCTTGAAATAAAGTGTCTAGGTTCTCTATCTTTTCAAGACTTTCTGGCACTCTTCGTTGTTTTGAGATTTTTTTTCTTCTGTCTTTGAAGTGGGTGACTATTTTGAAGATCTATCTTTGATGTAGATGAATTTTTCCACTTTGCCTTCTATTTTTTTAATTTCAGTAACATTCTGAACTAAATTTATTTTTTAAATTTGTTTTCACCATCTGTTATTCTTTTTCTCCACTAAGTCATTTTTTGCATTTTCCTTCTGATGATTAATTCTTTCATGTAGTTTTCCATTGAGGTAAAGATTTTTTTTTCATTTTTCTTCTGGAGATTTTTTATTTTGAGTTAAAATCTTCCATTAATTCTCTTGTACATGTGACTCAGACAACTCAAGCCTCCAGCACTGCAGAGATGTCACTGCTCTCTGGTAATATCATATGCTGATTCTTTACCTCTGCTGGTGATTTTGCTGCTTCTGCTGGGAATCTCTGTTGGTTTTGTTGTCATTGAGCTACTCTCTGCTACCATCTGCTGGGTTGTTGCTTTCATCTTCTAAGGTATAAAGCCTAGAAAATTTCTGCCTTACAAGGGCAAGCTGATTATACTTCAGTGCATAGCTGAAGACTTAAGATATCTAATCAGGAAATCAACAAAGGTCAATAGAATTACCCAGTCTAACATTAAATCTATTCTTTTTAATTACCCTATTTCTGATACTGATTGAGATCCCTATTTGACTTAAAGTTAGAAGGTTCTTGCAACTCCTATTTAATCTGTGATTCCCTCCACATTGTGTCCCCAAAATCTATTTTTGGAACCTCACTCAAAAAAACCCCAAAGCAACAAGTGAGTGGAGGCTGAGGTTACAAAATCTACCTCAATCCCATGATCTCTTTTGCTTGGTATACAAATTAATTTAGGGCAAGAACCAAAAGACCAAGTCTTCAAAACATCTGGGCCACACTCCTTGATTTAATACATATGTTGGCCAACAATAAAAAAATGCCCATTTTCTTTTTTTTTTTTTTTAACTCAGAACGATCCAGAAATACTGTATTCTTATTCAGGAATAGCATTATCTAAGCAGACTTTTCCCATTGCTCCCTCTGCATCCTGCTGCCTTTGTACCTTAGGTAGTACTGAAATCCTGCCTAGAATGCCTCCTTTCTCTCCTCTCTTAATCTCTGAATGTTAGCTATACTTCAAGGTCCAACTCAGATCCCATATCCTCCCCAAAGCCTCTTTCTTTGGCCATAATTCATTCTAAAATGGTTTCTTCCCATTTGACAATTCAACAAATATGTGTTAAGTAGATATGACATACAACATGTGCTCCTCAGTGTATATTTATGTGTGTATATATATACACATGTGTGTTTATATATACACATATGTATATGCATATATGTGTGCATGTGTATATATGTATATATATAAATATATAAGCTTATCAACTATTAATAGGCATAGTGTGATAGTGTATTATGATAGCAAAAACATTGCTCTGGAGTCAGAAGGCCTGGGTTCAAATCCCAGGTATTTTATGACCTTGGACAACTGACAACTTCTCTAGGCTTTGTTTTCCTCATCTGTATATGGACTAGACCAAGGATGGGGAACTTCTAGGCCACACATGCTATTAGAGGGCTAGGTCCTCAGGTGCAGCCCTTTGACTGAATCCAAACTTCACAGATCAAATCCCCTTAATAAAAGGATTGGTTCTGTAAAACTTGGACTCAGTCAAAAGGCTGCACCCAAGGACCTAGAAGTCCACATGCAACCTCGAGGCTTCAGGTTTCCCAGCTCTGGACCAGATGATTTCAAATATGACTTTTAACTCTAGATGCCATGAGCCTAGTTTTTAAACTGCTTGAAGGTAGTGTCATATTTCTTGCACATACAATTGGTATTCCTGCACTAGTCAATTTATTGATTGGTACAAATTGCTTGATAACTGTAGAACAAACAGTAAGCTATTGAGAAAAGCCTGGATTCCATGGTATATTCATAAAACAAATCCATATGTACATATATAATTAACTTTTTTACTCTTTTCATGGTACTCAGAGGAAGTTTTCATGGAGATGAAAACATATGCCAATACTTGTTAATATGTAAACTAATATTCAAATACTTGTTAATATGTGAATTTATATTCAAATACTTGTTAATATGTGAACTTATATGCAAATTTTTGCTCATGCCAAAAGAATCAAGGAATCAAGATGCAAAAATGTTTACTTTGAAAAGAAAAAACCTGCTTTGCAAGGCTTTGCTCACAGAGATATTTGGTAACTTATTCTTAAATCGAGAGCTAACCTATTATTGGATTAAATTGAGAAGGATAATTAATCAGGACACAAAAACATCCTGACCCTTAGGTCTCAATCCAAGACTTTACATAACATTTCTAATATCTCTGTCACACAATGGAAAATCCATAATGAAAAAAAATGCTTAAACATGGCATTCATAGGAATAAACTAAACCAGTTATAAAAATAAAAAAAATCATAACTGAAATTGGGGAAAAAGTCAGGAACAAGATGGTGAGATAGAAATAAGAGATCCCACTCAGATGAATAAAAGTTGTACATGGAATTGTGAGATATAATCTGTGGCAAGTTGTATCAGGTTGGACCTAAGGAATTGTTTTTGGTTCATGGACATGTTGAAGAAATATGAAAAAGAGGCAACTCTAGGTCAGGAGACAGTCCCCAAAGTCTGGGGAAGCTCAGTAGTATGGGAACTGGTTGGAAACTATTTTTTCTCAATTTCTACCCACCAAATCAAAAAAAGTCATACAGCTTTCATTCTATTCAGGCAGAACCCCTAGCCCCAGAGAAGAAGCTCAGATGTTCAAAAATGGTCTCCAGAGTCTGAGGGAGAAGGATGGCTGAGGGTACTCAGGGTCTCTTGGTGTAAATTGTCAAAGTGTGTAGAATGAAGGAGAGTAGTCCTTGGGTATGCCAGTCAGCCTGTACCGGTTGTTAAATTTTCATTGTGAGCATTTATAGCTCAAAAACCCACAATGCTACAAATCAGGGTCTGATTGGTTGTCCAGACTTAAGATATGGAGAAAATATTAATATTTCAGATTAAACTTAAAAGTGTGTTGTGGGTACATTTATTTTTTTCTGGAGAGCCAGCTGTCAAACATTTGCCAGGACACCTTTGGGAGTGGGTCTCATCTCTTAATAGTATTTTATTCTGCCTGTTGCAAAACAGGCCAAGAGTCAGTAGAATGACTTCTTGAGGACAGGGATTGCTTTCCATTTTGTCTTTCTATGGACAAAACCTAACATAGCACCAAAACCTAACATAGCAGGCATTCAAGTGTTTGCTAGATTGGATTAAATTCAATTCTACACGTGGAGAAGCATTTGAGAGACACCAAGATAGGAACTGGGCCATCTGCAGCTGCCTACTTACCTTCTTATAAAATTGTACTTCTAGAACATGGAGTAGATGCTCCCCAAATACAAAGATCATGCCCTTTCTGGACTTAGTGTTGGCAGGCATGACACTTGTTAATTTTTTTAACCATTTGCAGGAACAAAGAGTTACATCTTGAAAAGACCCTAAATATCTTCTAATCCAAGCCTTTCATTTTGCCAAGATAGAAACTGGAGCTCAGAGAGCGGCAATGATTTACCTATCATCAGAGGGGTAGGTAGCAAGTAGCACCTTGGGATTTGAACCAGCTCTTCAGGCTCCAGATCCAAAGCACTTTTACATTGTACCATGCTGCCTCAAGAGCAAACACAGCTGTCTTCTTTTTAAGTATCAGATATTTAAAGACAGCAAAGAAGCTGGCAGCAGTCTACCTGCCTTCATTTCTACTTCCACCATGGGGGTTTGAATGACTCTTTTCAATATTTGATCATTCAGAAGCCACAAGCACCTGTGGTGGTTTGTGGGAAATATGTTGGTGGTCTCCATTCATTTTTTTCCTTGGACAGGAGCCTACACCACAAACCTCAGCATAGATCTGGCAAGACTTTCCAAACTTCACTGCTGCTAAAGGAAGACCACAGCTGAGTTGTATTGCCTTGGCTAATAAAAACAGAGAAATCGCCACTCTGAGGAGTTAATTAAATATAATAAACACTTCAACAGGAACAGGAAGCCACCATCTTTCCTGTCTATAAAGTTCTTATTACAAAGGAAGGAAGGGCTAATCAGCATAGAGCGGAAGGCACAAGGAAAAGAGGGGATACCGCTTCAGCTTTAATAAAAGGCCAAAAAGCACATTGCTATTCAAGACGGGCAAAGTCAGAAAAAATCGTCAGTGGTGGTTACAGTTCATCTGTAATGGAAGAGGCAAGAATAAAGGAAACACACATCTGTATGTCAGCATTTCTAGTCATTATTGCTTCTCTTATATGTGAAATGGCAAGATTCATAGAAGGTTGATTAAATTGTTTACTTCCTAATAAAATATGCAGTTAAGTGTGTGCTAAATCATATTCAATGGAGATGAACATCAGAAAATAGCTGGGCACTGACTTTGAAAATTGAAAGTAAGGGAGAATGGTGGTGATGGTAACAGTGGTGATGATGAAGATGAGGAAGAGGAGCACATGGGTTAGATTCTCCATATGACTTGACAGCCAGCAGTCAAAAAGACCTATCATTGGTATTAATAAAGTAGAAGGAATAAAAAGGAAAACAAATTCCAACCTTGAAGATGTTAAATTATGATGTGATTTTTTAAAAAAGTAATCATTCTGAGGCTTAGGATGAAAATAGAAAATTCCTTGAGATTTAAACAAGATCTATTATACTCCCAGGTGACAGATACTCATAAAACTTATGAGGAACAGTATAGCACAAAGACAGAGGGAATGATATTTTCTCATATATATTTGGTGAGGAGACACCATGAGTATTGAAAAACTAAGATAAAGAAGATAGGGACTTTTCACATAATGGCAGAGAGGAAGGGCAAAGGTCACCTTCTCCATTGTTCCCCCTATGTCATTGTTGAGCATCTCCTTGGAGGCATATCAAATTTTACTGAATGATAGCTGCTAGGGGTATAACAGTAATAGAAAAGTTTATATGTACTCTAGTTTAGCTAAGGGACAGTAAGAAAGATGGTGCAATGGAGAGAGCGCTGGGCCTGGAGTCAGGAAGTCCTATGTTTCTGAGTTCCTATCTGGCCTCAGACATCTACTACCTGTGTGACCCTGGGCAAGTCACTTAACCCTGCTTGCCTTGGTTTCCTCATATTCCAAATGAGTTGGAGAAGGAAATGGAAGATCACTCCAGTATCTTTGCCAGGAAAACCCCAAATGGGGTCACCAACAGTTAGACATGATTAATTAACAAATAATTAACAATCCAACTGAGAATGATAACTAAGAGACTTTATATTTTCAGAGGATTGGGGGGGTAGAGTAGTAAGTTGAAGAAGAGGAATAGAAATGTCATATGTCAGCCAGGTAAGGTGAGGTCTTTCTTGCAAATTATAGAAATATGATGGCCAGTGTCTCATAATAAAGGATGGCATTCTCGCCTCTTCCACCAATCCCAGAAGAAAACCATAGCATCAGATAGCAGATGACAGCACTGGTTTGGTATAGAAAGTAGCAAAGAATCTTTTTGGAAGGGAATTATTGAGGTTTTGGAGGTGGAGAAATATGGCAGCCCCAAAGTGAGCTCTACACCAAGGGAATTGTAAAATGTTGAGTCAAGGACCACTGAGATTGGACAGGTCACCAAAAGATGGAGCTGTGCATAGGATTCCAGAAATGATGTAAATACTTTGAAGTGTCAGTTGCCCCCTCTCTTCTTTAATCCACTCCCCCAAACCCTGATAATATAAAGTTGCTTGGTCATAATTACCCTCTAGGTTGGGGCAAATAAATACCTTCCTATTCCTGTCATGACCCTGGAAGCTAGCACTCAGACCTTGTGGGATATATTCTCTTGCCCCAACTAGTGAGGAAGTCCATAAGAAGACTTCCTCCCATTTGTGTATGGGGGAATTATTTAAAGATGGTTGTATTATTTTCTCCATTATTTCTTTCAGTATTCTGATTCAATTAAATGCTTTTCTAGTTTATTTATGGTCTTTGTTTGGTCTGTTGGCAGAAAATACACTAGATGGGGGCTTGAGTTGTATTTGCATTACTATATTTAATCAAGATACCCAACAATGAGTCTGGGATAATGAGGGATTCCAGAGTTGTGGGGAACTCTTGCTACACTAGGAAAATAATTGCTTTTTGCTGGGAGTTGGGAAGTGGGGGAGGAAACAGGGAAGAAGATGAAGTAAGGAAAACAGGTAGCCTTATGTTTTCCTAGACTGGAGCACCAGGCAGCTGCCTTGAGTTTCTCCTTCACAACCTGAAGATAGCTGCCCACATCTGCTCCATTACTCCCCCACTGAGCATCCCATCTGTTTCTTGTGAAAGAGAACTTCAGCATCATGTTTAAGGAGTTCCCAAGAGCAAAGTCACACAAGAGACTCTGGGTTCCAGGTTATTACAAAGAACTTTTGGAAAAACTCCTTGGTTTATCATGTTCATTTTTGTGATCAGTGAGGTGAAAAGAGGAGAAGGGAAAAATCTTTCTTATCATCATCACCCTCAAGGTGAATGTTTGCATTGGGTACTAAGTGGAAAAAGCACCTTGCACCTCAGAGATGGTCCCAGTTGGATTGCATTGTAGCATAGAAACTTGGGCTGGAACGCAGTGATCCTAAAGAAAAGGAAAGAAAAATATCTGTCTTGGAACAAAATAAAACCAGTGACCACTGGTTTTGTTTTGTTTTTTTTTTGATATAGTTTTTATGCATTTACCTACAGGAAAGACAAAAAAATGCAAAGTGCTTAATGAATTCTTGTCGACTAATTGACTGAGCCAGTGATGTTAATTAGAAAGATCAGGGAAAATGGGAGGAGTACCATGAGAATGGAGAAGGACAAAAATCCTGATATTTTTTAAAAAGGAAGAGAACAGAACTTGAAAACCATAGGCCAATTAACTGGATTTCTGTTCTTGGGAACTTTCTAGAATGGATCTGTAAAGAAACAATTAATGAACATTGATAATAATAATAAGTTAACATTTATATGGCATTTACTATGTGCCAGGCACTGTGCCAAACACTTTACAATTATTATCTCATTTGACCTTCACAACGACCCTGGGAGGTAGGTGCTATTGTTATTCTCATTTTACAGATGAGGAAACTGAGTCAGGGAGAGGTTAAGTGACTTGCCCAGGGTCACAAAGCTAAAAGTGTCTGAGACCAGATTTGAACACAGTTCTTTCTAGCTTCAGACGTGGTCCTCTATCCTGTGTATCATCTCAGTGCCCAATGAAAAGAATGAGAAATGTACAAAGAACCTTCATGACTTTGTTAAGGAAAAGTCACTCCCAAATGATGCTACCTGCTCTCTGATCATCTTCCCCATACTTCTGACACTGGAACACAGGCATCACCTTGATTCATGGTACTTTGACTTTGCTTATGGGCAGTGGGGAGTAGGGAGCACAGAAGAGAGTACATCTGAAAATACCAACAACACAACCTTTGTTTGTTTCTGCTATATTGGCAGCAGATTTTTCCATGCACTTCTGGCTACTGGGGAAGCTTAACCAAGACTTAGGGACCCCTCATTCTCATAGGATCATAGATTTAGAGCTGGGATGGAGCTTAGAAGCCACCAGACCCAACTTCATCCTTTTATAGATGAGGAAAATGAGGCTCAGAGAGATTAGGTGACTTGTTCAAGGTCACTGGGTGCCAGTATCTGAAGCAGTATTTAAACTCAGGTCTTCTTGACTCCAAGCCTAGGACTCTATCTGCTGTGTCATCAAGCTGCTTTTGTGTGTGTCTTAGTACAAAAAATGGCACAATGGCAGCCTTTCTTCTCTTTCTCTTTCCTTGCTGGATTCTAAAGGACAACATTTTTCCCCTTGAAATTTCCTGAAACAGCTGGTTCACTTAAAATAGGAGCAAAAGTAGGGGAGGGAAAGAATCTGGACCCTAGAAACTAGTCCTTCTGAAATTTATCCTAATCCTATATCTGACTGACCACTGGAAAAGCAATGGTTCACCCTTTGTTGTGGCTAATTAAAAAGATGAAATAAGAAAAAAATAGACCAATTTGATAGGTTAAGATGCAAAGTGGAAAAATGCTCCACATTTGACCCTTTGGCATCTGATTTATAGAGAAGAGGTAAACCGTGCTTGCTTTTCACCCCAAACCCCACTAGGGTCATGAGGCATAGGAAAACTAGAAGGTTTTGAGGAGCAGGAATCTAGACACCCCCACCCCCACCCCTCGTTCCAATTCCAGGGCTCTTTACATTCCTTCACACACTTTGCTCCCAAAGCAGAGTAGAGATGGTGGAAGGAGGGCCATTAACCTGGTGCCTCAGGGAAAGACAAGCAAATGTCAAGGGGTAGGATAATCAGAGCCAAGAGATCAATCTCTCCAAAGGCAAAGAAAGTTCCCTTATGAAACTCTTGATGTTCTCTTGGCCATCATCAGTATATCAGTTGCTACTTTTTTGTCTCCAGTGTGTTATTTTTTTTTCTGGGAAAATCCAACTTTTGACCACCTCCAAAGGGTTGTTCAATCGTTTTTTCAGTCATGTCTGACTCATCCTGACACCATTTAGGGTTTCCTTGGCAAAGATACTGAACAGGTTTGCCCTTTCCTTCTCCAACTCATTTTACAGATGAGGAGATTGAGGCAGTGTTAAGTGACTTGCCCAGGATCACACAGTGTCTGAGGCAGGATTTGAACTCAGGTCCTCCCAGCTCCAGGCCTGGCACTCTATCCACTGCATCACCTAAGCTTCCCCATCTCCAAAGGGTACCTCAACTTTATTGTTGTTTCTATGGGCTATGGCCTTTATGTTCCTACCACAAATCTCTAACACTTTGTTTTTGTTTGACTGTCCTTCACACCATCTTATTCTCTATTGTACCATAACCATCTGTGTGTGTAAGAGAGGCAGAGACAGAGACAGACAGATAGATAGATAGATAGAGAGAGAGACAGAGAGACAGACACAGAGAAAGACAGAGACGGAGAGGGAGAGAGAGAGGCAGAGAAATTTCCCTTCTGTGAGTCTGTAAGCTCCCTTGAATACAGGTACAATGCTATTATAAAATCTTTGTATCTTAAGCACCAAACGCAGTGTTTGTACATAGTTGATACATAATACATTTGTTTAGTTGTAATGAACTGATATGATTTCTATGGCTGGCATAGACCCAGATCTATGATCTGCAAAACATTTATGTAACTTCTCAGGGCTTTAGTTCCCTCATCTGCAAAATGAGGGAGTTGGATGGGATGCCCTTTGGGCTTCCTTCAGGCTCATAGTAAATCTATGAATTCTGAAAGCTCCCTGGGAGGCCCAACTAAGCCAGATCATCCTGAGAGTGCTTGTAGGTCAAACTGGAAGAAGAAAACTGTGTTGATGTGATGTAAAGCAGATTTCTTACGGTACTGCATTGGAGGCCATGGGTTTCTTACATAGGACTCATTTTGTGGCTATTGTCTACTGTCAACTTTTGAGTTGCTGTGATAAAACATGACCATATCTGTAAAGTACTATTTAAATGCTAGCTCTGATCACTACTGTCATTCTTCTAGCTGAAGTTACTCTCTAGGGTAGGAATTTTTAACATTTTTGGTGACATAGGCCCCTGGGGAAGTCTGGTGAAACCTGGCCATCCTGTCTCAGAGCAATGTTTTTAAATGCATAAGATCAATTACATAAGATTATAAAGGAAGCAAATTATATTGAAATAAAATTATATATACATAAACACATACTTATATATTATATGTACATGCTTATATATTATATATACACATATGCATGGATACACATATTTAAGTTTAAATATAGACATTTGTATATAGTATATGTATTTTTGTGTATATAGATGTGTGTGGGTATGGGTGTGTATACACCCCCACCCCCACCCCCACTGCCATGCCAAGTTCATGGATCTCTGGTTAAGACTCTCACATTAAGGTACCTAGTTTGATAGCTATATGGAGATAGTTTTCTCTCTCCTTTTTCAATTTAAAATCCATTTGGCTAGATATGAAAGACTTGGGGCAAATTTATTTTTATTTATTTATTTATTTATTTTTGGAGGTGGGGGAGGCAGGGCAATTGGGGTTAAGTGACTTGCCTAAGGTCACATGGCTAAAGTGTTAAGTGTCTGAGGTTGGATTTGAACTCAGGTACTCCTGACTCCAGGGCTGGTGCTTTATTCACTGTGCTACCTAGCCACCCCTGGCAAATACATTTTTTTACCAACTCTCATTAGGGATACTCTATTCTTGGTCACAAATCAATCACTCCTTCATTTTAAACTCATAAACCCAAAGTCACACTTAGATACCATCCTCTTCCTCAGGTGCCCACTTCCCAATATCTCAGTTAATTGTCGACAGACAGAGCTTCATATCATCTGGGCCCAACTGTCAATCTCTTTTGCTAGCCAGCTCCCTGATCTCCCAGCACTAAGATTTCACACACTGAGCTGGTGTTCTTTGCCTCTTTTGAACTGAATTCATGGGGGAAAGTCAGGCTACTTCCTCTACCTAGCTGTACTCAGTGAACCCAATCCCTTCCTTCCTAGCAACAGGAGAGGGTCATGGCTAATTTCCATGGCTTTGAATGTTGACTCCCGGGTTTCTCACTCTGGGAAAGTCAAGTATAGATGAAGAAGAGGAAACTGTGTTTTTGCCTAGCAGACAAACAGACGCCTAAGGGGACCCTTTTAACAAACATGAAAGTGTTTTTTGAGAAAGAAGATCTCAGGGTTACGATGCTGATAGGCTGTGATTTCTGATGGGCTATTCCCACAGTTACAGAAAAAGTGAGAGGAGAGAATTCGCTAATGAAATGAATTTGATCAAGTTGTCACAATTTTAAACCAGATTGACACATTAGCAAATTCGCAAATGAGAGACCCATAGTGAACACTCTTATTGAGGTTTCCTATTGTGTGACCACTATAAGAATGCAAACATTGTGTAGGCATGTTTCTTGGCTTCTGGCTAATGAATCTCTTTAATTGGGTTTTTGAAATTCGGCTCCCCTTTTTTTAATTGCTGGGAAAAAATAATAAAAACATTAACAATCTCAGCCTTGAGGCTCCTGTGTATATATACAGCACCTAATAACATGGTACTTGAGACAAAGCCAACTTTCACCCCAGGTAATGTGTGGTTTCTTTTCCATGAACCCTTTAAATTAGTGCCCTAGGTATCAACAAACCCAGGATTGGGTCTGAATCCTCCTTGTCACTCTTTGTGACTCCATTTGGGGTTTTCTTTGTAAAGATACTGGGATAGTTTATCATTTTTTTTCTCCAGAGCTTATTTTACAGTTGAGGAAACTGAGACAAATGTCTTGCCCAGGGTTGCACAGCTAGCTAGTAAATGTCTGAGGCTGGATTTGAACTCATGAAGAAGAATCTTCCAGGTACCAAAGCTTCTCCTTACATCTCTTAGACTGATTAAATCAGCTTTCTTAACAAAGCTTTGTCAAGGTACAATGCTGTTTTAAAAGTGAAATTGTTAGTCAATTTCTTAAGGTTTTGATAGCCATTTCATAATGGAAAGAAAAGAAACTGGGGAAAAGAGGATAGAATCTAAGGGACAGAGAGAGAGAGAAGGGGGGAAAGAGGGAGGGAAGGGGAAAGAGAAAGAGAGAGAGAGAGAGAGAGAGAGAGAGAGAGAGAGAGAGAGAGAGAGAGTTGGTCTACAAACCAGGAGGAACTGGTTCTAGTTCTGCCTCAGAGACATGGCAGCTATTATGTGACTCTGGGCTAGTCAATCCCTCTGAGCCACTGTTTCCTCCTCCTATAGTGTTATGGGAATGGGAATCTAAGATCTTCCCTGCCCCTTGGCCCTTTGATAGGCTTAAGTGACTCTGAGAACCTTCCTTGATTTGAAAATATACTCAGTCCCCAATAGGCTGAATGTGGTCACATGGAGCCTGTGGCAGAAGGCTTGTTTTCAGGAATGCCCACATTTTGTTGCTTTGTGATTGAGCAGTGCGTTGAGAGGGCTGTAACATTCTCTGACCCAGGAAAAGGTTATATATATACCTGATGTGAGGTTTTGTTTTGGGGCTCCCTTTGAGAAGAGTTTTGTGATTTGACAAGAGAGACTCTAGGCAGCCATTGAGCCCCCTGGCTTTGAAAATCCAGATATTAGTGCTTCCCTCTCTGGTAACTGACTAGGTATGGATGTAATGGTCAAACAGCTGGAAGCCTGTCTGCTGATCTGTTTCTCTGTCTGCTTGTAACTTCTGCTTGTAATTTGTTTGTATTCTCTGAAGTTCAGGGTGCTGATCTTTTCTCCCTGAACTAGGTAAATGACATATGTTTGATTAAAGGAAGGTTGTTAACCCATTTTGAGTTGCTTTCCTTTAGAAAAGCAGATCTAAGAACCTGTGTTGGCAGCCACCCTGGCGATGCTAGGGTGCTTGCTGCTACATATAGAAAGGAAACACTTACTTACCTCACAGGGTGGCTGGGAAGCTCCAGTGAGATCATGTGCATAGAGGGCTTTGCAAAATTGAAAGTGCTATTTGTAAAAAGTAGATGTTATTGATTGATGTCTTGTTTTGCATTATCTAGATTCCGCCATATTCTTCTCTCTTTACCTCTCTCAGAGAATAATCCCTTATAAAAAAAAGGAAGAAAAGAGTTTTTAAAAAAATCAGAAAAACTAATTACTGCATTGAATAAAATTGATATGTGCAATGTTCTGTACCCCATATGCTACTTCCCCCACCTCCAACCTAAACAAAGGAGTTCTAAAAAAAGATATCTCATATATCTTCTTTGGGACAACAATAATTCTTTATAATTCCAGAACATTGAAAGTGCTATGTAAATAGAAACAGTTGGTGGTATGGTAGAGTGCTGGGCCTGGAGTCAGGAAGACCTGAGCTCACATTTGTCCTCCTAGCTATGTGACACTGGTGTAAAGCCATGCATGAGCAGCTTTCCAGAGGCTTGCTGCTGTGAACAGCATTCAAGGTTCTTATTACACAATAGTTTACTCTATCAGTAAACCCTCTATTTGTTCAATAACAAACTAATACAAAACATTAAAAAAAAAGTCAAGGTACAGCATTCACAATGTTATAACTTCACAACTTAAAATAGTCACATAGTTTTCACCGAAGAGGTCACATAGTTTTGAACAAAGTACATTCTTTCTGTCACTCAATTATTTAGTAAGTCCTCAATTAAATCACAAAGTACAAAAGGTCAAAGTCTTCTACCCATGAGGCACAAGTAAGTTACAATTTCATCAGTCACTACTCAGTATCCTCTTTAGGGGTAGTGGAAAGTACAAGGGCCATCTACCCCTAGGTCACAAGTAAGTTACAATTTCATCAGTCACTACTCAGTACCTACAGAGAGGTCTTTTCATCTTGACTTGAGGTAGGCTTTCAGCGTCCATTGCTCCTCTTCCCTGGTCCCAACTCCTACCTGAATCCACCAAACTGTCACCTGGGTTCAAAGGCAGGCAGCTCCCAGTTCCTTGTCCAGCCCTCCATGCAGTTCCTGTTCAGCATTGAAACTCACAGTGTCCAGTCCACCTCAAGTCCTTCACAGTTTCTGTTCCTAAGAAGAGAAAACTTAACAGAGCCACAAAAAATCTACACATATTTCAAACTTAGCAGAGTTACAACAATATTCACACATATGGTCAGCACTATCGTCTCAATTCACTTTCTGCCTATGAAATCAACACAAATCCAAAACAGACAGGGAAAGTACTGACACCAGAGTCATGCTTCCTCTGGCAGCTCTGGCTGGCCCTCGGAAGTCCTCAGCAGCTTGGCTGGTCCTCAAAAGTCTTCAGTAGGTCTGGCTGGCTCTCAGAAGTCTTTGGCAGCTCTGGCTGGTTCTTGGAAGCTCTCAGCAGAAGTTTGGCTGGCTCTCAGATGAAGCTCTGCCACCATGAGTTTTGTCCTCAAAATCAAAATTACTTTCTCCAGCTTTGTTCTCAAAATCAAAATCACTTTATTCTGCCTCCATGGGCTTGTTCCAAGAAATTCTGTCTCAGTTCTCAATTCTCATTTCTCTTCTCCGTTCTTCTCAATTTTCAGTTCAGTTTTCACTCCAGCAGTGTCTGTCTCTCTCTCCCCAGAACAGCTGCCCTGCCTCCATGATGCATGCCCCAAGAAGGTCTTTCCCAGCTGGGGCTTTTCCTTATATATGGTATTAGCTCCTCCCTGTTGAACCCCTTCCTGTTACATCAGCAACAGGGGTTTATACCTTCTGGTTTTTTTCTTTTTTTTTTTTTTACAGAGGCTTAATTTGAAACTAAGTGCTGAGTCCATGTTAGCTTGGCAATACAAGGGGATCTTCAAATTTCATTACTATTATACCTGGGCAAGTCACTTAACCTCTGTCTCAGTTTCCACAACTGTCAAATGGGGACGATAATAGTACCTATTTTCTAGGGTTGTTGTGAGTAGGTACCATATAAATGTTCTCGTCTTCTAAGTGTTAGTTACTATGATTCTGTAATAGATATGTAAGAGAGACCAGCTCTCTTATAGAGTATGGATATGTGAGTCAGCACCTTTTTAAGAAGACATTGACAATACTGAGATAGGCTTCAAATTGGTACATGCTTTAGTCACAAGGGGTGACGTCAAAAATAAATTAGAGGACAATGGAAGAAATTGCCTGTCAGATCTGTGGATAAGGGAAGAGTTTATGACCAAACAAGAGACAGAATGGTTCACGGGAGGTAAAACAGATAATTTTAACTATATAAAATTTTAAAAGATTTTACACAAACAAAACCAATGTGGCCAAAATTAGAAGAAAAGCAGGAAACTGAAAAAAAATCTTTATAGCAAGTTACTCTGATAAAGATCTCATTTCTCAAATATATGGAGAATTGAGTCAAATTTATAAATAAAGTAGAATAGAAAAATAAAATGGTGAATAGAATAGAAAGTCACTTTTTAATTGATAAAATGGTCAAAGGACATGAATAAGCATTTTTCAGAAGAAGAAATAAAAGCCATCAAGAACCATGAAAAAATTTCTCTAAAATGCTAATAATTAGAGAAATGCAACTTTTAAAAACTCTGGGGTACCACCTTATACCTGTCAAATTGACTAAGATAACAGAAAAGGAAAATGACAAATGCTAGAGAGGATATGGGAAAATAGGTACTTTAACGCACTATTGGTGGATCTATAAACTGGTCCAACCATCCTGGAAAGCAATAACCACGTGATTTTTATGTGGCCAGAGTAGGAAGTTTATGGACAATGTTTCTGAATGTCAGTCTCTAGTGTAGAGCATGGAGGTGCAGGCTGTGGATGGAGGACTGGGTCTAGAGTCAAGAAGACCTGAGTTCAAATCCAATCTCAGATATTTACTAGCTGTGTGATCCTAGGTAAGTCACAACCTTTATCTGCCTCTGTTTCTTCAACTGTAAATTGGGGATCATCATATACCTACCTCCCAGGGTTGTTATGAAGATCAAATCAGATACTGTTTGTAAAGTACTTAGTGTAGAACCTGGCATAGAGTAAATGCTTATTAAGTCCGTCCTTCCTTCCTTCCTTCCTTCCTTCCTTCCTTCCTTCCTTCCTTCCTTCCTTCCTTCCTTCTTTCCTTTCCCAGACAAGGGAGATTTTCTGGGAAGTACCAGTCTCAGGAAGGAGGGGAATATGAATTCTTAACCTAGGGCTCAAGTGCCCCTCAAGTGCTCCTAAAGGGGTCCGTGGCTAGTTTTTAGGGTCTTCATGGATTTTTTTGAGGCAATCAAGGTTAAGTGACTTGCTCAGGGTCACACAGCTAGTAAGTGTCTAAGGTTGGATCTGAACTCAGGCTCTTCTGACTCCAAGGCCTCATGGTTTTTTTTTAAATGTGATAATTGTATCTCAATATAATGGTTTTACTTCATAATCCTACCAATGTATATTTTATGCACTTCAAAGCATTTTTTCTAGATTGCCAAAGGAAGTCACATCCTGTTCTAGAGAGAGAAGGGGGACTTCCTGAATAGTACTGCTTTTGGAGGAAAAGAAATAGATCATCCCTGGTGGCTGAAGGAGAAGTGAAGGGAACCTTTGACTTAGGAAGGTAAAGAACCTACCTGGACCTTGTCCTCTTCAGCTTCCATAGTGAGTTCTTTGGATAATGTAGGGCTGATGGGAAGGACATGACTTACTCCACAGAGCCCAGATATGATTGCTTTCCCAGGGACAGTTTATGAGCTATTTGAATGCTTTCCATGTTTTCTGTATCTGCTTATTGACTTTTAGGAGTTATTCACATACTCATGTATACATTTTCTGTGTCCAATTATGGGCTCCTGTGAGTCCTCTGAATCTTATACTTTTTCTGTGGGGTAAAATAAAGACTGTTCTCCTTAATAAAGATTTATTATTGTCAATAAAAAATGAGAAAACCTGGACATGAAGTATACTAAACTCCAGTTTGGGGCAAAGGCCTAGAGGGAAGAAATTACTCCTTTGGGGTCAAGCCCCAGGATGGGGCCCAGTTTGAGTGAGCCTTTATTGGGGTAGGGCCTTAGTTACTGATTTTATGTTCAATTTTTTTTTACTAAGATACATCCTTTAGAAAACAAGCAGTGTGAAGAATCTAGATGGAACATATGCATTTTTCATAGACTTACTGCTGTATATCCTGTAGGTTTGTCCTGTGTTTTGTTTTGTTTCATTTTTAAATAGGCTGCCTATGTGGGCCTATGTGTCTCTTAAACCTAAGCACCTTCCAAGTGGTGCCATTTTGGAAGAAAGGTGCACCTTAATGTGCTATGAAATTCAAGGAGTCTATTTTTAAAGGACTCACGTGTATATGTACATGTGTGCTTGGACATATGTCCATGTTCAATAACTGTACAACTGTCGTGCCTCAGGCACCAAATCTTAGCTGCCACTAGTGGCCCCAGAGTCAGTTATGGGGCTTGAAGCTCAATGTTAGCTTTAATAATGATGATAGTTTAGTGATGATGATGAGGTCATAGATCCTAAGAAATTATCAAGAAAAAAATTGCTTAGATACTTTAAAGAGCCATGGTTTCCTCAGTGTGGGTGCTTCCTCCTCTCCTTAGCAGATGCTTCAGTGAGTAATCATAGCCAAAAAAAAAATTCCCCATCTGTGGTCAACCTGCTGGTGAAGAAGTCTTCCAAACTTAGCTTGGCAGGAACGTGGTACATTGATAAACTGTAGGTTTCTAAATGTTATGATGGTTGGAGTTTAAGCCTTGGAGGATTCAATGATGGTTGAAAGGCTTCCATATATAATTTCAGCGATAGACTGTGTCTGCTTTCCTAAGACCAGTCTAGATAGGTACAAAGAGGCTCATTACCAGTATTCTGTCCAGTAAGTGACCATGACAACCCATGAAAGACAAATAACTAGTAACAAAATATATAACCCAATGAGATAACATATGTAAAAGCCCCTCAGAAACCTTAATGTTCTGTATCAATGCTACTTGTTATTATTATATGGCCCAGAGAGGACCTATACAAGGTATAGAATGTGGTGTATATATCCATACACCATATGCTATTCCCCTACCAGTTGCCGAACCAATATCTACTGCCGTGTCTCTACACAGCACCAGTGTGTTCTGTTTTCTTAGAATGACATTTTAGGATATTCGAGAGCAGGAATCACAGTCACTCCTAACTTTCTATTCTTTCTCGTCCCTGAATTTCCATGGGGCATTGAATTTAGGTTTGCCCAGATAAGCTTGCCTTGGGTATTGCAACATGTCTCACTAGTTTGTGGTATGTGGCACCCTTGATCAGCTGAAACATGACAAACTGCAGGCTAGGAACCACTAATTAGTCTCAACATCTGGTCTATTTGGTTGACACATGTTTTGGGCAATCCCTAAGAACTGATACCATTCTTCCTGATGTTTGGCTTGTTTTAAGCTGTGTAACACAATGTGAGGGTGATGACTTGGAAAGTACTTTGAGATTGGCTCTTTGGGATTATCTTAAGGCTTTGGTTATCTTCATAAGGTAACCAAAAGCAAAAATTTCAGAAGAGTGCCTCTGTTAGTATGTGTGTGTATGTGGGGGTTATCACTGAAGAGGGGAGGGAGGGAACTGAGAATTAGGGAATGGTAAGCAGGAAGTTATGTGCTCATTAAAAGTCTTCTGGGGAGAATATAACTAAACCAACACATGAGATAAAGAGCTTGACGGATGCAATATTAATGAAGAATATAACTAAAGCAACACGTGAGATAAAGAGCTTGACGGAGGCAATATTAATGAGGAGGGCAGAAGGGAGGAGGAGAGTCATGCTGAGGGATCCGTATGGAGAGCTAGTGTCATGTAGAATGGTACCATGATTGCTATTACCAACGTCAATACTTTCTGAGCAGTTACAATTATGACTGAACATTGCTTTCTCCATTGGAAATTCACCAAGAAAGCTTTGCTCCTTGCATGGTCTAGTGTCCTTTTCTGCATCTGCTCCATTTCATTGACCATTAAATTCCATAACTAATGGCATGACCTGCAAATGGATGGTTGTGGTAGATTTGCAGGTATTGATGATGGTTGTTCAGTAGGGGAGCAAGGGGACTTGGGTGGGGTGGGAGGGTGCAATGAGGAGGAGGAGTCCAGAGGGGATGACTCAGCACTGGGAAGCCGGCTGTTCTTAACAGCAGACCTTAGCGACCTTCACAGAGTCAAACCAAAGGACTCCTAGCTCATGATAAGTGTTCTCCAGAGGCCTCCTTTCATGGTTGACCTTGAATTCATTGCAACAAGCTCTGAAACATCACGAAAGTTCCTTAGCAAAAGGCATAATAACTGAACAGAGAACTTTCTAACCATCCACACTAGGAAAACAACAACAATAAAAGCTAACCTGATATAGAGCTTTAAGATTTACATAACACTCACATGTGCTGTTTTATTGGATTCTCATGACAGCCCTGTTGAAACGGTATTATTATTATCCCCATTTTATGGATGAGGAGGTTGGGGCTTAGAAAAGTTAAGTGACTTGCCCAAGGTCAGCAAGCTAATGATTTATATAGAATTAAAATTCAGTTCTTCCTAATGCAAATCTAGTGCTCTAGCCACTTGGTATTTAGCTGACCTAAGTACAAAGTGAAAAACATCTGTATAAGGTCCAGGATCTTGCATGTACCTGACTAGAGCCAGTCTGTTGAGTTAGCCCATCAGTATATCATGGACAAATTTTGCATATGGACAATAAGCTGTATAGTTAAGGAGGAGCATGATATTGGGATAGATTGCCTTTGGGAAACTGAATGGTGCTTTCTCTGATTCGAAACAGCTCGATACCATAAATGTTCATGATCTCAACACCAGTAATTTCCTGGTGATTCTAAAATGATGGTTTTGGAAGAAACAGGTAACTCCATTTTCCATCGGTAGCTATGTTTGGTTTGGACTCCAGGGAACATCATGTCCCCAGGCCAGGTACTCCCTGGTGCCCCTCCTCACCCCCACTTTTCAGCTTCTTTTTGTGTGTTATGTGATCCCATTAGACTGTAAGCCCCTTGAGGGCAGGGACTGTCTTTTTCTTATTTGTATCCCAGAGCTTAGCATAGTGCCCAGAACATAGTAGGTGTTTAATAAGGAACTGAACAAAATTCCAAATAACCAAAAAAGAATGGAAAAACACATACATGTAGGGTAGATCTAAATAGGCTGAAGCACATTCCCAGTGATAACATAATTGTGAGAGATAACATAAAGTGCTTCACCAAGGACATGCATGACCAGAAATGGGGGCGATCATCTAACAAGAACATGAGACAATGGATAGACAGTTTGATTGCTGAATCATTTGCCTGCTGTATGAAAAAAGCCAAAGGAAGGCCTCTTTCACCCTCTTCCACATGCGGAATAGATTTTAAATGGCCTATTTACAAAAAGATATGTCCAGGAGACATATGGGCTGAGGAAATGTGTCTAGGCAGTGCTGGTGGAAGGCATGGTGACATGAATGGAGGCAGATGAGGCCATAGATCTCTCTAAGGGTCTCAGCAAATTGTTAGTTGTTCCAGCATCTGTAGATAACAGCCCATGGAAATGATAAAGATCTGCTCAGGTCAGGATCAGAGAGCTAATAAGGCAATAGGGAGGAAGGAAGATTGTCATTAGAAAGCTACCAAATCAAGCTCAGGAAAGCTGGTGAGACAAGATTCAGGAATGCTTAGGAATTATTGACTGGCCCTGTCCCTGATCATCCAACCAGTCTCATCTCATAAGATACATGGGTTAGGACTAGGGTGTCATTTTTTGTTCTCTTATTCCAATGTCTTCCGAATGAACAGGGGGATGTCTTTAAAGAAGTTAGGGGAGGAGGTAAAGTTCCCAAGGGCCTCCACTGGGGAATGGGGAACTGGACTTGGACGATTATTGCTTGATCTTTTCTTGTCTTTATTAAACTGAGAGTCCTTGCATGACATCTAGCAACTGAATCATTCTTCCTGTTTTAGGATGAATAGCATGAATATTCTATACTTTGCAAGGATTATTTACGATGAAGTTTTCCTGCAAGTGATTGTTCTTCGTTATTCTACTTCTGCCCATGGTAGAATTCAACAAATGTCTTTATTTGAACTCCCAGGAAAGGGAATAAAATCAATAACAATTATCTTGGAGTGATCATAAGCTTTTAACAAGACTTTTTTTCTTCATTTACTTGCTTTCCGTTTGTTAGGGATTTTCTCTACTAGGTATTATTCATTTTAGTGTTCAGGATTAGTGACTGTCATGCTTCCATTTATGATTCTTTTTAAAATTCATTTTAGACTTATGCATAAAATGGAAAAAGAACATTTCCATGTACACAGCAGAACATAAGGGAAGATTCAATATAAAATAAAATTTCAATTTCATGAAAACCTATGTAATAAATCCTATATGTTGCTTTCAAAGCCACCCAGATTTTCTGTGTTTCCTTCCAGACTTTCTTTAATTCTTTGCTGTGCACTTTTTATTTTATTTTATTTTTCTCTCCATTTATGATTCAACAAACTTGAATGAGTTTTTACTACCTGCACAGCACTCGGTTAGGTGCTATAGGAAATATAAACCTGGGTAAGATATAGTCTCTGTCCTCAAGTGGCTCACACTTTAATTGAGGGAGAAAGTTCATGAAATAAAGTTTACCTGCAGGTTGGTTGGAAAGCCCTAGAAATCCAAAGGGTTCAGTAGCAGGCCCAGGGATCCTTAGTTCACACTGTTGCTGTTCTGTCATTTTTTCTAGTCATATCTGATTCTTCATGATCCCATCTGAGGTTTTCTCAGCAAAGATACTGGAGTGGTTTGCCATCTCATTTTACAGGTGAGGAAACTGAGGCAGAATAGGATTAAGTGACTTGCCCAGGGTCACATAGCTGGTGAGTGTCTGAAGTTGGATTTGAACTCAGTCGTCATGGCTCCAAAATCAGTGCTTTATCCACTGTGCCACCTAACTGCCCTAGGTCACACTAGTAGGCCAGATAACAGTATTGGAGGTTTGGAGGACATAGAGGCAGGTAAGGTCTGGAGGAATTTCATAGGGAATAGCAGGGCATATGGTAAAGCTTATTGTCCTCCATGTCAATTGGAGCCAAATTGTTGACTCTCAAGATATCTGAGTAATCAAATACCAATAAGGTGATGATGGCAGGGTTTCTGGCTGCAGAGCATCCAAGATGGTTCTGCTGGAGAAATGGGTGAGGGGAAAGGGCAATAAGGGGGAGCTCCTCTTCCTGGGCCTCCAAGATGGGTACTGGGATGGCCGGGGCCAGGGATTGGGGGAGAGTATCTCTCACTGGTGGATGGCTAGCATTATAAGAGGTAGAGATGGGGCTGATGGAAGGATGGGCATTCTAGGCATGAATGTGATCATTTACAAAGGCATGGAGGTAGGAGAATGTGGAGTGTTTGGGGAACAAGAAACATGCAAATTTGGCTGAAGTGCATTGAAGTACATGAAGTAGAAGTAGTGTGAGATCAGGTTAGAAGAAATGATTTTGTAGGGTCTTAAAATGCCAAGCTAAGGAATTTAGACTTTATAGGTTTCTGATGTTCAATTCCTTGGTTATTATTTTTAGCATTCTGAGACATAGAAAATTATAGGCATCAAGGATTCCTTAATATCTAGGTGTCACAAAAAGGGAAAATGAATAAAATAGTGGAATAAAATGAATAAAAGGTGGAGGCTAACAACCTCCCCTCCCCCCACCTGAGCACCCTGGAGTTCATCCCCTCGCATCCCTTTCAGTACTTTTCTCTGTTGATCATTTCTTTGTGTTCTAATCTTGCCTTAACTCTTCTCCCTCGCTCCTTCCTCCTCCTCCTCCTCCTCCTCCTCCTCCTCCTCCTCCTCCTCCTCCTTCTTCTTCTTCTTCTCTCTCTCTCTCTCTCTCTCTCTCTCTCTCTCCTCTCTCTCTCTCTCTCGCTCTCTCTCCACAATAGCCTCTTATGCCAAAGCTAATGACCTATGCTTAGTCCTCATACTCACTGAACTTTTTGTAGCCATTTGACATTGTTGACCCTCTCATCTTTGACCGGAGAGTGGATATGTCCAGTTTGGACCCCAACCTTCCTAGCCCCCATCTCTAGGAACCTACTGTCCTGAAGTCAACAGCAACTCTGTCACTTTTGACAATAGCCCTACAGGACCCGTTAGTGGCCCTCCACATCACTGAATAATCAACAAGCATTTATTAAATGCTAGCTTTGTACCAGGCACTATGCTAAGCACCAGGGAAACAAGAAAAGACAAGAGCATCCTCATCATCAAAGAGCTGAAAATCTAATGGGGCAGACAACATGCAAACAAGACATACAGGATCAATTGGAGGTGATTTTAGACAGAAGTCACTGACATTTAGGGGGACAGGAGATGCCTGACCATCTGGGGACTGAAGTTGGACCTTATGGCAAGAGTGGAGGCATTATTCTTTCTGGTTTTTATCAGAAAAACAGTCAGGGGGCGGCTAGGTGGCGCAGTGAGTAGAGCGCCGGCCCTGGAGTCAGAAGGACCTGAGTTCGGATCCGGCCTCAGACACTTAACCCACACAAAACAAAAACCTAGCCATGTGACCTTGGGCAAGTTACTTAACCCCAATTGCCCTAAAAGGGGCGGCTAGGCGGCGCAGTGAGTAGGTGCGGCCTCAGGTTGGATGACCGAGAGATCAAATCTGGCCTCAGAAAATGAGCACCACACAAATAATGACTAGCCGTGTAACCTTGAGAGCAAGTTACTTAACCCCAATTGCTTAAAAAAAAAAAAAAAAAAAAGAAAAACAGTCAGACCTGAGTCACTGATTGTCTGCACCCCAGGTCTCCTGTCATTTGGGCTCCACCCAGGATCAGAGGCCTCTTTCTCCAGCAGCAGGACCTCAGATATGAGGCCCATTGAGGAGGCCAAGGTACCTTTTGTGTGCTGGCTATTTTTTTATTTCACCTCCTACTAAATCTCCTACTATTGGGGGGATAAATTAAAGGAACTGGATGTGAATATGAATTCATTTAGGCTGCTGGATACCTAGTCATGAGGTATATACTGCCATAGATATGTCCCTTCCCCATATCTTTTCTTCTCCAGTGTTTAAGAGACTTCTTTCCGTCATCACAGGGCTCTTGAAGAAGAGAATACCAATCAAATAGTATTTATGATAATAATAGCTAACATAACAGGGGCAGCAAGGTGGTGCCATAATGCATAGAATGCTGGGCCTCAAGTCAGAAAGACTCGAGATTTGAATTTCATGAGTTCAAATCTGGCCTCAGACACTTAGTAGCTGGGTGATCCTGGGCAAGTGACATTTGCCCCTAGCAAGGCTGCCTGTTTCCAAATTCCCTTTTGTGGGCTTGACTCTTTAGCTAAACAGTTTACTATTTATTATCTTCCACTGCTGGAGCCCCCTTATCCTATCAATGATTGTGCCCTGCCAAACCCCAACCCTCCACAACATTTCCTTCTTCTTTCCACTCACATGGTCAGCATCCTAAGGCAGGTCTCCATTCTCTTTAAGACAATGGTAATGGTGTTCTACGTGGTCTCCCTGTTTCCAAACTCTCCCTTCTCAAATTCACCTTCAATGAAGCTACCAAATTAATCTTCCTGAGGAACAGATTAGACCACTGCATTTCCCTGCTTTTGACCCTTAAATGACATTCTTTAGTGTGCCCATTTCTACATACTTAGCTGACCTCTCTGCCAGGAGGGGCGTAGGATGTCTTTTTATTAGTCTCTGGAATCATGGTCGTTCATTGCATTGGGCATAGGTTGCCTCTAGGCTAAATAATAGTGGACATTTGTGTAGCCCTTTACATTTTGAGAAGAGCTTTATGTACATCATCTCATTTGATTGTGAAGGTGGTGTTGGTTTTTTTTTTTTGCTTTTTTTGGAGGGGGAAGGTAGGGCAATGGGGGTTAAGTGACTTGCCCAAGATCACATGGCTAGTTTTTTGTGTTAAGTGTCTGAGGCTGGATTTGAATTCAGGTCCTCCTGACTCCAGGGCCAGTGCTCTATTCACTGTGCCACCTAGCCGCCCCCAAAGGTGGTGTTTTTATACTTCCCATTTTACAGAAGAAGAAACTGAGGCTCAGAGGGGTTAAGGGTCACACATTTTAAGAAGTATCAGAGGATGGATTCAACCCCAGGTTCTCCTGACTCCAATCCTAGCACTTTCCCCACCTTCCACTATAATATACTCCTTTCTAAATTACAGTCTCTTCAACATGGCCCTTAAAGATGTCTACAGTATGACTCTGGTCTTCTCTGGGTGTGTTTTTCATTGCTCAGTTCCATGGATTTTGTGCTCCAGTCAAACCATCGTTTTTGCTGTTCCTCCTTTGTTGCCTATCACTATTTCCAAAGAGGGACAAGCTTTGTTAATCTTAAAGGGGTTTAGAAATGTGAGTTGTCATTCTTAATCTCTGTGGTTGTCAGATCTCCCATTTTAGACTGTAACGTCTCTGAAGGAACTGTTTTCATTTTCGTAACCGCACCTCCAGCTAAATGGTGCAGTGGATGGAGTACTGGGGTAGGAGTAGGGAAGACCTGAGTTCAAATTCAGCCTAAGACAATTACTAGCTGTGTGACCCTGGGCAAGTCACTTAGCTCTATTTGCCTCAGTTTCCCCATCTGTAAAATGAATTGGAAAAGAAAATAGCAAACCACTCCAGTAGTTTTGCTAAGAAAACCCCAAAGGGGGTCACAAAGAGTAGTGCAGGAACAAGAACAACCACAACATCTCTCCCCACCCTTACCTCCTTTCACTCTCCTTCTATCTTCTAGCACAGTGCATCCTATATACTAATCACTTAGGACATGTTTGTGAAATTGAATAGGATAGACAGGAGGAGAGGGAGTAGGAGAAGATAACCATGTGATTTCTTTTTTGTTGTTGGAAGGATGAGACAAAGGCATTCTTCAGGTAGCAGTTAATAACTTTGTCCTGTAGGGTAAGATGAGGTGATGGCAATAATATAAAAACAACATAATTAATCCCCTGCTTTTATAATGAATTCACAGCAGATCCAGCCAAGTTCCAGAAACAAATCAGCAATGACTTACATCTCTATAACATTTTCTATTTTTTAAGCCTGCATTGATTTTCTTTGCCCTGGGCTGGGGCAGCCCTTGGATTTTACCTACTATATGATTTAACAAATTGGTATACACTGTCCCCTCTCTTTGCCTTCTATTTCATTATGTTAGTTTTTGTCTCCCTAGTTAAACTAGAGGCAGGCCTTGGACCTCTATTCCCCACCATGCTTTGTAGTACAGTGGTGAGGGAGTGTGTAGTAATAGACAGAGTGAGGGGTCAGAAGGACCAGGGTTGGAATCCTGCCTCAATTCCTTAATAGCTAAGTGACTCTAAGTAAGTTACTTAATATCCATGAGCCTTAGAATCCTCACCTATAAAATGAGGGTTAATAATAGCACTTACCTTACAGGGTTATTTTGAGGATAAAATAAGATAATATATGTAAAGCATTTTGTAAACCTTAAAGCACAATATGCCAATTATTACTATTGCAGGACTGAGAATGTGCCAATTCTTTTTCCCCCAGTTTATTACATTATTTATTTTTAGTTTTCAACATTCATTTCCACAACTCCCTCCCCACTCCCTTCCCAAGACAGCTTGCAATCTGATATGGGCTCTATACATACATCCCTATTAAAAACATTTTCACATTAGTCATGTTGCCTAGAAGAATTATAATGAATGGGAAAAATCATGAAAAAGAAAAACAAAACAAAACAAAACAAAACAGAAAATAGTCTGCTTCATTCTGTACTCTGACTCCATAGTTATTTCTCTGGATGTGGCTGGAATTTTCCATCATGTGTCCGTTAGAATTGTTTTAGGTCCTTGCATTGCTGAGAAGGGCTAAGTCTATCAAAGTCAGTTCTCTCATACTATGGTTATTACTGTGTACAATGTTCTCCTGGTTCTGCTCCCCTCACTCAGCATCAGTTCAGTCTTTCTAGGTTTCTCTGAAGGCTGCCTGTTCATCATATTATAGCACAATAGTATTCCATTACATTCATATACCACAACTTGTTTAGCCATTCCCCAATTGATGGGCATCTCCTCAATTTCTAGTTCTTGGCCACAACAAAAAGAGCTGCTATAAATATTTTTGTACCTATGGGTCCTTTTCTCATTTTTATAATCTCTTTGGAATACAGCCCTAGAATTGGTATTGCTGGGTCAAAAGGTATGCACATTTCTAGAATTCTTTGGGTATAGTTCCAAATTGCCCTCCAGAATGGTTGGATCATCTCACAGCATCACCAAAATGAATTAGTGTTCTAACATTCCCACATCCTCTCCTACATTTATCATTTTCCTGTTTTGCCATGTTAGCCAGTCTGATGGGTGTGATGTGGTACCTCTGAGCTGTTTTGATTTGCATCTCTCTAATCAGTAAATTCTGTTTGGTTGGAGGATTCATAGATATCAACTCATATTATCTCACCAAAAATGCTTTGAGGTAACTATGTCCATTTAATGGCTGAACTGAGGTACAGAGAAGTTGGGATTTATTTTTAAAAAATTAAATTATATTAAAAAATAACAAACATTTATTTTCTCTCCCTTTACCTTCCCTCCTTTCTGCTGAAAAAGAAAGAAATAGAAAATCCTTGTAATGAATATGTATAATTAAGTAACATTCCCATATTGGCCATCTTAGAAAAAGTGTGTACCTTGTTCTACATGGTTAGTTCATCACCTCTGTCAAGAGGAGGGTATGCCTAATTATTCATCCTCTGGAATCATGGAACAGTCATTGCATTGAGTATAAGTGATTTATTTACAATTACACAATGAGTTAGTGTCAGCACCAAGACCAGAACCAGGGATCCATCTCCTGACTCCAAATCTGGAGTTCCTCTCACTAGTTTTGGGTCATCTAAGCTTGAGATGGCCACAGGACATCTAGCTCACGGTTTCCTATATATAGAGAGATGCAGGATAAGAGGAATCAGAGATCAGAGATTTTCCCTAAATTGGCACCAACTCTTCTTATAGAAACCTCAACTGTCTCCCTTTCTTTTGGTCAGTAGAGAAATAAAATCCCCACCGCCACTAACCTAGTTATACCTTTATCCCTCTCCTACATTGAGGTGATACTTAGGCTGTTCACCGATTCATTGTTTTTGTCTTGGTCTACTTGTGCTACATAATTTCGTTTATTCACAGAATCTTTGAGCTGGAAGATTCCCAGAGGTCTTTGAGTTGGACTAAGAATCTTTCCTCCTTCTTCCATTCAGATCATCTCACAGATTTTGCCTGAATCAGATTTAGGGCTAGGAAAGCCCTCAGAAGCCAGCTAGTCCAATCCCTCTTACTGTAGACAAGGTGGGGTTATATGTTGTTCAGGCATATCCCATTCTTCATGACCCCATTTGAGGTTTTCTTGGCAAGGATACTAGATTGGTTTGTCATTTCCCTCTCCAGCTCATTTTACAGATGAGGAAACTGATGCAAACAGGGGTAAGTGATAAGCTAATAAATGCCAAAGGTTGGATTTAAATTTATGGAGATGAGTCTTGACTTCAAGCTCAGCACTCTGTCTGTTGTGAGGTGACATAGCTAGTAAGGAACTGAAGTGAGATTTGAACCCATATTCTCTCACTCCAAACACAATGTTCCTTCCAGTGTACCACACTTGTTTCAGTGGCAGAGAACTCACTGCTTTCTAAGGCAGCCTATTCCACATCTGTACAGCTCTAATCAAAGAGACAAAATTTGCCTTTCAGTCACTTCTATCCATTGCTACTATGGGGCCAATCTAATCCCTTTTCCAAATGAGAATCCTTCAAATACTTGGAGAGTTGTCATGCTGTTGCCCCTATCATTCTCAACATCCTTCTCTCGAAAAGCTTCTTTCCTTCCTGAGGCTTCCATGTGACCCAGTGGATGGTGCATTCATACTCCAGCTTTGTACTTGCTTTGCAGTTATTGCAAGGCTTATATTACATGAACTATCTCAAGTACTTCACAAAGCATAAAGCCTAGCTAAACGCTATCATTATTCTTTTCCAGAATAAAGGCTCCCAATTCTTTTAGGTAGCATGGTTTCTCCTTCCTGGTCAACTTCTCTCTCCTTTAAGAACCAAGAATCAGAGTGTTAGGACCCGCCTTACAGGGCTTACGTCAAACTTACCTCTCCAACCGCCTCTGCTGCACTCCAGTCGCCTTCCGCGATTCTGGTCGCCCTACTGTGACCCTTATGGTCGCCCCACCATGACCCCTCAGAGAATTCTTTTTCCAGTCGCCCCACTGCGACCTCTGGTTCGCTCCCACAAACCCCTTGGTGGAGCCTGCTCCTCCCAAACAGACAAAGGAGTCCTGACACCAAGATGTAATGTCTTGCTGTTTAATCTCTTTATCGTTTACAATCACCTCATCTCTCTCTCCTCCCCTTTAACCTTGCCTCCCTCCTTTTAGCTCCTTTCCCCTCCCCCGACTCTCTTCTCCCACGTGCCTCAGCAGTAACAAGCTTCTCATAGCAGGGGAGTGCTCCCCTGTTAGCGCATACTCAATACCCCAAAATCACAGGGGAGAACCAGGTGCCTCGAACCCTGCTTGAGTTGCTCAGTCCTTTGCCTGAGATTTCCGTGGGTTCTCAGAGTTTGGGTAGAGTCTTAAAGGGCCCCAACACAGAGGATCATTTATAATCATAGATTTAGAATTGGATCAGCCTTAGAGATCACCCCTGTTCCTTATTTTGTGAATGAGGAAACTGAAACCCCCAAAAGTTAAGTGGTCACACAACCAGGATGTGTATGAACTCAGCTTCTCTGACTCCAGAGTCCACTGAGGCTGCAATAGACTTATTTTGATGACTTATTGGGGAGAATAAGACAATGTGTTATTTATACATGTTTTAATGAATGAGCTATCCCAGAATGGCATAGAAAATTAGTTTTAACCATCTAGATCTCATCTTCATTTCATTTTCCAAATATGCTCCATTTCAGTTACTTATTTGAAGATGGCACACTTTAAGAAGCTAGGGTCTCAACTGTTGTTTTTAGTTAGTTTAATTTCCTCTTTGACATGCAGTTATATTCATTAAAGATGTGTTCCAAATATGCTTTCAATGGCATATTGTTAGTGACATTATTCTTAAAATAAGTGTCTGTCTTTGATTTTAATTCCTGTAGGGCAGGGAACCAGGTTTATATATCTCCCTTTAATCATTTTCATTGTGCCCAACTGAATTAGATACTTAATAAGTGCTCTTTGGTGCAGATTATGATTTTGGTAATCAGGGGAAAAACTGTTGGCCAAAAGCCACCAGGATTATGGTACATGATACAGAGGGAAGTTGGTTGGAGAACCATCCATCTACTTATGCCACAAGTGTCATTTATCAATGCTAAAGAGGTATAGTGGTCTTGTCCAGACTCTCTGCTTCAAAATAGTAATTTTCAGTAAATGGTAATATAAAAATTGAATAAAAATGGGAGATCAGGGAAGGATGGAGTATGGAGGGTGAAAAATAGATACAAATTGGTTTGGAAAAGATCGGTACTGAGGTCCCTTCCAATTCAAATCCGGTAATTCTATGAATTAGGGTAGATAGAGTATGAATTTAGTGCTAATTATGTGCCAGGTACTGTGCTAGGCCTCCAGGGATTTTCACTGATTTGTTGTTTGTCCTTCATTTTTTTTTTAAATGCTTTATTAAGTTCTGGTTTACATCATTCATTTCCACCAGGTTTTGAGTTACAATTTTTTCCCCATTTTTTCCCTACTTCCCACCCCAGAATAGCAGTCCCACAGGATATCCCCTCATCCCATCTGCTGTCTCCCATATCTTCTCCCATACCCCCTTCAACTTTTTTCAGTAGAGCAAGGTGAATCTCTGTGCCCCAATGCCTATATATCTTATTTCCCAATTATATGTAAAATAGTATTAATAATAATATTTATATATTTTTAACCATTTGATTTTAAAACTTTGAATTCCAGATTCATTCCCTCCTGCCCTTGTCACCCACCCTTACTGGGAAGATAAGCAATTCAGTATATGTTGTACATGTGTAGCTAGATATATTGTAAAAGACTGACTATATTTCCCTCCTTCCTACCCTACCTCCCACTTGGTCTATTCCCTATTTTGATCCTGTCTTTTTTCAAAAGTGGGTGATTCCAACTTCCCTCCCCCCCTTCCCTCCCGTCCTCCCTTCCATCATCTCCCCCTCATCCCCTTCCTCCCTACTCTCCTGTAGGGTGAGATATCCTATTTCATGTGCATGTCATTCCCTCCCTGAGCCAAATTCAATGATTATAAGGTTTTGCCTTTTTGCCTTCCTGTTCTTCCCTGCCCTTGTAACCATTTTCCCTTGCCTGGTCCTTCATTTTTGAAGAGGAACAACAACATCACATGGATTATTTCTTGACTTTCGAGTGACTTGGATTTAAGTGGGGCAGAATAGAACAAAGACATCAGCCTCACTCCCTCCTCCATAGGTGTTGGAGTCCAGTGGCAGGACAAAAGTCAAGATGATTGGTGATGGCCCCTGTCACTGGCTGCTCCTGGGACTTTCTACCTTCTCATCTTTGACTCTAGCTTCTTTCAAATCTGCAAGAAGTCTTTATCCTTAATTTCAGTTTCTTTCCTCCTGGAACTATCTCCACTTTATACTGCCTATATCTTGTTTGTATACACTTGTTTGCAGGTCATCTCTCCCATCAGATTGAGCTCCTTGAGAGCGGGAATTGGTTTTTTTTTTTTTTTTAATATTTCTTTGTATCCTCAGAGCTTAGCATAGTGCCCTGCATATGGTTAAGTGCTTAATAAATGTTTGTTGACTTGTCTTGACTTGGGAATACAAATATAAGGAAGATAGTCCCTGCCCTTAAAAGGCTTATTTTCCAGTGGGCAAAGATAGAATGACTAGGACTGAATGATAAAGGGAAAAAACTCTACCTTTAACATTTCTGTTATTTTCTGAAATGACATTTTAATGTTGTAAAAGGATGGATGTGTCCTTGGTCATTGGGGGAATGTGACTGACTTCCTCTGTGCACTTTTTCTCTTCATTGCACTGAATTGTCATTCAGTTGGGAGGCTAGTTTGGGAGGCACTCTGGACTGGGCTGTGAGGGCTAGGGAAAGTCACCACCTCTCTAAGCTTTAGCATCCTCACATGTAACAACAACAACAACAACAATCATAATAGAAATAGTAATAATAATAATAACTTTTATATAGCACTTTAAGGTTGGCAAAGTGCTTTTAGGTAGCTTATTTCATTTGATCCCCATCATAGCACATGTGAATAAAAGTTGGGATCTTAGATGGTAGGAAGTCCATTTCCCTCTAGATCTATGGTCTTGGATATTATGTAAGTATACAATCCAATTCAGCATTTATTAGGAGCTTATTATATACCAGACACCTGAGATTCAAAAGATAAAAGTCAAAATTCCTACCCTCGAGATGCTTGTATTCTACAATAGAAAATAGTGCATTTTCATTGGTTTTCATTCTTTTCCCCCACTTAAACCTCTTTAGAATTGCTTCTGATACCTTCTTGACACATTTGCTACTAATTTTTTTGTTCAATCCTTCCTCCCTTCCTTTCTTTCCTTCTTTCCTTCCTTCCTTCCTTCTTTCCTTCCTTCCTTCCTTCCTTCCTTCCTTCCTTCCTTCCTTCCTTCCTTCCTTTCTTCCTCCCTTCCTCCCTCCCTCCCTCCCTTCCTTCCTTCCTTCCTTCTTTTCTTTCTTTCTTTTGTTCTTTCTTTTCTTTCCTTCTTTTGTTCTTTCTTTCTTTCTTTCTTTCTTTCTTTCTTTCTTTCTTTCTTTCTTTCTTTCTTTTTCTTTCAAACAATAAGCCAAACTCCTTTAAGATATAGGGATAGAATCAATGTCTTTACTTTCATTCATTTTTTTTTTTTTTGTTTTGGAGTCAGAAGTCTGTCAACCTTTCATCATCCTATCAGCCCAATTAATATATGTCTTGTTAGAGAATGCCTAAATGTATCCTGGCTGGAGCTGTTCTCACTTGCCTATTTGGCTAAGTTTCTCCCTGGAGTTCCCCTGGCACTCCCCTTTCTTTTATGCTTATAATTGGTTGCCAGGCCACCATCAACCTCAATTTATAATTGGGATGTTATCATCCATATCTTGTTTCTCTGGAACATAAAGCTCTAACTCCTTAAAGTAGATTCATTTGGTAGTTTGCTGATAATGTCATTAGCTCTTCATATTTATGCTGTTTCTTTCTTAAAGAATCTTTTTTTTATTTATATGAGTAGAGAGAAGCTGGCTTCCTGTGCCTACTTTTGAAGTGTTTTATGTATGTTGTCATTTGGTCCTGACAAAATCCCTGGAAAATATCTCCATTTTACAGATGAAAAAATCTCAGAAAAAAAAGAACAGAAAAAAATCTTTTACAGAAAAAAAATCTCCATTTTACAGATAAGAAAATTAAGGCAGTCCCTAAATGGTTTTTTTTTCCCAGTTAAAATGTGTTTGAGGCAGGATTTGAATCCACCTCTATTCTGATTCCAAGGCCAGCATGCTACCTAGCTGGCTATATGCTTTTAGAAGTGCCAACCTTTGGGGCTATTACAATAATCTTCCCATTTCAGTTTAAAGGAGTGTTCTGCTTACTCTTCTATTTTGCTGCTTAAAAGGTTTGAGAAAGAAAGCACAGCTTATCTTCAAAGTGAGTTTAAGTCTTTGTAGAACAGAAGAACTCTTAAATATTTCTTCTGATGTCATCAAGCCTCAGCTTGTCCCTCCAAATACTACTGCCATCATGGGAAGTTTGTTGATTTCCAGATTAAAGCTTGCACTTTTTCCAGACAAAGTTATTGTCACACTGAATAATTTCATTACACAATATTGAGCCATTAGAACCTTGTCTCATGATCTGGAGTAAATAATTTACCTTAAAGTAAAAATTAATATGTAGTAACCACTGGAGAAGTGCTTGGCTCCCTGCCCCACCATTCCTTTCTTGCAATGATTCGTGTAATTTGCATAACCCCACCCAAATTGGCCCCAGAGATACTCCTCCAGCCTCCAATGAACAATTATAGAATCAGAGAACTTCAGAGTTGGAAGGGACCTCAGTGTTCATCCACTGCAGTTCAGACTCAAAAAAGAATTCCCATGAAAACACACCCAACCAAAAAGTCATCCAGCTTTTCTTTGAAGATGCCTGATAAGGGAAAATTCCATTATCCCCTAAGTGAACCCATTTGGCTTTTGGATTGCTCTAATTTTTAGGAAGTTTTCCCTTAGAGCAAGCTTTTGCAGTTTCCACCCATTGTTTCTAATTAGCATTCTGAGGTCAGACAGACTAAGTCAAATTCCTCATCCATACAATATTTATTGAGATACAAAGATACAGTTAATATTTTCTCCCCTTCCCTCAAACTGAGTATTATGTTTTCTAGGTTAAACATTCCCAGTTCCTTCATCTGATCCTTAATGGCCTCTCAGCCCTTCATCATTCTAGTAGCCCTCCTGTCTGGATTTATCTGTGTTCTTGCCAATTTATCTGTGTTCTTCCTAAGTTGCAGTGCTAAGAAGAGGATAAAATACTCTAAATGTGGTCTCACTAGAGCACAGTGCTGAAGGACTCTCACCTTTTTTTCTGGAAGCTATGCTTCTCAACATGCCAAAGTCACCATTAACTCTTTTTGGGCAACAAATTTTACAAATATTACACAGTTGACTTGTCATGAGTTTGTAGTTCACTAAAACCACCAGACCTTTTCCAGACCTACTTCTCTAAGTACACCTTTGTCATCTGAAGTTGAATTTTTGAAGCCAAGGGTAAGACTTTACATTTATCCCTCTTGAATTTCATCTTGTTGGATCCAGTGTCCTAGCCCATTAGGCAATTTTGTTAGTTAAACCTCTCAGTTTGCATCATTGGAAAATTTGATGAGGATACCAGACTATGCCTTTATTCAAATCACCTAGACTTCACAGGGCAGCTAGGTGGCACAGTGGATAGAAGAGTGGGCCCAGAGTCAGGAAGACTAATCTTTCTGAGTTCAAATTTGGTCTCAGACATTTACTAGTTGTGTGACCATGGGCAAGTCACTAACCTTTGCCTCAGTTTCCTCCTCTGTAAAATGAGTTGAAGGGAATGGCAGACTACTCCAGTAATTTTGTCAAGAAAATTCCAAAGGGGGTCACAAAGAATCAGACCTGACTGAAATGATACAACAATAATAACAAATAGACTTCATCATGCTTCCTAGGAACTTCATCATCCTTCAAGATTACATCAACTCTAGGACCTGTTCTCGGTCCCTGGTGCCTTTCTCTCCCTCTGACTATAGAGGATGGAGAGCAGATAGTGGAGAACTCTGAGATCCTCCATTTCAAGATGGCACCCAAGGCAGCCATCTCTTTATTTCCCATATGGTTGTATTCCTCTGGATTTCATCATGATCACCCGAAACATATTGCTTATTTTTTACATTGTCTTCCTTCAATAGAGTGTGGGCTCCTTAAATGCAGGATCCATTCTTTACTTTTCTCTGTATCCCTGATGCTTAGCACAGGGCCTGGTATATCATAAACATCTGGCACTTAATGAATATTTATTGACTGGCTGATAAAAATGAATTCATACTTGAGTCCTTGATCCTATGCTATCAAGCATTTTCATCAATGAATAATGTGATCGTTGAGATCAACTACAAAGGAAAATGCTATCTACCTCTAGAGGAAGAACTGATACATGGAAGTAGGCATTGCATGGCTCCATATGTGTATGCATGTTTGCATGTATGTAGTATGTAGGGGTAAGTGGACATATATATATATATATATATATATATATGCATATTTATATGAATATGTTGGCTTTCTCCAACATGGGGTTGGGAGGGAGGGAACTCAAAATTTAATGATAAAAACAACAAAAGTACAGCTCAGGTGCCACCTCCTCCATGAAGGAGGCTTTTGCTAATCACATTCATTACTGCTCTCTCCCTCTTAAAAACATTTCACATTTCACTTCTCTGTATAAATGTTGTATCCCCATTAAAAAATCAGCTCAAATCTCTTTTGTCTCTGAATGTCCAGGGCATAGCACAGTACTTTGCACACAGTGAAAGCTCAAGAAACATTTGTTGAATTTAGAGCAATTATCTGTAGCTATGACAAGGGAACTCACTCACATTTGCCCTCAGCCACCCAAATGGCCCCTGGTACTTAGGATGCTAACGGCCAAGAACTGCAAAAGAGAGTGCTGGGTTCCATCTGCTGTACATTATTAGAACTGCAGGATAAGTGGCAACAGCATTTCACTGAGACCCTTGCTCAAAGGCTTAATTCCCTGTTTTGGAGGATGGCAGGCAGAATGACCTTGCATAGGAAGGCAGAGGAACTCACATGGAAAGAGCAGGCCAGAGAAACACCCCTCACTTTCTGGAAGCTGCAGAGAATTGCAGGCTGAGCAAAGATGGTATTCTGTGTAGCCATCCAGAGGAGTCATAGCTATGAGTATCAAACCAACACTGTGTAAATCCTTAGTAGGAGCCATATTCATATTGGGGAGCCAAACTAGAGGTCATCCTTAGTTTGTATAGTAATGGAAATATTCAAAGAAATGCTAATTAATATCTAGGGTATGGCTACAGGCAAGAAATGTCAAACACAAGACCCATGGGCCATATGGCTGCCATAATGCCAGTGCAGCCAGAACTAGATTAAAACGTAATTTTAAGAAAATTAATTTTTTTGTTTTTGTTTTTTTGCTTTTTGGAGGGCAATTGGGGTTAAGTGACTTGCCCAAAATCACATGACTAGTTTTTGTGTTAAGTGTCTGAGGCTGGATTTGAACTTAGGTCCTCCTAACTCCAGGGCTTCTGCTCTATTCACTGCACCACCTAGCCACCCCCAAAATTATGTTTTCAATAAAAATACAACAATAAAATAAAATGCAACATAGACAATGTAAATATGTGGTTTTCTAAGTCAAAGGTGGCTGGCAAGGGCCTTTATGCATAGGTTAGTGGCCCATTTTCATTTGAATTTGAAACCATTGCTGTAAATGACTGAAACTAAGAAGACCTAGCCAGGAAGAGTCATTCATAGGGAGGTACCATTATTTTTTTCATGAATTCTGTTGTGAACCTTATTTGTTTCTTTTGATCTACAATTTAGTCTGTTAATTCTTTAAAGTACCTTGTAATCACAAGCTTTCAAAGGAAGTTAGCAACAGCTTTTCATATTTGTATGAAAGTATTTGGAACAATGGGGCAGCTAGGGGGCACAGTGGATAGAATACTGGGCTTGGAGTCATCTTTGTGAGTTGATATTTGCCCTAAGACACTTACTATCTGTGTGACCCTGGGCAAGTCACTTAACCCTGTCCATCTCAGTTTCCTCATCTGTGAAATGAGCTGGAGAAGGAAATAGTGAACCACTCCTGTATCCTTGCCACAAAATCCCAAATGAGATCATGGAGAGTTGGAAACAGCTGAAAAACAACACAAATTTGACACAAGGGTACAACTTGTTAGGAAGTTTGTCTGAAAAAGATCTGGGGATTGGATGGTTAAAGAAAGAAACTGATAAACTGGAGACTGTTTAGGAGAGGGTAACTAGCATGGTGAAGGTCTTCGAATTCATATAATATGGTGGGGATCAGTTGAAGGAATTGGGGATTTTAGCCTGGAGAAAATTAGTCACAAGGGAAATGTGATAACTGTGTTCAAATACTTGAAGGGCTGATGAAGGTAGATGAGCAATTACTTACTCCATTTAGCTCCTTCAGGATAAAATCAGGAACAATGGAAGTTGTGATGTTAGCCAATTGATGAGCATTTATTAAGTGCCTAATATGTGCCAGGCCCTGTGCTAAGGAGAAGTAGAAGTTCCAAAGATGAAAATGTAGACTCAATCTAAGAAAAAACTCCCTAACACTTAGAGCTGAAGGGGCTTCCTTGAGAAATGGTGGGTTCTCCTTCCTTGGTGGTCTTCAAATAGAAGCTAGGTACATTATTGTTGGAGTAAATGGCCACTGAGCTTCTCTCTGCCTCTAAATTCCATGATTCTCTAAAGAGAAGTTATCCAGAACAGTAAAGTTGCTAGAGACTATATCAATGCAGAATTATTCACAAAAGTGTGGATGCTTAACCTGGAAAAGGGAAGAGGTGTGTGGTGTGTGAAAATCATACCCATTCATTTGAAGGGCTCCAGAGGGTAGCACTTGGAGGACCATGAATGAGGTGGATATTATTATAGGAGGCTGATGTTGGTTAACTCAAGTAAGAACTTTTATTTATTTTAAATTTTAATTTATGGAATAAAATAAGTATTTCCATAACACAGTATAACAAAAAATGAAATTGCAAGTATATTATGTCCAACTTGCTATTCCTTTTGAATATATAATAAAGTTATCATGGAAATTTCTTTTTCTCTTTTTAAAAGTAAGAACTTTTCAGCAATTGAAGCTGGCCAGAAATAAAATGGTTGTATTTTAAGTGGGTAAGGTTACCATCATTAGAACTATTCAAAGAGAGACTGGACAAATGCATTTCAGTAAAACATTGTTGAAGAGATTCCTACCCTGACCAGAAGGTTGGGATATTTATTCCATGAATTTGTAATCATAGACATTTAGAGGCTAGAACTTTGCTTCCAAATCTAAACATCTAAGAGTCCACAGTTCTTTTATACCAAATAAGGCTCTTCTTTTTCAGTTTGTCTTTTTTTCCCTTTTCCTAAAGTAGCATGTTTCAGCTCTGAACTGTTAAAACTGCAACTTTTGCACACATAGTGAAACATAGCAACTTAAGAATTAGCTTGCAAGCATACGATATTAAAATGGCTCAGTTTTTTATCAAGGATATGTGGCTTAAATAATTTCAATATTAAAATTTAATTTTTGGCATGTGAATGAAATGGAATACTATTATGCTATAAGAAATGATGAGCAGGTAGATTTCAGAAAACACTGGAAAGACTTACATGAACTGATGCTGAGTGAAGTGAGTAGAACCAGGAGAACATTGTACACACTAACAGCAACACTGTGCTACGACCAACTTTGATAGACTTAGCTCTTCTTGGCAATACAGTGATCTAAGACAATGCCAAAATACTCATGATGGAAAATGCTATCTACATCCAGAGGAAGAACTATGGAGCCTAAATGCCAATTGAAGCATACTATTTTCTCTTTTCTTTGCCTTTCTCATGGTTTTCCCCTTTTGTTCTCATTCTTCTTTCACAAAATGACTAATGTGGACATTGTACATGTACATGTATAACCTTTATCAGATTGTTTGCTGTCTTGGGGAGGGACATGGAGAGAAAAAAATTTGGAACTCAAAATCTTATAAAAGTGAATGTTGAAAACTATCTTTATGTGTAATTGGAAAAAATAAAATACTGTAAAGTGGGGAAAAATGAAAAAATAATCTTCACAGTTAAAAGAAAGTCTGAAAAAATTTTCTTTTCAACAGTTTTAAAAAGAAGAAAATTGGTTAATTTTGCAGTTTCTCCTAAGGTATATTGTTTTTGTCTTATGGCTAATTTCAAAACCCATTTAAAACACTCAGAGTCCTAGATTTGGAGGTAAAGGACCTAACTATGGACTTTATCTCTGTCTGTCTCTTTCTACTACTGTGACCTTGGGCAAATCACTTAACCTATCTGGCCTCAGCTTCTTCATCTATAAAATGAGTATTTTGGATGAATTGAACTCTAAGGAGCTTTCCTGTTATAAATCTCTGATCCATACTAAGTTGTTTAGCTTTTCTTTTGATCTGTTTCCTTATCTGTAAAATGGATGAACTGACCTCTAAAGGTTCTTTTAGGCATAATTCAATGTATAAGAATGTTAGATCTGGAATAAGGAAGGGGTCATGTATTCACATTGATGACCTTGCCACTTATTACTTGGGTAAATACTTAGCCTCCAAGAGTACTAATTTTCCCATCTATAAAATGAGAGGGTTGGACAGCAATGTGCAATGGAAAGGCATTGGGTTTGAAGTCAAAGGGAATCCACTCCCAGTTTTACTACTTACTATCTGTGTGACATTGCGCAAGCCAGCACCTCTGTCAATCTCAGTTTCCTCATCTGTAAAATGATGGGGTTAGTTGTTGTTTTGTCTTTCATTCTTGAAGACCATGACATCGGGAAGATGATGCCATGACATGCTAGTGAATTGGATTTAAGTGAGGGAAGACTGTACAAGGTCACCAGTCTCACTTTCCCCTCCAGAGTCATCTGGGTCTAGTCGCAAGATATAGATTGGGATGACTAGAGATGGCTTGGAATGGAGTTGGATAGCAACATACAATGGAAAAGCATTGGATTTGAAGACAAAGGAATCCACTCCCAGCTCTGCCATTAACCACCTATGTGACACTGGGCAAAGTACAACCACGTTTTCCCTCAGTTTCCTCATCTGTAAAATGAGGAAGTTAGATGACCTCTAAGGATTCCTTCCAGTTTTAAGGCTATGAATCTGTAAGTAGTTTCAGAAGATTGTTGAATGAATTATCCTGAAGTAAAAAAATCACCCAGTGGTCAGTAGATGGAGCTGCTATACTTCGTTCTGTTTCACTTTCTCAGTTTATGATTTTCCAACCTCCTTCCAAAACTTACTAACAATCATAGTTCCCTGGAGGATATGGGGAGATACTGGACCATATGCACATTTCCCGACAGGACTATGCCCATCATTCTAAACTTTATATTCCAACATGTTTTAAAATGTACCTTATGTCCATCTGAGTTTTCTCTGTTGACTTTCTTCAAAGGTGTTTGAGAGGCGTGTTTTATTTGAGAATCTCCAGGTGTTTTCCTATGTTCTCTTTAATTATAATTTTTCCCTCTCCGTGAAGCAGGTCATTTTGATTCCTGTCTCCCCATGGAAAACTGGGACCCAGAGATGCTTTATGTTTTGTCCAAGTTCACACAACAAACTGGTGAGACCCAGAGGGCCCTGAACTTATTCCCAAATAGTGCTTTTTATCACCACTCCAACTGAGAATTCCAAAACTCTATCTAGTGAGTGAATCAAATTGGTTTTCCCAAGTTATCCTGCCTTTTACTTTATTACTAGCCGATTCAATCAATCAAAAAGCATTTATCAAACATCTAGCAGTATACAAGACTCTCTGTGCTAGATGCTAGGGATACACATACAGTGATGGAACAGTCCCTGCCCTCAAGGAGTTTACATTCTATTGGTGAAGACAATATGTACAAACAAAAGCATATACAACATCTATGCAAAATAAAATCAAGGCAACTTTTGAGGGAGAGGAGGGAAGGAAGGCACTAGAAGCTAGGAGTTTCAGAAAAGGTCTCATGTAGAAAATTTCCTTCACTGAGGGTGAAGGAAACTAGATAATTCAGGATGTTCAGTGCAGAGAACTCTGTTGCACCCTAGATTATTAACATGAATGTTCTACGTTCTTTCTTCCCTCTTCCTTCCCCCCACTTTTTTTTTTTACTGATATTCAATGTTAATCTTGGATGGGAGTTTTCAGATTGAAACATTTAGCAATGTATAAGCCAAAAATAACTTTTCATTTGATTTGGATTGGCTGTTTCTTGGTCTCCCCCTCTCCCCTAACTGCCCCATTTATAATTAATTTCACTTTTGGTCCCCTTCAGTGCATTCAGATTAGAGGCCAAGAAAATTGAATTTCTCTTTTATTGTTCTCTTTAATTAATGAAAAATAAACCAGATATCCGTTTGATTTTCCAGGCTATTTGGCTGAGTTTGGAGACTGAAGAATAAATACCACAAAAATAAACTGCTTAAAGAAACCTCCAGAAATGAGTGGTTTGGACCAACCTTTCCTCAGAGCAATCCTGCCTGCTAAAAACCCTAGTGAGGGTGATAAAATGCATTACCAAAAACCATTGAGACTGGTGCCAGGTTTCCCAGTTACTAGCTACTTTCTTCCTTCAGTTCTGGTAGAATTTTCAGAGCCTAGAACAGCTCTCTGCAAATACTAGATGTTTACTAGATAGGTATTTATTAAATGAAATGAAAAGGTGCTTGTTGCATGAAAAAATGGTATCAAAGATAAATCTAATTGTTTGGGTATCTCAGAGAAGGAAAGGAGGGTCATATACTGGTTTAGAACAAAGACCATGAAGTTGGGGATATGAGTTGTATCTCACTGGTTGGCTTAAGAACTTAAGAATGGCTGTATATAGAACTTATTTTAAATTATAATTTTAAATTATACTGTAAATAATAGAGTAATAAAGAGACCCTTACCACCTTTCTGTTTCTAATTAATACTTAGCCTTGAGTTGGGGAATAGCCAGTTGTATATAGGTAAATGTTTAATAACCAAGTCTCCAGGAAAAAAAAAAGTTTAATCTGCATTTATTAACATTTTCTCCAACACTTTCTTAAGTCTGAATCTTCAGCCTCGAAGGCACATGGGGCCCTCAAGGTCCTCAAGTGTGACCCTTTGATTGAATCCAAACTTCACAAAACAAATCCCCCTAATAAAAGGATTTGTTCTGTAAAAGTTGGACTCAGTCAAAAGGTCACATGCAAGGACCAAGAAGGTCACAATTTCCCCACCTTTGGTCTAGACAGTCAACAAAACAATTAAATCAAATTCTGACTATAGGACTTGCTGATGGGGGTGGGGTGGGAGGGGGAGAAAAGGGTAAAATGGTCACACTGAAAATCTAATAATCCGCTTTCTCCAGCCATTTTGAGCTGGCTCCCACATATCTGTGGAGCAAAATACCTATTTGTTATATAACATAGTGGTATGGTATGTTTGGTGTAGTTAAGGGGAAAGATGTATACCCTCTTCACAGACTAACCATGACTTATGGCAGACTTTTCATGCCTGTAATTATGTTTTAGGAACAAGATTTGATTCAGAGTCTACCCTAATCTGTGTCTTAATGAACTGTTATGTGATGAGGTTCCATTGTATTGCAATGGCAAAGCAGTGAAGCAGGAGTTAATGACCCCTTCCCACAACTGGGTGGCAATTGCTTCTTGTCAAAATAATTTGTTGTTTGAAATCAGAGCTTAAGTGCAAGTGACTGAAGGAACTGGGGTGGGTGAGCTTGAAGAGAAGCCTTAGAGGCAGAGGGTGGAATATGACTATTGTCTTCAAGCAGTTAAAGGGTTATCACATGAAAAAGAATTATTTTGCTTTCATTGGTTTCACAGGCCAGAACCAGGAACAATGGGTAGAGGCTCAAAGAGGCCAATTTCGATTTGATTCAAGGAAAAAACCTCTTAACACATAGGTGAACGAAAGTGGACTGGGATCAAAGGGGGGTTTCTGGAGCCAGTTTGAATTGACTTTGGAAAGCCTATTGTTAAAGTTTTTAGTGTGAGCATTTACACTTTAGAAATCAACCAAAGCTATAAAAAAGGGCTTGTTGTTTTGTTGATTGTTCAGACTTAAGGAAGTGATGGAGAAAATGTTAATAATTCAGATTAAACCTAAAAGTGTGTCCTGTATACATATTCCCCCCAGAGAGTCAATTGTTAAACATTTACAAGCACTGAGTAGGAATAGTATACCTTAAAAAGTCATTAGATCTTCAGACAAGGACAGGATTTCCACTTGTTGATCATATTACACTGGGCATTCCTCTTTTCTTGGTCTCTTTCTTTATTTCCTTTTTATTTGCTTGGTCATTTATAAAGATATCCGATCCAGTAGAGAGGATTATTGGATGAAAAGAAATGGTTTTTGTGTTAAGTATAAGTTTAGGGCAGGCTTTTTTTGCATTTTTGCATTAACATTCATTTGCATTAACATATCATTTTTGCATTAATATATTCAGCCATAAGTTTCCTTACATAAACATGTTCAGAGATCTTTATGTGTGGCTGTGCAAGAAACTTAACCTCTCTGTGACTCAGCTTGCTCATTGACAAAGTATTGGATTAGATGATTTCTGAGGTCTGTATCTTGCTGCTGTAAGCCTATGATCCTGTAATTCTAGGAAATGGACCATAGTTACATCATGGGGAAGAGTTACACCCTACACTATCAGTATACGTCTCAGCAGAAAATAGCTGAGTGCCCACTGAGGGCAAGAATGGAAGAAGACAGGGTAGACCATGGGAGATGGAATAAAGGGAAAATGAGTGGGGAGAAATACCCATTCAGGAGCATTCATGGAGCTACTTAGGAATTGGGAAAATAACCAAGAAAAACCTCAACAGCTTTAGAGTTTTTCCTAGGGCCATCTCTGGTCATGCCTTTCAAAATGGATTAGTGCCCAGGATGTTGACCTTTGGACTACACTATCCCACAGTTATGGTAACTTTCATTTGCCACCTTCAACTTTGCTTGGTTTTGACACCACAGAAAATCATGCACCTGTGTGGGGTACCCTCCCCTGACACTTTCCATCCTCCTTTTGTGTATTGTCTTTCCCCATTAGATTGTAAGCTCCTTGAGGGCAGTGGCTATTTTTCTTAGTATGTATCCCCAGCACTTATTACAGTGACTATCCTATAGTAGGCACTTAATAAATGTTTATTGAATTAAATTGATGGGTGATGCTTCTTCTTTAAGATTCTTGAGGCTTCATTAAAGTCCTCCTCCAATGCTATATTGTGGCATTTATGTCACTAGCAATGTTGATGGAACTCAAGCTCTGTCTGATGGTCCCAAGCTAGAAAGGCTTGGGAAGCTAAGGAAGCCCTGACAGCCCCATGGACTCACTATATGACCTAAAATGAATTTTTCCATTGGTCCACACTGTCTTCAAGTATTTTAGACACTGTCACAGGAGAGAGGGATTAAATTCATTCTGCTTAGAGCCAGAGAGAACAATCAGGAGCCCTGGAGATAAGTTGCAAAGAGGCAGATTGAGGTTTGATTTAAGGGGATAATGAGAAATATCCAAAAATGGATGGACTCTTTTGGAAAGTAGTCTAGTGCCCTGCTTTGGAACAGGCTAGGTGACTGTGTGCTGGGTACATTATAAGAGTTATTCTTTTCAGTTGTAGGCTGGACTTGATGGTTACTAAGGTAACTTCTAATTCTGAAATTCAGTGATTCTGTTGGATGTTGAATATGGGTCTTCTAATTGCTAATCTAAGGTTCTTCATACTACACCACTCTATTTCTTACAGAAAAAAAAACAAAAACAAAAGCTATGTCAGACCTTACATGTGTTACTGTAATAGAAAAATATTGAAACCAAGGATTCTAGATTTAGAACTATTTAGAACTTAATCATCTAGTCTACTCCCTTCATTCATGGATGTAGGAGCTGAGACCCAGAGAGGTAAAGTAATAACTCAGCCCATGGCCACACAAATAGCAACAGAGTCAGGATGTGAACCCAGGTCCTCTCATCCTAGATCCAGGGCTCTTTCCACCAGCATGCCATTCATATAGTTGGAATTATTTTGAATCTTGGCAATAAAGCTGTCTTTGCTGTCAGATTCCCCTCCCTTTCCCTACCCCAAGATTCCTAGATACCAAACATTCAGAGACCATTTGCCTTGTCCTAAGCCTTCCTAGGACATGTACATGGCAGATTTATAAAGTATATATCCAAGTACCTCTGTATGATTCCTTATGGTGGGGGTGGGGAGGACCTCATGTGGCCAAGGGTTTCTTAGATTGAGAGAGAGAGCTGGGGAAGTACATACTGCTTAAAGTGTTAGGTCATGGGGTAGTGGGAAAGGAGGGATTAATTTCCATTGAGTTGAATGGAGAAAGAATTTGATTTAAGGACTAATTATATGGTGAGACATCAGTGAGATTAGACTATATTTTTGAGATTTTGTTGTGAAAAGAATGGGATGATGGTCAGATGTGTAGCAAAGTCAAGGAAAGGGGCTCTAAGCACAGGGCACTTATCATGGGTGTTATAAAGGGAATCCTTTTAGGTATTTGGTGCCTTATGACTCTGAAATTTCATGATTCTACAATTTATAGTTGGAAAGGACCTCAGAGACCATCTCATCCAACCTCATTTTACAAAGAAACTAAGGTCCAAAGATTCCAGTCTATTCTTCAACATCTGACAAATGCAAAACTAAACCTTGAATTATGTCCAAATTATTGCACAGATAGTAAGTTAGTATGTAATGGAAACTTGCAGAACTGTGTGTTTTAACCTATTTTTATTTGTATTTGTATCTTGTAGTCAAGTGACATTAAGAGTTAAGAAAATACGTGGGACCAGACAACATGATCCATTCATAATTTTTAAGCATAGGCTGGTTTACCCCTTTAAATTTTGCTGGAAAAGTCACACTCACTGAAATATCTGCATAAATTCTAGTTGTAAGAGATCATGAGAAAAAAAAACAACACAAACTTCTACATAGATTTTTTTTCTTTTTGGCAGGGAAAGGAGATGCACTATAGAGAAGACTGTCCTGTGTGAGGTATTTTGGATCAAGATGTGAAGTAATTGAATATTCATGAGATCTAATTTAAAGATGTGATTTTTAAAAATAAAAATAAAAAAGAATGTTGGAAATATGAATGTATCTTGATGCTGTTTCTATGATATCATTAAAATATTGAAATGATATGTTTTTTCCTTCTAAAGTAGAAGATTTCATTTTATAGGAACTGGTAAAGTTTTATGATGAATCTGATGGTACAGAAAGAATAGGAAAAATTTGTTAAGAAATCTAAAGGAAATGTTTTTCAGACACAAAGTACAAAGGATTGAGAATATCAAGGAGCAGCTAGGTGGCTCAGTGAATAGAGCACCTGCCTTGGAGTCAGGAGGACCTGAGTTCAAATCCGATCTCAGACACTTAACACAAAAACTAGCCGTGTGACCTTGGGCAAGTCACTTAATCCCAATTGCCCTCCAAAAAGCAAAAAAAAAAAAAAGATAATATCAAGAAACTTGGACATAATTCAAGGTTTAATTTTGCATTTGTCAGATGTTGCAGAATAGACTGTAATCAAGAAACCTGAGGTCCAAATCCTATCCCTGACACAGCTTAACAAGACTGACCTTCCTTCTTCTCACAGGGTCATCATATGGCTCAAATGAGATATATGCTTATAGAATACTTTGAAAGAATATGAGTTACCCCTCAATCTATAAATGGTCAAAGGATACGAACAGGCAGATTTTATATAAAGAAAACAGTGTAAAGTCATATGAAAAATGCTCTAAATCATTATTGATTAGAGAAATGCAAATTAACCTTGAGTTATCATTTCACACCTATCAGATTGGCTAAAATCATAAAAATGTAAATTTAAGGAGAGATCCCAACCTCTGCCTAAAAGTTTGAAATTTTCTTAACTGGGGGCTCAGAGCAATTGTTATTGATTTTTTTTGTCCAAAATAAACTCCGTAAATGTAGAGAGGAAAGAATCATGTGGGCCTTAGAGACAGTTAAATTGCACAGAGGATTAAATGACCTAATTATTCTAACAGTGTGCTATATAGGTACATAGAGAATGCATAGGAGGTGCATACAAAGAGGAAAAGTAGCCTAATGGGGAAGGGAATGTTCAAGCAAGCTATAAATTTGATGCTTCTGAAACACATTGTTGTACTTTTGGGGCAGATATGTTTTAAGAATTTTACTTTCATTTACTTGATAGTAATTATAACTAATATTGCTTCATATATTTCTTTAAATTTATATATATATATATGTACATGTGTATTGCTTTACATTTTTCAAAGTATTCAAATCTAACTAATCAAAATGCTGGTTTCAAGGACAAAGAGTTTTGTTGCTCATTTATCTTTAGTTGCAAGACATTTCCACTGATGGGTCTGATCCTCAAGATGGCACACTTTGCCACATAATCCTTTTTATGCCTGTCTAGGTAGGCTCCTACAGAGTGTCAACTTCTAGCATCCTCCAGCATGCGGACACAGACACTTTTTCTATCTACACTTTCTCAGGTTGTGAGAAGTTGAAAACGGCTCTGGTGCCTGGACAAAAAACTCCATCATCTTGGTGGCTCAAGAAGTTATTACCTGCTCAACAAATTCCAGTGATATCCACTTGGATCAAATACAAACTCCTCCATTTTGAATTTAAAGTCTCTCACAACCTAACTCCAACTACCTTGCATGCTTTGTAATGCCCAGCCAAACTGTTCATCAAATCTTGATTTTTTTTATCTCCATTCCTTTGGAGATACCTGGAATGTTTTCCCTCCTTACCACTACCTCTTAGCATCTTTAGTTTCCTTTAATACTTATCTCAAATGTTATCTCTTATATGAATGATGCTTTTGCTGATATTCCCAGATATTAGTAGTACCTTTCCTCCAAAATTACCTTGTATTTGTATTGTATATACTTATTTTGCATATGCTTATAAGGGTCCATGTCTCCCCCAATAGGATGTAAACTCCTTGACAGCAGAGACAATTCCATATTTACCTTCGTGTTCCTTGTACCAAACACAGCATCTGACACATTGCATGTTCTTAAAAGATGTTTGTTACTTGATTAACAGACTAAGCTGCTCAGAGTAAATACTGCTTTTGTTGATAAGGTTATAGTGGGAAAAGGAATTTTTGTGGATGAAGGAAGTAAAAATTTTTAGGTAAAATGCCCAAATTATTTCAAAAGAGAAATACTGTATGAAAACCAAATTATATTTTTGGGATACATTTATAAAATTAGATGACATTTAGATTAATTGCCTGGTGGTAAATTCCACTCAAGAACTGTTTAGGTAATTCAGCCCAATGGCCAATGTTACCTGAAGCAATAAGATAATCAAAGCAACATTGTTTTTGCACAGATAACAATCATATCAGATACCTTTGACTGCTGCCTATTGCCTCCAGGATAAAATGCAAACTTCAAGGCTCCAACTTCTCTTCCTAGCATTTTATTTAGTCTCCTAAATTCTGTGGTTCAGCCAAATTGAACTATCAGATGTTCTCAGGACTGCACAATCCATCTCCCACCTCCATGCCTTGGCAAAGGCTGTCCCCTCTGCCTGGAATGCCCTTCCCTGAAAAGTCACCACACTTGTTCTCACACTCATCTAAAAGTCATTATACTCACCCTCATGGCTCAATCACAATTCTGGCCTCTGTTTCTCATAATTATTATCCTTCTTCAGGGCATAGCTCCAGTGGTATCTCCTTAGTAAAGCCTTCTCTGATCCCCTCTTCCCTGTCCTTTCCCCACATGTTATCACTCTTTGTTTTCCCAAATTAGCCTTCATTAATTTAATTGTTTACACAGCACACCCCCTAGTTGATGAAGCTCCATGAGGGTAGAAACTCTTTTGTTTATGTCTTCCTATCACTAATGTCTACTACAGGGTCTTATATATACATTGACACCTAATTTAAACTTGAATTTTCTTCATCTGAATTCTTCACTTCTTGTAGTATCTGGAATCCTAACTGTAGTAAGGTTGAAGGACAATTCTTGAGGCTCCAGCCTGAGGAATTACTACTGTTTCTGCATATTGGAGTATCAATACTGAAATAATTGGGCCCAAGGAAAGTTTGACCAAAACAGTCTTGGCAATCTTTTTCCCAAAGCAACATCTTTTTCGTCCAAGTATTCACACGAGGTCAAAATCTTGCCTTTTTCCATTGGACCTCAGCAAAATCTAGTCTAGGAGGTCCCTGCTAGAGTGAAATCATCACTATTTGAAAAACATAACCTCATTTATTTTAGAGAGTCCCCTGGATTAAATTGCACACTCCTTGTCCAGCTGGCTGATGGTACCTATCCTTGCTTTTGTGAATATATGTTTGGATTTTGTTGGGGAAAGGGAGCTAGGAGACGATAATTCACAAAAAACTGAATTCCAGAATTGTAAACTAGGAAGAAAAACCAGCAACTAGGCAGAGGTGGAAAGGTCATTCCTGCTGTCCAGAGGGAGCTGCTTTTCATCTGCAGGATAGGAATCCTCCCTCCTGACAGACTTCATACAACCTTGCTTTACTTGTCACTAGTGTCAGAAGGCTCACTTTCTCTGGGGATATGGAGAGTTTTTCTCACTTAACAATTTCCCATCGTTATCTCTGGGGGAAAAAACCTCACAATCCAACAATCAGTTTGACAGAACTCCATCTGAAAGCTGTCAGGCAACCCACCTTTGGTGTACTAACCCATCTCACTGTAGAAAGTGGGGAGATGGTGATCTGGGCAATGTTTAAAGCAGGCCCTCTAACTAGGATTCAAATCACTGGGATGTATTTCATGACAAAGTTGACACTGGTCTCCTCCCTTCCACAGGAAGAGAGAGCTTAAAGAGACAACAGTGTACATTTGTGTAGGAGGATGGGAGTTGGGGGAAGGGGAGCAAAAGAACAAGGGGGAGTAGGAGGGAAGCGCCAAAGTTTCCTAGGATATCAATCAAATAATTGACAAACATTAATTAAGCACTGGCCATGTTGCAGGCCCTCTGCTAGGCTCTGAGAAATCAGAGGAAAACAATAATTTGTGTCCTTTCAAAGTTCATTTACTACCAGAAGAGACCATGTGTACATATAAGCATATATAAAATAAATACAAAAAATAAATAAAAATAATTGAAAAGTAGTTAAATACAAGGCAGTTGCTTGGGAGGTTAAGAAAGTCTTCATGCAGGTTATACTGAGTGATGATTTGAAGGAATAAAGAGATCCAAAGACATAGAGATGAGGAAGCAATACATTCTACACATGGCAGATGGTCAGAGTGAAGACATAGAAGGATATGGAAGCATTTATGGCATAAGTATGGCAGCAAAACTTGTTAACAAGTATTTGTTAAGTATCTGTGTTACTATTATTATATACAGAGAGCTGTACTAAGTGCTATATGCGGGGGGAGGGGAGAGGCAAAGACAGAAAAAAAGATGGTCTACCTTTCAGTTTGGCAAAGCCATAGCTAGGACTTCTTGGGGAAAAATATGGGGAAGGAGAGCTGGTATGGAGGGCTTCAGAAGGAGATCAGTTGTGAGTACAGTTGCAGAAGGAGATGGGGTTGCCCAAATGCAAAGAACCTGAGCAATGACCAGAGGAATCTGGGGAGCTGGATGAAGGTGGAACCTGGGGGAGAGTTAGGGTGGTTCAAGGACACTTGTATTCCATAGTCACTTGGGCCATTGGAAGATTGCAAGGAAAGGTTTGGGAATAACAGTCACCGTGGGGAAGAATCACATTTCACCTGCCCCTAGATGCCTTTGTCCTGGGGCAAAGCCCTATTCATCTGTGGTAGTTATAGCTCATCAGTAATTCAAGGGTGGGATAACTAAATATACACAAGGCCAGGTGGAGTTGGAGAGTGGGCAGCCACAGAGATGCTGCTAAGATTTGCAAGCCCCTTAATAGATACAATTACCCTAACATTGCTATTTTTATCCTCTTAAATCCATTTATTATGACTTCACCATATACATTTGAGCTAGACACAGACTGAAGTTTTCATAAGCTGCCATACTCTACTCTTCTTGCTCCAGAGGGAGATAAAGAAGCTTTCTCCATAAAGAAAGCTAAATTAGCTAATTAAGGGACTTAAGAGTTTCCACTGAGGTCTGGGATGATGTATTTTCATTTCTGTGATTTATTTATATAGTAATTTAGTCAAAGGTGGAAATACTAGGTGAAAATCCTGAGTATCTTATTTTCCACTCCCCCTCCTTTTACTGGAAAGTAAATGGATCCAAGGACGGTTAACCATTTTCAAGAGCCCATAATTTGGCAATAAAAAGTTGGGAGTGTTTACCTAGGTTGTTACTCCAGTATGCTGCCATAGTGTGTGAAGTTTTCTGTCTGGAGAACTCTTGGCAAAAACAAAGAATTGTTCCAAATTCCACTTTTGAAGAATCTCTTATGTGAAAAATAGGACAAATCCTATACTTACTTACTTACACCAGGCATCACCATACAGACCAATATCACCATCTTTCAGCTATTTTATTTATTGGTCTCTTCTCCATGTCTTCCTTCTATTTATTCATTCATTTTTTCCTCTTTGAATTGGACCCATGATTTCAATGATCTAGGGACCTCCTGGAAAAGAAACTCCCTCTACCAGTGCCCTCTAACTTCCTGTCTTAGAGACTTGGAACCTGGGAATACTGGTGGTGAAAGGGTAAATGACTAGGTGAGCCAGAAGTTGGACTTGAATTCAGATCTTCCTGACTCTGAGGCTAACTCTCTGTCTACCCCACTACAATGCCTCCGTACTTACCTTTTGCACATTCATTAAAATAGTCTTTGGAGTTATAGGATATTGGAGTTGGAAGAAACCTAAGAGATGATTTATCCAAATTTTTCTCATATTGTAGGTAAAGAAACTGAGTTTCTGAATGATAAAGTGACTTGTCTAAGGTCCCATGGTTAATGGTCTGGTGATGATGATAAAATAATGGTAAAGCTGGGGTTTGAAGCAAAGTTTTCTGACCACCATTATCCTAAGCTGATGACTCATCTTTCTTACCCATATACAAGAAAGGCAGGACTTGTTTTCCATTTATTCTATATCTCATATGGGCTTACTGACTATCATACTGTCTCTCTCCTTAGAATGTAAACTTCCTGAAGGCAGGGGCTGTTTTTTACTTTCTTTGTACCCCCGGCATATGTTAAGCTCTTTAATCAATGACTGGTCACTATTGTCAGCTTAGTCAAATTTAGACTCCACAATCTGATGTTATGCTATTCCTCAAGCATTACATCATGTAATGATTTCCCTTTATGTCCTCTAGGTTCTAGTCAAACTGTCTCTGTGTCTTTGTTCATGCAATTCCCTGTATCTATAATGGCCTCTCTCTTTGTCTGTTGAATTTCTTTGTTATTCTTCTTGTTGTCCAGTCATTCAGTTGTGTCCAACTCTACGTGACTCCATGGAGGTTCATGGGGTTTTCTTGGCAAAGATGCTGGAGTGGTTTGCTTTTTCTTTCTCCAGTGTCTCCCCATTTTACAGATGAAGAACTGAGGCAAATAGGGATTAAGTGACTTGCCCAGGGTCACATAGCTAGTAAGTATCTGAAGTCACATTTGGACTTAGGTCTTCCTGACTCCAAGTTCAGTGTTCCAGCCATTGTACCACCTAGCTGCCATGCCATTTCCTTCTCCAGTGCACTGAGGCAATCAGAGTTAAGTGACTTGTTCAGGGTAACATAGCTTGCAAGTGTCTGAGGCCTGATTTGAACTCAAGTTTTCCTGACTCCAGGCCCAATGCTCTACCTGGCTATGTAGGTTGAATTTCTCCCTTTCATTTAAAGCCCAACTCCATTTCTCTCTGGTCCTTAAAGACTTTCATGATATTCAAGATTGGTAATGACCTTCTCCCTTATACTTTGCATAACACTTTGCTTTGTAACTCTTTAATATATGTATTATGTAAAACTATGTTATAATCAGACGCATGCTAGTAAATGTTTAACAATTAGATCTCCATAAAAGCACTTTTATACTTACTTTGAATTATTATTTTCATCCATTACTTTCTTAAGTCTAAATAATCAACAAAATAGTAAACCCAGTCCTAATTTGCAGTTCTGAGGTGTAAATGAAATTTAAAAACCAGTTCTTTGTTTAATCATTTTTCAGTAATGTCTGACTCATCGTGATTGATACTAGAGTGATTTTCCATTTCCTTCTCCAGAATCTGCTTTTTGGAGCCTACCTGTATGAGCCAGCACCACCATTCTTAGAGTATTAGTTAACCTGAATTTGTGAATTTCTACCCTCCTGGACTGAAAATTCCTCCAGGGAGGGGACTCTTTTAGGATCTCACTCAACACTTAGCACAGTGCTATACAGAAAGTATTTAATAAATGTTTGCTATTGAGGAAGAAAACTGGCATCTTCTCCAGGATTGCTTATGTTTCTTTGTGTTCTATTCCAAGTGTTGCTTGGAAATGATTTCTATCCAAATGATTTAGGTTGCCTTTTTGCTTGGCAGTAGGGTAAACAATTTTTGGTGACATTCAGAAGTTGCTTCCATTATCCATTCAAAACAACTGGTTCAAAACTGAGTATCTGATATCATATCAATAACACTATATTTAACAATCATCAACTAGAGGACTTTAAAAATTGTATTCAGTTATCAGTTTGAGGTAAATGGTCAAACTGGTAAGGAGCCTCAATATATAATCACAGAACCAGGGAATGTTACCCATAAAAGTGACCTTAGAGCTCATGCAGCCCAAACTCCTTATTTTTCAGTGGACAAAACTACAGCTCAAGGTTAAATGACTTGCCCAGGGTCAAACGGTGATATGGAACTCCAACAAAAAGCCAGGTATTTCAGCTCTTCATACCATACTCTTTCCCCTTGAACTATTTTTTTTGTTTTTAATTTAGGGGATTAAACAAGCATTTCTATAGCATAGTATAGTAAAAAAATGATTGCACATGAAACTGAAAATTTATTACTTGCAACTTGCTATTCCCTTTATATATACATACATACATATATACATACATACACACACACACACTATATATATATATATATATATATATATATATATATATATAATATTTTCTTCTTTTTTCTTCTTTTTCTCCTTTTTTTTCTCTCCCCTCCTTGGCCATCATTAGAAATAGTAAGTTTTTTTATAGAAATGTAAAATTTTTTCTATATTGGTTTCTATTTATCAGTTCTTTCTCTGGATATAGATAGTGTCTTTCTTCTTATGTTCTCTGTAGCTAATTTGGATATTTATAATAGTCAAAACAACTTATTTGCTCAAAGTTGTTGCTGTTGTATACAATGTTCTCTTGGTTCTGTTGATTTTGTTTTTCATTATTTCATGCAAATCATTCCATTTTTTCTGAGATCATTGAGTTCATTGTTTCTTATAACAGAATAGTATTCCATCATAATGATATACCCCTTGTACTATTGAATAAGAATAAGAGGAAAGAACCCAGACATTATGACCCCTAGCCTTTTACCTCTTAGTTCTGGTGAACAGAAGTATCTAGAATTCAACGAAGAGTGACAAGTTAAAGAGATTCACAGATAATGTCCCATAGCTCAGTCATAAGTTCCTTCTCAGGTTAATACAACACCTTCTCCCCAATTAAATCTCTTATTGTCCCAAGAACAGTATTGAGCTTGGAGGTGGAAGATGTGGGTAGATACAGCTTTAGCAAGTGCAATTAATGATTGGGATCATGGCATCCTGAGTTGGGCAGGAGCTAAGGGGTTCTGTAGGTGACTCAGTGAGGAGACATACTTAAGAGATGGACAAAGACGAATAGCAGCTCATCAGAGAGAGTCTCAGGATTAGAGCTGGCTCTCTGGAACTGATGGTTAAATTTTTAGCATGAGTATTTACATCGTGAAAATTAGCCAGATGCTATGAATCAGGGCTTGATTTACTGTTTTATCGATTCTCACTAGACTCAAGAAAGTGATGGAGAAAATGTTAATCATATATATTAAACTTAAAAAAATTTGTTGAATGTACATTTTGTCCCATTGAGATTCACTGTTAAGATGTTAATAACATACTTTTAGCATAATGGCAGTCTAGAGCTCCAGGAACTGGGGCAAAATAACTGGCAGAAGTTAATCAACACACATTTAAAGCTAGGGCAAAGAAAGGCTAATCCAAGTTGGCAATTACATTTATATTGGATGACCAAGGCAATTCCTTGTTGATGTAGGTCAGTGAAGAAGGCAGGGCTGCTAAACTCTCTATGACTTATTATTGTATTAAGAGGCTGGATGCCAGTTTGCTGAAACAACAATGGTTTAGCCATTCACCGGGGGCTGTTACTATTAAAATGCCTTTCTGGTGCCACTAATTGAGAGCAGAGCTACATAAAACGGCATCAAAGTATTGGCTGATGTGGGTGATCCTGGGACCAGTTGAATTAGTCCTGGGGGAGTCATAGCAAAAATACTGCTCTACAAATGGGATTTATGACTCAGAAGATCTGAAAGGGTTAAAGATTCAGAGAAGAGATAGCATTCATAGTGGTTTTTGGTCAGGGGAAATATTTGTTCATATTGTTTTTACATAACTTTATTTCTTAATGTCTTCCTTTACCTTCTCTACCCAGAAAGCCATTCCTTAAAAAGAAATATAAAAAAACCTATTCAACAATACTGATTAATGTATTAGTGAGTTCCAACACTGTATACAATGTTTTATGTCTATTGTCCTCTGCCTCTGCAAAGAAGAGCAGGAGATTCTTTCTCAGATATCTTCTATTGAGCTGTCCATGGTCATTATAATTACCCAGCATTCAGTTTCAGTTTTGATATTTTTGTTCTTTTCATGTATGTGGTTGTACAGCAGTCATTGGGTAATTGGTTTCCATGTCTTGCTTGCTTTGTTTGGCATTAGTTCATAAAAGTCTTCTAATGCCTCCCTGTATTTTTTATATTTATATCAATGGAATTCATATACCACAATTTATTTAACCATTCCCCAATTGGTGGTCATCTACTTTGTTTCTAGTTCTTTGCTTCTACAAAGGGTTTCTATAAATAACTTGGTATATATAGGAACTTTCTACATTTGACCTCATTGTATGTGTTAGTAGTGAGATCTCTGGGTTAAAGGGTGTGGGCATTTAGTCACTTTCTTAATATTACATTTTTTCCAGGATAGTTTGACCTATCTGCAGTTCCACTAATAATAAATTAGCGTGAGTTGGTGTCCACAACTCTTCCAACATTAACTGTTCCCATTTTTTTCATCTCTGCCAAATTATTGAGTTTGAGGAGAATCCTCAGAGTTATTCTGACTTGTATTCCTCCTTTTATTGGTGACTTGAAGCAACCTTTCATGTGATTGTCAATAGTTTGCTATTCTTTTAAGAACTTTTTGCTAATGGTATTCCATTTTTATTCATCCTTATGTTGACTTGGAGTAAGGCTATGGAATCCCACAAACTATTTTCATATAATTCAGAGCCCAGGGAACAAGAGTACCAGACCATCCAGAGACTGATTGGTCTTTTCTGTCCTTATGTCATAGGGACAAAACAGGGTTGTAACCTAACCTTTTTAAGTCCCCAAAAGAAATCAGCCTGTGATCAGCTGTGGTCAATGATTCTGCTAGTTATCAAGTTTCTAAGATTTGTCAGATTGTAGAGTTCCTTCTTATTACAATAGAGGGCATTGTTGAGTTAAGAAGCCAACCTTCCACCTTGGATGTCACTTGATGCCTGTGTCTCATTTGCCTTACCTGTAAAGATAAAAATCACACCTACATTAGCTACCTCACAGGGCTGTTGTGAGGCAAGTGCTTTGTGAATTTGAAAATATGATATAAATTTCAGTCTATCAAATGATATAATTTCAAACGATCATAATCAGAGATTACTCTGCTGATCAATTATCCATAGGGCAGGCTCTGAGTTCTTTCTCCAGCAACAGCAGGGATGAATTTGTGTTGATCTGCCTCTTACCTCAACCTTCTTATTTCATTTCATTTAATTAATTCATTCATTTGTTGCTAGGCAAGGGAGTTTGAACTTTATTCAATAGATGATAAGGAACCATTGAAGGTGTTTTGTTTTGTTTTTAACAGGAGTGGCCATTACTAGGTCTATGAATAAAAAATGTTCAGGAAGCAATATGCAGAATGGATTGCAGGAGCAAAAGATGAATGTGGAGAGAAATATTGTTGTTTTTCTACATATTAAGTCTAGTTGGGTAGGAACAGGGGCTTGTATTAGAGAAAAGAGAAAAGAGACCTGAGTTCAAATCTGGCCTCAGACACTTAACATTTACTAGCTGACCTTGGACATGTCACTTAACTCCAATTGCCCTGCCTTCCCCTGTCCAAAAAGCAAAAAAAAAAAAAAAAAGAGAGAGAGAGAAAAGAGGAGAGGACAGATTCAAGGATGTCCCACAGGTAGAAGGGATAAGACTTGATAACTGACTTGTTTACGAGATATGAGAGACACAGATAATGCCAAGGCTTTGAAAAATCAAGAGCAATGAATATTGGTACTACATAAAGAAAGTGAAAAGTGTTCAATTCAAAGTGGTAGAATGCCTACTTGGAGGTGGAAATCCGTTCTGTCAGGGTGGGAGCCAAAGTCTAACTCTTACATCAGTTAGGACGCATCTTAAATGCTATTTCAAATGGATGAAGGGAGCCAATGCTTTCTCCCATTGTTCATTAAAACTACTTGGTGATATGAGAGCAGACTCAACTAGGGTGACTCAGTTGAAGCCAAAGGCAACAGCGAGGAGATCCTGGTCACAGCAACAATGCTCCCCCATGGCGGTAGCCCCCCAATCCTATCGTTGCTTCACCAGAATGTGAGAATTTTGTACCAACAATTCCAACATGGCAGGGCAAAGGGGAGCCATTTCTTCAGGGGTCACACTATAACACTTGGGGGTTTCAAAGATGGCTCTTTGGTTTTGTTAAATTTTTCCCAACTCTATTTAATTTGGTTCAGACTACACTTGGGAGTGTTGAGATCTCATATTTGAAGCCCCTAGGCTAGATTATCAGCCTTCCATGAAGTCATCAGTGGATTAAAATACATCTCAGTGGAATTGTCTCAGTCTCTACTCTTCTAACATATGCTGGTGCTTTTGTGCTCTCAGAGACAGCCCTTTAGGCAGCTGGCTGGGAATTGTACTGATGTGGGAGGTGTGGCTCTTCCTCAGTGCATGTGGGGGTGTTTACTTCCTGTCGAACATCTGCATGCCAGAGCAGTGGGTTGTTTTCTTGCTGTCAGCCACGATGTATTTTTACGTTGACACAATGTCTCTTCAGAGGGGCGACAGTGTTGTCTAAATTAATGTTTTGGGGAAGTTTCTTCTGAAATACACATGAATATCTGCATAGTAATTTTCAACACAAATGTTCAATTTGGATGTTACAACTGTTTTGGTTTGGTTAGCCTTCTACAGAATCTTGGCAGTATGCCACCTATGGTGAATGATGTTTCTACTCCCATATGATGGATTAGATGATGTTGAAGTCTTAACTCCAGGATTTTATTGATCATCCCCATGCTATGAACTCTCTTACTTTGCCTGGAGTTCATGCCCTCCCTAAGGAGAGGCTCTTCTCATCCAGGGAGCGTGAAGTCTATTGTTAGCAACTACATATAATTTATGGAAAAGGGATTTCTAGAAGGAAAAAATAGAGCAAGTTTAAAGGAAAGTTCTAAAAATTCCGTCCTAACCCCCTTAATTTTTTACACTTTTGCCCTGTGTGTTGCAGAATGTTTTCAAGTATATATTCATTCATTCAATGATTATTTATTAAAAGCCTATAGTGTGCAAAATACTCTGATCTGCTCTGCTGATATGAAGGCAAAATGAAAAATAGCTTGGGTTCTCAAAGAGCTTACAATTTACTTGATATAAATGGTTCTATGACTGCCTCACCACTCACAAACCTGTCTTTATGTGGACTTGCCCATATCAAGGGCTTATAGCCAAAAGCCTCTCTGTGGTTTTCTGCTCAATAACTTTTGGCTTTAGAATAATTTTACAGCCAGGGTCATAGATTTAGGAGTGGAAGGCATTAGAGTTAAGTCAGGTCAAGTCAGCAAGCATTTATTGTTGTTAAGTCATTTCAGTCTTGTCTGATTCTTTTTGACCTCATTTGGGGTTTTCTTGTTAGAGATACTGGATGGGTTTGCCATTTCGTTCTCCAGCTCATTTTACAGATGAGGAAACTGAGGCAAACAAGGTTGAATGACTTGCCCAGAGTCACACAGCTAGTAAGTGTCTGAGGCCAAATTTGAACTTGGGTGTTCCTGGCTCCAGACCCAGCACTCTAACCACTGTGCAACCTAGCTGCTCAAGCATTTGTTAAGCCCCTTCTATGTGTCAGGCACTATGCTAAGTATTGGGGATACAAAGAAAGGCAAATGGCAGGCCTTGTTTTCAAGGAACTCACAGTCTAATGGGGAAGACAACATGCAAACAACTACATAGAAACAAGACATAGACAGTGTAAATTGGAGATAATATCAGAGGAAAGGCACCCACTAGGATACGAAGGATGGAAAAAGGCTTCTTGCAGGAAGTCCAAGAGGTAATAGGAAGCTGTTGGAATTTATTAAATAAGGGGGTGACATGGTGAGGCTTGCAGTTTAGGAAGATCAGTTAGATAACTGAGTGGAGTCAAGTCAAGAGACTTGGGGGGGGGTGTTGAGACAGAGATACTCACCAGCAGGCTATTACAGTAGTCCAAGCATGAGGTCATAAGGGTCTACACCAGGATGAGGGCAGTGTCAGAGGAGGGAAAGGGCATATAGAAGAGATGTTTAGAAGATAGGAACAATACTAATAAGAAATGGGACATTAGAGAGAGTGAGGGGTTGAGGATAGCATTAAGATTGATAGCCTGAATCACTGGGAGGCTGGTAGACCCTGAATAATAATAGAGACAATAGGAAGAGAAGAGAGTTATTTTTTGGTAGGGGGAGAGAGGATAATGAGTTCAATTTTGGATGTGTTGCGTTTAAAATATCCATGAATGGTCTCGTTCAAGATGTCTAATAGGCAGTTGGAGATGGACAAACAGAAAGGTTAGGGCTACAAAAATCGATATGGGAACTATCCATGCGGATATGATAACTGAAATTGTAGGAGCTGATGAGATCACAGGTGAAATAATATGGACAGAGGAAAGAGGAGGTCCAGGTTAGAGCTTTGGAGGATACTCACAATTAGTGGGTTATACCTGGAGAAAGGTCCAGCAAAAGGGACTGAAAAGTGGTTGGACAAGATGAACTGGAGGGGGGGGAGAGAGAGAGAGAGAGAGAGAGAGAGAGAGAGAGAGAGAGAGAGAGAGAGAGAGAGAGAGAGTCGTGTTATGAAGAACTAGAGAGAAAAGAACACTAAGGAAAAGAGGGTGATCAACTGAGGTCAAGGAGGATGAGGAGTGAGAAAAGGTCACTAGATTTGGCAATGATGGGGTCATTGGTAACTTTGGAGAGAACAGTTTCAGCTGAACAATGATGCTGAGGGCCAGTTGGGAGAGAATTAAGAAGGGATTGGGAGGAAAGGAAGCAGAAGCACCAGGTGTACTTGGCTTTGCAGAGTGTGAAAGGGAAGAATTAAATAGTGCCATAGCCAGTGGGGATGGATGGAGGAAATGAGGGTGGGGAAGACATGAGTGAGGGTATAGGCAGCAAGGAAGCATCAGGGAGAGATTGAAGATAAGTGAGAGTGTAGGGAAAATGGAGGGAGTAATCTGCTGGAGAAGATGACATAAAATGGGATCATTGGTGCATGGAGAGGAATTTGCTGTGGCAAAAAGAGGGGCTACGGGGCAGTGAAGTGGCGCAGTGAGTAGAGCGCTGGCCCTGGAGTCAGAAGGACCTGAGTTCAGATCCGGCATCAGACACTTAACACACACAAACAAAAACCTAGCCGTGTGACCTTGGGCAAGTTACTTAACCCCAATTGCCCTCTCAAAAGCAAAAAAAAAGAGGGGTTACCTTATTGTGTGAAACAGAGATGAAGGAGGGGATAACAATGAAAGACATCTGAGTAATGTCAAATGAGGAGGAGGGGAGAAAAAGGCAGCTCTTAAAAATGGCCTCAATTTTTCAGTGAAATATGAGGTAAGGTTCTCAGATGAAAGAATGGAGAGAGAACCATGGGAAGTTTGCGGAAGGATGAAAAGATTTGAAAGGCCAACACTGTGATGAATGGGATAATGATAGGGAAAGGTAGAAGGATTGCCTGGCCTTAGTGAGGCCCTATGAGATTATGTAACATACATTTTTATTGGACCCAGTCAGCATATATTCATGATTTCCTCCAACTTTGTTCTGTAGCATATGAGTAGAGTGGAAGTAACAGATGATGGGAGTAATTTAAAGTTGTAAGGGCAAGAACTTCCATAAGGAGGCAAGGCACTCAAGAAAAGAGAGTGTAGAGTTGAATTGGTTAACCAAGGGATTAAGATGAGCCTGGGAAAGTACTGAGGGGATAGAGAAATTGGAAGTCATAGAGAGAACAAAGAACAGTGTTAGGAGATGAAAGGCAGAGGGAGAGGTGGAAAGTCAACAGATTATGTTCAGATAAAGGAATTCCAAAGTTCATAGATATGGGAATGAAACACATGGATGATGTCAAGAGTATGATCATCTCTGTGTTTAGGTGAGGTTAGGGTGGAGGAGTGGTTATGGGAAATGAGTAAATTTTGGAATTGAGAGGTTATGGTGTTGAAAGGAGTATCAAAATGTATGTTGAAGTTCTCTAATATGAAGGCAGAGTTGGGGAGGAAAGAAAGACTATGAAAAAGGTATTAGATGGGCGGCTAGGTGGCACAGTGAATAGAGCACCAGCCCTGGAGTCAGGAGGACCTGAATTCAAATCTGGCCTCTGACACTTAACACTTACTAGCTGTGTGACCTTGGGCAAGTCACTTACCCCAATCGCCCTACATTTCCCCCTCCATATATATATATATATTAAAGGTATTAGACTCTTTGAACAAGGAAAGAAAGTGACTTGGATGTTAGTAAACAACAGCCACTAGAATCTTGATTGGGTGATAAACATGATTCAAGGAAGAGAGAAACTGAATAATGGCAGAAGGAGAGCGGGGAAATGGCAATAGGTAGCGAAGGGTATTCTAACTTTCCCATCATGACTCAAGAGTCAAGAGGCATGAGTGAATATGTAACCAGTGCTAGAACTTTTGACCAGGGAAGCCACATAGACCATATGATTCAACCCCCTTGTCTAGTGGATGATGAAAATAAGTCCTAGAAAGGTTAAATAATTTGCCTAAGGTCACAGAGGTCATAAGTGGCAGTGCCAGGGTTCAAATACATTCTGTTACTCTAAATCCATTATGTTTTCCATTATATCATGTAGCCTCCCATTAAGTAGAGAATTCAATGTTTATTGGTTCAATAACAATTCCAAATATGACTAAAATATAGGGACTGCTACCATGGAAATAAAAGATGGCAATGATAAAAAACTTGGTTAAATATTTTTAAACATAGAGAAAAAGCTCATTCATTTCAATTCTAGATGAGGTGATATTATGGTGGTAGTGGGTAGCAGGGCAGAGAGACAGAGAAAGGTGAAGAGTAGAGGAGGGAGAAGGAGAAAGTAAAGGAGAGAGAGAGAGAGAGAGAGAGAGAGAGAGAGAGAGAGAGAGAGAGAGATCATGTGTGACTTTAATGAAATTAAGTGTAGCAGAATATTATTTACCCAAATGATAAGCCTCTATCACATTTTTGTGAATGTCCAGATTGGTGATACATCTGTCTCCTTTGAAGCCAAGTTTGTGAATAAGGTGGGCAAGCCAGCTGGGTAAAAAAATGAAGTAAGTGATGACATCAAGTATGAGACTGACTCTTTTGCATGGTTCATAAATGGTCTCTGGAAGCGATTTTAAGAACTGGGCTCCAGAAATGTTTTGAGCATTGGCAGCATTGTTGGAGGAAGTATATAGCTTCCCGAGGGGACTACTGTGAAAGACAGTTCTGATTTAGATGTAAAACTTTGGTATTTTTAAAAGCACAAATCCTAAAAGAAACAATTCTCCAATCTCATTATTTTCCACACTCACTCTATTTCTGTTTTCCCAAAAGCATTAATCATTGTCCTCTATGTAATTGATGTTGCTAGTCTCCAAAAATGTTCTGTTTTGTTATTGTCAACATTATCCCAGGAAATGCCAATGGTTGATGACAAACTGTGTACCTACACATCAGAGTGATTACAGAGTGCTTTTGATGATAATTTTTGATTAAACCAGGTGGCCTCTGTCCATATGTGTGTTAGTGTGATCATACTAACACATTCTTCTGGGTCTCTGCTGAGATAGGCTGGGGCTGATTAGGGAATCTGAGGGTTATGGCTGGGACCACTGCTAGACAAGCTCTGCTTTTGAGTGTGTCTTTTGTCTTTGGAAATCTGGAGGGCAGAATTCAGAATCTTTATAAAAATGAAGGAGTTGTTTTCTTATAATTAGATATAAAAACAATAAAATATGATAGGAATAATCCAAGAATTAGATTTATTGCTCTTGTGAGGGGGCAGAAAAATGACATAGCGGTAATCTCTGTGAAAATTGAGTAACTTGAAAAATGGTCAATTTCCCTCTAGATAAAGGGTGTTCAGAAACCATGTTACTTCCTAATAAGAGTTGTCAGTCATTCTATAGAAAGGCTGTGTGGTATAGTTGGAAGAATCCAAGATTTGAAAACAGGGGACCTAGGTTTTAAGCCTGGCTCCAGTAATCACTTACAGATGATGGCCAATTTATTTAATCTTTCTGAGACTCAGTTCTTCCATCTGTTAACCTATGATAATGATATTCATCTTACATTGTGTTGTAAGAAAATTACTTGGCAAACCAGAAAGAGCCATGCAAATGTGAGCTATCATTATTATTTTTTTTATCCAGACTCATGACTTCACTGGGAATAGGGAGCATTCCATGTGGAGTGCCCTTTACAAATGCAGATCTCAGCAGTTCTGTCTGTTAACACCTGGTTTTAGAAAGTCCTATGAATTATGGAGAGGTTGTCTCTTTGTGGGATCATAGCTTTAGAGTTGGAAGAGGTCTCACAAGTCATCTAGTCCAACTATCTCTTCTTGCAGATGCTTGCTCTAGGTCACACAGATAATAACTGGAAAATCTAGGATTTGAACTCAGATCCTCTGAGTTCTGTTTTTCTACTAAGGTTGTTGGGAGGATAAAATTAGATGATATTTGTAAAGTACTTTGTATTACCAGAGTGTCTCCCCATATGCCCATGGGCACAGAGTTAGTAGTATGTGTCAGTGGCAAGATGTGAATGAAATTGGCTTTATGTTAACTCAAAGAATTTAATCCCTTTTCTATATTACTGGTGTTTTAAGAATATTTCTAGAGAAAGCTGGGTGGTGCAGTAAATAGAGCACCTAGGAGGTCAGGAAGGCTCGAGTTCAAATCTGGCTTCAGACACTCGTGTGACCCTGATTGCCTTAAAAAAAAAAAAACAACAACATTTCTACCTTCCACACTAGAAGACCCTGTTGATTACAAGTAATTCCCAGACTTCTTGTTTAAATCTTACATATTCTGGGAAATATGGGAATTTCAAAACCGAGTAGGCCTTTTAGACATTTTCAAGGTGATTAACACAGCAAAGCAAGTTAGTTTTTCTTATTCCAAGTGTACTACCGTGCTCTCATGGCAGGGACTGGTAGATAAGACCAAAAAGAGGGACAATGGCAGAGAAGAATTGTCCTTGATAAGGATGGAGTTCCTTGTCTGTGGCCATCTGGAAGCTGAAATGAGTGACAAGCAGACCATAAATTGTAATGTTAACATCTATCCCCAGGGCCAGGGAGAAGTAAACCTAAGCCAGGCCGATAGATAACATTCTCAGGTTTTCAAGGGGAGGAGAGTGGGGGAGGACCAATTTTCTTGAATGTTTTCCAGAAACACAGGAAGGACAATGGTCACTAAGGGTATCTTTCCTTTATGGAAAGTTCTTCTCAGTAAGAATGCAGACCCACAGTGGACAAAGTTGTGCAGTCCACAGATCAGGGTCATTTTCAGCAGATTAATCATGCTCCTTAGCATGAAAAGAGGCTGTGGTTCCTGCTGTTACTTCCTGAGCCAGACCACTCACTATCAGCAGGATTTATGTTTCAGCATACTCTTGGCTACAAGATTCTCCAAATTTCACAAGGTTTCTCCTTCTCCCCTCCCTTCTCACAGACTGTGGAGGAAGAAGACAATTGCACTCCTAGGCCAAGTTTGGCTTTTCTTCCCTCCAACTGGAAATAATTTATGCGGCCCCTCCATAGGCTGTGACTGATGGACCTCTAGAATCATTGGCTCATTCAATGCCTCAAACTTCTAATCGATTTAGTCAATTTAAACTAACAACTGATTCATTTGGAAGGTGTGTAGGGAGAGGGGAGGGATAAGAATCAACCTCATTGTTTCTTTGAATGAATTGACCATCTATTGTAAGCAAACTAACTCTGTATAGATACTTGCTTTGTTTCTGTGTCTTGTCCATTCATCCATCCATCCATCCTTCCATCCATGCATGCATGCATAATCAACAAACATTTATTAAGTGCCAGGAACTGTGGTAGGTACCGGGAATATGAAGACAAAAAACAGATAGTCCCTGCCCTCAAGGAGATTATAGTCTATCAGGAGAAACTACCTACACATAAAAAGTAAATAAATACAAAATAGACTGTATAGAAGTAATCTGGGAGAAGGGCATTAGAAACTGAATTGGGGGGGGGGGGTAAAGCAAGGTCTCATGTGAGGGGCACTTCAACTATGCTTTGAATGGATTTAGGGATTCTAAGACATACAAGTGAGGAGAGAGGGCATTTCAGGCATAGGATCCAGTCTGGGGAGATAGAGTATTAGGTTACAGGAACGGGCATCAAGGAACAAACTTGGGGGAAGCCAGACTTATTTCAGAAGTTCAGCAGTATTGGCCTTCACCAAGAGTTAGCTTTTGCCATGGAGAAAAAAGGGTAGGGGTGAGTGGGCAGTAGCTTCTGAGCTGTGGATGAAGCCGCATGATAGCAAAACAAAAGACATATTCTCATCGAAAACCATTGCATTGAACCAACGTAAAGTGAACCTTACCCTCTCCTCTCAAAGGCTCACTTCTCAAACTTATGTTCCTGGTTTTGACTCAATGGCTACTTCAAACACCCATACCCTTCTCTTTCAGCCCTTTCCCTATGACTCTCAACCCTTTCAACTCCCAAGCCTATATTTCCAGGTCCTGTCCTTGACTTGCTCATTTTGTGGATTACCTTTTCTCTCTGACCCCCATCTCCAAACTAGGGAGGTCTCCATCAGCAACATGGTTTCCATTCACCTATAGTATATTATGGCCCAGGTCCAAGAATAAGGCTTCATGCTCAGTGAAAATGAGCCCCAAACAATGGTTTTGTGGTTGATATGGGTCTAAGGCCAAAGCAGAAGCTGTGGTCCAAAGTCCGAAGCAGCTAGTAGCCAGGTAAATAAACTGGAATAGAAAACACTCAACAAGACCAGGTATAGGAAGCCTCATCGGTTAAGAAGACAATTTGATTTTTTTGAGATTCTCCCCATGACAATATCTATTATGGTGCCTTGGTCTTGTCCCCAGTTCTACTTCTTTGCAATTTCAGGTACCTTTAGATAGACAAAGTCTGGCAGCCTAATTGCTTCAATATTATGGAAAGGAAGCCTTGAATTTTTCCAGACTGTCTCCTCAGCTTAGTATCTTCTTCAGAAAAAGGAAACCCAAGGGATGCATCTATTCCAGCCTGGTATTTACCTGTTACAATGTCCCTACTGTAGTTTTTTGTCTGTTATTTCCATCAAAATAAACGAAAAGTGGATTTAGAAATTGCCTTTGTAACATCCTTTCTTGATGCCCAGTCAAATAAGTCACCCCAAATTTAGTCCCTCCCCATCCCCACCTCAGAGAACCTTTTGGAGTATAAGACAACAAAAACAACTGACCTGAGAAAGCAACCTAAGAAAACAAGCAGGGCAATAACGCACACCAAAGAATAGATGCTCATTCCTTGGAGCCACAAGCTAAAGCAAATCCATTTGGCTCAGTAAATGGTCCAGTGTCTTGCCAAGAAATAAAATTTCCAAGTTCTGGTTTAAATATCAGAAATCAGGGGAGAGTCTCTCTGGTTCCCAGAGGAAATCACTTCCAGATCTTTAGCATGAGGGCAAAATGCTCCCGATCCCCATTAACTATCTGGAATGAATATTGGACCAAAGTGGAATACAAAGATAAGGCATTCCCACTCAGAACTGAATCAAGCAATTGGCTTTTGGGGGTCTTGGCTTTGCTAGTTTTAACTCTTTTCTTTTCCATATTTCGAGACAAGGAAGCTGAGAGTATATTTCTCCAATGCCATATCAGTCAGCTAAAAAGCTCTTCATGAACTAATGGCACGTTTGGTCTCCAACATGCCAAACAACTGCTCTGTGAGTAATTTTCACTTTGTTGACTGACTTTGCTGAATCAACTGTTTGTTTTGGCAACTATGGAGACAACATTCCCAAAGCCTCTGTCCACTCAAGGCCACTGGATCAAAGTTCATTGGCTCATAGACTTAGAGCAAGAAAGGCTCTTAGAGTTTGTCTAGCCCAGTAGTCTCATTTCTCAGATGAAGAAGCTGAGCCCTCTAGGTGACTTTCCTCAGGTCTTACCAATACAAGAATCCAAGCCAGGAATCCAACCCAGGTCCTCCTGCCTAGTGAAGTTCTGATACTTCTTCCTTAAGACCTGTTCCAGCCTGGATAAATAGTTTCATCAACTTGTGATGGAGAAAGCTAAGGGTCTAGCTCAAACTCTAATCAGGAAGGTTTGGTTCCTGATGCACAAACATCAGAATACAAATTCTGTAGAAAGCTGTGGTCTATGTTAAAGTGTCTTATCTATATAGCAGTTCTGTCTAGACTGTGGGAGCCCTTTCAGTTCTAAGTCAGAAGGGACCTTAGAGGTCATTGATTCTAATCACCTCATTTGACAGATGAGGAAACTGAAGCCCAGAGACATTAAATGACTTGCCCAGGGTCATATAGCTAGCAAAATGTCTTGAATTGGGATTCAAACCCAGATCTTTTGGAAGGAGTTAGGCTGTGCATTGGATAGAATGCTGGGCTTGGAGTCAGGAAGACCTGAGTTCAAATTCAAACTCAGAAACTAACTAGATGGATGACTCTGCCTCAGTTTCCTTAACTGGAAAATGGAGATAATGATAGCATCTCCCTCGCCGGGTTGTGTGGATCCAATGAGATAACAGTTGTAAAGCACTTCGCTTATGCTTGGCATATAGTAGACACTTAATAAATGCTTGTTCCTTCCTATGGCCAGCCCTCTACTTCATGTTCACTTTCTATAGAAACAACTTGTGAAGGTCTTTTTTTTTTAATTGAAAATAAGGTAGCTAGTTTATTCAGGTGAACAGCTGCATAATGATTTTTGAAAACAATTCCAGCTATTTAACTCTCCTGGGAGCAAGTGCAAACTACATAATCAAACAGAATTGCAACATTTTTGCATTTGTTTCTGGCTACTTTGGAAAGGGGGACCAAGTTATACAGAGAGGAGAAATGAGATCTCTTTGGGAAGCTGACCTGGCCCTCCTTCTAGTGATACTGGAATCATGACTAGCTGCTCCTTCCATACCCTCAAAAATGTACTTGGTTTTAACCACATCTGTCTCCAAGGGAAGGGACTGGAATGGCTCTTTCAGAATTGTGGACCAAATTAGGACAGATATAATCTTTCTTCAAATTTCTTGTGCACTAATTTTCCCCCTAGGATTTGTTTTTCTGTCAAAGGAGCCTGAGGGAAGGATGAATATTTTTTTGTTTGGGGATTAGAAGCATTAGACAAAGGCCAAGGAATTGCTTGCTGATGAAATTGCCTACACCAGAGATTCTTTTATTTTATGGAGAGCCCACATAAGGGAAGTGTTCACATGTTGGTCGGAAGAAGCAGTACAAAGATACTCCCCAGGCCTCTTGGAAGAACTTTAGTATCAATTGTGCGACATGGGGGATGCTGGCACAAGACCACCTAGGATAGCCTGCCTGAGTCCAAGAAGGCACCATTCCATGGGCAAAGCAGATTCACAGTAGCACAAAGGAAATGTGAGCTATGCAAACCCAGAGACATCTCCATCCCAAATGTCCCAATGGACTACTTGTGCCCAATCTAGAGCCTTCTAAACTTGTATTGGACTGATCAGCCACAGCGGAACACACATATCCTGACCGCAACATGATGATGTTGTTTATCCTCTTTGGAAAGGAAGGATGGGCAACCAAACCAGCCTACCCCTGGCCTTTGTCTCCATACTAATGAAATGCATTCTCAGGTAATCTAGGGGGATCTTGGAGAGCAGTTCTTTTACAGAGAATCTTGGTCCCAGGTGTGAAATACCAACAGTTAACCTAGCTTTGCCAAAAAGTATAAGTAAACTTGGGACTAACTACTCGATTTGCCTTGCAGAAGTGGGAAGGGGGGAGAACATGCATGGTTGAATTTTGAATTCCTGTTTTTTAGGAGTCTGTCTTCAGAGGCAGACTTTGGACTTGGGGGGTCCCAGACTCATACTTTGGAAAGAACTAGAGTTAAGTAATTTTCCAGGAGACTTCAATGCGTGTCGGTAATAAATCTCAATAGGAAATTGTCTCCCTCCCTCCCTTGGCAGTCTGTGGTATTTACTTAGATTGTTTAGAGGTGGGAAATATCCCCCATTCCATGCAGCTCCCTTCTCCCAAGGGCCACCATCTTGTAGCCTCACAGTACAGCTGATAGTCAATGTTATCTTTTGTGTAGGAGTGACCTTCCTTTGATCTCAGCCCTTGACTTTATGACAATCAGCCACATCCTGGAAGAAACTGAATAATAAATCAGGTCTTTTTTCTACTTTAGTGGGGTGGGCTTACAGGGGTGAATCATGCTGAACAGATGGGAAGGGATCCCATGGAAATGGGTGGAGTGGTAACCTTGGAATGTGAAGAAAAAGACAAAGATTAGAGGAGAAAATCCCAAAACAACAGTGTTCTCCTTTGGTTCACAAGGATCAGAGACACTAACAGGAAGGCTGCACAGCAGAGAATCAGTTATTGTTGTGAGACCTCATGACAGCCGGAGGAGGAATGGACAAGAATCAAAGGAGTCATTTCATTCAATGGCAAGCCTTCCCAGTCTCTAGCTCCCCACTTGTTATGATAACTTGAGTCAAGCTGTATTCTTCTCAAAGCTCACGCCAGCACATACTGTGCAGGAGGGCCAGGCTTCAGAAGATCGCCATTCTCGGACAGCTGTCTCACATCATTTGGGGAAATGGGACTTTATCTAAATCAACAAGAAAATCTCTTTCCGCTTATCTCCCAGGGCTGGGGGCACCTCCTTTACCTCTTTCTGATTAAGTAAAACTGTGGTTGGTCAGGCTGTGCATCAAAGAGCTCCTACTCCCTGCCCCCACAGAGCCATCTGTGCATTTGAGGCTATGTGGAACATTCTCCTTTGGTGACATAAGTGTGTGTGGGGAGATTATTCTGTTAGCCAGGTCAGTGTACTTTCCCAATGACACTTGCTCACACCCCAAACTAGTTACACACTCTGGTTCTGAAGAATACACTTGATGGTGACTATTATGGGGGGAAACTTTGCAGTCCCCTGGATTTCTAATTTCCCTTTTCTTTAACTCTTTACTGCACTATAACTCTCTACTTTGATCAGCTTGTCATCTCCGAGATATGTACCTGGTAGGATGCAATAGTCTTTTGGAAAGGACACTGGATTTAGACTCAGAACTCCTCAATTCAGATCCTCACTATGCTCTATGAACTTTGGAAAGTCACTTTTCCCCTTTCCTGATCTGTAAAATGGACTCATTTGTAGTTTACTGATGGTTTTTAAAAAAAAATTATTTTGTTTGTCTTAACTTAAACACCAAAAAATAGCATTTATGTATACACAAAACACAAAAATAGGATTGTATATGAATCTCCAATTCATGTCACTTGCTTTTAAAAAAATATTCTACATATTATTTAAAAAACTGTCCAGTTTATCAGTGCCCTCTTCTGAACTTCTTCTCTTCCCTTATGTAAATTAAAAATATTTTAATGGCTCCCCCTTTTTTGGCATCACTATGGCTAGTCCCCCTCTACCTTTAAATATCCTTTAATTAAAAACAGAGGAAGAAAGTCATTTTGTTACAAATATGCATGGTCAAATAAAACCAATCCATGCAGTGGCCATGTCTGAAATTTTATACAAACACACACACACGCAGAGTATCCCTTAGGATCCTACATCTAGAGGTCATGTAGTCCAACCCCCTCATTTTACAGATAAGGGGACAGGGGCCCAGGAAAGTGAAGTAACTTTCTCATGTTGACACAGGTAGTAATTGTCAGAGGTAGGATTTGAAACGAGGACCTTTGATTTTGGAGTTATTGCTCTTTTCAGACCTACAGATTGCAGTTCGATCCCACTCAGTCTCCCTGTCTCAAGTCTCTCCCTGCCCCACCCTACCCTTGTGCAGCCACCAAAGTGATCTTCCCAAGGGCACGCTGGACCATGTCATCTCCATCGATACTCAATAAACTCTAGTAGCTTTTTATTTCTGCTAGCCTAGGATCAAATAAGGTCCCTTACTAAGCATTTGCATCTATTTACAACACGACCCTTTCCTCCCCTTCCAGTCCTCTGACCTATTACTCCCATCCACACTCTACGATTCAGTCACACTGGACCATTTGTTGTCCCTCTGGGGACACTCCTACAGCTGGAATGCACTGACCCCCTTACTTACCATCTTGGGGAGAGGGAAGGAATAAGGACTTACATAGCACCTACTATGTGCAGGAACTTCACAGATATTTTCTCATTTGATCCTCACCATAAGAAATAGGTAGGTGCTGTTATTATTTCCATTTTATAGTTGAAGAAACTGAGGCAAACAATGGGTAAGTGACTTAGCCAAGGTCACATGGTTTGTAACTGTCTGAGGCTTGACTTGAAATATGTTGTATCCAATGCACCATCTGGATACCTCTTAGAGTCCCTTTTTTTCTTTGATTTTGTTCAGGCACCATCTTCTACTTAAAGCCTTTCCTGATTCCTTCCAAAACTGCCACACATTAAATTTGTATATATTATGTATAAAATTCCATCATGTATATGTTCTTTCTCCCTATAGACTGTATGCTCCCTGAGGGCAGGGACTATAGTACTTAGGTCTTTTATAATCAGTGCATAGCACAATATCTGTCACATGAGACCCTAATGAATGCCAGTTGATGAATATAGAATATTCTGTGACAGATGAGTGTAAGATAATTTAAAAGGGAGAGCCTACTAATGACTTGTAGGGTCTGAAAAGGCTTCCCATGGTAGGTGCTGAGTGGGCTGAGTCAGGAGGAAGAATATGGAGGACACTTTCTGCAAAGGCTTGTAGGCTGGAGATTGAATGCTGAGTTGGGTGATGGCAAAGTTGTTTGGAATACTGGATGTGCAAAGGAGAATAAAATGTAATTAATCTGGAGAGTTAGGCTGGAGTCCCAGTGTGACAGGCTTAAATATGAAAAGAAGAGTTTGTATTTTTGTACTTTTTGTTTTTGAGATGACAGGCTTCATTAAATCCCCACTGCAGGCACAGACTCTCTAAATCTCACAGTCTAAATCACAGTGTCTCTAAATCAAGGGTCTCACAAACACACCATTGTCACAAGGGCCAGGGAAGAGTGTGGATGGGCACCTGCAGTTGGGCCCCAGCACAGAAGGTACACCTTGGCACAAAGCATGTGGATGGGGGGCAGGAGAAGTGAAGTAGACTCCGTTTGGGGTTTTCTAGGCCTAGGGCCCTTAAGTGGTATCTCATCTGACCCCTTTTTTTTCTTTGCTTTTTGGAGGGCAATTGGGGTTAAGTAACTTGCCCAAGGTCACATGGCTAGGTTTTTGTTTGTGTGTGTGTTAAGTGTCTGAGGCCGGATCTGAACTCAGGTCCTTCTGACTCCAGGGCCGACGCTCTATTCACTGTGCCACCTAGCCGCCCCTGACCCCTTCTTTTTACAGAGGAGGAAGCATGGGCATCAATCATCTGGGGTAGGGTGGGGAGTTTGTGTGTATGTGTGGTATTTTGGGAGGTAATTGGGGTTAAGGGATTTGCCGAAGGTAACACGACTAGTAAGTGTCTGAGGCCATATTTGAACATAGAGCCAGTGCTCTATCCTCTGTGCTACTTAGCTGCCCCTCAAATGGAGAAGTTTAGAGGAGAAATGTCTATGTTTACAGTCATATTCCACTCAAAGGAAACTCTAGTTGATTGAAATCCAAGACTTGAAAAACAGATACAGTGTGTGGAAATATAACAGACACATAATAAATGTTTGTTGGTTGATGCCAGGAGAGGATTTTTGCTTTAAAAATAATTTTTGCCTTACAAAAGAATTAACTGTGCATTTCAATTAAACAGCAAGTTCCCATGGTTCTTTTCAAATGGGATTTAGTTTTCCAGCAATTATGGAAACCATATAGTGTGTAGAGCAAGGCATGACTATAACTAGGTATTCCACTGGATATATCTGCCTCCGCTCTCCTGCCATGATGCACATAGTTATCAAAGTCAAATTCTCCTTTATCTAGGTGTTTTCTTGTGAGCGCCTTTCAAACATATACACATGCGTACACATACACATATGCACCACTGCCATCATTTGCACGGGCTTGGACATTCTAGCTCCTTGACCCCTTTAAAGAAACAGAACTAGAGGTTGTATGTAGAACTCCCACCCCCCACCCAAAGTTCACAGGAATCTTCCTTGAAGCTAGTAAACTTTTAAGAAGGTCTGACTTCTCCCCAAACTTATAAATGTGTATTATGTGGCCTTGGGGCTGGGGGTGGAGAAGGGGGTAACTCTTCCTTAAGTGCAGGGTAATGTTTCTTTATAGCTGATTCTGTTATCAGAGCTGTCACCCTACTGAAATGATCCCCTCACTGGGAGAGAACTTCCCTGGCTCACTTCCTCTATAAAGGCCACAGCAAAATGAACTGTTTGACTGGCTTGCTTTTCTATCATCCCTTAATATAAGAGAGTATCATTTTCAAGGCATTCATGGTTTATTTTTCCTATTCTAGATGTTTGGAGAAAAGCTGGCTTTCTCTACACAATGCCAATACTATCTGAATGAAAAGTGAAAGATTTCAGTAAATTATGCAGATTTTTGTATATAAAATAGCAAACACTGACATGAAAATAAAAGCACATCATAACACCTGAGCATTTGTCATCAACTTCATTAGGATAAAAGAAAATTGGGGGCCCTTTCTTCCAACATACCAGCATTACATCTCTGTTCTTTGCCTCTCCCGCCTTTCCCAAAGCATTTGATTCTCATGGCATTTTTATGATGGCAAAACAAAGAGAGGCTGAGAAGGTTGGTGTTCAGGGTCAAAGAGCAGGCTGAGCGTTCAACTCCAGGGTGGTGTTCCTTTCCAATGACTTTACAGCTTCAGAATGTTATGGTTATGGGGTTCAATGGGATGGCAAAGTGTAACAAGGGGTTGACCTGACCCATGGCAGGTTGAAACAAGAGGAAGAATGAATGGTACGGGGAAAAGCGGGTTGGATTTGGGGTTAGAGAACCTGAGTTTGAGGCATGGCTCTGCTACTTATCAATTGTATAATCTTGGGCAACGGACTTAAATTTTTTTGGGCTCAATTTTCTCATCTAGTAGGAACTGCCTTGTCCTTGAAAATGAGTAAAGATTTATGGCAGCTCTTTTTTGTGGTAGCTAAGAATTAGAAATTGAGGAGATGCCCATCAATTGTGGTACAGCTGAACAAGTTGCAGTATATGATTGTAACGGAATATTATTGTTCTATAAGAAATGACAAGAAGCATGGTTTCAGAAAACCCTGTAAAGACTTACATGAACTGATACAAAGTGAAGTGAAGCAATATTATATGATGAACAACTGTGAATGACAGCTATTCTCAGCAATACAATGAAGACCATTCCAAAGGACTTATGATGGAAAATACTATCTATTTTCAGAGCAAGAGCTGATGTTGCCTAAATACAGACTGAAGCATACTATTTTTCTTCCTTCCTTCCTTCCTTCCTTCCTTCCTTCCTTCCTTCCTTCCTTCCTTCCTTCCTTCCTTCCTTCCCTTCCTATCATCTTGTACAAAATGATGAATATGGAAATGTTTTACATGATTGCACCTGTATAACTATATTAGATTGCTTACCATCTCAGGGAGGATGGAAGGGATGAAGGAAGAATTTGGAATTCAACACTTCAAAGAAAAAAACCAATGAATATTAAAATTGTTTTTACATGTAATTGGGAGGAAAATAAAATATCATATAAAAAGAAAATAGATGTGTTGTGGGAAAAAAAGCGTACCAGGAATGAGTAGTATGGTATGATGGGATTTTGAGGGGGGACAAGACCTGGGATTTCAGGACACTTGGTAGCAGTCAGTTTGTGTCTAAAATGGAGTTGAATCTCAGATTTACCTGGCTTAGATAATGAGGCCCACCCATTATCTGCTACCACTCCACTGCCTCTTGTGATTTTAGGAGTTACGAATCAGAAAACACAACTCCACACCCATGGTGTTGCAGTAAGAGCTATCTGAATTTTGAGTCAGGGGACCTGGGTGCCAATCTGGACACTGAGACAACTAACATGTTTTCTTGGGTGATACCTGCAACCTTTCTGGGTCATATTTCCTTTATTTTTAAAGCTAAGGGAGTTAGGTTGGATGACATGACTGTTTTCCTTTCATTCTAAAATTTCTGACAATTCCTCAGAGCTCCAGCTTCATCACTGGTCAAATGGGAATATAAATGGAATATAGATACTGTAATGGAAATGCAAATTTAAAGATCTTCCCTGCCCCTAGCTTAAGTGCACCTGGAGCCTGTGGTGGGAGGCTTGTTTTTCAGGAAAGCCCACACCTTGATACTTTGTGATTGGGCAGTGGGTCTAGAAGGTTGTTGCATTCTCTGAGCCAGGAGAAGGCTATATAAACCCTGAGGAGAGGCTTTGCTTTGGGGCTCACTTTGAGAAGTGTTGTGTGATTTGACCAGATGAGACTCTGGGAAGCCGTTGTTGAGAGCCCCCCGGCTTTGAAAACCCAGATGTTGATGCTTCCCTCTCTGGTAACTGTGATTTGGTATTGATGCATGTAATGTTGGGACAGTTTGGAAGCCTGTCTGTTTGATCTGTAAGTTCTGTAACTGAAGTTTGGGGTGCTGACCTTTTCCCCTGAACTAGGTAATGTGTGTTTATTTGATTAAAGTAAGCTTGTTAACCCATTTTGAGTTGCTTTCCTTTTGAAAAGCAGATCTAAGAACCTGTGCTGGCAGTCACCCTGGGGATATTGGGGTGCTTGCTGCTACAGATACCTACCCTCACAGATTCTGATAATATAATTTTGCCTCTGGTAGTTCTGAAATGCCAGGTTTTTCATTGTAGCAAATAATTTGAATAATTTCCCATTATATTGATTAAGAAGCTGAGAATCAGGGAAGTCAGGACTTACCTAAGGTTGTAGAATCATAGAATTTTGGATGGAGAAAGAGATGATAAGGATCTAGCCTCCTTACTCTAGAGATGATGCACCTGGGCTTAGAGAGGCTAAATCATTTGGCCAAAGACAGCTTGTGGGAGGGCTTGGACTAGATTTCAGTTCTTCCATTTTCCAATCCAATCCAAAATATGTTTTACTGTGTCCTCTATGTGTGTGTATATGTGTAGATCCAATGAGACAATACATGTAAAAGTGCTCCAGAAAGCACAAAATGCTATAGAAATTTAAGGTACTATTACCTAATAAGCTATATAAATGTGACTGAGCTCTCAATATAATAATTTATAGGGTCTTCAAAGTGCTTCCTTATAATCATCCTGTGAGGCTGGTAGTTAAGCCATTATTATCCCCATTTCATGGGGGAGGAAACTGAGGCCCAGAAAAGTTAAGCGAATTGCCTATAATCAGACAGTTTACATACAGCAGATCCTGACCTTGTTGGCAAAGTGGAGGGGGCTAGATACGGATGCAGGAAGATTCAGGCTAAAATCCTGCCTCTGAGGCTTATTAACTGTGATCTCTCTGAGCGTCAGTTTCCTTCTGTATAGAGTGAGAAGGTTGGACTGGGTGAATTTTCAGCAAGTAATCTATGATCTGAGAATCCTGTGAATTCAATCTAACTCAGGTTTTTGGAAGCCAAGTCCAACACTCTCCACTCCATTCCATTGTCTCACAGCAAAGTCAGGCTATCTAGATGGGGAAGACAGTGAGACCCCACTACAGAGTCTGTCATTCTGTCCATCAAATAATACTTAAGGTAGGATTTCCCCTCCCCTCATCTGTGCTCTTTCTTTGCCTTTGCATCATACTAAAACAATATTATAATTTGTAAAGCACTCACATAGTGCATGAGATGTAATAGGCGCTTAATAAATGCTTGTTTCGATCTTCTTCCCTTCCTGACTAAAGCAGTCAGTCATGGGGGGAGAGATCCAAAGCTCATACTCTCAGGGGTCAGCACTGAATCCTTAATTTATTCATCTTTGAATGGGATCTTTTAAAAGTGGCTATGTTTCCACTCAACAGTCATGTCTGGGCTCCGGTTAAAAAGTTCATCGTGGGGTATGCCCTCCAAAAAGAGACCTCCCTTTGTTTCCATTTCATTAAGAATAAGAATTATAGTTGTCATTATTTAACCTCCATCTTAACATAGCTCTGTATAATTAGCAGCTAAATTGACCTCAGCCTACAAGGGGGGCCAGAACCATCTTTCCTAGTTTAAAGATGATAAAACCCAAGATCTGAGCTGAAGTGACTATTGTAAGATCAGATAGGGGATTATTTCCTGAGTCCCGACCTAAGTGGCGTCTAGCCCTATTTAGGAAGTCCCTAATTTTGTATTTTATGCAAGAAGCCTCTTTTACTGTCATTTCCTTAGAAAAACAGCAGCTTCATGGAGTTTTTAATGCCTTTCCCAACTGGGATGTTATCCTTTGTCTTAAGCACCAGTGAACAGGGCTTTTTAATTTAAACCTCTTTTAAAAAAAGTAACAGCTCAGCTGGTCCACACTGGACAAACCAGACATACTTCTTCGCCAGATGGGTAGGGCCGATTTCTGGTATGCTGTGACTAGCTCTCTTCATCATCAGGGTTTTAAAGGTCCCATTGAAATCATCTTTGTAATTACCCAATGGAACCCAAGATGAGTTAGCTTGGATTTCAAATGAAACATCCCGAACTTATCCTCTTCAGACCTAAGCAAAGTCCTTTGTGGGGATCTTGACTCCAAAGAGTAGAACCTTTTGTGAAAAAGCTCCCAGAAACTAAATTGATTAGCAGAGGCGGTGGCATCAATGGTAGTGGGAGATGAACAAGAGGAGGAAAAAAGGAGTGGAGAGAAGCATGGGGGGGTAATGGGGGAAGAGAGGAAGGAATAAACAGAGACAGAGAAAGAAGGAAGAAGGGGAGGCAGGCTAGCTGTAGAATTTATGCAGCCAGGTTCTTGGCATGGACCTCAGAGGTCACATAGTCCAGCCTTTATTGTAGTAGGTGATATCCTCTGAAACATTTCCAAAAACTGTTCTACTGACCTCTGCTTAAATACCTCCTACAAAAAGGAAACTCACTATTTCCCAAAGCAATAGGATCTACTTTTATATAGCTCTTATTCAAAGCAATATGCTGAAGCCTGTCTGTACAATTTCAGCCCATATCTTTTAGTTCTAGGCTATTAGCCCAAGTGGAATAAGCCTAATCCCTCTTCCGTGTTACCATCCTTCAATTATAACATGGTATAGGGGGAAAAGTGTTATGTTCAGAATTAGGATTTCTGAGTTCAAATCACAGGTATGATTCTCCACCCCCCCCCTCCTCTCTCCCTCTCTTCCTTCCTCCCTTCCTTCCTCCCTCTCTCCCTTCCTTCTTTCCTTCCTTCCTTCCATACCTTCCCTGAGTTGGAAGTGCAGTGGACACTCATGGTTCCAATTCCATTACTAATTGACACGGTAGCTTTAACTGGACCAGTTTGCCCATCCTTATGTGTCCTGGGGTTCCCCAACCTTGGAAGCTCACCATATTGGTGATAGACTTAGTGTGGACACTTGATCACCTTACGCTCTAGAGATCATAACTCCCAAGTCCACGTGATCCACTAGCCTCAGCTTCCCTGGCATCAGGGAGTTAGTCTTTCTACCATCATACCCAGAGACCAAGGCTTATTTTCTATGCAACTTTGCTATGGAAGATATAGTAGTAGTATGGTTTATATTTTCACCTGATTAGAGAAAGTAAAATGAAAATAATGGCCATGGAGAAAGACAGGAATTGCCACTTGCTGCTTGTCCCTCCAAAGAAGAGGGAGAAGAGAGGATTCTCTCTGGATCTTCACTCCATCCTCCCGACCTAATTCTCTGTTGCTAGAGTCTAAAGCCGAGTCTTCTGCTCTTCCTGGACATTGTAAGTGCTATCTTTTCTTATGCATTCCAAGCTCTAAGTCAGAGTTGACACTCATCGTGGTGAGAGGGAAAATGTTGTCACCTCTTGAAGGATAAGCCAGTTTTGAACCAAGGATCATCAATCCTGTTGACAGGAAAACTGCCTTCTTAGTCCAGCCACACCACCCATAGCTACCCTACTTTATAAGACCCATGTCCTTGCTGGAGCTGAGTCAGGAAGTAGCATATCATAATGTCTCCTGTTCCAAACAGCAAGAATCTAATGAGGTGTCAACGGACAATTACAATACTGGGAATGCTATGGTCTCTGAATAGTTGAAAATGAATATCATCCACAGAGTGATGGAAAGACACATAGTGAGCGTCAGTACGCTGTAACACATAATGAAAAAATAGCTATGAAGAAGAGATAGGACAAAGGATGTCATCCAAAAAAGTATGATAAGCTAATCAACAAATACTGAGTACTTCTCAAAGGGCAGGTAGGCACGGGGGTAAGTATAAAGAATGAAAAGATCCTTATCTTCAAGGAGCTCAAAAATAAAAAGAAGATGGGCAGGTCATATTGTGAGAATGAAGGATAACTGGTGAAAAGTCCATGTGCTATATTGGTTTCTTCACAAAGCCAAGAGAAATGAAGAAGGTCCCACACTTGTTGGATGGACCCTTTGTTGTGGATTTATAGGAGGAAATGAAGAAGGGCAGGCATGGATGGCTTATAATCTCCAACACTGGATGAGATAACATCACAGATTCATTGAAATGTTGGGTTTGACATTGAAAAATTGGGGAAAGAGTAAAAGTGCACATATCCACATAGATTATCATCAATCCTTAAGGAAATTTGTGTGTGTGTGTGTGTGTGTGTGTGTGTGTGTGTGTGTGTGTGTGTGTGTAATTACTAGAAAGCAGTTGATTAGGAAACAGAACCCTATGGAGTGGTAGAAAGAACATTACTTCAGGAGTCTGCAGACCTAGGTTTTAGTCCCCCCCCACTTCCTTTGTTATTTGATTTGGAGGTGATCTTTGGGGAGTCCACTTAGTCCTTGGGGATGCTCTATTCTGTCAGCAGGCCTTGTCTGTTCTGTTTTGCTATGATGTTTTTATATTCTGGCTCTGACTGGCCTGAATCACGCCTTTGACTGGCCTGAATCATGCCTTTGACCAGAGTCCTCTGCTCTCTGACCAAGCCTGGCCTTGGATATTGTTTCTGGCTACTCCACAGGTACCATTAGTCTCTCATCACCTTCACACCTCCTCACTGACTCCAGTTTTTATGGCAGCAGAGGGGAGCTACATTCAACCTTACTAATTGGACTACCTGGCCTTGAAGGTCCCCTTCTAGCTCTAAATCTATGATCATATGACCACATGACTTTGGCCATAACTTTGACAGGGTATAGCTCCTTAAGCAATTATCTGGCATAAATGCATTTGTAGGGATCTTTGATAGCTTACTTTCTAACCAGAACTAGATGACAGAGAATGGGACATAGGACAGACAGTAAAAGGTTTTTGGGGGAGGTTCCTTTTATAGGGGAATTTTTAAGTTCCTGTTTTAAAGGTCAAAAATAGGGATATTTTACTTGGACATTGGTCTCAGAGTAGAAAACACATGGGGATCCTAAGCATTAGGGGGACACAATAAGGTCGCTGAGAACCTGGGATAAGTGTCCATTAAAAAGGAAGAAAATGACAGGTGGGAAGGGTATTAGATGAACTTTTATCTAACGCATAATTTTTCCTTAAGTTGATCTTTTATTGGATCATTTTTGTTCTCCATAAAAACTTTCACAAGAATTCCATCCCTTCTAGGGTTTTTATTTTCTTTTCAATATGGCAGATATCTAGTCTACATCGATGGAACTCATATTTACATAGTATATGAGGGTTTACAAATAGATTCCTTTTTAACCATGCTGAGAGGTTGTCTCAGGCTAAGAGTGAACAATGCTGAGAAGTGCATATATGATTGTTCCCATCTTACAGATGAAGAAAATAAGAGAATAAAAGATCTGCCCAAGGTTATATAGGACAGGGATTCAGATCTCTGAAATTTATGTCAATGAGTTAGTGATCTTCCAGATGGTACATTCATACATTACCAGGAGGCATCTCAGCATAATAATTTAACTTAAAGGAAAAATCCCAATAGTGGGAATTTCAGATACCCTGAGATATTTTGGGTTGTAGGGTAAAGGCTTTTATGATCCTTCAAATCCTTAAAATGAATAGAAAGCCATCTACCATATTTACACACTTAGTTGGCCCTATCCTTCATCACTCAGATGTTACACAGATATCACCTGAATAATTGGGTTCATCTGGGTCCTCACAAGTATATTTTGTGAGTCAAGCAATCCAACAGCAGCATTTATTAAACCCCAACTATATGCCACACACACTTCTAGGCACTGGGCATCCAGATACACAAAAATGAAGCAAGCCCTGCTCTCTGGAAGTTTCCTACATTCTAATAGGGAGACAACAAGTTTACACATGCACATACACACACATATATGTGTGCGTATGTGCATACACATATATGTGTGTATATGCATATCCATATTTATATGTAGAATTAATATAAAGGCAATTAGTGCAGTGTGCCTTTGTGGTTATTATTCAGCCATTTCAATTGTATCTGATATTTTGTGGCCCTATTTGGGATTTTCTTGGTAAAGATACTGGAATGATTTTGCCATTTCCTTCTCCAGCTTGTTTTATAGATGAGAAACTGAGGCAAACCGGGTGAAGTGACTTGTCCAGCATCACACAGCTGGTGAGTATCTGAGGCTGGATTTGAACTCAGGTTTTTCTGCCTCCAGGCCCCATGCTCTATGCACTGTGCCACCTAGCTGCCCCAATGCAATGTGCAAGGTAAATTAATTATTGTGGTATATGTATACATATATATATATATGTATACATATATATATATATATACACACACACACACCCCACAATAATGTGTGTATGTGTATTATGTATTGTGGTATATATGTGTATGTATAAATACATGCATATATGTATGTATATGTACATGTATACACATGTATATATACACACACAGATACCTATAACTATATATATTATTGTAGGTGTGTGTATAGGCTATATATAGGTATATATAGGTTAGGAATATATATATGTGTGTGTGTGTGTGTGTATGTGTGTGTATGTATGTGTCCTAATCTGTATACACACATATAAGAACATATACATATGTGTGTATACATATTTGTATGTACATATAGAATTAATATAAAGAGGATTAATACATACAAAGTAGTTTGGGAGTCAGGGCACTAGCACTTGGGGGTGGGGAATAAAGAAAATATATCTAAGAAGTGTGTCTTGATGGAAGAGAGGAATTACATCAGATGGAGGAGAGGAACAAATATATTCCAGTCATGAAATACTGTAACAAGATAAAAACATGGAGACAGGGGAGAGAGGGCATGTGTGAGGAACAGAGAAAAGGCCCCTTTGGTGGTATTGTAGGGTACAGAAGGGGCATAACAAACATTGAACCAAGAAAGATGGTGTCAGAGTATGGAGAGTTTTAAAAATTGAGCAAGGGAGTTTATATTGTTAGTTGTAAAGAGGAATGGGTGACATAGTGGGAATGAATAGATGTAAACCCCCACAGCTACTAGTTACCCATGCATGGGTCTTGCCAACAGTGAATTAGAAGTATCATGGAGTAGTGATGAGATTACTAGGCTTTGGAGTCAGTAAATATCAGTTTAAATTCTGCCACTACAATTATACCAGCTCTGTGACTGTGACCAAATCACCTGGGCCTCAGTTTCCTCATCTTTAAAATGGATGAATAGGACTAGATAGTCTCTAGTGTCTCTTCCAGCTGTAAAATTGTTTTCTTTAAAATCTGCACAAAAGGCATTTCTTTTTCTGCCTTTCTCTAGATTGGTCAGCAGGGGGAAGTGTGGTACAGCTCATGGATGCTGAAGGTGACTTGGTGGACCAGGTACAAGAAGGTCTTGCCTAGAGGCAGAGGGTTGGACTCAATGATTTCTTAGTCTCCCAGTTTCTGCACTAGTGGTGACTCAGTGGCCTAGAGGAAATGAGAATTCTCTTTCAAGCCAGGACGCCAAAGCAAGAGCGACCACCCACTGTCATCAGTCTCCCCTTTGGCTGTCCCTGAAATCAGCAGCGCTCCCCATTTCCTGTCCTCAGCATCCGTTGGGCTGCCCTCAGAATGCTCCAAGAGGAAGTCGAATCCCCGTGGACCTTGGCTCACAACATTCTCATGACTTTCTCACTCTTGCCCTGTCCCTGTCCCCTGCTTAGCCCTTTCAGATTAACTCTGGAAGTTCAGAGAGTCTTCATGGCTGTCTGCCCTGTGCTGAGGTCAGGGGACCCTGAGCCCCAGCCAGCAACTGTCTGGAGTCACTAGGTCAGTGTCCTCCTCTTTGTCTTCCTGTCCCCAGTGGCTGTCTTTTGAATCAACAGCACTTTTCCTTTAGGAACCAAGACATGAAATCTCTCTGCTCCCAGACTTGACAGGTCTTACACACAGAACATCGCTCATACCCATGCTGCTTTCCTACAGAGCAAAACTCACATCCTTTTGGAAAACATCTTCCTGACCAATGGCAGTGGGACACTGCAGACAGAATGGCCTGGGTGATAAGAGTCTACTCTGTGTTGGAAAGAGTTCACATTTTCTTAAAAGATCCTTCCACATAGAAATCAGGTTACAGGAGAGTCTCCATACTAGTATTTCCATTCTTAGTCATGCTTGAAATCACGAGTATCAGATGAGGGTAATTAAAGCAAGCAGGAGATCAGAATACATATGAAAACCTGAAGACTTCTGAGAATGGAGGTTGGAAAATGAAGTATGTTTTTTTCATCAGTGATACCTCTGTCACATTTTCTTAGCTTTGTTAATCCTATGAACAACTGCACAGGAGAGAGACTAATAGAAGGGTTTCGTGAGATTCAGAGTATTCAACTGAGATTAGTTAGAATGAACCTTTGAGGTCCATCTAATGCAGACGCAGTTGAGAAAACCAATGTCTAATGGTAGCCATCTCTAGGGTTAGGGGTGGCGGTGGGGAGGGAAAAAAACAAGGAAAAAAAGAAATTGACATAGTTTTATTATATCTATATATTATATATTTAAAAGGAATAGTGAGTTGTGCATAATGGAATTTCAATTTCATGTGCAATTACCTTTTTATTATGTTATGGAAATTCTTGCTTTATTCCATAAATTAAAAATAAAATAAATAAAACAAAATTTTTAAAAAGAAAGAGAGAAATGAGAGGGGAAGAAATTTGTATAAAGTAATAGAAGTTATGAGTTGTAGAATTAGGGTTCAGGTCCAGATCCTGTGACCCCCCCCTACAAATATAGCAAAGTTATGATTCAGCTTGGTAGCATGATAGCCTTGGAATCAGGAAGAACTGAGTTCAAATTCTGCTCTGGATACTTTACAAGCTGTGCAGCCCTGGACACATCACTGAACTTGGCTGAGCTCTCTTTTTCTTTTCTTTTTTTTTTTTTAAAGCAATTGGGGTTAAGTAACTTGCTCAAGGTTACACAGCTAGTCATTATTTATGCGTGGGTGCTCATTTTCTGAGGCCGGATCTGATCTCGGGTCATCCCAACTCCGAGGCTGGAGCACTTACTCACTACGCCACCTAGCCGCCCCTTGAGCTTTATTTTTCCTTATCCATAAAATGGGGATGATAATAATAGCACTTACCTCAGGGTTGTTGTATCAAATTAGATAATATGTGTAAAATGCTTCATCAACCTTTATATATATATATATGTTTGCATGTAAATGTTAGTTATTATTATTTGCTAAATTCATCATGCCCATGTGTATGAACAGTTCTAGGACTGCTCAATCAACAAGTGTTTCTTAAGCACTTATTATGTACTAGGAATTATATTAAGTACTAGGGTTTCAAAACCAAAAGCCAGCTTAGGTTGGAAAAGGGAGACAATGTGTAGATACAACGTGTCCTCAAAGTCTCAATGCATTTTTAAGCTCAAATAGCTTAAAGAGTTGGTATAATAACTTCTACTCTCCCCGATCATTTTACAAATGAGGAAACTGAGTCCCAGAGAAGTTAAGTGATTTGTCCAAGGTCATACAATTAGTAAGTGGCAGAAGTGGGGAATTATTGTAGCAGGGAGGGGACACAAAAATAATTTAGGTGAGTCACTTCTTGCATCTCCCTGGTTTTAGCTTGAGGCTTGCTAACTCCCAAAGTGGAGGCACAATCTGCCAGTGGGACAATTTCTGAAGGATTTCTAGCTTGGCAGAACATGACAGCACTTCTGGTCTCAGCTGGCAGTGCCCGTGAGAATCCAGGGTTCACCTCCAAGGTCACACAAAGAGGCACCCAAATGGAACCTTTGGAAAAGAATGTGCCTGTATATACTAATTAAATAGGCACTCACTAATTGCAGACTGATTCTTGGAGATTACAGGCAGTGATTGCTGTGCTGATGATAATTTCTAAAGGACAAACAAATGTAAAATTCTTGGAGAAGAAACATTCAAAATATGTAAACAACATTTCAAGTACCAGCCTGGCTGTTGCTGGATGTTTAACAAATTTATTTTTTTAGACATCTTGCTTACTACAAAGCTTATTACTTTGAGAACCAGAAGGTGGAAACTTAGAACAAATGGCTTGCTCTTTGAGCTATCTCCTTGGAAAATTCTGAAATTTCCATGTAGCTCTCTGGCTTTCCCATCACATGTATGCCTGCTGGTGTGTGTGTGTGTGTGTGTGTGTGTGTGTGTGTGTGTGTGTGTTTGTGTGTTGTGCAGTGATGGGATCTTGGAGGAGGCAGTTGATCTGAAAGTTTTGGTCTTCTTTTCATCTGGCCCAGATGTTCAGTGACTCAATTGTTCCAGGGTCTTACTGGGTTAAGGGTATTGACAAAGTTGGCCATAGTGGTCACAACAACTCTATGCTGTGTGTGACTGTACTGATATCAATGTGCTCAGGTTCTGGAATCAGGGCTTTTCTAATCTCCTTAATTGTTAATATTCTCTCAGTTCCTAGCACACAGTAGATGCTTAATAAAAGTTTGTCAAATTGTGCTAATTTAGTGAATTATTTTTAGTTCTTCCCATCTTTGAAAAGGATGTTATTAACTTTTGTGCATAGTAAGTATGCTTAATATATCTTGAAATGATTTTGTATTTATTTTAAATGTATTTGTTTATGGACATGGTGTCCTTTCTCCCTTGTATAGAATCTAAGCTCCTTGAGGGTAGACTATTTTGTTTTTGTCTTGGTACTACCAGGATAGAGAACAGAAGGACAGAATCCAAAACAATTAATTCACTAAGATTTTATTCAGTATCTACTATGTGCCAAGAACTGAGTATACAAAAACATGTGTGAAAGCAATCTTTGCCTTCAAAGAGATGGCACTTTTAGACAGCATGCCCACAAATAAGTATATCCAATTCACCTCAATAAATATTTATTAAATACCTACTATATGCCAGACACTGTGCTAAGAACTGGAGATACAAAGAGAGGCAAAGGACAGTCCCTGCCTTCAAGGAGCTTATAATCTAATGTTTGTAAATGCAAACTATGTGCAGAGTATGTGCAAAATAAGGGAAGAGTTAAGTGAGGGGAGATCATGACAGAGACCCCATATAAGGGTGATACTTGATTTGAATGAAAAACATCCATTGTGCTACATGAAAGATAAAACCCAACCAATCCTCAGAAGCATGGTATTGCCTACCATAGTCTCAGGCACTAGCGAGTGCCTTCTTGCTCCCAGATGGCACCTGTGATCCAGAGAGCAGATTCAGATCTTGATTCTTACAGGTTATGCATTTCAGTTTCAGGTAGTAATCTGTCTCCTCAATTCTGAATACCGCACACTGGCATTCTGCTTACAGAGTCTTACCTTCAGGGCCTCTCTGTGACATGAAGATGGCTCAAGTTTCTCAAAGGCTTTGTTATTGTTGTTGAGTAGTTTCAGTCACTTTCATTTCTTTGTGGCCCTATTTGGGGTCTTCTTGGCAAAGATACTGGAGTGGTCGGCCATTTCTTTCTCTAGCTCATTTTTTTTTTTTTTTGCTTTTTGTAGGGCAATTGGGGTTAAGTGACTTGCCCAAGGTTACATGGCTAATTTTTGTGTTAAGTGTCTGAGGCTGGATTTGAACTGAGGTCCTCCTGACTCCAGGGCTGGTGCTCTATTCACCGCACCACCTAGCCACCCCTCTAGCTCATTTTAACAGAGAAAACTGAAGGGCCATGGGATTAAGTAACTTGCCCAGGGCCAGGCAGCTATTAAGTGTCTGAGGCTGGATTTGAACTCACAATTCTTATCTTCCTGATTCCAAGCCCAGGACTCTATGCACTCTGGTGCGACCTGGCTGCCCTTTCAAAGGCTATTCCAGTGGAATAGCAGATAAGATAATGGTGGAAGCGTAATCCCAAGGAAAGGCAGTGTCAGCTTTCTGAGATCCAGTCCCACTAAGGTCAGAGGCTCATCACTGATAGGGGGGGTCACTTGTCCATTCTTTGGCCATGGCCAACCATGCACAAAGAAAAATTACAAAATGTTCCCAGTTCTGTGTATCTCCCCTCAATGACAGGGAAGGTGGTAGAGTGGAGGAAAGGGGTGGGCAGAGCGGCTAAGGCTTCCATGATTTTTAGGTCATCTGTCAATGTTAGGGGCAGCTAGGCAGTGCAGTTAATAGCACACTGGACTTGGAATCAAGAAGATGCCATTTCATGAGTTCAAACCTGGACTCAGACACTTACTAGCTGGGTGACCCCGGGCAAGTCATTAACCTAGTTTGCTTCAGTTCCTTATCTATTAAATGAGCTGGAGAAGGAAATAGCAAGGCACTCTTTGTCAAGAAAATGCCAGATAGGGTCATAGAGAGTTGACACAACTGAACAACAACAACAACAACAACAACATAAATGTTAACTTCAGTGCTGGTACTCTAAGTGTGAGATCCCTGTCTAGGCAAGCAATTGGTAGAGCAGGAAGATCTCTGGCTCTGGATTCAGACAGAGGTTCTGGGTTCAAATTCTACCTCTGATAAATGTCAGTGTGACTCTGGATAAGTCACCTCATTGCTCTTGACCTGAGTTTTCTCATTTGTGAAATGGGGGAGTAGGACTAAACAAATACCCTTTGGGACTCTCCATTTGTTCTGTCCTCTGGGAGTCTCCACTGGTTCTGGGTCTCTGATACTATGAGACTACGAATGAACATATTACTGGGGGAATGAAACCTTTGGTTAGCTTGGCATTCTTCCTGTAGAGAGAAATGTATAACTAACATCAAAGGAGAAAACCAAGAATTATTCACATGGCAAAGCAATAGAGAACTGATCACCAGTTATCCCTTGGATGGCCTAAGATTCAGTGAATGCCAACAGCATCATCACTGCCATTGTTTTCATGATATGTATCCCCCTCCTCCCCCTTCTGAGTGTTCTCTATCTCTATTTCTGCTTCATTATGTCAGCAGGGACTCAATAGCAAGCTTTAGCAACACAGATCCTTGGGAAGATGAAGAGCAGAAGAAAGGAATTATCAGCTAGTCACTTCACAGATGGCTCCATACGAGACAAGCTCAGTCCCTCCTCTCCCCTGGAGGGTGAACACCTGCACAGAGGGGCTCTCTTCCTGCTCCCACCCCTGCCCCTTGCTAGTCAGACTCCTCCATCTGATCTCTACCTATTCATCTTAGCCCTCCCCTAATCTCCCTCTCTGAGCTCACTCCCTCAGTTTCCTGGCTTTTATCTCATCAGCTCTCTTGTGACAGTCATATCACTTGTAAAGGTTCTCCTCCAGAAATATGACTGAGTAGACAGCCTCCTCCAAACTTTGTAATAGCTTGTTAAAATATGGATCTGGTTATCTGGCAGATCATATCCTGTCCCCCTTAAACAGTGCTGTGGAGAGCAAGAAAAAGTCTGTTCTGAACCATTTAGGTTACAATGGGATAAGGTGGTCTTCTTATCTCACTTCCCACAATATCAGGGTTTCATGCTTAGGGATTCTACTCTACTGGAAGACTTTGACTTCCTTCCTTTCTTTGTTCATTTGTTCCTTCCTCCCTTCCTTTGTTTCTTCCTTCATTTCCTCCCTCCCTCCCTCCCTTCCTTTCCTTTCCTTTTCTTCCTTCCTTCCTTCCTTTCCTTTTCTTCCTTCCTTCCTTCCTTCGTTCCTTCCTTTCTTCCTTCCTTCCTTTCTTCCCTCCTTCCTCCCTCCCTTCCTCTCTCTCTCTCTCTCTCTCTCTCTCTCTCTCTCTCTCTCTCTCTCTCTCTCTTTCTCTGTCTCTCTTTAACATTAGGTAGGCAGTGTTGCAGGGGAAAGATGAGGATTAGATTTGGAATCTTTCATGCAATAAAATGTTTTTTTTTTGTTCAATTCAAATGTCACTCTTATGTGGGCTCTCTTTCATATTCCCCCATATTTAACTCTTCCCCTAACAATTACTTTGTACTCACTTTGTACATATTTCATATTTACATATCTGTTTGCATGCTATGTTAAAATGTCAGCTCCTAGGCAAAGACTTTTCACTTTTGTTTGGTATACAGTTCCTGGCTCATAGCAGATGCTGAACAAATGCTTGTTGAATTGTCTTATTTTAGTGAATTATTTCTAGTTCTTCCTGTCTTTGAAAAGGATGTTATTGACCCTCACACATAGTAAGCACTTAATAAATAATTGTTTTTCTCCAGTAGGATGGATAGATTTCTGTTGACCAATTATACTGTCATTCAATTCTCCCCGTGACCAAGGCTTATATTTCTAAGAAGATAAGCCAGTAAGTCAATCAACAAGCATTTAATAAATACTGACCATGTACAGAGCACTATGCTGTATACAAAGAATGTTGTTTGTCCTTCATTTTCAAAGAGAACTATGGCATCAGGAAGATGAAGCCATGTCTTATAAATGAATTAGATTTAAGTGAAAAGAGCAAAGTCACCAGAAATGCAAATATATGGCTTCCTGCATTCAAGGAGCTCACATCTTCTTGGGGGAGACAATATAAAAAGGATTGTGTACATATGAAATATATACAGAGTAGGTCTATTCTAACTTTGAGATATAACCTGTAGCTCCCGAGCGGGGCAAATCTAACTGCATCATTCAGAGCTTGAATCCATTACCTTGGCCTTCTTAGTACCAATCAACTGAGTGATGAGTAATCAAAGGAGGCATTAGCAACCTTCAATCCAAATCTGGATTTCGCCTGAAAGTTGGATATCTATTTGGTTTTAGCCAGATACCATCTATGTACATAAAAATTAAAGGCTGTACTAAGGATTAATACAATCACCTAGTAGTTTTACGAGCCTGGGCAAACCATGTAACTTCTTTGGACCGCAGTTTCTTCATCTGTAAAATGAGTGGGTCAAAGTAAATAGCAAGTACAACTATAACTAACATTTATATATCACTTTAAGATTCATGATTTTTATGAGAGTTCTACTTTTATGTCTCATTGTGGTATGGAGGGATCCCTGGGGTATTAATGGTGACTTTAAGTGTGGTCCCAGTGATAAACAAGTTTGTTTTGGGCTTACATTGACTCTCAAGACCATCTACAATGTTCTAAAATGGCCTTGAGGCCACATGTGGCCCTATAGGTCTTAAACTGTGGCCCTTTGACTGAATCAAAACTTCACAGAACAAATGCTTTTGGGATTTGTTTGGGATACTTGAGGACCTAGAGGATCACACTTGAGGACCTAAAAGACCACATGATCTGAGTCAGTATTGGACATGTCCACACTGACAGAATCATGAGTTCTGGACATACTGTGTATTAGGATATGCCAAGTCCTTTCCTTATAACTACTCTGTGAGAGTGGTAATGTCACTATCATCATCATTATTTTATAGACGAGGAAATGAAAGCTCTAAGAGGTACCCACGGTTCCATAGTGGGCATTGCAGATGTACATTGCAGATGATGATAACACCGACCTTATAGGGTCAAATAAGATAACAAAGCACTTTCATAGAGTTAGCTGTCATTACTACTGTAAGTCTCTCATCTTGCTTTTGCGAACAGTAGGTGCTTAATAAACATTGGACACAAACAACCTGAAAGTACCCATTATACAATGGGAGGAATGGATCCTCACTGGCCAATCATCAGTCCATGCCTTCAGCCTCTCACCTTCCCTTCACTTTCATCCCTCCCTCCTAGCCCAAGACTCTTCATTGAAAATTTCAAGTTTACTTATATAATGAGGAACTGGGCTCTCATCGACCTTAAGTCAACTTGGAATTTGTGATGAAGAACTTTAGGGTCCTTTCAATTTAATGTGAGACTAGGAAAAGAAGGTTGGATTTTTTGTTGTTTTTTGTTTTAAAGCAATTGGGGTTAAGTAACTTGCCCAAGGTTACATGGCCAGTCATTATTTATGTGTGGGTGCTCATTTTCTGAGGCCAGAAGCAATCCCGGGTCATCCTGACTCCGGGGCCAACACTCTTACTCACTGCACCACCTAGCTGCCCCTTCAATATACTTATATTCTGATAGATTGTAATTAACAGTTGGATTTTTTGAAGAAAATAGCACCTGATCCAAGCTGCATAGATTGAAAACAGTCAGTCCTCAGATTTTCCCATTTACAGAAACAAGCAATGGTGTAGACAGCCCAGAGTGTTGAGTTATGGTCCTTAGCACTTAGAATACTGGGTATAATAATGTGTGGACTACTTGCCTCACAAGATCTTCATGGAGAAAACACTATAAACTTTTTATTGCTGTAGCAATGGGAGCTGAAAATAACAGTAATGATATTCTTAATGATGACTTTGAAATTAAGCTGCAAGAGCCATCTGAGATACTGTTAAACCTGACTGGTCTGAATGAAGCTCTGTGTTATGGAAAATGGGAAGTTGGTGTTGTGCTGAGGCCATCTTTTCTTCTCTTGTTACACCAGTCACCTGACTGCAGTTAAAATACCATTTATTGCTTTCTGCTTAATGTTCTAGAACAACCAACAGGAGAGCCATTAAAACAGAGACTCAGTGATCCTAAAGTCACTGAGGTATCCAGGCCAGCCTCCCCACTCATGTCGGTGTAACTGGTTTAAAGAGGAAGAAACTTTCAGTATGGAGATGCTCTGTCTCTCTCTCTCTCCTGAAACATGACACTATTGCTATGGGAAATGAAGACTCCACAGTAATATGGCAGCCAAAGAGCATTTGAAGAGTCAGAGAAAGAATTGAATGATTTACTGAGATGGGAACTTCTTGGAGTTTGTATTTCCAATCTTTAAGAAACACAAAAAGGTCTATTTGTATAGTATGTTTTTCTCTGGTCACTGTCTTCATGGGTTCCTCTCCAACCTCTTCCCTGCCCACACCAGAGGCCATGACCTGGAAGGACTTTTGCACATGGGCTCTGCTCTCTTGATTGGTGACTGGTCATATCTCACTTCACTTCATTCCTCTCCATCCCTTCAACCCTAGATTTGGAACTGTGAGCCATGACCAAATTAGCCCTGCCTTTGTTCTTGAATGCAGTGTGTCAATCTCTTTATGGCCCCACTTATATCAATATAACTTTCTGGACCCAAGTGTCCTCCCTCAGTCACTACTCCCCTTTGTGTGCCATTTCTCTCACTAGAATATAAGCTTTCTGAGGGCAAGGGCTGTTCTTGCTTTTGTATTTGTATTTGTATACCCAGCACTAGACTTGGCACATAGTGAGTGCTTAATCATAGGATTTAGACCTATAATTTACCTATGGCAAAGTTATGTAATGGTTATCACTAATATCTTATGAGGGAGTCACAGAGGCTATAGGATTGAGTTGAGATCAGTTTTATGGGTTCAATTCCTCCCTTTCTTGATTTAAGATTTAACAAATACTGGTTGTTCAAATGTATGGTAAGGTGGAGGACAGCTGTAAGGTCATTCAATACTAGTAGTGGTAAGTTCTGCAGCGGATATTTCTCATTTAGATGCAAAGGCTTCTCAGATAATAAAGTGTCAGAATTATAGCTGTTAGTGAGATAGTTGATGAGAGAACATTTCACATTGTTTAGGCATCTGGATAATCTGAATATCATTGTGGTATTATGGAGAGTCCTAAAACATGTTGAGGGAAGAATGTTATGTTGACTCCAACAAACATAATAGAAAAATGGATTTTTGCTCACAGGTCATTGAATATATATCCTGTTCATTCATTCATTCATTCATTCATTCATTCATTCATTCATTCATTCATTCTTTCATTCATCCATCCATCCATTCATTCATTTATATTGTTGGGTGGGACCATCTGAAGGCAGAAGATATTCTGAGGTTGCTTCCTCCTCACTGTTAAAAGGTACCTTGCCATTGGCCTCACTCTTCTCTCCAAGGTGGCCAGAAATGATGTTGATTGTGGGACTGACTCCAAGGAAGCAGGCGAATAAGGTGAAAAGCATCAGGTACCAGCAAAAATACACTTTTCTTCATTCTGTATTTAATTCTGTCTTCACTTGTTTTGTTTTTTAAACTTGGGTCCGATACCTGAAAATTGCCCTTCTTTGGGGGAAAGGGCAACAGGTAGAGATTCTTTTGAAATTGGGCTCCTGAATAGAGATATTTGGAACACTGATCATTCATGTTATCCACTTTACTAAATCTTGCAAAGGTTTAGGTAATTTAGGTCAGCTCCTAAGCCCTGTCTCATCTTCCTTCTAAATGTCTCATTTATTTCTCCTTTTCCCTTCCCTCAGTTACTACCATTATTATCTTATTCCTAGGTTTATGCAATAGCTTTTTAGCCACCATCTTTCCCTGCCCCCTTCCAATGCATTTTGTATACTACTGGGAGATTGTTGCTGTTCAGTTGATTTCTGTCATGTCTGACTCTTCGTGATCCCATTTGGGGTTTTCTTGGCAAAGATACTGGAGTGGTTTGCCATTTCCTTCTCCAAATATGGATGAGGAGACTGAGGCAAACACAGTGAAGTGGCTTGCCCAATGTCACATAGCTGGTACAAGTCTAAGGCCAGATTTGAACTCAGGAAGATGGGTCTTCTTGATTCCAGGACTGGCATTCTATCCATTGTACCACTTAGGTGCCCCCAGACACTTTCTAGCTTTGGGCAAATCACTTGTTCTGTCTTAGTCTCAGTTTTCTCATTCATAAAATGGGGATAATAGCATCTAACTCAGGGTTGTTGCAATGACCAAGTAAAATGACGTGTGTAAAGTTCTTTGAAACCTTAAAATGCTGTATAAATGATAGTATTATTGCTGTTATCCAAGTCACCTAGAGGAGGAATCTCTACCCAAGAGAGAGCAGTTCAGTAGAATGTAAGGTCTTTAAGGACTGGAACCATTTTTCATTTTTCTCTTGGGATTTCCAGAACCTTGAATAGACTCAGTTGTTAATAAATATTTGTATAATTGAATGGAATTCCCTTTGTCCTGGGGCTTGGGTTGGTAAATTGTGGTCCTTAGGCCAAATATTTGAAAGTGTAAAAAATACTCTTAGCTCATGGGCACTTTGGAACCAGATGGGAGGCCAGATTGGCCTTTGGGATGCAGTTTACCGACCCTTGTGGAAAGACATAGTGGTCTTTTGATTGAAGGTCATAGCTGTTCTAAGTCTCTGCTCTCAGCTCTGGTCTGGACTTCTTAGCTAGTCTATTTGTAATTGGGGATTAAAGTTGATGAACAAAGAGCATTGCAGTTTCAGTGTAAGAAAACTCCAAACCCTGCTTAAGTGGTTGGATGTGGAATGTGGGTATTAGTCTTGGATTTACGGGAATAGACTAGCGCTTCCTTTGCTCATCAAGAGTCTGTATTCTAATTTTTATCTGCCTATTAGGAGGCAGAAACACCTCCACACCAGGTGATTCTATTTTTTTTTTTGAGACAATTGGTGTTAAGTGACTAACCCAAGGTCACACAGCGAGTAAGTGTCTGAGTCTGGATTTGAACTCGGATCATCCTGACTCCAAGGCCAGTGCTTTATCCACTGCATCACTTAGCTGCCCCCAAACCAGGTGATCCTTAACATTTCCTGCTCCTGATGTGCACATTTCTTCATTGGGCCTGCCTGCCCATTTGCCTTAGCCCTCATCTTTAATCATATTTCTAACTCTCCCCAGTGTATTTTTATTGTTGTTTACCTTTTTCATGTTCTACCCATCAAATATTGGGCTGTTAATGAAGATGCTAAATGTTCAAATCTAGCAACTCCCCCTCATGAGACTTCATTGTCATTTGTCACTGGCCCCATTTTTCAGCAAAACTTCATAATGTTCTTTCTCCCTCATCTGTCCTTCAGTTAACAGATTAAAAGGTGACAGCAAGATTGAGTTATTGTGACAATATTTCTTCTAGCCAGACCCCATGCAGTTGGGACACCTGATTCCATTGTCCTCTAGATGCTAAAGGATTTCTCTCCACATTGATTTCTCTGTAGTGGGTGTTATTCTTACTCCATCTGCAAAGTGGCAAATCTTTTCTGAAAAGAAGTCATCAAACAAGTCATGTGATCCATGATGGCAAATTATATTTCACTGGTCACTTTTATTCCCCAAGGATGAAACTGAATGAGACTTACACTGATTGGAAGTGATTTCTGCTGAAAGAAAGAACTTTGTACAGCACTTGGGATGTATCCAAAATCTCTGTCCTTGATGAGAAAGTACCTTTCTCTTTTTGCATTAGGTCCATCCTTACCCCAGGATTCTGGGAACTCTCATGCAAATTGTAGAGGCCATTGTCTGACTCATGGTGCTTTTAGCCACTAATCTCTCAGGATTGTGTGTGTGTGTGTGTGTGTGTGTGTGTGTGTGTGTGTGTATGTGTGTGTGTGTGTGTTTTAAATCCTTTTTATTTCCACTTGGTTTATTCAATTTTTGGAAATCCACAACAGCATTTCGATTTCAAAACAGAGAATGCTTCTTGAAAAGAAGGTAATTCCATACTCAGAGAACAAGAATTTTAGACTTCTTAGCTAGTCTATTTGTAATTGGGGATTAAAGTTAATGAACAATAAGCATCGCAGTTTCAGTGTAAATTTACTAAGAAAACTCCAAACCCTGCTTAAGTGGCTGGATGTGGAATGTGGGTATTAGTCCTGGATTTATGGGAATAGACTAGTGCTTCTTTTGCTCATCAGGAGTCTGAGTTCTTCTGCTGAAAAGTGGCCTCTTCTTAGCAGGGAGGATAATGAGACCCAGCCTATTGTTGGAGCATTCATGGGTGACTAGAGAAATAGAACAGAGTTCAGCAGGCTAAGGAGATCCAGCTTCAAAGTCCCACATGCAACCACCCACCCACCATATAAAACCAATCCACTCTGAGCTCTTAGGCCTCATCAGCAAGACTGTTCTGGTCCTCCAGTTGCTTTTGTTTTGGAAACATCAACAGTAAATAACCAGAGACAGGATATTAAAGAGGGCAACAAATCCTATGGGGGCATAAAACATGGCGGCAAGTGGCTTCTGATTAGAGGAAACCACTAGAGATAGTATTTGCTTTTTCTGCATTCCCTTAGGAAAATGAAACAAACAAACAAACAAAAAAACAGGAACAAGATGTTGGTGGGGGAGAAAAGCAGTCATTTGGTCACAAAGCTGGGCCTTTGGTTTTAGTTAACCTAGTCAAAGAGGGTAACAAGGGCACCCAAGGCTAAATTGATTCAGGACCTTAGGGCAGTTGGAAATCAGAGCTGTGAGATGAGACAATAGCAAGAGCAAAACCCACAATAACTATGGGAATGCTGGACAAGCCCTTCTTTTAGTAGAAGTGGTCCTATTCCATGGGGGACATATAAAGTCTTTTACATTTTTCCCTATAGAGAGGCCTCAGGATTTCTGGAATAGATAAATGTGGGGCTGGCTTTGCTCTCCTCCCTAATCTCTGTCAACATCATCTTCTAAGGGTTTTGGCAAGGCCCCAGTAGCTGCCACAGGAATCAGTGCTCTAAGGCCAAAAGTTTTACGTCATTAAGATGAAAAACTCACTCCACATGGCATTTGCCTCTGGGACCCTCCCCCCTGGAAAAGAAGGTGATGTTGGCTTGCTGACAGGCTGAGCGATGTTCTTTCCCAGGTCCCTTCCTGCAGAGTAGGAAATATCACCCAAGTAGAAGAGGCTACATTTCTCTAGACCCACAAAAAGAAGGACCCCTTTCCTTGGAGATCTTTTGGGTTTTTCATTTCCCGAAGGGTGAAGGGGCCCTTTCTGAAATGTTTGCTTTGGGTGAGTGGGGAGACTTTATAGGGTTTAAGCAATGCCACTTTCATTTCAAATCACACTCATTCAGAACCAGATGTGAAGTAGCAACTTCTGATGCCAATAATTTCCTCCAACGAGGGACAGAAGAGCAGAAAGAAACAGAACGGTCATAGTCGGTGACATTTATGAAAGAGCTGCTAAGAAGATAGATGATAAGGAATCAGTGACTATGAAAGACTGAGCAAAGGAGGATGAGCTGCCAAAATCTGACGGGCTGGAGGGTTGGGAGCTGCCTTCCTCCAAACACACAGGTGGCATTGAGGAATGGAGAAGAGCAAAGTGACAGAGGTGCCCTTCACAATTTATAATGCCTGAGGAAAGGAGAGAGGGAGAGCAACGACCACCGACAAGTTAGTGAGGCACCCACAGCCCTCAGAAGGGGTCACAACTGGCATATTTGGGAGAAATGGGACTTTAAATTCCATTGCAGGGAGATTTAATTGACATGTTGGATAGTTCTGATGAACAGCATTTCCTGTTCTCACGCCACCTGCCTTTTTTATTCTTTGTTTCTAAGGGATATCTTTCTGTGTAGGGGAGGACAGAAGGAAATAGTCAGAAAGGATGGTAGGGACTGGGTTTTTGATTGCAGTGGCTTAGGGAACTGCCTGGGGGAGGAAACTCCTTCTACCATTGCAGGCTGGTCCCTTCTTTACACTTTATAGAGTCCAGAGGACTGAGAAAGCAAGAGAGCTGTCCAGGGATCACATGGCCAGTATTTTTTAGAGGCAGGTCTTGAATACACTTCATCTAGGGTCACTACCCATGATGCCATTCTGCTCTTCCTTTTGTATAAGCAAAAGATGATCAAAATTAGTTTTTACAAAAAACAAAACAAAACAAAAAACCCCTTGATGGAAAATCCATTTCATTGTAAATCAACTTGTGCTCTTTCCAGGTTCAATTGCAAATGTTCTTTAAGTGATCTGGCTCTTCTGGGCCTCATGTTAAGCTCCTTGGAGCTTGTTTCCCTTTGCAATGCTTTTCTGGTGTTTTGTAAGGTGATACTGTTCACAAGCATCTGTCATCATCCTCCATAATGTTTTATCAATGAGCATGTCCTCTAAACTGGAGTTACCCTTGGCTGTCATGTCTCTCCCCTTGAAGAGGGAAGAGACAAATGTTTTTTGGCTCAGGGAACTTCTGGGATCTTTTGGTCTCTGCTGTAGCAACAGTTTTGTTCTGATTCCTCATTTGGCATGGAGGTGACCCTGGGTTCTTGAAGACTACTCAAAGGAAATATAAATACTGGCAAATTCGATGAATCTAGATGGGCTTTAAGGATGAAGGTTGGCACCAGACTGAGTATATTGCCAGGGCCCTACCCAAGGGAAGTACTCAGAGATTTGTCTGGCTACCTAGTAACAAAGTTTTGGGTGCCCATGAAGCAGATGAAAGAATTGAGTTGACTAATGAGACAAGACAAATGCAAACCAGGTATGAGAAGCCTTAGGCAATATTGTCTGTTCTTAATAATTGTTTCTGACAATCTAAAGCAGAAATTCTTCCTTAGACCCCTTTGGCAGTATCTGGTGAAACTTATGGACCTCAGAATAATGTTTTTAAATGCATTAGATAAAATACGGCTTTACATAGGATTACAAAGGAAACTGATTATACTAATATACAGTTATCAAAATACTTAAAAAATGAGTTCATGAAACCAAAGTTAAGAATCCTGATTCTGACCAGGTGTGCTGTGTAGAAGGGAAACATGTCATGTATATGTCAAAATTTTAGGAAGTGAAATTATATAGAAGTAAATCCTAGGGAAAAGTATTTTCATGAAGATTTTCTGGCCTGCTTCTTATTCCCCAGATATGAGACTACATTTCCCATCTCTATACCTTTGTCTCTATACTTCTCCTTCATCTCCATTTCTTTCTTTCTTTCTTTTTTTTTTTTTTGGAGGGCAATTGGGGTTAAGTAACTTGCCCAAGGTCACACGACTAGGTTTTTGTTTGTGTGTGCATTAAGTATCTGAGGCAGGATCCGAACTCAGGTCCTTCAGACTCCAGGGCCGACACTCTACTCACTGCGCCACCTAGCCGCCCCTTCATCTCCATTTCTTAAAAACCCTAGGTTTCTTTAAAGCACAGGTGAAGAATCACCTTCTACAGGTTAAGGAAATCAAATGGGGTAAGGAGCGTAAAGGTGTCACGCAAAACTGAACATATAATGTTAATGCTCATCCCTATAGTACTGTGTCCAGTTCTGGGTATCACAGCTCAAAAATGGCACCAAGAAGCTGGAAAGTATATAAGAGGAGGGCAGTCAAGATGCTGAAGGACCTTTATGTCATGAATATTGGTAGAAGGAATTTGGAAAATGAAGCCTGGAGAAGAGAAGAGTTGGGGTGGGAAGGGAGCGGAGGGCATAATAGCTGCCTACACTGTAGCAGCAAGCACCCCAGCATCCCCAGAGTGGCTGCCAACACAGGTTCTTAGATCTGCTTTTCAAAAGGAAAGCAATTCAAAATGGGTTAACAAGCTTACTTTAATCAAACAAACATATATCATTTACCTAGTTGAGGGGAAAAAGGTCATCACCCCAAACTTCAGAGTATACAGACAGTAGTTTCAAAACAGAGAAACAAACAGATCAAGCAGACAGGCTTCCAAACTGTCCAACCATTACAACAATATCAAATCACAGTTACCAGAGAGGGAAGCATCAACATCTGGGTTTTCAAAGCCGGGGGGCTCTCAACAACAGCTTCCCAGAGTCTCATCTGGTCAAATCACACACTTCTCAAAGTGAGCCCCAAAGCAAAGCCTCAAATCAGGGATTATATAGTCTTCTCCTGGCTCAGAGAATGTAACCACCCTCTTGACCCACTGCCCAATCACACAGCATCAAGGTGTGGTCATTCCTGAAAACCAAGCCTCCTACCACAGGCTCCATGTGACCACATTCAGCCTTTTAGCGGGCAGAGTATACTTTCAAATTAAAGAAGGTTCTCAGAGTCACTTAAGTCAATCAAAGTCTCTTAAGCCAATCAAAGGGCCTAGGGGCAGGGAAGATCTTCAAATCTGTATTTCCATTACATACACATATTTGAAGTGCTATCATGGAGGAAGGACTAGACTTGTTTCATTTGAGTCCCTAATGGCTAAACCAAAAGCAATGAGTGGAACCTGCAATGTAGCAAATTTAGGCTTGAGCTCAAGGAAATCTTCCTAACAATTCAAGCTGTCCAAAAGAGGCATAAGCTGCCTCAAGAGATGATGGGTTCCTCCTCCTTTGAGGTATTCAAGCAGAGGCTGAATATCAACCACTGGGTATGTCATAGTGAAGATTCCTTTCATCCATGGCATGGACTAGATGGCCACTGAGGTATCTTCCAGCGTTCAAATTCGGTGATTCTTTTTTTTTTTTAATACAAAAACATTTTTATTGAAATAGGCTAACAGTTTTAAATCTTTTTTTCCCTTTTTTGTTAATATTCTTTTTTTTTTTTTTTTTTTTGCTTTTTGGAGGGCAATTGGGGTTAGGTAACTTGCCCTAGGTCACACAGCTAGGTGTTTGTTTGTTTGTTTGTTTGTTTGTGTGTGTGTTAAGTGTCTGAGGCCAGCTCCAAACTCAGGTTCTTCTGACTCCAGGGCCGACGCTCTACTCACTGCGCCACCTAGCTGCCCCCTATTCTTTTTTTTTTTTTTTTTAACGAAAGCTTTATTAACTTCTGGTTTACATCATTCATTTCCACCAGATTTTGAGTTACAATTTTTTCCCCATTTTCCCCCTACCCACCACCCCAGAATAGCAGTCCCACAAGATATCCCCTCATCCAATCTGCTCTCTCCCATATCTTCTCCCATACCCCCTTCAACTTTGCCATTAGGGCAAGGTGAATCTCTGTGTCCCAATGCCTGCACATCTTATCTCCCAATTACATGCAAAATAGTATTAATAATAGTATTTATATATATATGTGAAACATTTAATTTTAAAACTTCGAATTTCATATCCATTCCCTTCCTCCCTTGTCACCCACTCCCTCTGGGAAGATAAGCTACTCAGTATGTGTTGCATAGGTATAGCTATGCAAAACATTATCATAGTGGATATATTGTAAGAGACTGCTTATATTTCCCTCCCACCCATCCCACCCCCATCTGGTCCATTCCCTGCTTTGATCCTGTCCCTCTTCAAAAGTGGGTACTTCCAACCTCCCCTCCCCCCAGAATACCCTCTCCTCCATCATCCCCCCTCTCATCCCCCTCACCCCTACTCTCCTGCAGGGTGAGATATCTCATTTAGTATGTATGTCATTCTCTCCCTGAGCCAAATTCAATGAGAATATGGTTTTGCCTTTTTGATTTCCTGTTCTTCCCCTCCCCTGCAACCACTTCCCCTTGCTTCTTCTAAATGAGATAGTTTACTCTACCCTGTCTCTCCCCATCTCCTCTTGTCACTTTATTCTCTCACCTCTTAACTTCACCCCTTAAGTATCATTCCTTCCCACTAAATTCAACCTGTGCCCTCTATCCATGTATACCTGTAAACATATATACACATACTCACATATGTATTCATATGCCCATATACCTTTTTTCAATTATTTTCATAATGAGAAAGGTTTCATCAGTCACAGTTATTGTTTTTCCATGTAGGAATGTAAATAGTTCAACTTTGACAAGTTCCTTTTGATTTCTTTTCCCTGATTACCTTCTCAGGTATCTCTTGCAATATCCATGAGCGAGTCCTTGGGCTGGGTGTGGAGGTGGCATTTGCAGTCTTGGTCCAGATGCTTCTCCATTAGCATATGGAGATGGATGGTTTGCAGGACTGATGGATAGAGGCTGGACAGCAGTTATGGGGGCAGGAGATAGGAAGTGGGCTCATTCCTTCCATGGATCACCTTTCTCTTCCTCTTTCAAGAACAGTAGCTTCAAGTCCACTCCATGACATGAAACAAATCATCAGTATATGGAAGAGAATACAAAGGAAGCCTGTGGATGGGAAACAGTGGGGGTAGCCCCCCCAACAGCTTTTATCTTTTTTCCCTTCATCTCCATACCTCCTTTTCCCTACCACATTGTCTTTTTCCTTCTGTCCAGTCCTTTTTTCTTTTGCTAATGCCTCAAAACTCTTCCCTTGTGCCTCTCCCTATACATCCTCCTCTGAGTACTCCCTCTGGTTGCCATCAGGACTATTCCATTTCAATACCAAGTCTTGGGTCATCTTCTTCTTGACCCCCCAACACTGAGTAAGGTGAGTCAATTGGGCACAATTTGGCTAAACTCTCAAGTGCATCTCCGAGTTAAGCGAAAAGTCAGTTGTAGAATTGGAGGGAAAAAATTAAATTCAGATTTCCTAAGCTCCAGAGAGGCTGTTAGTGTCCTGAGCTTTCAGAGGATCTTTCTGTATCCTTCCCAACACCAAATACAGCATGTGTTATTTGTAATGACATGTATTAAGGGACCTGAGAAAAGAAAGTGCTCCTAGTGGAATAGAAGCAATGGAATTGTCCCAGCAATTGCCCACAGCTCAACATCAGACACTGAAGAAGAAAGCCCCATTGTTCATCTTCCCTCTTCCTGGAGTGAGTTAATAAACTCCGACCAAGGGAGGCTGCCCAATTGATTCAGAGCCAGAGCCCAGAGCTCAGCTGGAATCTTTAGGCAGAGTGTGAGAAACACCAGGTGGGAGAATTCTGCTTTTGTCTGTAGACAGCCCAGGTTCCATGGTGAAAATGGATCTAATGGAGGATGATGACAGTGCTATAGGAAACTGAGGAACTAGATAAGAAAAGTCATAATGGGGGAGCTGATTGTAGAGAATACTTCCCTTTACCATATCCCCCAGAGGGCAATAAAGCTAGGCTGGAGCTGCTTAAATATTTACTTAGAGTATTCATGGGCTATGAGGAATTTGTGGGGTCTGCTAGTTGTTAGCTAGTAATGGAAACTGGACTCAGGACGTCTCCATTCTGGCTTCAGGGACCTATTACCATGGTCTTTTCACGTGACTATGGTTGAGTCAATCCCTTTCAATTGAACAAGCATTTTTAAAGTACTTACTATGAGTAGTAGTGTAGGGGAGATAGAGATTTGGCCTCAGAGTCAAGAGACCCGGGTTCAAGGTCTGCCTTGCCATAATGATGGCATGAAGTTACTTAAACTTTCAGTGTCCCCAGGTAACTCTCCATTATGGTCATGTTGTAGAGCATTCACAGATCTCTGCTGGCAAGAGGGCATTTCTTTACTGGATACTCTCTCTGACAATAAAATCACAGGTTTAAAATGCACTCCTGAGACCCCAAACAATCTCCCCCCCCCTTCAAACTTACAAATACAAATATGCATGACTTTAGGGATACAGATGGGAGTGTGCTGTAGTCAGCTCATATCAGCTCTATAGAGCTGATCGTTAAATTTTCAGTGTGAGCATTTACTTCTCAGAAGTCTATAAGCCTTACAAATCAGGGTTTAAATTTATTGTTTTGTTTACTGCCTAGGATTAAGAAGGTGATGAAAAAACTGTTAAAAAGCAGATTAAAAATCCCTGGATACAGAGGCAAAATGGAAAACAAAACAATCCTTTGCCTTCCAGGAACTTGTATTTTACTGTATGGCACCTCACCTCACTCACTGAACCACTGTTCTAGGTCCTTTTCTTCTTCCTTTTTTTTCCTTCTTCTCTTCCAATAATAATAATAATAACAATAACAACAACAACAACCATAGACATAATGGCCAGAGTGAAGGCATCTAAGATGAGAAGACCCAGATAGGGTTCAAGTCTTGTCTGTTACACTGGCTTGTGTGACCCTAGCTAAGTTATTTATCTTCTCAGTGATCCAAGAAACTCCTTAAGATGATACATTACAGAGAAAGTATATTTGAGAGAGTTTCTTCATGCAGAGTTTCCTTATCATAGTCTTTATCTCTAATGATAGTAATATTAACTCTCATATGGCTCTTTAATTTTGCAAAACTCTACAAATATCTCCAAAAATGAAAGCATTTGAGTTGCTATGCTCTGTGAGTATACCAAATTTTTGGCCAATTTTTAATTGTGAGAAAAGTTTTAAAAATGAGTCAATAACTTGGGAAATCCAATCAGAGTTTAAAATTAAACTTCAAGAATGCAAGGAAGACTTTTGCCTGAGCACACAGAGGGATACAAGGTAATGTAGGTAACAATGTGGAATTACATCAGTAAATTGAATTTGCTACTGCAAAGACTGCTTTGGGTTAAATGCCAATTAGGCTAAACATTCATGTGATGATAAATGGATGATCAAAATTAGCCAGATGGAGCCCTGTTTGCCTGCCAACTCATAGAAAATCCATGCAGTGGGTTTGGGTTTTGTTTTATTGAGTGGAAAGAGAATTTAAAGCAATCAATTAGTAAAGGGGGTTACAAAAATCCTAGAGGGATGGACTTTTCATGAAAAATGAAGGGTCAAGAAGTTTGTTCTTTGGATACAGGTAGTTATAAGGGTTTTTGTAAATTAAAAAAAACCAAATTGAGACTAAAGTCTACTTTGAAAAAAAATAGGAAGGAGAAGAGAGCCATTTTTGGCAGGCCTTCTAGAAAAAGCCAAAAAATCTCTTGGAGATTTAGAGAACAAGCAACATCATTTGGGAATTTATTAATTGGTCTCAAGAAAGGTGGCATGAAAGTGCAAGTAAACAGGTGTGGTGTTTGCCCTGTAATGATTCATGCTTAGAACTGTTAGCAATGGGAGCATTGCTCTTTGGAGATAATGGAATATGTGGCTATACAATCATAGCTTCAGAGCTAGAGGAGATTGTAGAGGTCATTTAGTCCAATTAGTCAAATTCCCCCATTTTATAGATGAAGAACTGAGGTCAAGTGAAATTAAGAATTGCCTTTGGTCATACGATCTGGAAATATTTGATGCAGGATTTGAACCTAGGTCTTTCTACCTTCCCAGGGTCTTTCCCCACATTCTAAAAGTTCTTTAAGTGTGGCCTGTAAACCCTTAGGGGTCTATGAGACCCTTTCAGGGGATTTCAAGGTCAAAACTGTCTTCATCATAATACAAAGATGTTATTTTTCACATAAAAGATCACTGGGACAATTTTTAAGGGTATAAAGGGGGTAGTGAAACCAAAAGATTTGAGAACAACTACCCCATACCATGCTGCCCTCTTGGTACATGTGCATTGAGAGAAAGCCCCTGAAACCACCCCTGACTGCGGAAAGGGCTGAGCCTTTAGTTAATCTGTCTGTTTCCTCTTTTGAGCAATATTTAAATGTAAAGCAGCTTCTACCTCTGCTTCTAGAACAGTTTTGGAAGTTGATAGAACCTTGAGGAAGGTCTGATGTCCTTTAGTGACCCTTGTTTTCTCTTTCTCTTGACTTAGAAGGTTAAAATCTCTATTTGCCATTTCTTCACTTCCTTCTCTCCTGGTCTACCTATGCCCTCTCATGAAAAGGGCGTCCACTGCAATAGGCTGAGCTACTGGCTCTGCCATCCAGGAAGCCATCCTCACAGGATGGAGCAGCAGAGGCATTTGTGTTTAAACTTGATGGCTGAGTCAGTTCTTTTCCACTGGGTGTAACGAATGGATCTTATTTGGGCCATTCTCATTAAAACTCTCCGACTCCGGGGTGGCCAGGTAACACGAATAGGCTGAAGCACCACAACACAAAGTTATCTCCTTCCCCCCTTCCCTTTCTCCTCCCCTCTTCTCCTCTTTTCCCCCCTCTCCTAGCTTTTCTCCTCTCTCCTCTCCTCTCCTCTCCTCTCCTCTCCTCTCCTCTCCTCTCCTCTCCTCTCCTCTCCTCTCCTCTCCTCTCCTCTCCTCTCCTCTCCTCTCCTCTCTCCCCTCTCTTCCCTTCCCTTCCCTCCCTCCCCCTTCTCTCCCTCTCCTCCCTTCCCTCCTCTCCTCTCCTCCTTTTCCTCTCCTCTCCCTCCCCTCCCCTCCCCTCTCCCTCTCCTCTCCTCTCTCCTCTCCCCTCCTCTCCCTCCCTCTCCTCTCCCCTCCCCTTCTCTCCTCTCCTTTCCTCTCCTCCTCCTCTCCTCTTTTTCCCTCTTCTTTTCTCCTTCTTCCTTCCCCTTCTCTCTCTCCTCTCCTCTCCTCTCCTCTCCTCTCCTCTCCTCTCCTCTCCTCTCCTCTCCTCTCCTCTTCCCTTTTTTCTCTTCTTTCTTTGGCATCCCAGCCCGAGATTTTCCACGTTTGTTTGTAAAAAAGTAAGTGCCTCCCTTTCCCCTCATTTTTCAGAGGCAGTTGGGTGGCTTAGTGGATATATCAATGGACCCAGAACCAAGGAGACTTGAGTTCAAATTCAGACTCAGACATTTACTAGCTGCATCATTAAGTATGTTTGTTCTTATTCTTATTATGTCATTTCAGTTGTATCTAACTCTCCATGACCCCATTTGGGTTTGTTTGTTTGTTTTGGCAAAGATACTGGAGTGGTTTGCCATTTCCTTCTCCAGCTCATTTGACAGATGGGGAAACTGAGGCAAACAGGGTGAAGTGACTTTCCTGGGGGTAATACAGTTAGTAAGTGTCTGAGGCTGTATTTGAATTCAGGAAGATGAGTCTTCTTGATTCCAAGTTCAGTGCTCCATCCACCACATCATCTAGTCACTCCTATTAAGTATGTAGCAGGGATTAGTATGAAATAAATATGGAAAGACTGGTTTGGAAGGGTTTTGAATCTCAAATGGAGGAGCTTGTTTAGAACCAATAGGGAGTGATTGATGGTTTTTGATCAGGGGAGTGATATTTTTAGAACTGCCTTTTAGGAAGATATTATTTCTGTTCTGTGGAGGATAAAATGGAGAAGGGAGAGACTGGAAACTGGTAGTCTATGGTAATAGATCTGATGTGAACCCAGTCTTGGATGATAACAGTATGAACGTCAAGAAGGGGACAGATCTGAGAGGTATTTTGATGGTATGATTGAGAAAGTTTGATAACTGACTGGATGTGGAAAGGAATAAAAGAGGGCAAAACTAAAAATAGCTCTAAATAAATGCAAATATTGGTACAATATAGAAATAGGAAAGGAAGGAGGTTCCATTTGAAAACATTGGGTTTGAGATGTCTATGAAACATTCAGTTGAATATGTCCAATAGGCAGTTCAAGATGCAAGACTATACCTCAGGAAAGACACTGGAGCTGGACGTATAGATGTGGTAGTAGACTGCAGAGAGATAAATTAACCCTAATTTTCAAGTTTATCTGGACTTTTGGGAACATGGTTCAATTTACTTTTTTCATACTCTTAAAAAGCCCTCCTATTATAAACGGTAAAATCTCTTAAAGTTTGTACGAGAAAGCAGACAGTGATAGCCGTGATATGATGTATATGAAGAATTTTGTAAAATTAGAGGCCTGAACAAGCATTTATCAGGTACCTACTTTGTACTATTCTAGGTGCTGGTGATACAAATACAAAGAATGAAATTGTCCTTGCTTTCAAGAGTCCCCTATCATTCTACTGGTGTGAATTTCACTCAGGGCAGCGTCTTCTCAAATATGGTTTGAAATAGTTGTATTTGTTGTATTTTCTAAGAGAAGCAGAAGTAGAACATAGTAACAAAATGATAACAGACATCTATGGTGTATGGCATATAATGATATTTTTGATCACTTACAGTGATCAAAATGGCCAGTATAATTATTCACTGGACCCTGGGTTGGGGGGTGGGGGAGGGAGAGAATCCTTCATTAATAGATAGGGTTTTTAAAAAAGTGTTTTAGTCCTGCATCCTTCACTTCAAGTCAGTCAATTGTTTTCCAGCAGAAGTATGGCACCCAAGGGAGGCCTCTGCTGAGGCAGGATTCAGAGCAACAGTACTATTCCATGTTAAAAGAAGGCCCAAACAGACCACCCTGCAAAGACAAATGATCCTCGACATCTTATCCGCAATCAAATGCCCCCTCTGATAGCTATATTTATTACTTAGTTAGAGGCAAGATAAACATAGCAGACAGGCAAATCTCTTGGGAACTAGATTACTGAGTTTGATGCTGGGGAATAAAAACAAACAATAATAGGAAGTCCTGACATCTTTGGAATAACCCTGCTGTGGGTAACTCAATATTTAAGAAAGGCATTTGGTAGATTCAGCATTTTGTTTGTGCAAAGGAGTATTTTTGGTCAAGACAAATGATATGAATTTACATGCCTCCCCATGGAGATTAGGTCTTGACAAAGCATTTACAAACACAACCACAACCATGGAGTGTATCAGTACATATATTGCAAGCCAGGCCAAAAAGAGAAAAGCCGCCCTGGTCATGCTTGGAGTCTGGTATCTCTTTCCAGGTCCTGTTTCAATGTTAGCAGATCTGAGTGGAGATAAAGTGCCCATTCATGCAGCTGAGCATCTGGGATCTTTAATACCAGAAAGGACTTTACAGTTTATCAACTTTAATTTGCTCTTTCTGGAATTGGACAGGCCAGATCCTTGGGAAGTTTAGATAGAATGCAGATGGTGCCCATTTCACCAGAAATGGGATCAGCCAGAGCTGCACAGCTCCTTCTCTCCTCCTCTTTGCCCCCATTTGCACCCAGGTCCTTGATTGACTCTTTCCCTGCTTGAAAAAGGGACTCCAACAGTATTTAGCAGGGAGACATCCATTCAGTCAGCTAGTCAACTGGTGACCTTGCTCATAACAGGAAACAGCCTTGCTACACAGGTCCTTAGTGCTTAGGGAGGAAAGTGCTATTAATCTACCGAACATGTTCTATCTTAAGAGGAACAGGATTGGATTTGTCATCTTTTGTCCATTCAAGGACAGTTGTAAAATGCAAAAATGGAATTCTTTGTTGCATTGTTAGGGTCAGAGGGGTCAAAGGGAGAGTTGCTTCTGCTTTGTCCCCGACCCAAGCATGTACCTTATTTTCTCTCTCCAGCCCTCTTTTTAAAGATCTAGCTTCTTAGTTCAGGAACATTGTTCCTGGAAGTAGGAGTGGGGGGAGAAGCCCTTTCCTCCTCCTTCTCCCTAATGCCCTCTCTCAATCTGTCTAGCATGTGCACCTGGTAAACACCACTCCTGCTTGGTTATCATGTCCAAAGCTGAAGAGGGAAGCTGCTGCTCAGGAGGGACTTTCAGCTGGGAAACGGCCAGTTGTCCATGGGCATCTGGCACCATCCCTGCCCTTCAGTCACTGGCTTGACCTGTACCCATACTCCCTTGGGAGTCAGAACAAGAGGGTCAGAGTAGAGCCAAAGATAACATTTTGTTACTTCTCTATTATGGTGGTAGTAGTGCTGATGGGGATTAGAGAGGGGAAAGATGTTTTCTGATTCTGGTTTCTATGCCTGTCCCTCTGCAGGGGTGGAGGCTAGCCCTTTTCATAATATGGAAAAAAAATTGTCTCCCAGGCCTGAAATGACAGAATTCCAGAATTTGAGAGTTAAAAATGTTTCAGTGGTCATCTAATTCAACCCATACCAAAAAGAAATTTATATTTTGAACAAGGTTTACCCAAACTCTGACCAGAAAAGGGGTGTAGGTCAGTCATATGTGGAGAGTGAAAAATGCCATGTGATGTCACAGTTGAAGCACTGATACCAACAAAACATTAAATGATTTTGAATGGGGTCCCTATCAACTAGGTGGCACAGTGAATATAGTCAGTATGACTGGAGTTCAAATCTAGCTTCAAACACTTATCAGTAGTATGACCCTGGATGAGTTACATAACCATTATCTGCCTCAATTTCCTCTAAAATGAGGATAATAATAGCACCTACCTTTCAGGGTTGTTGTGAGATCAAGTGAAATATTATTTGTAACACTTAGCACACTGATTGGCACATAGTAGGCATTTAATAAATGCTTGTTCCATTCCCTTCTCCTTTCCTCCACCATGTTTGATACATCCTTTCTTGAGGATTTATGAGAGACTCTAAGCAAGAATTACATAGACCAACAAGCTCTAGATGGGTTACAATCTATGCCAATTGTGGGAATATTCATAAAGAGTAATGAAAATTGCTATAATTTTGTGAACTGTGTATTTGCAAGTGCGGAATTGGTCTCAGAACATTCAGGAGCAGGGGAGGGGGTACATTGAGCTAGAATTCCAGAGTTGGAGTTAAAAGCCAAGAGGAAGAAGAAATTCCCCAAAGCTCATGGGGGTGCCTTCATTATATAATTAATTCACACATGTAACTCCTTAAATTTTTTTTTTTCTTCAGAATGACACCCAGGAAGTATCACACCATTTTAAAGATGAAAAACTGAGATTCAGAAATATGAAATGAATTGGCAACAGTCAGATAACTCGAAAGAGAGGAGTTAGTATTTGATCTTGCATCCCCTGCCCAAGTCCGGTGAGGGTAGGGGATAGTGAAGGGCAAAGGCAGATCCCGTCCACTTCATTCTGCCAAGGTCTAGTCTTTTCCACACACACCTAAGAAAGCAGTAAGCCTTTCAGAGCTAGAGCTCCTTCTGTAATATTAATAAATTGCTCCTAATTTATTTTTTAATTTATAATTTTAAATACTGAGTTTCCTTAAAGTAATGCAGGATTTTAGACTGATTGAAATCTTGCAAACGTAAGCCAAATGCACAAAAATTCCGCTCAGTGCTGTATACTCCTCTCTGTTCATTTGACCTCCTTTATCTTGCTTAGTTTATCAGCTTGACTTGGAAACACACTTTCCCCATGGCAGCCACAACTATTTATATACATTTGGAAGACATGCCATTGAAAATTGCTTTCAAAATGTATCTACTGGGGATCTCAAGGAAGTGGTAACAGAATTCCATTGTTCGACATTATGTTTTCTTTAGAATAGTTTCCTGTGGTGCTAATAGCCAGTTAAAGTTTGAGGAAACCTCCTACCAATGTTCCCAGAACCTTCTCCCACCCAAATCGTCCAATGCCATCTGGGGCGTGCAACCTCTCAGGCATTTCTGTCCATGTTTGAGAAGGGAATTATCTAAGAGAAGGAGCAGGGCAGGGCTCATTGCACTCCTGTCATAGAAGTCAGATAGTTCACTTCTGGGGAATGTTTCCTGGTACATGCTAAGGCATTGACTTTAAAGGGATTAAAAAAGGCGGAGTTCTGTGTCTGGGGGATTTGTCCTGATACCTGCTAGTAGGGGTGGGGAGTTTGTGGCCTTGAGGCCACTTGGGGCCCTTTGTATCCATCTACTTCATCTCCCTTCCTCCATGTCAAAAAACTTCTCTATGCCATCTTGAAATCCCTCCTCTTCTCTCTGGTCACAAAGAAAGAGATTTCCATGCTTTTCATCAAGGTTTGTCTTCTTCCTTTCTCCAGGTCCCCATCTACAAATGTAGGCCAGTTCATTCTTTTTGACCTGTAGGGTTGGAGTTGTCAAGGGCACTGAAAAGGTAGGTTACTGGCAAAGGATCACACAACTGGTATGTGTCAGGTGAGACTTGAATCTGGGTGTTCCTGACTTGGAGGTCAGTAAGGTCTCTGTTCACATGCACCTTCCTCTCATGTACAAAACAGATAAAGTAATTTTAAGGGAAGAGTGTTAACAACTAGGGGAATCAGGAAAGCCATCTTGGAGATGGAGCTTAAACTAAGCCTTGAGTGGAATGATGGGGTTTCAATGTATAATGGGTTAGGAAATATAACATTTTAAGAAAAAAAAGGAGGGCAGAGGAGGGAGGGAGAAGCCAAGCTGATCAAAGGCACAAAGACACAAGATGATTTCAGGGAACTGCGCCTATTTGCTCCCCCCCTCCCAACTCACATAGTTCCTAATCTCTCCTCCAATTGGAAATCAGATTGACTAATGTTGTATTGTTTCCTTTTAATTAATTGGCCATAACTGATTAACTGTTTTTAATATACAAAAGTCTGTCTCCCCCTGCATTTGGGGTCCAGCCCAAGCTGAGGTCTGGTCTTGATTTGTTATGCAATTGGCATGCATTGCTTAATAAATCAATATGTTCAGAAACTCAGTCATTTCATCTTTCACCCCTCAAATTGTCACGTATGGGCAATAGTAAGTAGGCTGGTTTGACTTGAGAGATAGATGGCAGTGACATATGAAATCCTATTTGCCTCAGTTTCCTCATGTGTAAAATAAGCTGGAGAAGGAAATGGCAAGCCACTCCAGTATCTCTGCAAGAAAACTCCAAATGGGGTCATGAAGAGTCAGACATGACTAAAACAGCTAACCAACAAAAGTTGTGAAAAGCACCATGGTAGGCCCTGAGATATTAAGACAAACACACACACACACACACATGCACAGAGTCCCTAGCCTTGAGTGCTTATATTCTACTGGGTATATACTAAAGGAGCAGCTGGTTTTTGTTTTTGTTTTTTTTCCCTTCATTTTCCTTCTAGCTGCTATGACCAGGCAGTCTATGGGTTATCTGAAATGTTTTTCAGGCATAGAAAAACTAGGAGAAAGTACACTGTACCATTTCCCACACTAGATTGTATTTCTCATACATGTACACATCTGTAGGCGCAGGTGTTATGTTTACGAAAACAAAAAAAAAAGGATAAAGAGCAAACAAGAACTGACCTCTTCCATCCCCAAGCACAAAGGATTTATTATTGAGCTTAACCAAGTGGTCCAAAAAAGCCAGTTCTAATTATTGTCTGCATTAATGCTCTGTCTGCCTACAAAACTTTCTAAGAATTGACCCCTTTAATCTCAGTTTATTCTGTGCTGTTTTAAGACTCCAAATGTTATTTTGCTATGTATTAGAAAGAATAACACGTCAATTGGTTGGGATTGTTTCTTCTCTTTCAGAGCCCTGCCTTGTCTCCTGAAGTGACCCTTTCCCTCTCTAGTTTTTATTGATGTACGTCTGATCTTTCTTTTCTACAGGAATCTTGCAATGTCATTGTTTGCCCCAGCTGTTCCTAATTAACTCCTTCGGGCTTCAGTCTATGGATGAGTGACTCGGTATGGGGTGACATTTTGAAACTTCCCTTTTTGAAAGGAGCTGGATTATTTTTATAATGCAACAGGACATGGTAAACTACCTAATGCCATAAACCATTTCTTAAGGAGGTAGCTAGACTATACCTCTATATGATTAACCTTTGGGGTTAGACTAATGAAAACAACGTAGACCTTGGGCCTATTTTCTGCTCAACCAGGTTAAAGAGCAACACTGAGAAAGCCTGGGGGGTAGCAAGGGCAAGCAATGTTAACTGTAGAATAGAGTGGTGCAGCCATCCGAATAGTCCCACTTTCAGAGAACATGGGGGTCAGGGAAGTCATTGGCTTTCATCTAATTAATCTGGGAAGACACCCCCTTTCCCCCACTTCCCATTGAACTTTAGGAGCAAGGAGAAAGATGACTAAATACTATAGAAAAGGCTTGGATAATTATAAAGAGAGTGGAGTTAGCTACTTTGAAGATTTGGAGTCTAAGTCATATTGAATATTTCTACTATCTAGGCTGATGAGTTATGAGTTGCCATTGTTTTAGTATAGTACTGATCATTAGACAAATTTGATTTGTGGAATTATTGTATAATTGTTATGTTGGTGATGAGTAGCCACCATTGTAGCAGAGGAAGGATTATCGATGATGTTGAGGAGCTGTCATGCTTTTTGGACTGTGATGAAGCCATAATGGAAGTATAGGTTTGGACTGTGGGACAGGCTGGTAGTCTAGTTAAGGGGGGGGGGTGCAGGGCACTACTAGATGGACAAGTAAGGCTACATTTGGTGGGGTGGGAGGAGGATACACACACACACACACATACACACACACACACACACACACACACACACACACACACACACACACACACACACATATATATAGCAATTGATGCTGGGCAGAACATACATACAGATTGCTGACTCAGTCTCCTTTATTCAATTTTAATGTGAAATCATGTACTAGCTGCTTGCATGGGCCCTCTGGCTTTGTCCTACATTGTGCAATTCTAGAGGCAGCGTATTATATTGGATAGAGAGCTGTCCTTAGAATCAGAAAGACCTGAGTTCAAGTCCTCCCTCTACTCTCAAAATTGTTATTGTTGTTCAGTCGTGTCTGACTCGTTGTGACCTTATTTTGGGTTTTCTTGGCAAAGATATCAGGGTGTTTTGCCATTTCCTCCTCCAGCTCATTTTACAGATGAAGAAACTGAGGTAAACAGGGTGAAGTGACTTGCCCAGGATCACACAGCTAGTAAGTGTCTGAGGCTGGATTTGAACTCAGAAGATGAGTCTTCCTGACTTCAGGCTTGATGCTCTCTAGCCGTTGTGCCACAGAGTTGCCCCTGTCTAGTCTGATTCCTGTACAACTCTAACATGGAATTTGAAGAAGTACATTCAAGATAAATAGAGAAAAAAAATAATCCATAGAGGCACAGAGGAATCTAACGTATATCAGAAGTTCAGAGGTTTAAAAAATATGCTATAAATAAGGAAGGGTGGAAGAGTGATCTTAAAATAATAATACTAGCTAACATTATATAATGCTTACTATATTTCAGGTACGGTGCTAAACACTTTCTAATACTATCTCGTTTGATCCTCACAACAATCCTGGGAAGTAAGTACTATCATTATTCCCTTTTTTACAACAGAGGAAACTGAGACAGAAGAGGTTAAGTGCCTTGCCTAGATTCACACAGCTAGGTAGCGTCAGGGGTTAGATCTGAACTCAGGTTTCCCTGACTCCAAGTTTGATGTTTCATGTGTTCTGCTAACCAGTTGCCCCTATCTGGATAATTGACTTAGAGATAAAAGAGACATTAAAGGTCATCCAGTCCAACTCCCTCTTATTACAGATGAGGAAACTGATTTTCAGAGAAGTGACTTGTGCTATGTTTTACTACTAGTAGGTGGGAATCAAACCCAGGTCCTCTGATGTCAAATCTAATTCTTTCTAATACACCAACATTTGGAGCAATGAAAGACTTCTGAGGCTATTCCCTTTCAGCTTCTTTCTGGCTTCCTGTACCACGGCAGCCACCAGGGGAGGCCATTCAGTAGTGGCTGAAGGAAGAAGAAATGAGCAAGAGTCATTGGTGACCCCTGAAGGGCATGGGGGTAACCATTTGTCAATCCAGCATAGTTAATAATAATTAAAAATAGTTCGAGATCATGGAGCCCTTTGAGATTTACAAAGTGCTTTCATCATAATGAGGTTTAAGGCTGACAGTGAAATTTTACTGTTATCTTCCATGAACAACAGAGAGTTCTGTTGTCTTTCCAGGGTTTATATCCAGGCCCTGAATGTCTCCTGAGGCTTTTCTGCCCTAACGACCACTAGCCACTCTTGGTGATTTGTTTGAGGATGAAAAATACAGGCAAAAGAAGACTGGAATGTGTTGCTAAAGATTATGAAGTTTTTAGCAAGAAATTGCCAATCTTAGGGGCATGGGTGGTGTTTTCATCACTTATTGATTGAAGGGAAAGATTTCAGAAGAGAAACACAGATTTGGGAAGGTGATGAGAAATTTAAATTTCTCAACAATGAATTAAAATATAAGAATGAAGGTTGATGGATTATCTATATTTTTGATTTTGGTAAAATCTATCTTATACCCTTGGATAAGGTTAAGATGTGGGCTGGATGATAGCATAGTTAGGTTGATTCAGAAACTACTTGAGTGATTGGACCCAAAGAGCTATCATTAATTGGTTGGTGTCATCTCAAAAGAAGTTGTGTCCAAAAGAAAGCCCTGGGAATTTTGAAGAAAATGCTTTTATTAGAATGTTCTGCTTTTCAGTATTTTTATCACTAACAGGGATGGAGGAACAGATAATGTGCTGACTGGGTTTTGAATGAAAGAAAACTGAGAGTCCTAATCAGCAAGGAGATAGCATTGTCAGGACTTGAAAGATCTTTGTAGTCTGGAGTGATGGCCAAATCTAGTACGATGAAATTTAATAGAGATAAGCATAAAGCCATGGTTGGAAGCAACAGAGAGGCAGATTTTGACTAGATATAACAAAGATAAAATGTAATAGGGAGATTTTCTTCTTTCTTGTGCACGGTGATGCTGAGAAAGTACTTGGTTTCCCCTGACCCTGTGATGTGCCACAATATCATCTTTTTACCACATATTTTGCAATAAATAGCCCTCAATTGATTCTAGAGGCTGAAGGAACATAAGGGAGAAATGAAGGGCCCTCCTGAACCTCTAAACCCGGGGGGAGACATTACACCCAAGCTCCTTGTGAGAGAGGACTTTGGAATGAAATTCAACATGACCAAACCTGGTTCTGAGGACACCAAAATGACTAGAGGGGCAGGTTTCCTGATAGATAGACAAGCTTCCAGGGGCCAACAAGAACTTTAGGACAATGGAGAGATCTAAAGCATAGTCTTATGTTTGGAGTAGTGTAATCGGTGTAGAGAGATAGACCAAATGTCCATGGCCAAGACAAGGGATCTCGGTAGTATCTACAGCACCCAGAAGAGATGCTACTGAGGGGAAACTTCAGCTAATGTCTCCTCTATAGATCACATCTCTATCATCTGCTGGTAAAAATGGGGAGTTACAAGGGGAGTGGCTGCAGACCCTGCCAGCTAAGAACTATAGAAGAGTTTGGAGAAGTTTGGAGCGATGCTGTGGAAGATGGTAGATGAATCATGATGGCAGGTGGTGATGATGAGCAAGAAGCATGGAAGGGGTATGCCTGTTCCTCTTATGTCAACACTTCCTGGTGAGCCTCCCTGGAGCTTGACTGTGATTAAGGCTATCTAAGTCTATGGATGAGGTTTGCTAATAGTTGGGCACTGTTAATTCTAATGAATTCTGAATAAATTTCTAATAAATTCTGTTGTGAATCTATTTACATATTTGAAAACATTTCCCCTTCTTTGAGTATTGTGAACTGTGCAGGATAATATTATGCAATGAGGTTTCCAGATTTTTGAAGTGAGAGAAATGAGCTGGAGAAATAAAAAATCCCCCAACAAGCATGTGAGTCCTTCCTGTAATAGGAGAGATTTTGTCACAAGAGCAGTCCTAACAATGGGAACTGTCCAACACCAGAATGGGCACCTCAAGAGGCAATAGGTTCCTCTTCATTGGAATAATTCAAGCTGAGGTTGGACAATTGCTCATTAGGAATGGGTTGGATGGTCATTTGTCAGGTATGTGGCAAAGAGGGTTTCTATTCAATACAGAGGATCTGTTTAAGCCTATATCTTCCAGAAATCCTTTAGTACTCCAGCACACAATCATCCCATACCTACTTGGGAGTTTATCAAAAGGAACAATTCCCTAGAGAACATCTCTAGGAAACTTATAGATGAAGCAAAGAATGGAAAAGATTTCTAGGGAACTGATGGATGAATTATTTCCTTCTCAACAACAAAGTAGTTTGGAGAAGTCTTGGAACTGTTCTGGAGGGTTTGCTTCTGGAATACACTGACCTTGGAAGTCTAGAATTTCCCCTTGAGGTATGAAGTTGGGAAGGGTTAGGGGAAGGAGAAAGTGGTTCTGGGGGTTGGTTTCCTGTTATTTTCAATTAATTCTAGGGAAGTCCTCAGGAGGATGAAATTGGGTACCATTGGCGGTCCCTAAACTGATTGGAACTGCCCGCAAATTTCCATGTTCTTCAAAAATAAGAGCTAGTTTGATATTTTAGGAGAGATTTTTTTTCCTGTCCTCCATGAAATAGGAGAAACTTTGGGCTTGTCCCATTCTTAAAGCAACTCTCTGGAGTCATCTTGGTGGTCCTAAAGATTCCAAACTTATTTTCCAAGAAGAGCAACAGTGAGTAGGGATGGAATTCCTGCTTCCTGGTGATAATGAGGTGGGTCAAGGGAAGATCCTGTTTTGTTCCCTGTGATAAACTAGCATGTGCCTAGACTTCTGATTTGCATTTCTTACTTGGTGCCTTTGTGAGCATTCCAGGAGGAAAAGTTAAGAAGTTGCAACATTCATAAAAGTTGGATATTTGGACTTGGTCATTGTTCTTAACATAAGAAAGTGAGATATGACAAATTACAGACATGAACACTGGTATCTAAAACAGTTTGAAATGCTCATTGACAGAAAGAAAAAGAATGTTGTTTACTCATACCAAATTCTTTCAATATTTACAAGGTCAAGAGGAAAGTCATTTTACCAGAGGGCCTCACATGGGCCTAGTTCCTGCCCTTCTTCAAAGAGAGTGTGCTTGCTATTCTCCTGGCTTTCACCCATAGACTCATTCTTCTATGATTCATGAAATAGATTTGCCACCCTAACTTTGGTCTTTCATAATAAGATGTTGTCTATTGGAAACCAGCAATCTAGCTTTGTGATAAGAAAATGAGTCAAGTAAAATCAAGTCAAGCCAACTAGTATTTAGCACTTACCATGGGACAGTTACTGTGCTAAGTGTTGGGGATATAAAAAAGGGAGTAAGGGTTGGGCAACTGTTGTACCTGCCTTTAGAGAATTCACAATCTAATGGGAGAGACAAATACAAACAGGTGATGTGTATATATTCTAGGTCAGTCTTGAGTAGATACATAGCTACTGTTGAATACACACACACAAATTAGTGTGTGTGTATTCAAACACAATATATAATTCACACACACACACATATATAAAATTGGAGGCAATCTCAGGGAGAAAGGACACAACATTCCAAAGGGATCCTGAAGAAGGTGGGATTTTAGCTGAGACTTGCAGAAAGCCAGGAGACTGAGGTAAGGAGGGAGAGTATTCCAGGCATGGGAGGCAGGTAGTAAAAATGAACAGAGTCAGGAAAGAGTATCTTGCTTGAGGAACAGCAAGGAGGTCAGTGTCCCTAGATCTCAGATTACATGGGTGGGGGAAGAGGATGTTGTAAGAAGACTGTAAAGGTAGGAAGGAGTCAGGTTATGGAGGGTTTTAAAAGTCAGAGATTATTTAAAAGTCAGATTATAGTTGATCCCATAGGTAATAAGGTTCCACTGGAATTGATTGAATAGGAGGGGTGACCTGGACTTTAAGAAAATCACTTTGGCAGTGATGGACTGGAGGATGGATTGGAATGAGGAGAGACAAGAGAGGAAGACCAGGCTGCACAATAATCTAGAGTGAGGTGATGAGGGACTTCACCAGGGTGGTGGTAGGGTCAGAGGGGAGAAGGGAATCTATACAGAAGATGTTCTGAAGGTGGACTTACTGAGAATTTGCAAATGATGAGATATGGTCAAAGGAGAGTGAGGCATCAAGAAAAACACCTATGACCAGTGTCAAGCCTAATTCTAGACTTATTGTATATTACTTGCCTTTACACGATTTATATTCCAGTAAAACCAGGCTGCTTGCTGTCCCCTATATGTGATATCCCATCTCCTATCTCTGTGTGCTACTCAAAATAAAAAGACTGTTTTCAAGGCTATATTTTTCAATGACCACTGCATTGATTCTTATGGCATAATCAGGATGATTACTTAATCACCTAAAGCAGTAGGAGAAATCACCAGGAATTGTAGACACCCCCACCCTGCCCCCATCCCATGATTCTTCAGGAAGCTTATTAGTTATGTCTTTGAGCACTCTTGTCTATGTGCTCGTTCATATCCTATAGACAAGAGAAAGCTAAGGCACAGACTGGTCAATGTCACACATTAGGAAAAAAGGAATGTGTATAAAAAAGTAGTTGGCTCTTCTAGGTCTTACCATCTGCTCTGTCTCTATGCCCTTCAGGTTCCTAGTACTATTATCTGACCTACTGATATAACCATCCACCCTCCTGCTGAACTCTTAGGTCTTCCCATACACCAGCAAATGAACTTCCTTCTATAAATGGTCTCCCTCAGAGTGTGAACTTTGGGAGTTGTCTCTAGCTTCCTTTATCTATTTGTATTCCCAGTGCTTAGCACAGTATTTGGCACACAGTGAATGCTTAATAAATGCTTATTTATACATACATACATAAATTTTACATATAAAGCATTTTAAAAGAAATTGTTATCTCTCCTTCAAAAGTTTGACTATTACTTTAGGAGAAAAAAATTTTTTTACTGACTTAAAGGAATTTGCATAGCACTTTGATGACTGGAAAGGACTTTAAATATATTATCTCATTTAAGTTTCATAAGAACTCTGTGAAATCAGTAGTGTATTTACATCCATTTTACAAATGAGCAGACCAAGTCCACTAGCTCATCTGTTATACTCTGTTCCTTCTTAGTATAAAACCTCTCAGTAAGCCAACTCTATTAAAGAAAAATTGGATTGAAGGGACTCTGTTCATCACTGGAAAACAATCAACATGAAAGGTTTTCAATATTGTTATGAGGGCATGTCTAAAGTCCAATGAATATTTTAATACTGATTTGTTTGTTTTTTGCAAAATTTTTCTTTTTGCTTCTTATGGCTTAACCATACTTCAATGACCTATTTCTAAAATATTGTAAGAACTTGTTTGCCAGTAATACTACATACCCTTGTACTTCTGTTCTCTGCTGGATTATTTGATTACTGAAATGTTAACTTTCTTTCTAATTTAATTGGAAATTGTTCTTCACCATCAGCTCTAGAGAAGAAAAGTTTGTATGCATCTTTTTAGCTAGAATAACTTTCAGACACTAATTCATCCACTCACATTTCAGAAGAATTGGAATTCTGTTTTATGTCTAAGTAGAAACTCTTTGCATTTGAGGAGAAATTTTGTGTGTTGGAATTTTCCTTTCACATCATTCATGTGGTATAGGGACACATGAAAGGGAAAAAAAGCAAAGAATGCAAATTTGAAGACAATTGAAAGGAGGGAGCCAAGTGATTACAAAGCTATCCACGCTAGTGAATCTCACCAGCCTGGGATGAGTTCATATTGACTTGTGAGACTGACTGGCTTGATATCTGTCCAATCAAAGCAAAGATACAATAAGCCAAGCCCATCTATACTTTAGCCAAAGTGAACATTTCTGCCCAGTGTGCAAAACATGGAATCCCTCAGTGGGCTATCCGAACACTTCTAATAAAGCTTTGAAAATGAGGCATGAAACATAACCCGGAATCCCAGTAGGCTCTGCCATCCCTTCATTAATAGCTTCATATTGGATGTATTTGAGAAGAATATTTGGGGTAAAAAGTGGTTTAAGGGCATGAGTAAGTCATTAATTTTCTTTTCTGGAAACATGTCTCTCTTTCCAAACTTGAACCACCATCATTTGAGTGAATTCTTGAGCAAAAACAAAATGGCCGCTCAGGAGAAGCTGCCACATTACTCACATTCCAGCTGTTTCTTGTAGCCGCAATACTTAACTCTCTCCAGATGTAACCCTTCACTCCTCCTCCCTCTTAATAATTTTTGTCTTGGAGTAAAAAAAAAACTGAGGGGGAGGTTTTTTTTAATCCTGTGTAAAGGCAGGAGAGCAAATGCTTTGAACTGCTATATTAATACTATATAATAAGCAAAGTGTGAATTTTTTCCTCTTTGAATATGTTTAATAGGGAAAAATCTTTGAGAAACTTATAGCATTGAAGACAGCAAAGCTTGCTTCTTCTATCACTCAGAGGTCTGGATATTTCCTTATTTGGAATCCTTGCTAGCCCAGAACAAAAGGAAAATCCTGTTTTTGTAGGGAGAAAGATCAACTTAACCAATTACTGCATCAACAAACCTGGTATAAGTGAGGGTAGAAGGATGGGGGTGTTAGAACAGATGGAAGGAGAAGAATTGGAGGGAGAAGGATAAAGAAATCTTAGAATTGTCCTTTCACAAGTCAATAGAATGTATGTGTAAGAAAGCAGTTTCCTATAACCTGGGAAGTTTTGGAAACTGGTATGTGTTGAGACCCCACTTCTGAGATTTGTAGAACAGAGGATTATGAAGAGAGACTGCAATTCCTTCCTTTTCACACTGGTCCCTCTACAAAGAGTTTATCACAGAAATTCCAGTCTTTTTCAATGACCCTCCAGATGTCATGAGTGAATAATATCACAGATGCTTCCCATTTGATTTTTTCTGAATCTTTCACCTGAATGGTCACAACACACGATATATTACGCCCTAAGAGTGTTTATCTATTGAACATATAGTGAGGTATTGTTAAATACCACCATTTCTTATATTGTCATAATATCCCTGGGTTTGGGGTCAGAGGACTTGGGTCTGAATCTCGGTTCTACTACTTATTACTGGTATGACCCTGGTCAAAACTCTCATGTTTTTCACTGTAAAATAAGGAGTTTAGATTAGAAGATCTTTCTCCACTCTAGCTCTGATTCTGTGATCCTATAAACAACAAATGAAGTTGTTAAATAAATGAATCAATAATAGAAGGCATTAATACAAGACTGTTGATTTTTTCAAGTCACTGTAATAATGTTGGTCCTTCTGATAATTCCTATGGCCACTAGGTGGCGCAGTGGATAGAGCTGTGGCTGGAGTCAAGAAGACTCATCTTCCTGATTTCAAATCTGACCTCAGACACTTATAGTTGTGTGACCCCAGACAAGTCATTTGACCAAATTTGCCTCAGTTTTCTTATCTGTAAAATAATTTGGAGAAGGAAATGGGAAACTACTCCAGTATATTTACTAAGAAAACCCGAACTGTGGTCACAAAACATTGGATATGACTCAAGTGACTGAACAACAAAAATCCAGTATTCCTATGAAGTAAATTATTAGCTTCCTCACTTTACCAATAAAGAAACATGAGCCTTACAAGGGCAACTGACTTGGTTAAGGTCAGACAACAAATCATTGCTAAGTGATTTGGCTTCTAAGCTCTAAGGTTTCATCCCAGGTGATAATAGATTGAACTTTATAGTTCAATATAATAAATGCTACTATAGATGACAATAATAATGACCAAGTGTAACCTGTAAGAGAATCTGATGAAATGAATACTCCTCCCCTCTTTCCAGAGGTGGGAATTAAGGGGGTGGAATATAGCATATACTCTCAGATACTCAATGTGTCAGTTGGTTTTACTGAATTTTTTTCTTCTGGTTTTTTTAAAGGGATAATAGGGTTGTTTTGAGGAAACTGCTTAAACCTTGAAAGATTAGGGGCGGCTAGGTGGCGCAGTGAATAGAGCGCTGGCCCTGGAGTCAGAAGGACCTGAGTTTGGAGCCGGCCTCAGACACTTAACACACACAAACAAAATCCTAGCCATGTAACCTTGGGCAAGTTACTTAACCCCAATTGCCCTAAAGGAGCGGCTAGGTGGCACAGTGAGTAAGAGTGCCGGCCTCGGAGTTGGGATGACCCGAGATCAGATCCGGCCTCAGAAAATGAGTACCCACGCATAAATAATGACTAGCCGTGTAACCTTGAGCAAGTTACTTAACCCCAATTGCTTTAAAAAAAAATAAAAACAAACAACAACAACAACAACAAAAACCTTGAAAGATTAAATGAAGGTGAATTGTTTGAATGGAGATATATGTGTGTGTGTGTATACACACACACACACACACACACACACACACACACATGATCACAGATTTAGAATGGAAAGGAAGAACAGAGGTTATCTAATCCAACCCTCTCATTTTAAAAATGAGAAAATAGAGATTAAATAACTTGCCCAAGGTGATATAGGTCATAAGTGGGCAAAGTCAGGGTTTGATTTTAGACCTTTTAACTCCCAATCCTATAAACTTTCTACCATACCATATTAATGATTATATTAAAGAGGTACAAATAAAACATCTGTTTGGAAGATTCATAACTTATGTATATTATGTGTAGACATAATTCATTTATTAAAGGAGAAGGCCCTGATGGCGGTTCCAAAAGACTAGTTTCCAGCATTATTTGATCAATGACATTAGCACCAGAATTAATGTAGAGATTTCCAAAGTTATTGTTTCAAGAAAATAACATTCATTTGGATAAAATTTTTAAAACATTGGTATTTTAGTTGTTTTACTTTTTTGTTATATATCATATTTATGCATAAATATATAGACAGAAACATGCCTTGTATATATCTATATCATAAAAAACATACACACAATTCTTTAGCTTTCAACATACATGTGCATATATATTACATACAGATGCATATTAATGTAACACAAGCAAAAAAAAAATCTCCTGTGCCCAGAGTACTGTCCCAGGTACTGAAAGCTAGATGGCAGAATGGATAGGGCATTGGACCTGGAAATGGGAAGTCCTGAGTTTGAATTTGACCTCAGACACTTATTAGATGTGTGACCCCAGGCAAATCACTGAACCTCTATCTGCTCAGTTCCCTTAGCTATAAAATGGGAATAATAATAGCACCTCTCTCCCAGGGTTGTTGTGAAAATGAAACCAGCTAATATTTGTAATGTGCTTTGCAAATCCTACATCACCATTTACATGCAAGTTATTATTATTCTTGGGGATACAAAGTTAAAAATAACCAGTTTTTGCCTGCAAGGAGTTGACCTTTTTTTTTGGGGTAGTGTGGATATGGGGGGAAATTACATTTTTGTAGATATATATAGTACAAGTTAGGGAACAGGACCATAGGTTCATCTATCTATAGCTGGAAGGGTCTTCAGAAGTAAACTAGTCCAACCTCTTTGTACAGATGGAGAAACTGAGGTCCAGAGATGTGATTTATCCAAGATCTGACAGGTATTAAGTGGCAGAACCAGGATTCAAATTCAGGTCTCACAACTGTAAGTTCACAATTCTTTCCATTGCACTAAGGCATGTGTGATCATAATTAAGTTGTAATATAGAAGAACTATAGTGTATGGAATCCTGGAAAGAGCTATGGGGTTGGATTCAAAATCTGTTACTTACCAACCATGTGACTATGAGAAAAGAACTTAACTTTTTAGAGTGCCTGTTACCCTTAGAGTAAAATGGAGTACTTACTTCACCCAAAGGGCAAGGGACAGATGCATGGAGGCAATAAACAGGCTGTAACACTACCCATGATTAAATGCAAAAAGCAGAATAAAAGATATGGTCAAAAGTATGTTTGGCTATTCCTGCATGAGGTCTGTGAAATATAACAGATGGATAGTCTCTGTGTCATGTTGCTACCTAAGGAATGTCAAGATTTAGGGGAAGGTCCCCAGAACTCCCTAGAGAGGACTGACAAAAGGACAGAGACAAGAGTCACAGTGTGAATGGATCACTGTTGGATGGAGTGCCTGAATCAATGAAATCTCAGGTCCATTGAATTATGGAAATTTCTTACTTCCCAGGGTTGTTCTGAGGCTCAAGTGAGATAAATGAGTGTAAAACACACTGTAATCCTGAAGCATTGTATATATGGAGACTATTATTTTTGACATTTCGAGAGAAAAATTTGTATTTTAACCTAGAGATTGAATTATACACTTATACTCATTGATAGTAATGCAACTAGCAGATCAAGTTATCAAGTCTAGAACTAAATTGGAATTTGATTTCCTAGAGTTAATCTTTCATTACCTATGGTTTCCAAAAGGTGAAATAATGAAAGATAGCATTAGTCTATTCAACAATAAGGTCATTAAAAGGCAATTACTTGGAGACATGACAGAGCAGGAGGAGGGGAAGGTTACTGCCCTAAGTGAAAGAGAATCCTTTTAGATTTTATGATTTGCTCATTTAAAAATTCTCTGTTTGGCCTCTGGGATTCAGTCCAGTGAGTTGGAGGTGAAGGAGGGGGGGAGGGGGGAAAACCACTTTACATGCTATTCCATTAATCCTTAAAACTCCATTGTGAAGGCAATTGGAATCCTGAAAACCTGAGGCTTTGAGACTCATCTCTGATCAAGAGAAATGACTATAAGTTTCAGCTACCAGAGTCAACTATTTTGAGTGATTAAAATAACTTAGACAAATAGCTTTGTCCTCATTTTTCAATTGGCAAAAAAGAGAAGAAACAAACCAGCACTTCCACAGACCTCAACAGAAAATATCCAGCAAGAGATCCAGGATGAATTCAAGTCCAAAGTCACAGAATTTCAGAGTAATAAGGGACTTCAATGACTTTCTAGATCAAGTTCTTTTCAGGGCTGCCCTTCCGTCTTTGGTGTCCACCAGATTCACACAACTCTCACCTGTGGCTCCAAGAAGCTGTAGTATGCACAGTGGCCATACTCCAGTAAACCTGTGTCTATGGATAGGCTAAACCAGGTGGAGGGTAACCTACAAGTCTCAGACCCAGTGGGTTAGGGGGAGCATGTGAAGACTTTCCCCTTGTGGAATGGTCAGATGAGGACAATTTGTGCCAATGGCCACAAATATGGCTGAAGCAGGCATTGTAGGATGCTTATAGCTTGGTCAGACATCAAAGATGCCCAGGTCATCCACTGCATCCCGGGTCATCACTGGTTGTCCTGAAATTTGTCTTTCCACTCAACTTCAAGGGCTCCGGGAGAGAGCAAAGCTGACAACTTTGCACAGTTCTGCCTCACTTAAACCCAATTCATATACAAATAAAGACAAAGGACTAACAGCAGTTCAACACCTTTTTGAAAGAATTATTCACTATGACATATTTCATAAGTGGTCATTCGTTGGTATTTTTCCATTGTAAATCTAATTAAGGAACAGACTCTTTGGTGTTTTGTCTAATTCCTAGATTGTACCTCAATGGTTTTCTTGGCTCCACTTTGGCACTTTGAAATTCTTTCTCTCCCCATTTATATTTATGACTGGAATTTTCTCTATTGCCCTGAAAGAAATAAAGTACCTGCAAAAAGTACGCAACTTATTTCTAAAACATCATTTAGGTACTGGGTGAGAGACTGGTCCATCACAAAATTGTTATTTAGATACAGAAGAGTAACAATTTAGTTCTAATTTTTATTAGTAGCTGAGAGAATCAAGTTAGAGCATGGCCATGTATTTAGAAACTGGTTGGCTGAGTCCACAGCAGTTAGAGCATTTACCTCTCCCTGTTCTGTACTCCGTCATTGTGGTTTGTGGACCAGGTTTAGTCCTGGGGAGTCTGTCACTAATAATAGCTCAGTTTAATTTACATTCACTGGCTCATCAACAAACTTTCACTCCAGCATCTCAAGGATAATGTTACTTACAGTAAAAGTTATGGACCATAGCTTTTAAATTAAGAGTTATAGGCTATAATTCATTTCTAAAGTGAAGAATAAGAGAAGTACTCAATATACAATATCAACCAGGTATGGGACAAATAATTTATCCTTACTTATGAAAAGAATGCTAAGAATAAAAGAACCAAAGTGTACAATAATAGTATGATTAGAACATAATTTAATAACAATTTATAAATAAGATTACAGTGAGTTTGAAGCCTTATTTAAGCCTCATGAGAACATAATTTTGAAATATAGATACTTGGGCAATTTACATTTCACCACATCTGGACACTGTCCAATCAAAAGCTTGATTCTCTTTCCAGTAGCTGCTCTAACATACTTCTGCTCCTTCTATAACTGTGACCAACTACTCTGGTGGATGGTCCTACTACACTTGAAGATCCCTGGACCTTTTGAACTTATAAGCATATCTACCCAAGGAAGGAAACACAATAGAGAGAGGAATTTCCAGGGACCCAGGTATGAGTTCACCTATTTGTGGCCTCCAGCATTGTCAGTCGTCAAGCATTTATGAAGTGCTAACTATATGCCAGGTGCTGTTTTAAATGCTGGTGATACAAAGTAAGACAAAAGCAACTCTTGCCCTCAAAAGAGTTCACACTCTAATAGAGGATATATCATACAAATAACAATATAGATACAATTTAAAAACAGTGGAAATGGAGTGTAATCTCAGAGGCACTAATGATGGTGGTGATAATGGAGTCTAGTAATGGCATCTTGCAGTAGGTGGAATTTGAGCTGGGTCCTGATGGAATCCACAAGACAGAAGTGAGGAGGAAGAGCATTCCAGGCGTGGGAGACAATGCAAATGCCTTGAGTCAGGAGATGGAGTACTGCTTGTGAGAAGCAGCAAGAAGGCCAGAATGGCTGAATCATAAAGTGAATGGAGGAGAGAAAATCATAGGAAGATACGAAAGATATTAAGCGGTCAGGTTGGGAAGGGCTTTAAATGCCAAACAGATCCTTTTCCATTTGATGTGGGGGATGGGGAGGGGAGGGACAGGGTGGTAATAGCGAGCCACTTCAGTTTGTTAAGTAGGACAGGGTAGCAACATGGTCAGACCTATGCTTTAGGAAAATCACTGACACGGGGCGGCTAGGTGGCACAGTGAGTAGAGCGCTGGCTCTGGAGTCAGAAGGACCTGAGTTCGGATCTGGCCTCAGACACTTAACACACACAAACAAAAACCTAGCCGTGTGACCTTGGGCAAGTTACTTAACCCCAATTGCCCTCCAAAATGCAAAAAAAAAAAAAATCACTTACAGCTGAATGGAGAATGGATGACAGTGGATGACAGAGAATTGAGATAGGGAGACTATAAGCAATAGGCTAGTGTAATAGTGTACACATGTGGTGATAAAGGCATGCATCAAGGGTGTGGCTTATGTGAGTGGAGAGAGATACATACAAAAGATGCTGTGAAGGTAGAAATGATAAGGCTTGGTAACAGACTGGGAACAGAGAGTGAGTGTGAGAGAGGAGACCAACATGACACCAAGGTGGGTAATTGGGCAGATAGTGGTGCCCTCAACAGCAATAGGGAAATTCAGAAGTGGAGTGGAGTTTGCAGTAGAAAGGTAAGGAGTTTTGTTAATGCACATGTGGAGTTAGAGATATTGATGGGATATCAATTTGAGAGACCAAAAGGCAAAGTGAGACTGAAACTTAGGGAAAAGATTAGGGTTTGATCTGGGAACCATCTATGGAGAGAGAATAACTGAGCACATGGGACTTGATGAGATCATAGCTAAATACAAAGGAAGTCCCTAGACACTTGCAAGTAGTGAGTATAGTCTAGATTCAGTAAAGTAGACCAAGAAAGAATGGTCAGACATAGAGAAGGAGAATCAGGAAAGAACAGGATCCAGAAAACTTAGTCTCTTCCATTAGACTGTGAGCTCTTGATTTCAAAGACTGTGGTGTTTTTGGTTTTGACTTTTCTTTGCATCCCTACCACTTAGGACAATGCCTGGCACACAGGGAGGGCTGTTGACTTGTTGACTTGTCTAGAAGAAGAAGGTAATCAAAAGTAACAAAGGCTAGAGAGTTCAAATGGGATGTAGATTCATAAAAAGCCTTTTATTAGACTTGGCAATTAAGAAATACTTAATAACTTTAGAGTGAGCAGCTTCAGTTGAACGATAAAGCCCAAAGTCAGATTTCAGAGGGTGTAGATATGAGTGAGAGGAGAAATGAAGGCACAGATTGGCTTTCTCAAGGATTTGGTATGAGAAACTGGTAGCTAGCAGGAATAGTTCCACATTTCATGCTACCATTAGGTAGGTGCTGATGTCAAAGTCTAAAATTGAGATGGTTCATTTCTGTAGTTTAGAAAAAAAATCACCATTTAATTTAAAAAAAGCAACTTGCTGTCAGTACAACAGAGTTTATCATCAAAATAAGCAACAGCCTAGAGATATTAAGAACATTCCTAATGTGTTGCATCAAAGTGCCTACATAAGCTAAATTCAAGGCATTTTTTATTGTCAAGAGGCACAAGTATATGGTTTTCTTTCCATATGGCTTTTTGCCAACCATCATAAATAACAAAGAACTCATAAACAATTCCAAAAGGCAGTGTGTCAGGCAGATGGTATTTTGTGGGGGGGGATTAAACATAGTAAGCACAGTCATACCTTGTGTATGCCTGCTGTTCTGAACTCACTGTTGTCTTGAGCATATATAGGGCTTGTGCTTTTTTTGTTCTATTCCCAAAATGGGATCCCATACAACATAATGCATTGTAACACCTCATGCAAAGAAACCAGCTATTTAATTATAATTAGCATTCAGAAAGATACTTTGGAACAGAAGATTAGTTCCCAGAAGGCGGTAATAATGTGGTATGGATTATGTACAATGATTAATACACGTGAATACTCAGTTGTCTAATATTTTAGTTAAGTCCTTGAGGGGTTTAAAAAAAGCCCAGTTCTAAACAATTAGTCTGTTCTGGGACATGATGGTCTGGGTGAAGAGTCCCTCAAAAGCTGTCTTAATTGACATGCACTCTCTTGGACTGCTCATGAGCAAATGAACTCTTCAAAGGTTGGAGACTGTAGGTCAAACCTAGTCTGAAGCCCAGTGTGCACCCAACTGTGTTTTCATTGGGTTCCAGGGAGCTCAGCAAGCATCTCAGTGCATTTCATTGTGTTGTTTGTGTGAAAGTTGATGGACCATTGTCCTATCTCCTGGCGGTAGGGGTGGGGGGGTTGAGTGCACAATATGTGGGCCTATATTACATGCTTAATAAACATGAAATCTTAATGAAGGTGTAAAAACAGAAATATGAAATGTGTGTTAATGTAAAGTTGTTGCATGTGAAACAAAGCACATCAAATGTCTCATCTGTTTTTCATCTGGTATTTTATTTGTGACAAGGTAAATAGGTACACGGAAACCTTAGCCAATATACACATATCTATTTAACAGTGATTGCATTGTTAGAATGGGGTTTCAGTGGCAACATAGTGTTTACTTATTGTTTTGCAAACTATTGAATTTTCATGCTTATGGGCTTCCCAAAGTTTATAAAACTTAATCTGCCCATTTTCTTGTGCCTTCAGATTAGCTGCAAGAATTGTAATATGCAAACATGTTATAGATTTCAAACCATTGACATTGCAGAGGGAAAAATTATTCATCATTCAGTCTATTGTTTTGTGCAGGGAATGGTTGCCCAGTAAATGCTATTCTGGGCTGACTCACCTTACTTCATTTCCTCTTATGCTCTTTCTCTATGCTGGCTTCACGCATTTCCATATCTGGAAGTGGCAGATGGGGATCATGTATATCCATGATGCCATTCTGCAGTCTATTCAGTCTTTAGGAGACAGAACATTTCAACAGCAATGTTCATCTGCCAGTAAAAGGTCTTCAGTTTTCTCTGAATAGGAATAGCCCACAGCAAAGTCAATGTCCTCCTACGTCTCTTTCCAAGTACTTTTCTCCTCTCTTGGCAGTTCTGCTCTCTGTCAGGGTATAGTCGATCACAAAACCATAGATTTTTAGAGTTGGGAGGCACCATAGAGTTGGAATGAAAACCAGAATAATGGGGCTCAGTCCTTGCTCTTCCACTTGTTATATGGGATTTGGGGCGAGTTTTCTCAGCCAGTTTCTTCATCAGTAAAACAGTGACATGTGCACAGCTTACCCCACAGAGTAGCTGTGAGGGTCAAATGAGATAAGGTATTGTATTTTGTAAACTGTGAAGCTGTTATTGCTTAGAATCCCAAAGAGGCCAAAAAGACTTAGCCAAGGCCTTACTATTTAAGAGATACCAGAAATATATTCCAAGGTGTTAGTGATCCCAGAGCCTACATTTTCCCAAGGGTTGTTGGAGACAGAAAAGCTTTCTGTACTTGAAAAAAAGCATATCTATGGTGGGATTCCAGGCACAGAGGCACCTATGGAGATGCATCTTTGCATTCATATGATGTAGCTATCCCTAGGTCAAGTGTTCCTGTTTCTAGAAAGTATTTCATTAGAGTACCCTTAAATTAAGACTTGACACTATTGCTGACACCTCAGATCCTTTACAGGGTGGCTTGAAACCCTAAAACTCCTTAATACCATTACAATTTTACTCCACAAACACTGGAACCTAACCTTGACTTCTTGATCACAGAGATCTCCAGACTACTACCATGGGAGAGTTTGAATCTACAAGGCAGGAGAAATAGGAAATGAATCTTTTGCTTGAAGTAACAGTGCGTTACTCCATGTGCCTTTCATTTGGTTTCTGATGAAATTTTACAGCTGTAGCCAAACGGCTTCCTGCCAGGCTGAGGAATGACTTTTTTTAAATTTAGTATCTGCAAATTTGGCTCCTTTTTCAAATAATGTGTGATTGTTCAAACTGCAATACAAACCAACTGCATTGCAAACTCAAGTCTTTCTGTCAATTTCTTTGTTATACTTGTTTCATCAGTATATTTCAAAAGTTTTTTTCTTCTTAGAAAACAAACAAAAATTAATGCCAGTGTAAACATGCTACAGATACATATGTATACAAAGTATTGCACGTAAAATTTGTATTTCTTAAAAGTGATATTTCAGTATAATAAAAATAATATAAAATTGTGCAGATGATGTGAATTAACTTGGCTAGTTAATCCTAGTTTATCAATGACAGTATTATACACGATAGAATATTTATACATAGGTTTTTAAAAATCAGGGTTTTTGTGGGCATTCAACTCAAAATGAATACAGAAAAATAGTTTAATAGAAGGGTTCTTTGATACTAGAAGCTATCCAGGCTAACTTCAAAAGTGAACAGCAAAAAGCACATAGAATTTGGAGATCTGAGAAAGTTATAACTTCTAAAGAAATTTTAAGAGATATGTTTCTTCCTATGCTTATACCAGGTCTGTGTTATTTTATGCTCCCCTTCTATTCATGGCTGATACATGTTTTCTATGTGTTGATAATACAAGCTGATAGTAAAAGTAGATATTTAAATTTTAAAAAGACACAAATATTGTTGTAGCTTCCAAACCTTCCTTAAATATACTAAAATAGTCTATGAGGGCTGTTCATTTCCCCCTCATTAATTTTCTATTTCTTGCCAGTGGTTTAAATCCCATGATGATGAAATCCACTTTACTACTGAAGTAGCATTGTGGGCATTCTAAAATTACTTACTATTAAGTAAGTTAGTAAAGATTTAAAAAAAGAGTAAAAAAATCTTTACTGAAGTCATATTATGATGCCTCTTCCTGGATTGGAGGTGAACTGGATTTCCCAAAGGCTACAATAGTAGAATTCAAGATCTGACAGGTTTAGCCAAACTAAAAAGGCTTTGTTCACAGGCATAGGCAAGGTTCTGTCAATGTCATCCTTAGGGCCAGCCTTGCTAAGCATGGAAAGGCTTATTATTGGGATGGTGGCCATCAAATGAGGAACATTTTCACCTTAGCAACTCAAGAAAACAGTCTACGAAAGCAGAATTGTAATTTAAGGAGTTGGAGGCAGTTCTCACACCAAAGGAAAGAATTTTTGAAATGTTGATGTATTACTATAATTTAAACACACACTCACACACACACAATGAAGAGAGTTTTTTGAAGTATCATGACATATTGTGAACTGATACAACTGAAAGTACAAGGGAAATTTTTTTTTAAAATGCAGTATTTGGTGATGTTCATTTAGGCAGCCATGACTCCCTGGACGGTGGCTATAAAATTAATGCTGATTAGTATAAGAAGATAGAGTTTAAAGTCCAACTGAGTCTTAGACCTGATTCTCTTCTCTCTAAAATATTGTCTACATTCTGCTACTCCTCTAAAGAAGCATTTTTTTGTGGAATGACATCTTTGCCCAATGTTCTTTTCTTCATCGACTGAGCAAATAATTTTCAAAAATGGGTAATGACGTCTTGATATATGGATCCTTTGACATCTCAGATGTCAAACTACAGAGGTGGAAAAAAATAAATAACTCACTAGCCCCATTTACACGTTTCTTTTTGTAGCTTTAAAAAGTACTTTCACAGTACCAACAACATATTGCTTATCTCCCTGAGCCACAGTTTCAGAAGCAATGTTTCTTTTCCATAGGGAGGTGTCGAGTAAGTCTGCTTGATACAGTAGTGTTTGAAGGATTGGTTGTGCACTAGTTCACCTTCTAGATTCTACAGCAACTCAGGAATTTCATCCTTGCAACTTAAGTTGGGTTTATCTAGAAAGTAATTTAAGCCATTCTGCAAAGGCTGAAGTATCTAACAAATCTAGAACATCAGGAACAAAACAACAAAACTCTCCCCATTGATGGGTCTGTTTTGATGAAGGTCTTTTCCCCAAAGGATCATGCTCATCACATGTTGAGTTTCCAAAGTACCGGAGAATTCAAATGGCAGCAACATAGTGCCCACTGGTTCCATGGCAGCTGGCTTTGGCCTCTTGCTTTTGAATTGAGTTGGTGTTTTGTTTTTGTCTTTTCATGCATCAGGAACCTTGTCATTTGTTAATTGCTCCCTATCAGCCATATCATCCTGGGGAGGTCTTGCCCGGTCAAAGAATCCACACTACCAAAACAAATAATAAAATAAAGATAATTGTATATATAGACAAACTGAAAAAAAGAATGCATTCATTCTCGAAAGTGCAGTCCTACATGCCAAAGAAATATTTGGTAGCAGGGATCTAAAGGAGTCAGCTATTACCAGTCTGTAAGAGTCACTGTTAAATTGTTAGTATTGTTAATTGTTAAATGTCTACCTTGGAAATCAGCAAATGCTACAAATCAGGGCTTGATCTATTGTTTTCTTGATTGTCCAGACTTTTAAAAAGTGATGGAAAAATATTAATAATGCAGATTAAATTTAAAAGTGTCCCCTGGTTTTTTGAGAGCTGATTGTTAAATATTTACTAGCACAGCCCTACTTGGTACTCCTTGAATATTTATAAAAACTATCCATTAAAGCTACTTAATTAATACATGTATAAAGAGATGTGCATATATACATGTGTACACACATACATACATATGTATATAATTTATTTTTTGATCAGGCTTGTGATTTCATCAGTAGGGGAAGCAATCAGGGAGTTATTCTCTCTAATAATGTAGATAAAGAAATAAATTAATAATAACCATTTATTAAGTACCAGGGTTCTATCTACAGCATCACCTACCTACCCCTAATCAATACCTTTTCTGCAACTTTTAGTCTTAGAGCAGGGGTTCTTAACATTTTTATATATCCTGAAACCCTCTGGCAGTCTAGACCTAGACATTTCTTTTTTTGTATTATGTTTTTAAATAATTGAAGGAATGCTAAACATCAGTTAAAGATTAGTGAAAATAAAGATGTAATCTTTTTCCTATCCAAGTTCATGCAACCCTTGAAAGACATCCACAGACCCCTTAGGGATTCATAGACCCTTTGTAAATAACCATTGTCTTAGAGATTACTTGGGGGCACTAAGAGGTAGTGACCTGCCCAGGGTCACACAGTCAGTATGGGTCAGAGATACAACTTGAACCAGTCATCCTGACTACTAGGCCAGTTCTCCACTCATCCCCTCCTGCCTTCTCTTTTCTCTCTTCTTTCCTCCAGTTCTCCAGGCTATCAGTTGGAGAACTGCATGCCATCAACCTATAGAGGGGAAGTCCATTCTTAGATTTAGATTTTCAATGTAGTGGGAAAAATAACTTCTTTCTTCTTCATCTCAGCCCTCCCCCATTTTCAGACTGACACATAATAGTAGAGGGGTCCTTTGTTTTTCATTTCTTCTCCTGGATTTTGAGGTCTATTTAAGGTCCATGTAGATCTCCATGGGGGAAGTACAAAATCCCCACAAATTTTATTTTCTCCTTGTTCTTGAAGATAAACAAAAATGATTGATTATTGACCATTTTCTTAGAGAGAATGAGTCTCCCTTGGAATCAGCTGTTGGTTTGGCTGTAGGCTCTCTCCTCCACACTTAACAGAACATATATTTCAAGGTCTGAAGGCTTGTTGTCTCAGCCATAGACTTTAAGTGTTGGAGGAGACCTTCATGATCCTCTAGCCCAAACTTCTTTCTTTTTTCAGGGAAGTTAAGCCAAGAAACATAAAACAAGTGCCCAAGTTCACACTACCTGTCATAAGCAGCCAGGTAGGATTTGAACTCAAGTCCTCAGACCTCTTGGATCTTTCCCACTACAAATCACACAGCAATCTGGTGGTAAGAGATGGCTTGTGACTATATCCATTTAATTTCCAAACAGTGCCTTTTCCAGGAGACTATATTCACTTCTATAAGAAGGTCTTCTATGGGAAGGTTCAGGGGAATCCAAATTTTTACATTTTGTCATTTCCCCATCTAATTTGCTAGGTTTAGCTTGTAACTAGGACTTTCTTTTTCTTTTCTTCTCATGTAAATTTAAATGCCATCTCCTGTTAGTTATCTGGTTGTTGATATAGGACCTTAATCTCATACTCAATCTCTGAAAACATTGTTGTCATTTATATATAACATAATAGGAGGACTATTTCTATAGGTTTGAAAACAGCCTACTTATGTTACAGGGTGGCATCAAATAGAAGCAAATAATGTTCATCAAGACAATAAATTTCTTGGCTCTTTATAATCTTGGTGGATTTTTTTTGAAGGGGGAGGATTCCCTTTCTGACAAATCAAAAAGTTTACAGTAAATAAGTGAACTGCCCATAGACAGCGAACATAAGACATTTTAGGGGTCATAGTAGTTAGAAGGTGGCAGTAGTGAAGAATTTAGCCATCCTATTAATCTCTGATGGGCTGGAGGGAAGCCATTATTCAGATCAAGATTAGACATGGATGTTGTCCCCTCTGACTAGGTCTAAATACAGCAAAGATCCCTTCTTCCCCCATGCATTGTTTGTTGTTTTAAAAGGGAATGTGTTATATTTGTAAGGCACCTAGAACAGACAGAAATCAGCTGGGATGTGCTTTGCATTAGTTATTACCAGAGTAGTTCTGTTTGTGATGGGGTTTCTATTTTGGAAAGTAAATCGAGACAGAACTTGGCATGGGTGCAGGTTGTCCTGCCAAAAATTAGTTCCTATTGTAGACCAATGGAGTAAATCACAATTAAACATACATAAAGATGGGAAATCTGAGATTGCTTAATAGTGACACAGGCTAAAAGTATCTACATTAAAAAAAAACATCATTGCAGTTTGAAGAGTGTTACTAAATTTGTAACCTTGTTGGCCTAACTGACATTCAAAGGATCGTGTCCAAATTGGCTGTACTGAAGGCACTTATTTAATTGGCTTTAAAACCTTCAAAACACTAGGGACAGGATTGTGTCAACTAAAAAACCAAGGACCCAGGTAAACTGCACAAGCAAATGTCTTTGTTAGGACATCATCACTCTCAGGGCTCCAGAACAGAGATGCCTGGTCTTGGATAATGAAGCCAAGTTCTCTCACAATTCATTTACAAGTAAATTCCCAACATGAAAGGAGGCACTAAACCATAGCAGTCTCCTTAAATATCAGTTCCACAAGCATATTAAATTTGCCAAAGCTAACAAGATACGTGACAAACATTCCTTTTATGCTCCTCTGAAGAGTCAAGGATCACAAGAGTTCAATGTTAAGCTGTCACTGTATTTCTAAATACTTTTGACAGCTTCACAGTTCTATAGACCAAAGAGGGGGTTGCATTAATGATAAAAAAACCAAAGACTTACCTTCCATAAGGCTAAGGTCAAAAGGGTGAGGACCAGTAATCCAAGAAGTATGGCTAAAATGATAACCCATAATGGAATTGAGAAGGAGACATTTGGAGTTGCCCAGATGACTGATGTTCTAATCTGAAATGAAAAGTGAGATAAATAAACTTTAATTTAAAAATTAGTTCACACAAGAAAGCACGGATCAGCCAGCAATGTCAGGGAAGGATCACGGGCCCAAATGAAACAGTGGGATGACTGAATTCATTTCAAGTAAGCTGGTCACTGGGTTCTTTCCAAGAACATAAAGTGTGAAGTCAGCTTGGGAATTACTATGGTTACCTTGTTACTCCCCTTAAGGGAAAATATAAGCTTTCCATTGGTCATTATCAATTAACATTGAAACACTAGAGTAGAGTAGAACATACTACTAGAGTAGTATGTTTCTGGGGCTGCTGAACAATTAACTAGGCTACAACTGCCTGTCCAATTCACTTTTAAGCATCACTTCCTTCTGAACTGGACCAAAGACTTCATGGGACAATGGGACTGCCAGGGCCCAGTTGCATATCTGCAATGACAAGGAATTTATCCTACATAGACTAAAGGCCTTTCTTGGGAAAACATCTGGGTTCTTTCAATGTGTCCTACAATAAAGGAATGGAGTGCTGAACATGGAGTCAGATAGAATTGGGTCAAAATCTTGCCTCTCACATTTAGTAGGTGTGAATTTGATTTCAATTCCTGGGGAAAATTCTAGAACAGATAGATAAAAGGGTGTTTGATGACAGCTGGATAGGGAAGTGGCTCTTTTTTAGAGCCAACCTTATGTCATCAAGATGAGACCTTGCCAGACTCATCTCATTTCTTTTTTGATAGGATTACTATACTAGTAGAAGGGGAGAATGCTAGGGATATAATTAACCTAGAACAAGGGTTCTTAGCCTGTGGTCTGTGGATAGATTTCAGGGTGTCTGTGAATTTTTTTAAAAAATATTTTGTTAAGATGGCGGAGTAGAAACAGCTCATCCAAGCCACTCTGCCCCCAGATTCCCCCCAAACTATGTAAAAGAGGACTCTGAACAATTTCTGGAGCCCCAGCACCCACAGAACGACACAGAGAAGCTAACCTCCCGCTGAGGACAGCCCAGCAGCCCTTCAGGAAGGACCAGCGCAGTGGTCTGGGAGCTGGCAGCACGCGGGGAGCCGAGCTGAGCCGAGCCCAGGTCCCCGTGAGCCAAGGTTTTAGCCCCAGGGCGGCAGGGCCAGCAGCCAGCTGGAGAGACCCCAGAACACCAGCAGCTGTGGCGACTCCAGAATTATCAACATAGACATGCCCAGGACAAAGTAAGAGGTTAGTGTCCTATGGACTTTGGGACCAGTATTTGGGGAATGTGTTGGCTCCCTCCCCTGGGGGCTAGAAGCCTCTGAGGAGACACACCATTTTGTAGTTTTCAGAGGCAGCTCCAGCTCTTGGCCTGCAATTAATTGTGGGGAGATCCAGCGATCAGTCTTGGGGGGTAATCGCTCTTGCTTTAACCTCCCTGGATCTGGATTGTGATCTAGGGTGGAAGTTGTGGGTGGGTTTACAGCTTGCCAGAAATGGAAGTTGCCCCCACACGTTCGGGACGAAAATTCCTCTATCTGGCCTTAAAGCCATAGTGTGGCAACAAGCCCAAAAGTCAAGTAATTAAGTGGCAACATGCCAAGGCAAAGGAAACAGAAAAATGCAACCCTAGACTCCTATTTTGGGGGCATAGAGCGGGAAAAGGACTGTGAGGTCAGAAGTCCTGCTCCAAAAGCCCCAGGGAAAACATGAGCGGGTTGCAGGCCATAGAGGACCTTAAGAAGGACATTAAAAATCAAATAAGAGAAGTGGAGGAAAAATTGGAAAGAGAAATGAGAAGGATGTAGGAAAAGTATGAAATGAGGGTCAACAGCCTGACTGAGGAAAACAACACCTTAAAAAATAGACTGACTCAAATGGCAAAGGAGGCCCAAAAGGGCAATGAGGAGAAGAATGCCTTAAAAAGCCAAATTTGCCAGACGGAAAAAGAATATCAAAAGTTCACTGAGGAGATTCATTCCTTCAGAGTTAGACTGGAGCAAATGGAAGCTAATGACTTTATGAGAAATCAAGATGCTGTTAAGCAGATCCAAACAAACGAAAGATTAGAAGGCAATGTGAAATATCTCATGGGAAAAACCACTGACTTGGAAAATAGATCCAGGAGAGACAATTTTAAAATTATTGGACTACCTGAAAGCCATGATCAAAGAAAGAACCTAGAAATCACCCTTCAAGAAATTCTCAAGGAAATTGCCCTGATGTTTTAGACCCAGAGGGCAAAATAGAGGTTGAAAGAATCCACCAATCACCTCCTGAAAAAGACCCCAAAAAGAAAACTCCCAGGAATATTATAGCCAGGTTCCAGAATCCCCAGATCAAGGAGAAAATACTTCAAGCAGCCAGGAAGAAACAATTTCAACATTGTGGAAACACAATCAGAATAGCACAGGACCTGGCAGCTTCTACACTGAGGGACTGAAGGGCATGGAATATGATATTCCACAGGGCAAAAGATCTGGGAATGAACCCAAGGGTCACCTACCCAGCAAAACTGAGTATTTTGCTTCAGGGGAAAATATGGTCATTCAGTGGAATAGAGGACTTTCAAGCATTGTTGAGGAAAAAACCAGAATTGAATAGAAAATTTGACACCCAGACACAAGAAGGAAGAGATGCCTGAGAAGGTAATCAGGGAAAAGAAATCAAAAGGAATTTATCAAAGTTGAACTGTTTACATTCCTATATGGAAAAGCAATAACTGTGACTGATGATATCTTTCTCACTATGAAAATAATGGAAGAAGGGGGTGTGGTCATATGAATACATATGTGAATATGTGTGTATATGGTTACAGGTATACATGGATAGAGGGCACAGGTTGAATTTAGTGGGAAGGGATGATACTTAAGGGGTGAAATTATGAGGTGAGAGAGGAAAGTGGCAAGAGTAGATGCGGAGAGACAGGGTAGGGTAAACTATCTCATGTAGAAGAAGCAAGGGGAAGTGGTTGCAAGGGAGGGGGAGACCTGGAAGGCAAAAAAGGCAAAACCACATTCTCATTGAATTTGGTTCAGGGAGAGAATGACATACATACTAAATGGGATATCTCAACCTGCAGCAGAATAGGGGAAGGGGGATGAGAGGAGGGATGATGGATGGGAGGGCATCCTTGGGGGGAGGGGAGGTTGGAAGTACCCACTATAGAAGAGGGACAGGATCATGTAGGGAATGGACCAGGTGGGGGGTGGGATGAGTGGGAGGGAATTATAAGTAGCCTTGTACAATATATCTACTATGATAATGTTTTGCATAGCTAGACATGTACAATATATACTGAATTACTTATCTCCCCAGAGGGAATGGGTGACAAGGGAGGAAAGAAATGGATCTGAAATTCAAGGTCTTAAGATTAAATGTTTCAAGTATATATAAATACTATTATTAATACTCTTTTGCTTGTAATTGGGAGATAAGATGTGCAGGCATTGGGACACAAAGATTCACCTTCCTCTAATGGAAAAGTCGAAGGGGGTAAGGGAGAAGGTATGGGAGAGAGCAGATTGGAGGAAGCGATATCTTGTGGGACTGCTATTCTGGGAGGTTGGGTAGGGGAATAACGGGGAAAATGATTGTAACTCAAAATCTGGCGGAAATGAATGATGTAAAACAGAAGTTAATAAAGCATTTGTTTAAAAAATATTTTGTTAACTGTATTTCCATATAATTGTTTTCCTTTGAGACCCTGAACACTTTTTGCAAATTATTCTGAGATGGCATCCCATATGGCTTGTCAAAAGGTCAAGAACCACTGATTTGGATTTTAGCAAAGCCTTTAATAAAGTCTCTCATATTATTCTGGTCAAGAAGATGGAGATATTTAGACTAGATGATTAATATAATTAGATCAATTCAAAATTGGTTAGATGGCTGGGTGCAAAGAACAGCTGTTAAGGGGTCAATGTCACCTCCAGTGAAACCTCCACTGAGATCTTCAGTGGGATATATATATATATATATATATATATATATTTCACCCTGTGCTCTTTAACATTTTATTAATGACCTGGAGAAAATCATAGATGCCATGGCCACATTTTCAAGTGACACAAAACTAGGAGGGATAGCTAACACACTAGACCAGAGGTGCCAAACATGTGACCCATGGACCACAGTTATAACCCATAACAATACTGAGTGTGGCGCAAGCTAGATTTAAATGTAATTGAGAAATATTTTAAAAATAGAATATAGATAATGTTAATACGTAGTTTTCTATGCCAATGTGAAGCCTGCAAGGATCCTTATGTATAGTTTAGTCCTTCCCTCCTCCCCCTAGGTTTTATTTGAGTTTGACACTACTATGCTATATAACAAAATCGTGATTAAGAAGGGTCTTTATATTGGGACCACTCTAAGTACATGAAATTCATTAGAGATGAATGTAAAGTCTCTCACTTGGATACAAAACAATCAGCTTCATGGATTTATAAGATGGAGAGGCATGGTTAGGCAGTTTTTCTGAAAAAAAGATCTGACTTTCAAATTCAATACGAGCCAGCAGTATGGTTATGGCAGGGAAAAAAATCCAATGCCATTTTGGGCTATTTTAAGAGAAGCATAGATTACAGGAATAAGGAAGTGATGTCTCACTGTACTTTGTCATCATCGTGTCTAATCTGAAGTATCATGTTCTGTTCTGGGCACTGCAGTTAAATAAAGACATTGATAAGCCTCCAGAGGAGGACCAGGAGGATGGTAATAAAGGGCCTTGAGGCCAGGCCATATGAGGATCAGTTAAAAAAATTAGGGATATTTAAGCTGGAGGGGGAAAAAAAAGACTGGCAGAGGGGAACAAAATAATTCTGTTCAATTCTTTGAAGTATTATTATGTGGAAGAAGGATTTGATTGGTTCTTTTTGTCCATAGAAGGCAGGACCAGGAGCAATAAATAGACATTGCAAAGAGGCAAAGTGAACTTCCTCCTCCCCCCAGAAAACAAAACAGAACGTCTTTTCTATTTGGGTGTCCTCAAGTGGAATGGGCTTCTCCAAGAGGTGGTGGACTCCTCCTCCTCGGAGGTCTTTCTTCAAGTAGAGGCCAGAACATTTCATGCTGCAGTAACCGCATTACCTTGTTTGTTTTTGGACAGGTTTATTAAATTAGTAGATGAGGGGAATACAATGGAGATAGTTTATCTAGGTTTTAGCAAAGCTTTTGGGGACAGATATTTCATAGAGAGGATTCCTTTTTTCATGGATTGGATTAAATGGCCATGGACCATTCCTTTAAACCCTTAAATTCTGTGGTTCGGTGATAATGATCCCTTTACATATGGTGTAGCAGATAGAAGGCCAGTCGTATAATTTTTCAGACATACTGGTTGTCACTTGAACTTTCAGTGCCTCAGATAACTTTCCAAAACTCCAAAGTGCAGAGCAGTTGAGGATGCGCATTCTTACAGGAAGCTTCCTCCCTGGTAGTTCCCTATATCAATGAAATCACGGGTCTTGGGTAGAAAAAAAGAAAGCTTCTACCTCACAGAATTGTTCTGAGGCTATGATGAGATAAGTTATGTGAAGTACTTTGCAAACTGAAAAGGGTATTTTAAAATGATTAATCTACTCACTTTTTAAAACTTTTACTATTCATTTTCCTTGGTAATGAATTATTTCCACAATTGCCCTTGGAAATGAAACTTGCATATCACCCACTTGTCTTAACACAAAGTATCTGGTGCTCCTAGGAAAGTAGCCGCCAGTCAAGTGAATGCTGATTATATGGTAAAATGCCCAAGTACCTCAAAATAGAAAATTGGAACCAAACTGTTGCCTACTAAGAAGCTAGGTTCTGTAGCCCAAGGTTATTCATTTAAATGTGTGAACAATTCACAACATTATTTTTCTCATATGTCTCTAGGTGATTATGACTCATGACACAGACTTACCATTGTTACATTCTTAAATACACCAAGAAGAAGTACTAGGTAGTATTTTTAAAGACACCTCAAGTCACCAGGGTTCTGGGTTGACCTGGGTAGACCTGGGTTCTAATATTACTCCTGATACATTTTGGTCTTAAGCTGTCAATTGTTTTGACACACAATCATAGCGGACATTCTAGGCCCTTGAAATCTGGTGCTGCCCTAGCCTTCAAGCCTCATCTCATATATTCACTTCAACTTTCTGGGCCTCAGTTTGCTCATCTGTAAAGTAAAGGGGTTAGACCAGAAGCCTTTGAAATCCCTTCTGGCTCTAGATCCAAGATCCTATTTTTCTTCATGTATGCTATATATTACAGCCAAATTGGACTCCTTTCCATCATCCATACTTGACTTTACTTCTCTGCTTTGATGACACTTTTCCTTTGCCTGAAATGTGATATCCCCTTCTCAAATTAGTGCCCATCCTTTAAAATCCAGCTCAAACCTCACCTTCTCTGTCAAGGCTTATCTGCTCCCCTGTTATTTGTCTTACAGACTTCCGATGACACTTCACATCTTTTTAATTCATTGTTGTATTTATTTGTATTACTTTTTACTCTCCATATGTGTCATGCCCTAATGGAATTAACTTAATTCCATTCAACAGGCATTTATCTAATGCCTAATACATATTAAACACTAGTGATATAAAGGGGGAAAAGAGCTCTTGCCTGTCAGTAGCTTAAATTAGAATGTTATTGAATGAGTATTCTTGATCTCTCCTAGGTAAGACCATAAATTTTGAGGTGATAGGGACCTGGAAACCATGGCTCTGAGGAATGCAGAGACTGACCCAAAGGCAGACAGGTAGAAAAGTCAGAGGTGGGAGCTGAGCTCAGGGTTTCTGCTTACAGATCCAGCATTCTTTGCATTCTACCATGGCAGCAAAGAAAGATCTCAGGGTCATATTTTCTATAGGACCTAGCACTGTGCTCTGTAAATGTGCTGAATTTACTTTAATTGGTTTTTAGAGCCAGAAGGTAGTTTAAAGATCATCAATTCCAATTGTTGTGACCTACTATAGAAGTAAAATTGCAGTGGAGGACTCAAAGGATTCTTGCAAATATTTCTTTTTTTTTTTAATCTTATGCTTTTAAATTTTATTTTATGCATTTTTTTAAACAAATGCTTTATTAACTTCTGTTTTACATCATTCATTTCCACCAGATTTTGAGTTACAATCATTTTCCCCCCATTATTCCCCTACCCAACCTCCCAGAATAGTAATCCCACAAGATATCGGTTCCTCCAATCTGTTCTCTCCCATACCTTCTCCCATACCCCCATCGACTTTTCCATTAGAGGAAGGTGAATCTTTGCATCCCAATGCCTGCACATCTTATCTCCATATTACAAGCAAAAGAGTATTAATAATAGTATTTATATATATTTGAAACATTTAATGTTACGACCTCAAATTACAGACCCATTACCTTCCTCCCTTGTTGCCCATTCCCTCTTGGGAGATAAGTAATTCAGTATATGTTGTACATGTCTAGCTATGCAAAACATTATCATAGTAGATATATTGTACAAGGCTGCTTATAATTCCCCTCCCACTCATCCCACCCCCCACCTGGTCCATTCCCTACATGATCCTGTCCCTCTTTTATAGTGGGTACTTCCAACCTCCCCTCACTCCAAGGATGCCCTCCCATCCATCATCCCTCCTCCCATCCCCCTTCCCCCTATCCTGCTACAGGTTGAGATATCCCATTTAGTATGTATGTCATTTTCTCCCTGAACCAAATTCAATGTGAATGTGGTTTTGCCTTTTTAGCCTTCCTTATGCTCCCCCTCCTCTGCAACCACTTCCCCTTGCTTCTTCTACATGGGATAGTTACCCTACCCTGTATCTCCCCATCTCCTCTTGCCACTTTCCTCTCTTACCTCATAATTTCATCCCTTGAGTATTCTCCCTTCCCAACAAATTCAACCTATGCCCTCTATCCATATAACTGTAACCATATACACACACATTCACATATGTATTCGTATGACCACACCCCTTTCTTCCATTATTTTCATAGTGAGAAAGATATCATCAGTCACAGTTATTGCTTTTCCATATAGGAATGTAAATAGTTCAACTTTGATAAGTTCCTTTTGATTTCTTTTCCCTGATTACCTTCTCAGGCATCTCTTCCTTCTTGTGTCTAGGTGTCAAATTTTCTATTCAATTCTGGTTTTTTCCTCAAGAATGCTTGAAAGTCCTCTATTCCACTGAATGACCGTATTTTCCCCTGAAACAAAATACTCAGTTTTGCTGGGTAGGTGACCCTTGGGTTCATTCCCAGTTCTTTTGCCCTCTGGAATATCATATTCCATGCCCTTCGATCCCTCAGTGTAGAAGCTGCCAGGTCCTGGGCTATTCTGATTGTGTTTCACAATATTGAAATTGTTTCTTCCTGGCTGCTTGTAGTATTTTCTCCTTGATCTGGGGATTCTGGAACCTGGCTATAATATTCCTGGGAGTTTTCTTTTGGGATCTTTTTCAGGAGGTGATCTGTGGATTCTTTCAACCTCTATTTTGCCCTCTGGATCTAAAACATCAGGGCAGTTTTCCTTGAGAATTTCTTGAAGGGTGATTTCTAGGTTCTTTCCTTGATCGTGGCTTTCAGGTAGTCCAATAATTTTTAAATTGTCTCTCCTGGATCTATTTTCCAGGTCAGTAGTTTTTCCCATGAGATATTTCACATTGCCTTCTACTCTTTCATTTGTTTGGATCTGCTTAACAGCATCTTGATTTCTCATAAAGTCATTAGCTTCCATTTGCTCCAGTCTAACTCTGAAGGAATGAATCTCCTCAGTGAACTTTTGAGATTCTTTTTCCATCTGGCAAAATCGACTTTTTAAGGCATTCTTCTCCTCATTGCCCTTTTGGGCCTCCTTTGCCATTTGAGTTAGTCTATATTTTAAGGTATTGTTTTCCTCAGTCAGGTTGTTGACCCTCATTTCATACTTTTCCTGCATCCTTCTCATTTCTCTTTCCAATTTTTCCTCCACTTCTCTTATTTGATTTTTAAAGTCCTTCTTAAGGTCCTCTATGGCCTGCAACCGCTCATGTTTTCCCCTGGGGCTTTTGGAGCAGGACTTCTGACCTCACAGTCCTTTTCCCGCTCTATGCCCCCAAAATAGGAGTCTAGGGTTGCATTTTTCTGTTTCCTTTGCCTTGGCATGTTGCCACTTAATTACTTGACTTTTTGGGCTTGTTGCCACACTATGGCTTTAAGGCCAGATAGAGGAATTTTTGTCCCGAACGTGTGGGGGGCAACTTCCATTTCTGGCAAGCTGTAAACCCACCCACGACTTCCACCCTAGATCACAATCCAGATCCAGGGAGGTTAAAGCAAGAGCGATTACCCCCCCAAGACTGATCGCTGGATCTCCCTACAAATTTGCAGGCTGGGAGCGGGATCTGCCTCTGAAAACTACAAAATGGCGTTTGTCCTCAGCGGCTTCTCGCCCCCAGGGGAGGGAGCTGACGCATTCCCTAATACCAGTCCCAAAGTCCATAGGACACTAACCTCTTACTTTGTCCTAGGCAAGTCTATGTTCATAATTCTGGAGTCGCCACAGCTCCTGATGTTCTGGGGTTTCTCCAGCTGGCTACTGGCCCTGCCGCCCTGGGGCTAAAACCTCGGCTCATGCGGACCTGGGCTCGGCTCGGCTCCTGTACTCTGCGCGCTGCACGCTGCCAGGTCCCAGACCACTGCGCTGGTCCTTCCTGCAGGGCTGCTGGGCTGTCCTCAGCGGGAGGTTAGCTTCTCTGTGTCGTTCTGTGGGTGCTGGGGCTCCAGAAGTTGTTCAGAGTCCCATTTTACATAGTTTGGGGGGAATCTGGGCGCAGAGTGGCTTGGATGAGCTGTTTCTACTCCGCCATCTTGGCTCCACCCCCTCTTGCAAATATTTCTAAAGGCCAAGCTCATGCCTAATTCTATGTCCTGTGTAATTCCTGGCACGTAGCTGAAATTCAGCAAGCATTTGTTAATAAGAGCTCTTTGGTGAGACTGGGACCTGGTCATTCTTTTTCTTTGAATTTTACCTAAGTAATTATCTCATGGAAGAACCCAACTGTTTCTTGTTCAAGCCACTGTTTAGTAAGCAAGTAAGCAATCCATACACAAGAAAATAAAATTTTAAAAAATTGTTATTTTGCTTAATAAAAGGTGAAAGAATAGAATCAGTGGAGTCCATGGCATGCACACTTGGGGCAGCCAAGTGCTTGGTCTGGAGTAAGGAAAGGCTCATCTTCTGTTCAAATTTGGCCTCAGACACTTACTTACTGTGTGACCCTGGGCAAGTCTCTTAACCCTGTTTGCTTCAGTTTCTTCCTCTGTAAAATGAACTGGAGAAGAAAATGGCAAACCACTCCAATATCTCTGCCAACAAAACCCCAAACAGAGTCTTGAAGAGCTGGACTTGACAACTGAATCACAACTTTGATGGGATTGATGGCAATGTGGGGACTGTAGAGTCTAATGGAATGTTTCTAAAACTTGACAAGAGCCACACTTTTAAAAAGGCCACCAAAGATTTTGGAGGGAGCATGCATGTCCTCATAGAAAGCTGTCTTTGGAAAACGGGTTCTCATTCTACCACTGGCACCATCTAGCCATGTGACCTAGAACACGGCATTTAACATCTTGGTGTCCCAGGACACTCTTAAAGATTATAAAATGCAAAGCAGGGAGAGGAAGTTTATTGGTAGAGGAAGTTTCCTCAAGGGAAGCTTCAGATACCAAGGAGATTACAGAAAAACCACATATTTTGGTAGCGTTCTGTGTATTCCCTTGTGCTGAGGCGAGGGTCTTAAGAGAGGTGAAGGAGATGAAAGCATCCTAATCTAGACTCATTTAGGCAGCCAGATTCTCTAAACTTCTCTGCATGTCACTTTCTTCAAGATCCAGCCTAGCCCAGTCTTAATAAGACTAGGAATGAGCTCATTCCCTTATTCGATGCTCTTCCTCACCCTCCCCTCCTCATGTGCCCTCTCCCAGGCCTCAGCTCAGGCCTTCTGAAGTTTGAGGTAATCCATATGCCTTCTGTGCAGGAGATGAAAGGCTTCTTACGTTCCCTCTGAGTTATAACACAATTGCACCAGGGCCTGGGGGCCTGACTTGCCTTAGTGCTCATTTGTGTGTTTGGTGTAGTTGCTAGTCTGTTGACTTTACTAATACATAAAATCATTCTCTGTGGAAAGAAAAAGTTACTCAGTATTGAGTTTTCCTTTCATTCTTGCTGAAGGGAGTAAGAGAGTTGGACTGAATTCAACTCTGGCCTCCAACACTGACTGGCTATGTGATCGTTTAATTACTATGTGATCTGGTTGCCTCAGTTTCCTCATCTGTAAAGTGGGGATCATGACAGCACCTCCCAGTACTGTGAGGACGAAATTAGGCATAATATAAATAATATAAGGGCTTATTTCCTTTCCCCTTCCCTCCAGTGATTGACTAGGGAAGACAAACCTTGGAGAAAGAACACTTTCTGGGACCACGGAGGAGGCATATGGCAGGACAGTAGATGGAACCCTGCCAGTCCATCTGCAGAAAGAAGCTGATTAAGTTGAGCACTTAGTGAAATTGATTTCTCTTGTCCACATGAAATGTGGCCTTGAAATGTATATGCACGTTGAAAGGAAAAGAGCTTAAGCAATCATTATGGGAAGAACTAGGTCTTCTATTTACTCTCACTGTAAAAACAGGAGCCCCAGAGAAGACCTTTTTTTTTGAAGTTATGGGCACTGGGGAAACTGTAGAAAGTATATAATGGGTCCTGTGCCCCAGCCCGTTTTGACCCGGTCCAACAGAACAATATCCTACAAGCAGAAGCTTCATATGACTAAGTGCAACAGCATGGGGAAGAGGAGCAGTGGCCAGCCTTGGCGTCAGGAAGGCCAAAATTCAAGCCATTCCTCTGATGAATAACAGATAAGTGACCCTAAGCAAATTATTTACCCACTCAGTGACTCATCCAACTCTCTAAGGCCTGAGATATAGGTATGTTGCTGTTCTGCCCCAGGGGAGAAGATTTCCCCACCAAGAATTTGTTCTCTCCTAACATATGACAAGAACATCAGAGATTAATTGGGATGACTAATGAGTAAGTAATGATAGAAGTTTGATCATTAATTCTGAGAACTGATTAATAGTGACTACAAATTATGGTCTTTCTACTTTTGTATGTACCTCGTTATTTACATGTTATATCTCCCATTAGAATGTAAGTTCCTTGAGGACAGGAGATGTTTTGTCCTACTTGGTATTTCTAGAACTGCAGTAGATAAAGAGCTGGACTTGGAGTCAGAAAGACTCATCTTCCTGAGTTCAAAGCCAGCTTCAGACAATTACTAGCTGTGTGACTCTAGGCAAGTCACTTAACCCTGTTTATATTAGTTTTCTTATCTGTAAAATGAGCAGGAGAAGGATATGGCAGACTACTCCAATCTTCGCCGAGAAAACCCCAAATGGGGTCATGAAGAGTTGGCCACGACTCAACAACAACAGCAACAATTTACTAAAAGCTGGCACATTGACAAATACAGTTTTGGGTCAGTTTTATCATCTTCATAAAAATTCATTTTTAAGCACTAAGGCCTTTCTGATGTTTTTTTCTGATTTTTATTGTTTTGATTAAAATTATTGTGAAACCGTGCTGTAAAACACCATGAAGTACAATTCCATTCAAGGCAGGTTTTTCTTGGATCCTGTCCAATGGGATTTATTAACTTTGATGATAAAGGAACATCATTACAGGGCAGATTCATCAGTAATGTTGGTTCTACAAAAGACTCAGAAGACAGAGTGATAGTAAGGCTCCTCTGAATCATCATCAGCATCATCACCATCATCATCATCATCACTAATACTACTGCTTCTTTCTTCCTAAGAGACCTGCTGACTTCCAGCTGGGGTGATGTGTTGTTAAAACTCTTCCATGAAGGCAAATTAAAGTTCAATGAAGAGATGTAGTTGAAAAAGAGAAAAGAATTGAACATGACAGCTAAATGGCTAGTGGGATTTTCTATTTTCTCCTTATCTGGAAACTGGGATATTTAAAAAATCTGCATGAGACCTAAACAATTCACTTAAATTATTTACTTGCCCCTTAAAAATGTAAAGTCATAAGTCACTTAGATTTTCTCCTAAGGCTACTAAATCATGAACATTTAATCTTCCCTTCATCAAGCCTTAAATCTTTTTGTTTAACAAATATGGTTAAAAAGATCATAAATAAAACTTTATTATGACCTCATTTTATCATCAGACATTTACGATATGTTTTTGTATATTTGGACAAAATACCAACATAGAAGGTAAAAGGCTTCCTTGTGTTTGTAGCCATAATTAATAGTGACATTTGTATTTACATGCTACAAAAGCCTTGTATAAACAGACTTCATTGGGAGTTACAAGGATGTTTAAAAAAAAAGTGTGTCAAGGCATTATGGTTACAGTACCAAAAGCATAACCTATAATATTGAGTAGGATGATGTTTTTAGCAGCTACTTGATATTAGGAAAATTGGGGTTGTTCTCATAAAAAAGATGAACATTGAAAAATACCTTAATAATTACATTTCAAAATATGCAATTCTTTTCCCTAGCCTATGTACTGGAGGATTTGTATTCTCATTATCCCCCACCACTCTCTCTCTCTCTCTCTCTCTCTCTCTTTCTCTCTCTCTCTCTCTCTCTCTCTCTCTTCCTCTCTCTCTCTTCCCCACCCCCTTATTTTCCTATCCTCCTTCTATTCAGGTCCCTTCAACAATCATATTGAGGACCTATGCTGGCCCAGGTATTACTCTAGGCCCTAGGGATAAAGAGACAAAACCAAATTTTTTTTCCCTCAAGAATCTTACACTCTAAGGGAGTTATACAACATGTAAACTATTAAATAAATACTACATATATACATATAATACACACATATATGTGTGTATAGAGAGAGAAGAAGAAGAGGAAGAAGAAGGAGGAAGAAGAGGAGGAGGAGGAGGAGGAAAAGGAGATTATAAAGGCACTATCATAGAATGAAACTTCCAAGGGATGGTAGGAAAGAAGGAGAGAATTCCAGGCATGATAGACAGTATTTGTAAAGCTAAATAAAATGTAGAGTATGTGAGGAGGAGTAATGTATAATCAACACTGAAAGAGAGATTGGGGTCAGATTGTGAAGGGCTCTAAGTAGCAAACTAAGAAATTTGTATTTGATCTTAGAGGCAATAGGGAGCCACAGTGACATACTCAGGACTCTGCTTTAGGAGTAGACATTTTGCATCTGCATTTGCAGAGAATGATTTGAAGACCCAAGATGCTAGAGGCAAGGAGAGCAATGGGGAGGCTTTTGCAGGGCAGTACCCTTTGTAGTCATGTGAGTGAAGAGATAGAGCTAAGAAATGTTGTTGATGTAGAATCAAAAAGACTTGACAACTAATTGGATAGAAGGATGTGAGGGAGTGAAAAATTAAGGATGAAGGACCCCACAGTTGTGAAGCTGGATGTCTGGAAGAATGATGGTGACTTCTACTAGAGCAGGGACACTGGGAAGAGAGATGAGTTTAAGGGGAAAAATTATATTCTATTATGGACATGTTGAGCTTTAGAGGCTTATGAGACATCCAGGTAAAAATGTAAGATTATAAAGCCCTCTTAGTTGAAATCCCTGGCCTTCTACCATGCCCGTAAAAATGATAATGATTGTAAATATTAACTACAATGGACGTTGATTTGGATGAAGCTCTGTTTTAAAAGTATTATGTGGGGAGACATATTTGTGTATGTATGTGAATATGCATATATAAATATACATGATTTTATATACACACATATTATGTGTATATACATATATATGTATATACACATATAACAACTCAACAACTGCTGAGCCTCCCAACAACCCTGTTGGGCAGGTACCATAGATAATATTATTCTCATTTTCTAGATGAGGAAATTGAGACTCGAGATGACATGAGACTTGACTATTGTTACACATCTAGCACATGTTAGTGAGAAGAATAGGAACTTGGTCTTCCTCAACACAACAATCTCTCCACTATATCTTATTTCATCTTTATTTTTCTCCTTTCTTTGGAGATGGGAAATAAGGGTAGGGGCCAGGCAGTCATAGCTATCTATACACATATGTATATATAATTTTTTACATATCTACATAAACATAAAATTTACATGAATCATACATGTATACATGTGTATAATGTATCAATAAATACATATACATACATATATATAGCCTAATGGACCCAAATCTCCCCTTTTATTATTAGTAAAGTAGTAGTAGTACTACTAGTAAAGTACTATTTGTAAAGTAGTAGTGAAGTATTATTATTAGTAAAGTAAAACAAAAGAAAAAGTAAGGTATCATGAATATGAAGAACATTGTTAGATCAATGGGCTTTTTCTTTTTTCCATCTTTCTAGGGTATCTCCAAATGTAATGGAGTTGTGTCCTATGCGTTTGTTTATGTGTATGACCACACACATAATGCAAACATATGTGTGTATGTATGTATACACATACACACAGAGAGGACCACAGATCTTGAGGTAAAAATGACCTCAGAGTATATCAAAGCTAAATGCCTTACTTTCCAGATGAGTCCTTTGAAGCCCAGCACTGGTAGGTGAATTGTGTGATGTCAGAGGTAAATAAGGATCAGAAGTGATATGTGAACCTTGATCCTCCAACACCAGCACAAGTGTTTGCTTGCTCCCTGGCCCATTTGGGGGAAAATGATTAGCTTAGGATCTCAGATTCATAATGGGGACCGTATTCTAATTGTATAGTTTTGAAAGAGAATAATTTCTTTTGCAGGAGTAATTGCTTTTGAACTCTACCAAAGACACGGATCTTTTCCCTGACACCTCCTAACGAATTCTCTTTTGGTGACAGGATGAAATCACAGACACACAGAGATCAGGGCCCTGAAGGGAATGCTGAGTGATTTCTACTGTCAGTTGTGATGACTCCGCTTGTGGACTTAATTCCTTTGCACACTACGTTCTCTTTTTTTCATCCCGCACTATAATAAATGTTAGACTGCATGAGTGATGCAGCGTCTAAAAACAGAACGAATGGTTGCAAACAAAGGGTCATTTCCTTCAGCTACAAAGCTTATGTAGCACGCAGGAAATATATAAATTATGACCATGTTGAAAAGGGAGTACAGACTAGCCAATCAATCCTTCCCAGAGGGTTGGGAGACAAGCAAATATTAGTGTTACATGCTACAAAGGAGGAGACCAAGAGGTTAAGTGTCTTGCCCAAGAGTACACACAAAAGGGCATTTGGTAGAGTGTGGATTGGAACTCTTGTCTTCAACCTATCAACCCTAGTGCACATCACACTTTAGAGTGAATGCTTCTCTCCCACTCTTTGGAAGTCTGGTCTGTTTGGACAATGAGAATGACAATGTCTTTCAGAGGAAGCAAAGATCTTTTTTTTTCTTCTTCTTGTTAGCTCAAAGCAGAATTCCTTCTACTCATAACACTGCAGAGATATTCCCACATGTCCCACATCCAGCTTGAGCCTGGAAACAGTTTTATGGACCATCCAGATATTGGGGAACCAGAAATCACTACTCTTCCTCAATGTTGCCCCAATAACCTTTATAGATATTGGATAGTAAATTACTGGCATCAAATAAGAAGCTCCTTTTTTCTCTGTATGTGTTGTGAGATGCTGATCTGATCATTGTGGAGCCCATCTGAGACTTGTGAGAACAGCAGGCAATCACTTGTGGCCAATTCCACTGATGGTGCAGTATTATTGCTGTGATCCCTGCAACATGTGTTTCTGTTATTGGGCACATGCTGATAGAAAACAAAGGAGCTGCAAATTCTGTCTTTTGGAACTTGCAGGCTTTGAAATCCTCTGAATGAATACGCAATATTAAAAATCAAAACCACCTCTGTTTTCTAATCTGATCATAAATCAAAAGACGGTAGGCATTTGTGATTTAAAAAAAAAGTGGGCTAAATGAAGAAAGAGCTGGGGCATTTGTCCCAAAATACCACTATGAATTTTTTTGATCAGCTTGTAAAAATCTAAAATGACATATCCAGACAAGATTTAGTTGACTTAGCATAAAACAGAGAAAAATGTATTCTCCTTCTTGATCTCTGGATTTTTCATGTAAGGGGTGGTGTGAGGTTGATTGGAGAGACCTTCATCAATTCTGAGCTTCCTAATCAACTTGATCACATTACAGGGTAGGGACATTTGTATGAAGGCATCTGGAGGTGGGCATGGGTACTGGCAACTTGCTGAAAAAACACAGGGAACTCCTCTGGTTAATTCCCCGTTTGCCTTTGAGATGATTGGTAACTTGAGAGTCAGGAGAATAAACTCTTTTCTGAAGTGCTACTCTTTCCCATAGTCTATAAAAGTAAGTTCTTTGCCTGCCTCACTCTGTTCAGCAGACTGGCCCTTTATTATAGGGAGGATTTCTCTTCTCCTCTCCATGAGGAGCAATTAATGGCCATTTAGAGAAGAAACATGTGACAAGCCCACTGTGTCTTCTCAGGTGACCAGAGCTGTCAGATTCCTAGTGGCTTTTGCTTTTGTTTCCTTTATAAACACTATCAAGAGAGTAGTCTCCCTGAAGAATATTTTTTTCCTCTCCATTGAAAACAATCTTGCAGAGACCCGAGAAAAGGCATCCTAAAGGTAATCTTTCCACATCTTAATGGTTATATTGTTGGCAACCCCAAATTTCAGAGTCCCCAAGTATGAAAAATGGGCATCAGCTTCAGATAACTGATTTATTTGAGATCACCCAGGTAAATATATGGCAAAACCAGGATTTGAATTCGGGGCCTCTAGAGCTTAATCCACTAAACTTTCCACCAAACTGCTCTTCCTCATCTTAGACCAGAACTGGGCTAAGAAATGTGTGCTTGTAAATGTTTAACAACATGCTCTCTAGAAAAATGTAAAAGTATGCATTTTTCTCTATATTTTACGCTAATTCAACTAAAGCTTGTTAAGTTTAATGTGCGTTAACATTTCCTGCATCCTTTTCTTAATTCTTGACAATCACAACAAAAACATCAAGCCACAATTTTTAGCATTTTCTGATTTCCAAGGTGTAAATGCTCACAATGAAAATGTAAGGGCTCTCCTGATCTGGTAAAAGCCAGTTATAGCACACCACTGGTAAGATACTACATATTCCTTCAAAAATAGCAGTAGCTGAAGAGTAAGAGCTCCTGTCAAAGGTCACAAGTATTTATTTGTTGGATGACTGTGGAATGAGCTTTTGGACCTTAACGTGTTTTCCTGTTCCCTGGCTCTGATCATTGCTGTACAGCTGTGGGGAAAAGACTTGGCAACAGTGATCCCTCCACCATGCCAAAGTTGGCTTCTTCTAGAGTACTACATTTGTACAAGAGAAGAAAAAAGTTCTTTAGGTTGGGTAAAGGGCAGAAGGGGAGAATCCCAAGCCTAAGTAAGGTTTACAACCCATGGCCTCGACTGGGCCAGAATTCAGCTCTCTGGATCTTCCCTAGGTAGTTTATTTAAATCCTATCATTGTTACCATTGTAATAGAATAATTCCACTATTGTAGGAATAATAAAGATTGTTATCTGATCACCAATACTACACACCCAACTCATTTCCTAAAACAAAATTGTAACATACAGAAAAGTCTAATTCATAAGGTCATGGTTTTAGAGTTGGAGAGGACCTATGGAATTATCCAGTCCCACTCTCATTTTATCAAAGAAAAATCAGATGGCCAAAAAGAGAAAATTATTCTGGCCAAGGTTACATAGGGAGTGTCAGTGCCAGAATTCATTTGGTTTTTTTTTGGGTGAGGCAATCAGGGTTAAATGACTTGCCCAAAGTCACATAGCTAGTAAATGTCAAGTGTCTGAGGTTGGATTTGAACTCAGGTTCTCCTGACTCCAGTGCCAGTGTTCTATCCATTGTACCACTTAGTGGCACCTCAGTGCAAGAATTTAAATTCATGCCCTCTGACTCCAATTCCAGTAATTGCTTATTAAGAATTTGCCATGTGTAGGATGCTGGGAAAAATAATCAGCTATGTTGTGCTTCACATTTTGCAAAATGCATTACACATGTTGTCTCTTATGGTCTTCACAACAATTCTGTGAGATAGGTGCTATTATCATAGATATTTTACAGATGAGGAAACTGAGGCAGAAGCAGGTTAAGTGATTTTTGCTTAAGGACACATGCTTGAGGCAGGACTCAAGTTTTCCTAACTTCAAATCTCCATTCACATGCCAGCGACTTAATAAAGAGCCACTAATGGCCTCAAAGGCAGATAGCCTATATGGAGATACTAGTTCTTTCTTTCCCACACCAGGATTAGGAAAGGATTCCTGGAAAATTAATTTTATATGACATTTCATAAAATCAGATAAAAAGTAATTAGGTTATTTCTCTACTTAAATAAGAAAGCAGCGATTGATCCAAAGAGACCCTCGCATATAATCATGACCACATGAAGAAGAGAAACCAAAATGTTCATTGATTCATTTGTGGAAGCCGACAGTTCAGGATGATACTTACTGCTACTTTTCCTTCTGGGAGTTGTGCTGGCTGGTCATTATAGGGCATCTTCTTAACTTCAAAGGACACAATGGAAGCAAGTGAATAGGGGTCATTTTTCCTCTGAAAACACAAAAAGATTATTAGACTGCATTAAAATATAAAAATCACAAAGTATAAACTGGCATTCATCCAGCTGCCTATACTTTTCAAGATGCTCTTAATAGTATTACCTTAACATTTCTGTAGCATTTGTAAATTTACAAAGTTGTGTTATCACAACCATCCCATGAGGTGGGTGGTAGGTTATTAACCCCACTTCTAGATCAGGAAACTGAAGCTTAGAAAGATAATGTAAATTTCCCAAAATTACACAGTTAGTAAAGTGACTGAGTGAGTATTTGAATTCAGGTTTTCTGAGTCCTTTGTTCTTTTGGATATAGCATGCTCTAATGGAAAATGATGGCCATAATAAAGATAGTATAATCATCAATGAAATAATTTTACCAAGCTCTGTTTCTGTCCCATTAGGTACTCCCAAAATACCTCCTCCCCACAATTCTAATGTTTTGACATGCTGATAGCCAAAAAAAAATTTTTTTAAGGCACAGTGAAGCATCTGTTGTCCCTAAGGTTTTTTTTTAAAGTGTTGTTCTTAAGCAATCTCAAGCACTTAGAATGGCTCTGAAGTAAGAAGTAAAAAGTAGTAAAAGAAAACATATTTCTAGTGGCTAACGGTCTCTGAATGGTGAATAAGGATTAAAAACAGCTCCAAAGAGCTCAGATCAGCAGATAGTTCATACACATATTGGTTGGTTTTCCAATTAGCAAGGAGTGCCCTGATTAGCAAGTGATGCAGGTAGAAGGCTTGCGATCTGCTGGGAACTGGGAAGGAGAGATGGCCCCAGTTGTCCAGCAGCAGGGGCCACATGGGTAATTCCTTATTCTGCAAGGCATTTTGTTGTTAATGAAATTTCTGTCTGTGAAGTTGATGCTTGTTTTTCATACTTGGGAACTCCTGAACTTAGGCTTGCCAAGAACATAACCATTAAGATGTGGAAAGACTACTCTTAGCATGTCTCTTCTCAGGCCTCTACAAGAACATTATCAATGCCCAGCTACAGGGGAACCAAAAGGAGAAAAAGGAAAACATGTCGAGAAAATATGAAATTCAGGGAGAAGAGTGAGGATTCCCAATGGCAACTAGCAGTAATTTAGAGATTGGAAATGGCAAGAAGGATCAGATGTAAACAGTGAACACTTTGGGATGAAGAGGAAAGATAATTGACTAAACTTGTTGAGTTGAATATGGCATGGCAGTGACTGTCATTCACTTAAGCAATGCCCATCTGGTTGCATCTATGAAGTAGTACAATAAGAAGGCAGGAAACTATCTAAGAAAATATTTCATTAAAAACAGCTAAAATTTAAAATGAAAAAGTTTGCAGTAGTTTTCAGCAATCCAAAAACTCTCTTATCTGGAGTGGTTCCTTTCTTGATTCCAAATAAGAGCTGTTTTGATATATTTTTAAAAAATTCAGAAAGCTCTTAAAGATTGATTAGAAGTGGAGAAAAGATAGAACTGATTTACAGAACAGGTTAAAAAGATATACTAAATTTATTATTTTCAAATAAATACAGTAAGGAACAAAAGCTTCCAGAACTGAAACTTTAATGTCTTCTTTAAAGCCCAATTTTGTTTTTTTGTATTTAAATGAAACTTTGAAAATGCATGAATTTGTTTGTTATCTTAAGTAAGTAAACAATGACCCACTTCCATCAGTTTGAATGAAAGCCTCCTAGTAGATAAAGATAAGCTACTATTGCGCCCCATAAAATTGTTACTAGTGTTTATTATTGTAAGAATAAATGTAGAAGGAATTTACTGAATTCCTGTCAAATGGGAAGAGTTCAATGTTTCTGAAAAACACTATCTATCCATCCATCTATCCATCCATCTATCCATCCGTTCATCCATCTATCTAAGCCACCCCTAGGAATTGAAATCCACATTATTTCTATTCAGACAGTTTTTTCAGTATTTAATCAGCCCTATAATCTACAACATCTTCCTACTATCTAAATAAACATCATCCCCCCAATTCCTATAATTTAGGCTTATTTCCTCTTTTATTGCCTTATGACATGAGGTTAGATTATAATACTCTTCATGCAAACCCTCATGCTAGCAGGATCACTATTTAGCCCAAAGGTTTTTAATTGATTAATTTTATGTGTATTATGGATCCCTTTGGCAGCTTGAAGAAATCAATGGAAACTTTCTTCAGAATAATAAGTGCATAAAATAAAATATGCAGCATTACAAAAGAAACAAATTATATTGAAATATAGTAAAATATTTATTTTAAATTGCTTGAAAATAAATATTTTGAATATTTCCCCAGGTTAAGAATACTGGGTTAAACCTTTTATCTTTAATTAATTAACCCCATTCATGAGCTAGAAATAATTTCAAAGATGTCAAATATCAAATAACAGTTAAAAATGAAGAAACTGAGGCCCAGAAGACAGTGATTAATTAATTAAGGATTAATGTTGCGTAGGTTAACAAATCTAAATTCAAAACCAGATTTTTAACTTCCAATCTTGTGCTATTTCCACTATACCATGGCTTTGGGTCTGGGATAATTTTGGTGATTTATCTCCAGTTCTTTGATGGTTTGCGGTCTGGCTAAGACTGATATTGGGTCACTCAATCATGCTCTTAATATATAATAGTTTGAACAACTCTGCCTATGATTTTTACCTCACATAAACTTAGTGGTTGTAATCCATTTTCTTTTTCTTTTTTCTTTTTTTTTGCTTTTTGGAGGGCAATTGGGGTTAAGTAACTTGCCCAATGTTACACGGCTAGGTTTTTGTTTGTGTGTGTTGAGCGTCTGAGGCCAGATCCGAAATCATGTCCTTCTGACTCCAGGGCCAGCGCTCTACTCACTGCGCCACCTAGCCGCCCCTAATCCATTTTCTAATAGATAGATAATTATCTTATAAACCACTTGGACAGACACAGTGAAGATGCTAAGGATTCTGATTTCATAGTCTTTTTTAATATGAGAATTGCATTATCTAATGCCCTCTCATTCACGGTCTGATTTTGTCACTTGCCTATTCAAAATCCTTTGAGATGGTTTCTATTAGCTTATAGTATAAAATCTGAAGTTCTTCTTTTGGCTTTCAAATTCCTTCACAATCTGTCTCCAACTTATGTTTCCAGTTTTATTGCCCACTATTCTTCTTTTTCTCTATAGTGGAATCAAACCCGACTTCTGGTTGAGAATCAGTCCCACTCAGTTGTGAACACACATTATCCTAATCTCAACCTCCACCCCCCCCCACACCTGATACCTGATTCATAATTAAAGCAATTAAAAAACTAACAAGCTTTTTTTTTCATAAAATTCATAGATTTTATTCTTAAGCATAAGTGAACCTATTAACAATATATACTAAATTATCTTTGATGAAATGCATTTAAAATTATTTTAAATGAGAAATCACTTAGCAAGAAATTGAGCATTCTAATTATTGTTACAATCCAATGATAAAGGATATCTTTTTTTTGCTTATTCATTATTTAATGAAGTAAACTAATGGCAAAAAAAAAGAGCAGCAGGAGTTCAACAGCCCTTCCAGCTCTTCCCCATGACCCCCATCCACTCTGGGTTTATTAGAACAGCTCATGCCTTCAGGCTTGGAATTCTCTACCTCTGTATTTCTGGTTGTTGCAATATTTCTCTTCTTTCAAGGTCCAACTTAGGTACCAGCTCTCTTACAAAGCTTTCCTTGATTCCTGAAAATTAAAATGATCTCTCCCTCCTCAAATCTGATAAAGTATATTCTTAAGGCCTTTTAAGCTATGTTATTAGCTTAAAAGATGTTCAGACCAGATGTTCAGATCAGAAAATAAGAGAGAGCATTGTATCTCTCTTATCCAGCTGTTCCTAAGTGCAACACAATAAAAGTCTAAAATAGAGACTCCTTTTCATTGCATTGTTTTAAAGATCGAAAAGAGATATTTAACACTGCTTAAACTACAATAAAATAAATGTATATTAATCCTTTTTAAAAGAGAAAATGTAAGGAAAATAGACGAGGCTGTCATAAGGTGAGGAATGAAGGAGGCAAGTTGAAGTAGTTACTGTCAGAAGGCACAGGTCTCTGTGAAGTAAGTAAGGTCCTCTGTTTCAATTCCAAAGAAGAGTGTATTGAGGTTAAAAGAGAGAAAAGGGTTAGAAAAATCAGTGTGGGGAATGGGATTGAAAAGAGGTCAACAAAATAAGCACAAAATTTTGTTAGGTTCCAGGGGTGGGAAACCTGCGGCCTTGAGGCCACATGTGGCCCTCTAGGTCCTCAAGTGTGACCCCCTGACTGAATCCAAACTTCACAGAACAAATCCCCCAGACTCAGTCAAAAAGCCGCAACCAAGGACCCAGAAGGCCACATGTGATCCTGTAGTCACAGGTTCCCCACCCCTGGTAAGCAAAAGTAAGGTTTCAATATAAGGTTATATATCACATGGATGAAATCAGTTCAACTTTGTAAATCCTCCAGTGATACTTAGCAGGCTAAGAACACAAGCAAAAAGAAAGCAACTGGAAGTGTCAGGGCTTCTCCAGGCTTGAGGTTTAGCAAGCCAGAACACTTAGCAGACTGACGGTGGGAGAGCTGAGGGACAGCGGCCAGTCACCTTTAAAAGGAGCCGATGGAGAGGGTCAAAGCAAAATGCAAAGGAAGATGATGCCAGCCTGGAGAGAAAGACCTAAAGAGCAGGAAGGAGTCAAGGGACTGCAGTACAGAATGAATGTGAAGAGCAAGTTTGGTGGGAATTAACGAAATGGAGAAGGGAAAAGGCTAGAAAATTGTGGTCAGAAATCAAAACAACAAAGTTTAGGCTCCTGACAATTAGACGAGTTGAAAAGCTTGAAGGAATGGCCACACTGGCTTGTGACTGAAATTAGTGGTGGCATTACATAGTCACTGTATTATCGGGGCTATCAACATGAATATGAGGCTGGATGGAGGAGAGGAAAAGACTGAGCCTGAATCAGACGCTAGAGATTCTGCCCTCAAGGAGTTTACATCCTATTGGGGGCCAAAATGTTTGATTCTGCACTCAGGTATCTTTGGGTGGCCAGCTCTAAACGTGATGTCTTTTGAGGATTGCAGTTTTGGCTTTGAAGTCTGCTCTCAATTGTATCTGTTATGGCTGCAGCTTCATTAGGAGGTACCTGAGGCCTAGATCAAAGGGCTTACCCTAAGACTTTAGTCTCCTAGATAACAAATCCTTATCAAATTATCTATTCTGTGCTACTTCCAGGATATAACAGACTAAGGTAATGATAAGAAATCTTGAGTCCCCTTCCTGTGTCTCATTGCTCTATAAAAACCCTGTCCTAAGAATCAATAAATGGAGTTCATGGTTCTTCCTTGAACTTCCCACATGGCCTGGTCACTTCTTATTCACGTCTCCAATCATACTTAGTGCTGGACACTGAGCAGCCCACGGCAACATTCCATCTGGGGAAACAAACTCTGCATCTACACAGATGCTTCCTGGGATTTCTCTCTCCACCATCCATGGCTCTTCTCCTCCCTCTAGAAAAATGAGGTTTCTGTAGTTCTCTAGCATTACGTCCCTGTACAGCTGTCGCTGAGTAGGGCTCAATTGTCTCCATTCGTCCTCAGTGAAATCCACAGCCACATTCTTGAACGTCACTGATTTCTTATTAAGTGATATCATCTCTCTATCTGGGACCTCCACTTGGGGATCTGAATATATGGCGCCACCAGGAAGTGAGTCTTGCCCACTCCAGCTCACACCTGGGGGAAGAGAGTACCTGGGAGCAGCCACCTCCCAGTGGCTGCCGTCTCCTCCCAACCAACAAGCTTTTAAAAATTAAATGCTTGTTATTTTTATTAAGTATTTACTCTGAGTTTAGCATTGTCTTAAGTACTAGGGATACAAAACCAAAGCAAAGTACTCCTAGTTCTCAAGACCTTCCATTCTACTGGAGAAGAGAACCATGTCTATTATCCTCATGTTCCTTATATGGAAATTAACCAGAGGGAGCATCTGGAACTCTCTGGGGATCCCATACCTCTTACTCAAGAAAACTGCTTTCTCTGCTTCCATATTGACTTGTAACTAATCACTCTCTTAGCTTATACACTACTGTTGACAAATCACTCAGAATCCTTCCACTTAGTCATTCAAACCAAATACTAAGTGTCCCAAGGGATCACTTATACTACTGTCAATATAGGAGCATATCATCACAAAGAAACCTACTCTGCAAACCGATATGTTCAAAAGAATGTCCTGATGGTCTTAAGGGGTAAGTAATTCACTCCTGTGAAAGCTGTGTTCCCAAATGCTTTGGGCACACACTGTTATCTCCTTCTGAACAAATTGCAAACTTCTTGGGGGTTAAGACTAAGAATTGCTCAACTTTTGTATCTTCTCAGGTAGGGAGTACATTGCTCTGGATAAGCAGCTGCTTGGCAAATATTTGCCATGAATGAATCAGGGCATGGATGCATCAAAGCACCTTATTTCAAAACAACCTTATGGGACAGGTAGTTTCTGTATTATTATTGTCATTTTATAAATGAGAAAACTGAAGCTCAGGGAGGTCAAGTGACTTTCTCCTGGTCATACAGCTAGTAGTTGTCTGAGCCCAAATTCCACCTCAGGGTCTCCTGACTCTAGGTCTCCTATAAGTGACCTCCTCAAAGTGAACCTCTCTTTCTGCTAAAATACATTAGTACAGAGTAAGTAGGTAATAAATGCTCATTGGATTGGATCAAATTGCTATCTGGCAGCTGCTAAAATAGACCTGAGCCTATAAACTTTATTGGCATTTCAGGGAAGGGAATAGTAGGTCTCTTGTTAAAAAAAAGTTTGCAAGGAAGACACTTTGGGTGGGGGAACCAGTAGGAACAACACATTCTGGTTTGCATGGTATGTAGGGGTCCTGGGCAGCAAGAAACAGGGTGGAGAGATAGCTGGGGTCTAGCTTGTGGATGGTTTTCAGTGTCAGACAAAGGGGTCTGGTAATGAAATGCACTGAAAGTTTTTGGATAGGGAGAGGATAAAAACAGTTTTAAGATGAATCCAGCTGTAAGGCGCAAGATGGATTGGTTTTTTTTTTTTTTTTTAGAAAAAGTATGTGGGTCATTTCAGCTGCTCAATTTCACTAAGCTTTTCTAAGGCATTATCCCATTTCTCTTCCCCAACATGTCTTCTTCCCCTTCCTGCCTTTACCGATGAATTCATCTTTAATTTGCTGAATTTTCTCACCAAGAAAATTACCATCAAGGTGAAGTGTTTAAATTGTCTCCACTCAAAGCCTTGTCTGTCCTGCACCAGTAATCCATTGTTTTAAATTTTGCATGGAGGAAATCCTCCTGTAATGGTTGCAGCCCAGTGAAATCCAGCACCTGCCTGATGTGGAAGGGCACATGCAATAAATGTTTCAGATGATTTATTTTCCCTGGAGTGTATAGGGAATAGGGTTTACTTACTACTGTAGATCAGAATTCTCTACCAAATCAGGAAGTGAACATGTAGCAAATTAGTAAAATGATATAAAGGCATCATGAAAATTCACAAAAAGGCACTTTGCAAAAAAAAAAACCCTGAATATTCACCTACTCTGATCCTATCTCAGACACATGAAAAATTAGAGCTTGGATCTAAAGGAAATTAGGCTGTGGACAAGTGGAGGGGATGGGAGCTAAAGGAAAATAGAAAATACAATTTACTCCTCTAGTTCTGTACTCATATGTCAAAGGTCCCCAACATTTTTGGAAAAGGATTTACTTTTCTCTTCCCTGAAATGATCACAAGCCACAGGGCCAGGGCAATCTGGGCAGATGTTAGCTGGCAGCTGAATGGATAGGACTTGAAAATCACTTGAGTCTTTGCTTTGGGATCTTTTTTCTATCTCATAGCCATGTCTCTGGTAAATAACATGGGTTATTGAATAGATTTTGCAGGCTGAGTAGATCCAATCAAGTAGTACTCTCTTAATCATATTCTTTATTTAACAACTATCATACTGGAGTGGGTTAAGGATTAGGGGATTTATTCTCCCACATAGTAATTTATTCTAATAACAGCAATCACTGCCATATTGAAGGGTTTTGAAAACTGAAAAACCAGCTGGGGTTAATATTCTTTGACAGCATCTTGGCCCATCCACTTGCCCCAACCAGTCATTAATGCTGCGGAAATGCCCTGCACCTCCACCATAACTGCTTCATTTAAACTGAGGTTAGCAGACCACTGGCTGCCTCTGTTATGTACTTTTGTAGAACAATTTTCTTTCTCTAATGGTACATATAAAAGTTATAGGGTTGGCAACTAATAGAGGTGGAGACGTTTGAGTTGGGCAACACCTAGTGTGTGCTGGCAGCTGAGTGTTCTTCCCCACTCCCACTCTCCTGCTTCCTAACTCATTTTCAAGGAGCACTTTATTTTTGACCACACAGCCCATTTATGGAGCCTGTGCTTAAATATTCACCATTTACTGGAAACAAAAGCCTTGTGGTCTGAAATAAAAAGCTTAAGCAATTATTGGCAAAACTTTAAACCTTCAAGTAGACCTTTTGTTTCATGCAGCAGTCATAGATCCCAAGATAATCTGGAATAAACTGAAAGAAAATATTTTCCGGATGGCCCATGGACAAAGGAGCACTTAGAGGAGCATCATATGCCAAAATGGTAGTCTACAGATTTTCAGTGGGATACCAAACATCAGGTTGGGGAAGGAAGGTTATATGACAAAACTATTAAATTACAGAATTAGAAAGTACACATAGTTAAAGAAAAAGACATAAATGCATCTCTTTTGTTATTAGGTTCATATGTATGAAATAACCAGGAACTTGGAATATGGAACTTTGGGACCCAGGAGCTAAGTACACAAGTAATGATTTTAAAATCACAGAATTTGGGAATTAGAAGGCACATCAACCTCAACTCTCCCCTCTCAGAACCTGATAAATTCAACCAAAAGATAAACAAAAAAGAAACTAAGGAAGCAAATAGAATATTAGAAAAGTTATATATGACAGATCTTTGGAGAAAATTTAATGGGAACAGAAAGGAATGTACCTTTTTCTCAGGAGCACATAGTACTTACACAAAAACTGATCATGTATTAGGGCATAAAACTTCAAAATCAAATGTAGAAAGACAGAAATATTAAATGTATTCTTTTCAGATCATAATACAATAAAATTATATTCAACAAAGGGCAGCATATAGATTAAAAATTAATTATAGGGGCAGCTAGGTGGCGCAGTGAGTAAGAGCACTGGCCTCGGAGTTGGGATGACCTGAGATCAAAACCGGCCTCAGAAAATGAGCACCCACACATAAAATAATGACTAGCCGTGTAACCTTGAGCAAGTTACTTAACCCCAATTGCTTAAAAAAAATAATTATAAACTAAATAATTTAACCCTAAAGAATAAATGGGTCAAAGAACAAATCATAGAAACCATCAATAATTTCATTAAAGAGAATGACAACACACCAAAATTTATGGGATGCAGCCAAAATAGTATTTAGGGGAAAATTATTTCCCTAAATTCTTACATCAATAAAAGAGAAAAAGAACAGATCAGTAAATTAGGCATGCAACTAAAAAAAACCTAGGAAAAATACAAATTAAAAGTCCCCAATTGAGCACCAAATTGGAAACCCTGAAAATCAAAAGTGTGATTAATAAGATTGAAAGTAAAACAAAACACAACTATTGAGCTAATAAATACATCTAGAGCTGGCTTTATGAAAAAAACCAATAAAACAGATAAGTACTAGTTAATTTGATAAAAAGAAAAAGACGGTGCATCAGCAACCATCTAGTTCAACACATACAGCAAAAGAATACTCATTATGATATACCTGACAGGTGGCTACCCAGTCTCTGTTTGATGACTTTCAACGAGTGGGAACTTACTATTTCCTGAGGTAGCCTGTTTTACTTATAGATAACTATAAATCTAAGAGAATTTTCCCTGAAATCAAGGTTAAGTTTGCACCTTTCCAACTCTGACCTATGAATCCTTGTTCTGATCTTGGGACTAAACAGAAAAAATCTAATCCCTCCATCACAAGACAAAGGGGCCATCATATCCTTATTGAGTTTCTTTCTTTTCTTTTTAGATTAAACATCCCCAAATGGACTCAAAGCCCTCCATCATTTGGGTTGCTCTTTTCTATACTATTTGGCTTATCTATAGGGCCTAGACTTGTGATTTCATTGCTATAAGGAAATGCCTGGTAAGGAATCTCCCCATTTGAGGTTTTCTTGGCAAGGATACTGCTGTAGTTTGCCATTTCCTTCTCTAGCTCATTTTACAGATGAGGGAAACAGAGTTAAGTGACTTGCCCAGGGTCACACAGCTAGTAACTGTATGAGGTTGGGTTTGAACTCAGGAAGAGGAGTCTTCCTGATTCCTGGCTTGGAACTCTTATCCACTATGCCCACATAGCAGCCACAGAAGTAGGGTGATCCTAAGCAAATCCATAAAATGTGAGTGATTCAGCCTTTTCATATCCTATTAAAAAAGCTATGGAGCCAGAAAACCAGGATATTATTGAGGGCATATGTTACTTATAAGAGGAGTATATTCTTACAAAAGCAACTAAAAAATTCTCTATTTTATAACATTCTTTAGAAGAAACATTAAATGTTGCCTGGTTTTTATATTGAGGATTTCTGAGAAATTTAAGATCTAATAATAAATGTAGGTCAGGGAAATAATCATATTAAATACAAGGAATACAATAGCTATTTATAACTAAGTGAAATGCTTGGATTTTCTGACCTGGTTCATTACAAAGTTATAATAAAAATTCCTTTAATTGTAGTGTAGATATTTTCAACATATAGCTCACAAGCAAGCCTATCTTTTCTTCTTTGTTATCTAGCTACAAAGGTTTTCTTCCTCAGTTGTTGTTGTTCATTCTTCATTCCTGAAGAGGGCCAGTGTGACATCATGAAGGTGATGAATTGTGCATGAATGAATTGATACATAAATGAGTGAATGATCAAGCAATCTAGTAAGCAGTGGGGCTACAAATAAAAGTAAGCAACATGGTTGCTGCTCTCAAGGGATTTTTTCCCCCACTCTAATGGAGACAACACATAAAGGGGAAGAAACAGAAAAGGACTGGGCACACATAGCATGTAGTTTGAAAATGCCCAGAAAGTGGAGTGGTAACTAGCTTCTGGCCAAATACAGAGCAAAGGTTCACCTGCCAGAGCCTGAGATTCCGGGGGCAGAGTCTGCATTCTATGGGGAGGGAGATGAAGATGTCCAGAATGCAGCTGGAAGGGTTTTGAAATGGCTTGGATTTATTTTTTTTTGTTTTGCTTTTTGGAGGGCAATTGGGGTTAAGTAACTTGCCCAAGGTCACATGGCTAGGTTTTTGTTTGTGTGTCTGAGTGTCTGAGATCCGAACTCAGGTCCTTCTGATTCCAGGGCCGGCACTCTACTCACTGCGCCACCTAGCCACCCCTGGCTTGGATATTTTAAGTTTGGTGTTTACAACTCTTCATAATCTAGTCCTTCCCTCTATTTCCAGTATTTTCCCCCCTTACTCTCCTCCATGCATTCTATAGTGTAGCGACACTGCCTACTTGCTATTCCTCTCATGTGTCCATGTTGTTTCTATGACCTTTCAATGATTTGCACAGTGCCTGGTACACAGTAAGTATTTAATAAATGCTTGTTAACCAATTGATTGGATTTCAGTTTGATAATGTCCTCCTGGCCTCTTAACTCCCACTCCTTCCTGAAAGTGATGGTCAACTTAGGAATGACAAAATATAAGATGTGGGAACAAGGTGCGTTGGTGCAATTTTGGAAAGAAAACCAAAAAACATAGAGAAGGGTTCAAATTCAAACTATCTTTTAAGAGTTGTGAGACCTTGGACAACTTACTTTCCTCTTTGAATCTCAGTTTCTTCATTTGCAAAAAGGTGCTAATACCACTACCAGCTGAGTGTAGAGGAAGGTATTTTGTAAATCTTGAAGCACTATATAAAGATGAATTATTATAGAATTTATTGTTGTAATCTAATGCTTTTCCCCATTATACCCCTCTTTTTTGTGAATATTTGTTAAAATTTGTCAAAATTCCAGTGTTATTTATAATACTTTTGTTTTGGTTAAAAATCTCATCCAAGATTAATCAATGCTCTCTTCAAATCTGCATGGAAAAAGAAAAAGAAATCTATCCTCAAGTGTAAGTTTAGATCAAGAAAACAAAGCTTTAGGAATTTTAGAGCCTTTTAAGGAATTTCACTGAAAATAATTTAAGACTTTATGAATCACTCCAAAAACATGATCAAAGGTAGTAATCCATTTTTGGAAATCTCTCTTTTAGATTGTAGAAGTGATTCCATAACTATGCTGGAATGAGGTGGAGAATCATGTCATCACAGGATGTAAGATTGGAGCTGATGATAATATAATTCATTTCCAGACTCCCTCTGGAAGGAGAAAAGAGAAGGGCTTGTGGTTTGTGATGTATTTGATTAAATAATGGGTAATTAAAGTATGTGTTTAGTTAAAGCACAAATCAATAAAAATAGGTAGAAGGTGGAACCTCTCAGCTCAAGCTTGAAAAGCTTATGCACCTTTAACTATATTCTTTACTTCCATTCATCATTGGTCCCTTTAAAAATACCAATATTCTTCTGTTAATGCTATATGGTTTTGAGTCATAGAATACCACAGTCTCCAAAGAATTCAAGTAGTAAGTCACTCAAAGGGCAATGAAGGGATGCATGAATAGGCTGCAGCATGTTTCTGGCAAAGAACTGCACACTAAAAACCATATAGAGGACATCACTGAGGTTGGAAAGCAATAGAAGCCCCTAATGGGCTGAGTGATGGAAGAAAACTGGTGGACAGCCCCTCTGGTTCATTGGCCCTCATGTAAATGATCTAGAACAGGGGTTCTGATTCTTTTCTTGTGTCATTGACCCTTTTGGCAGTCTGGTGAGGCTTATGGACTTTCCAGAATAATGCTTAAAAGGGCATAAAATAAAATATATGATATTACAAAAGAAACCAATTACATTGACATATAGTTACCAGAACATCTAAAAATACAGGTTCACAGACCCCAGAATAAGAAGCCCTCCAGATTGCTGGGTGGTTCACTTATAGAGGACATATGGGAGAGCATGGGCAAGAGTGACACTAGATGACCATGGGTAGGCTGTGATCCATACAAACAGGAGTACTCATTTCTAGGAGATCAAAGATCTATCAAAGTCATTATGATTCCAATATATTAAAGAAAATTAAGCTACAGGAGAACTTTGTCAAGAAGCAAAAACAGAGTAGAAATAGGACTTCTGCGGGGCTCTGGCTCTCACCTCCTCCAATTCATGTAAAAGGAGACTCTGAACAAACTTTGGAGCTACAGAACCCACAAAATGACACAGAGAAGATTTAGCCCCAGGGCAGGGCTGACCAGCACTGGCTGGAGGGACTCCAGATCACCAGCACCTGTGATGGTTTCCAGAATTTTCAACACATAGATGCTAAGGAGAAAATAAGAGGTCAGTGCAGTGTGGACTTTGGGACCCAGTAGTTGGGAGTACATAGGCTTTTGCCCCCAGGGCAAGAAGCTGCTGAGGAGCCATGGGGCAGCCGCCCCCATGTGGCAGCTTCAGCTCCTGGCCTGTAGACTGTAGGGGGACCAAGCAACCAGTCTGAGGGGTAATCGCTCTTGCTTTAACCTGCTTGGATCTGTATTGCCTTCTAGGGTGGAGGTCCTGGGGTGTATGACCAGCTCGCCAAAGCATGTGGAGGCTTCAGAGAGGGTACCCAACTAATACCTTTGGCAGCTGAGAAAACCCCAGCTTTGGTATGAAGCTCCCCTGTCTGGTGGCAGAGTCCTACTGTGGCAAAAAGCCCAGAGGTTAAGTGACTGAGTGGCAACATTACCAGGCAAAGGAAGCAAAATAAACAGAGTACCCAAACTTTACACTCCTACTTTGGCAACAATAAGGATCAAAGCATGGAACAGGAGGAAGACAGTGAAGTCAGAACTCCTGCACCAAAAGCTTCAAATAAAAACCTTAAGAAGCAAATAAGAGAAGTGGAGGAAAAATTGGGAAGAGAAATGAGAACAATGCAAGAAAATTATGAAATGAGAATCAATAGCCTGACTGAGGAAAATAGCACCTTAAAAAATAGACTAACTCAAATAGCAAAAGAGGCTCAAAAAGGAAAGGAGGAGAAGAATGCCTTAAAAAGCCAAATTTGCCAGATGGAAAAAGAATCTCAAAAACTCACTGGGGAGAATCATTCCTTCAGAATTAGATTGGAGCAAATGGAAGCTGGTGACTTTATGAGAAATCAAGATGCTGTTAAACATATCCAAACAAATGAAAGAATAGAAGGCAATGTGAAATATCTCATGGGAAAATCCACTGACCTGGAAAATAGATCCAGGGGAGATAATTTAAAAATTATTGGACTACCTGAAATCCATGATCAAAGAAAGAACCTAGAAATCATCCTCCAAGAAATTCTCAAGGAAAATTGCCCTGATGTTTTAGAACCAGAGGGCAAAATAGAGGTTGAAAGAATCCACCAATTACCTTCTGAAAAAGATCCCCAAAAGAAAACTCCTAGGAATGTTATAGCCAGGTTCCAAAATTCCCAGATCAAGGAGAGAATATTACAGGCAGTCAGGAAAAAACGATTTGAATATTGTGGAAACACAATCAGGATAACATAGGATCTGGCAGCTTCTACACTGAGGGATCAAAGGGCTTGGAATATTATATTCTGGAAGGCAAAGGAGCTGGGATTAAAACTGAGAATTACCTACCCAGCAAAACTGATTATCTTGTTTCAGGGGAAAATATGGTCATTTAATGGAATAGAGAGAGGACTTTCAAGTATTCTTGATGAAAAAACCAGATTTGTAGAAAATTTGACAATCAGATACAAGAAGCAAGAGAAGCTTGAGAAGGTAAACAGGGAAAAGAAATCATAAGGAATTTATCAAAGTTGAACTATTTACATTCCTACATGGAAAAATGATAATTGTAACTGATGAAACTTTTCTCAGTATGAAAATAGTTGAAGAAGGTTATATGGGCATATGAATACATATGTGAATTGTGTATATATGTTTACAAGTATACATAAATAGTGGGCACAAGACCAATTTAATAGGAAGGGATGATACTTAAAAGGTGAAATTAAGAGGTGAGAGAGGAACATAATGAGAGGAAATAGGGAGAGACAGATTGGGGTAAACTATCTCATATAAAAAAGGCAAGGGAAAATAGTTACAATGGAGGGGAAGAGCAGGAAGGCAAAAAGGCAAAACCTTATGCTCATTGAATTTGGCTCAGGGAGAGAATGACATACATACTAAATAGGATATCTCACCCTACAGGAGTGTAGGGGGGAAGAGGATGGGGGGGGGTGATGGAAGGGACGGCAGGCTGGGGGGAGGGAAGTTGGGAGCACCCACTTTTGAAAAGGGACAGTAGCAAAGAAGAGAATAGAACAAGTGGGAGGTGGTATAGGAGGGAGGGAAATAGTCTTTTACAATATATCCACTATGGAAATGTTTTGCATAGCTACACATATACAACATATACTGAATTGCTTATCTTCCCAGTAAGGGTGGGTGACAAGGGAGGAAGGGAATGAGTCTGGAATTCAAAGTTTTAAAATCAAATGTTTAAAAATATATAAATATTAGTTTTAATTCTATTTTACATGTAATTGGGAAATAAGATATACAGGCACTGGGACATAGAGATCCACCGTGTCCTTCTGGAAAAGTCAAAGGGGTTATGGGAGAAGATATGGGAGAAAGCATATTGGAGGAGGGGATATCCTTTGGGACCACTATTTTGGGGTGGTGGGTAGCAGAAAAATGGGGAAAAATTGTAACTCAAAATCTGGCAGAAATGAATGATGTAAACCAGAAGTTAATAAAGCATTTGAAAAAAAAAAAGAAGCAAAAAATGTGACTACTGGGAAAAGGAGCACCAAGACAATATTTACACGATTAAGCCCTATGCGGTCTTCCATTTGATCTTATTGGCATTTGAATTAAATCAAATAAAATGTATTTCCATGGGGACATACAATGTAACTCACAATATGTGTTTTTTTTTAAATGAGCTTGAGAGTATACTGCCTGAAATAACTGGAGAAACTTAGAACAAATAGATAGTCAAATCAGATTTTTTAGGAAGAGAAAAGTGGCTTTTTTCAAAGGGAAATCCATAGTTCTTAACACAATAAGCAAACAAAATGATTAAATAATCCATTCAATTCCCTATTCATTATTTACTGTTTCACAGATAATCCAAAGCAATGGGTCTGCTAAAAAAAATCATATATGCACTACCACCTCACCTTAATGCAATGCTTAAAGTCTATGTTACTGAACATATGAAAGGAAAAACTACTTTATATTAGGTCTTTTGGTACTAGAGTGTTTGCATTTTCTTGGATAGAGACTGGGAAGGACCTGCCTTTTAGGGAATGCTTTTTCAAAGTGAATAGTGTTATGCCAGGCTTTGCATTTACCTTGGAATATGGGGCATGTGCAGTTCTAAGATGTAACAACACTTTAAATCATAGGCCCATCTGAGTTAGGGCCAGTTGACCTCAGTTGGACTCCTCAAATGAAATTTCTTTAAAAAAATAGTTGCCTGTTTTGGTTTTGAAAAGAGGTTCTATGACTTAGCTATTCTCAGCAATACAGCCATCCAAGACAACTCTGAAGGACTTACAATGAAAAATTCTTGTCTATCCCCAGAGAAAGAACTGATAGTGTCTGAATGTAGATTGAAGCATACTTTTTTTTACTTTCTTTATTTTTCTTGAGTTTTGTTTTGTCTGTTTTCTTTCACAACATGACATTTTGGATAAGTTTTGCATTACTACACATGTATAATCTATGTCAAATTGTTTGCCTTCTCAATGGGGGTTGGTGTGGGGAGGGAGGAAGGGAGAGAATTTGGAACTCAAAGTTTTAAGAAGTAATCTTAAAGATTGTTTTTACATGTAACTGGGGAAAATTAAAATTAAAAAAAGAAAGAAAATTACTTCTATTTAAAATTCATGTTGTACTTCCATTACCTGGAGAAAAGTTTGGGCCCATAAGCGTGCTCTGACTTTCAGGACTGCGCTCTCACCTCCTTCTAATCGTCCAACCGTACAAGAGATTTTCAAGCACTCAATGTTTGTGCAATTCTGTAACAAAGAAGTTTGGAGAGGTGACTTTATGGATTGCAGTAATGACACAGTTCAATTGGGGCATTGGGATTATTCCTATTTTCTTATCCATGGATACCATCACTTAATGATAAACTGAGTCTCAGTTTAGCAGAAACAGGAAAGTTCTTTGTCCACCAAGAAGAATCAGACACTTAAAACGTGAGATCTCAGAATGTTAAAACTTTCACCAAACTTCTAGGATGGGGGAACTATGGTATGATGTTGTGATTTTATTCCCTTGGCTTTTCCTTACTATTCTGTACCTATGAAATCCTCATGGATATATGTCAGTAATTTCAAGATGAGGTTTCACATCTTGAATAATAGTGTAATAGACCACAGTTATGGTGATGATTGCATTGTCCTTTGCTTATTTTTTCTGATGCCCAAAAGGAGTAGTGTGTGTACATTTTTCATTTCTGATATGCAAAAAGAGTAGTGTGCACATTTACATGTTGCTATGTTCAGACTATAATGGTAATGATGATGATGATGATGATGATGATGATGATGAAGCTAGTGATAATCTAGCATTTACATAGCATTTTAAGGTTTGAAAAGGACCTTACAAAAACTGTCTAATTTTTTACTTGGGAATAAAGTATTGTTATTGGCCCTGTTTTACACCTGAGGAAAATAAGACTGAGTGAGGTTAAGTGATCTACTCAAGGTCACACAGCTAACAAGGGTCTGAGGTTGGATTTGAACTCAGGTCTTTCTGAATCTAAGTTCAGTGCTCTGTCTACCACACCTCCTTGCTGAATGAATGAATAAAAAGCACTTACTATGTGCCTAGAGCCTCCTATTCTATTTCAATTTCCTTCTTTCTTTCATCTCAGTTCATGTTTTTTCAATATCCTTTATAGGACCCTGGATCCTGTAAGTCTGGATCAAACCACTAAGGAAGGATTCATGATAAAAACTCATATTTAAATAGTTTTTTAAGGTTTATAGGACACTTTTCTCACCATTTCCTTTGAAGTGGGTTATAAAAAACTTACTACCCCATTGCATTGGTGACAAAACTAAGACACGGGCAAGTCAGGTGACCTGCCTAGTGTGACACATGTAGGAAGTGTTAAGGATGAGAATGAACCCCACGTCTTCTGACTCAAGGTTACTGCTACTCTAGTCTGCTTCTCATGGCTATTTTGTGATAGCACTAGTAGAGGTCTATACATTAAGAAACCTAATTTACATAACTGAATGACTGGTACCTGGAAATTTGTTTGTCTCTGTGTCTAAACTACTCTTTCTGATTGTAAATCAGGTGCTTCTATATGTTCCATTAATTCCTCTGGGCACTAAGGACTCCACTGATTACATCAGTCACAACTTATTTGATAGTTCCCCTGGAAAAAAAAATCTAACAAATTAATCCCAAGGTTGCTCAGTTTCTTATTCTCCACTGGATGAAGCATATATATTCTTGAAAAGTTGCCTTCAAGATGAAATTTTGAAGGATAACTTCCATTTTGCCTTTGGACTGTATTATTGAATAATACTTGCTTTCCCTATAGGGAGGATGAGGAGAATGTTAGGAGTTATCAGTTTTCAAGCCTGCAAAATTTCACTTCAATGGAACTGCTAAAACAAGGGAACCATTTTGGTATATTCTCCCTTAAAGCTCATTGGGTAGTTCTGCAAAAGTGAGCATTAAGGAATCAAAGTCTAGGAGAAGGAATGCTAGCTTGGAAGTCTGGAGCCTTATCCCAGCCCTGTCACAGCTTAGGGTGTGACTTAAGTCACTTAAGTTACTTAGAGTTTTGGGATCTCCATTTTCACATCTGTAAAATTAAAGAGTTGGGCTATATCAGTGACAACCTTTCATCAGGTGAAGTCTGTAGCTCCTTCTCATAATAATGTTTTTAAATGCATAAACTACATAGGATGACTAAAAAACCCCAGATCTATTGAAATAGTTATAATAATAGGAAGTAAATTCACAGACCTGTTGGGAAAATGATTGCTAAAGTTCCCACCAGCTAATTCAATCAAAATTCCACAGATGCTTTGTACATATAGTGGTGGTGGTAAAGGTTACTGGTACTACATAGACTTTTAGGTGCCAAGAGAATTTGATTAATAAACTTTTAATGAATCAATACATATTACATATGTATTAATAACATATATTAAATGAGAATGATAATAATACATTTAATACTTGAAAAAAGACTTTAGGCCATCTATCAAATTTGACAAAAATTTATTAAGTGGCATTTCCAGGGCATTTCTCATGATTACCCATATTTCATAAATGGCAGCTTCTCCAAACCAACAGTACAACATGTAGATATACACCACCCTTGAGGAAGTTAGAAGAGTAATAAAATTGGCCATATTCTCTTCAATCTCTTGCCCTAGAAATGAAGGAAATGAACCAGGAATGGAAAATGGCCTTGTTCTCTTTAAGAGAGATGGAAGCTGTAAATGTTGTCTATTTGGGGCACTACCTGCTTTTAGAGTCTCTCTGGTCCACTAATCCTTGGGTTGTCTGGTAGGAATTGTGTAAAATGAACTATTCCAAAGTTTTGGAAGTTTTAGTCCAAAAATTACATTTTATTATAACTTTTAAAAATAATTTCTTTTACAACTTTACAATTTATTATAGCATTTCTTAATGCAAATTTGACATTATGATCTGCCCCCCTCCAGACAGATGCTGGAATTCTGTCTTTTTGTCAGTAAAGTGATTGAATTAAGTCTTGTTAACAAAACAAAAACTGTAGGTTTTACTTAGCTTTTGATTTCTGAATCAGCTTTGCATAATCACTCTTTAGCTAGAGTTATTCAGCAGTTTGACTTGAGGACAAAGAATGGGTAAAGAGATCTGTAATTTTGTAAACAATAAGAAACAAAGAAATTCCAGAATGCTAATTAGCACAATCAGGTACTTAATGTGGAAGCAGATGGTTGGATTTTTATGCTCTCTGCAACTTGTAAGTTGCTGGGTGGTTTGCAGAAGTAGAAAAACTTTTCCACTGAAAAGTCAAAAAAGAAAATTGATGAAAGAAAATAATTTGATCTTGGAGTTGGAATTCAAATTTACACAACTTAGTTTTAAAAATATTGCATCTGAGCAAGGGAAATGGGGGCAAAAGGAAAGGCAGAAATTCCAAAGTACATGGCATTTGCACTGGGGACCTGGAGCTGATAAACAGGTAGAACTTTCCATGGATGGTTTCTGTCTAGAGGCTTGGGGATTGGCTCCAAATAAGGTGGCTATCAGTGGGAGGGGGGGTTGGTATGTGAGGTCAAGTACATTGTTCAGGGACCAGCTGGGAAATGAGAGGTTAGATAACAGTGGGGATGAAGGGTGCAGAAACAGGAATGAACATTGATTTTGGAATGGACCCAATCTGCCTGGCCACACCAGAATTAATTATCTCTTTGTATCTTCCAGACTGGATGGGATTTTTCAAGGTTTATTCGAACCTGAACTTCGTCTTCTGTGGCTTGCCTTGGTCCTGAATTCTATCTATCCTCTGGCCTTAGCCAAAACTGAACCAACAGATCTGGACCGTAAAAACACTGAGTAGAAAATCATTTAATCTTTGGCACCTCCTGCTTATTTTCATTTTTCAGGGTGCCAGTTTTCTTGGTTCTTTTCTTAACCTCTCTAGCCAGTCTTTTTCAGTCTTCTTTGCGGAATCCTATCTATGTCCCCAACTCTAGGTGTTTCCCACAGTTCTGTCCTGAAACTTCTCCTCTAGGGACTTCACTAGCTCCCATTGTTTTCTTGATCATTTCTCTGCAGATGACTTCCAAATTTATATATCCCACTGGAATCATTCAACTGAAGTCCAGTTCCGCACGGTCAAATGTCTATTGCTTACCTTCAATTGGCTGTCTTTTAGGACATCTCATGTCCAAAGCATGTCAAAAAAGAAATCATTATCTTTTCTCCCAAACTTATCCTTCCTCTTAACTTCCCTGACACCATGACCCTTTCAAGCACCTATATCTGCCATCTTACAGTAAGCCTTAGTTCTCCACTGTTTATCCAATCAGTTTCCAAATCTTTAGGTTCTACATTTATAATATTTCTTGCATTTTTCCTCCTTCTCTTTACTTGTGTGATCCCCACCCTAATTCAAACCCTTATCATTTTATGGCTAGATTATTCCAATAGCTTCCTAATATCCCCTAATATAAAATAAATATCTTCATCTTTCCCCTCTGTAATCCATTATCCAAAACCTGCCATAATGAGCTTCCTAAAGCACAAGTCTAATTATGTTACTTTTCTATTCACAAAACTGAAATACTCCCCTCTTGTCTTTAGGACAAAATATAATCTCCCCTTCTTCACATTTATAGTCCTTAACAATCTGGCTCCCTAGGCATATTTCTCATTACTCCCACTCACATATTTTACTTCATGGAGGCCAGATAAACTGGCCCATTTGTGTTCATGGTTCCTGACATTCTGTGTCCTGTCCCTGTGCCTTCAAACAGGCTAAGTCCCCATTTTTGGAATAGATTTCCTCCTCAGGTCTTCCATTTTAGGATCTTTAGTCCCCTTCAAGGTTCTACTTGGGTGCCTATCAGAAGCCTTTTTCACTTCCCCTACATGTCAGTGGTTGCTCCTTCTCCAAATTATCTTGCTTTTATATTTCTTTAATAAATTAATATATAATAGATTGAAATGTATATCATGCAACAGTTTATATATGTGTGTGTGTGTTTAATACACTAAAATATTTAACATGTTATTTCCTCAATAGAATGTAAGCTTTTTGACAGTAGAGATAATTTTTCTTCCTCTGTCTTTCTTCCTTTCTTTTCCCTCCTACTTTCTTTCCCTTCCTTCCTCTTTCTTCCTTTCTTCCTTTCTTCCTTTCTTCCTTTCTTTCTTTCTTTCTTTCTTTCTTTCTTTCTTTCTTTCTTTCTTTCTTTCTTTCTTTCTTTCTTTCTTTCTTTCTTTCTTTCTTTCTTTCCCTCTCTCTTTTCCTTTCTTTTGTGACCCCAGGGTCTAATGTGGTTGGTGGAATCTTTATACATGTTTATTGAATTGTTGTCTTATAAAGATAAAATCTCTAGGTTATTAAAATGAGTACTTTTTATCCTCATTTCTATCAGGTTAAGTTTGCCACATACTTTCCCTTACATAAGTTCTTAGACAGGATTTATCTGAATGAGGCAAATACTCTTACACTGAGAAGACACTTAGATTTTTCTCATCATGTACTTCTAATGAAAATATTAGGCATATCAGTATAGTGGAAGAAACTGAAAATAAAAATACTCATGAAGTTAAAACCATCTGTATTTAAGAATTCTGTCCAAAACATAAAAACTGCCTTAAGTAGATTTCAGTGAACTCACCAGTATTTTTGCAGGACTTTGTCTGTGAATCTCTACCACTGGGACGTGTCTCTTCCTGACAAAATGAGGAATGCTAGAATTACGGAGAAAGGCACTGAGGGCAGGGGTGTCCTCCTGGGAGGCTGCAGGCTGCAAAGAGAGAGAAGGGAAACAGCAATGATATTGTCTACAGTTACATGAATGTTTGCTTCCTCTTCCTTGGCCTTGATCTCTATGCTGACTTAATTTTTTTTTCCAACTGAGTAAGACTCCTATGAGAATTCTCTCTCAAATTCATCCTTCACACCACTGCCAGATTAATCTCCTTTATAAAGAGATCTGAACATGCCAGTCCTTAGCTTAAAACTTGTCAGTGGCTCCCTACTGCCTACTCAATAGAGTCCAGACTACTTGGCCTCTCATTCAAGGTCCTGCACGACCTGGTATCACATTGTTTATTTTCTGGTTTTATCCATACTTATCATCTTTAAATAGGCAATATCTATAAAGTGCTTTGCAAAACTTAAAACATTCTATCTGATTATTTTAGCTAGTTATGATGATTATGTATTTTTCTCATAGACAGGTAGGTGGCGCAGTGGATAGAGCACTGGTTCTGGAATCAGGAAGACATGAGTTCAAACGCTGCCTCAGACATTTGTTAGCTGTGTGACCCTGGGCAAGTCACTTAACTATGTTTGCCTCAGTTTCCCCATCTGTAAAATGAGCTAGAGAAGGAAATGGCAAACCACTCCAGTATCTTTGCCAAGAAAACCCCAAATGGGATCATAAAGAGTCTTACACAACTGAAATGACTCAAACTACAACATTATTCCAATATCATGTATTCCAGTCAAACTGGACTATTGTTCCCCTTAAACTCACACTTTCTTGATTTTGACTTCATTTACCTTATTCCCTGTGCTTAAAGTGTTTTTCCTTCCTGCTGTATCTTACCCATTTCTCAAATTCCTGATCAAATGTTACCATCTCCATTTTCCCAAATTGAAAATTATGTTTTGGGGGCGGCTAGGTGGCACAGTGAGTAGAGTGTCGGCCCTGGAGTCAGTTCGGATCCGACCTCAGACACTTAATGCACACACAAATAAAAACCTAGCCGTGTGACCTTGGGCAAGTTACTTAACCCCAATTGCCCTACAAAAAACAAAAAAAGAAAGAAAGAAAATGATGTTTTGGGGTGGCTAGGTAGCACAGTGAATAGAGCACCAGCACGGAAGTCAGGAGGACCTGAGTTCAAATCTGACCTCAGACACTTAACACAAAAACTAGCCATGTGACCTTGGGCAAGTTACTTAACCCAAATTGCCCTCCAAAAAAGCAAAAAAAAAAAAAAAAGGTCTTTCCTTTTCGGACTCAGTCTAGACCCTTGCATGACTATGTTTGGTGCATTTGGCTTATCTCTGTTTTTATTTCACTTATATATCTAAATGCTGCACATTGCCTGCTAGATCACAAACTCCATGAGGGGAGGAGCCTGTCATTTAACTAGCATTTATTTAACCAGCATTACTTACTGTGTGCCAGACATTGTGCTAAGTACTGGGGACACAAAGAAAGGCAAAAAAAAAAAAAAAGAACCAACTCGGCCAACAAATAACTAGTCCCCAATCCCAAGGAGCTCACGGTCTGCTACTTTGTCTGATGTTCTTCATACAGTAGGTACTTAATAAATTACTGATTCCAGCTGAGCTCTGTTCCACTAGCAACAGCAGCATCATAATATGAAAGCTTAGTGAATACTAGGCCAGGGTCCAAACTCAATTGCCCATATCCCTTCGCACTTAGCAGTGTTCTGCATACCATATGTGCTTAGTAAGTATCTATAAAGTATTTCCTTATTGAATAAATGAATTAATAAATTCTATGGGTAAAGAAGGAGTCTTCCCATTACCCAATGAAAGTAAGTTCTCATACATTAGGAGGCCTTCATTTTGACAAGGTGCACCTTAGAATAAATACTTTAAGCCAACGTAATTGCCCCCAGAAGCACTAAAGTAAAGATGAGTGGGATATGTGGGGCTAGAACAACCCCTCTTTGGCTACTCTCTCCTCCCCCACTCCCTTATGGTAGATCAGGAAGTTTCTTGTCAAAGTGGGATGAAAATCATTTGGCATTGGAGGGGCTGCTCCATGTTATGTAATGGCAAGTGGTAACACTCATTGGGTATATGGGGTGGAGTAGATAGGGGCCGGGATTCCTTCCAGCTCTGGGATTCTGAGCTGCCTTCTGATCTGGCTGGAGAAAACACAAACTGCTCAGAGACCACTGGCCGGGGGTAGGGGCTTCTTTGCCTGTTGAACAGAATAGCAGCATTCCTTTGATAAAAAGATCCCCCAGTGAAGGAGCCCAGTTTAGTAGTATCAACAGTAATAAGGCAACACTCCTGGGTGGGGCTTATTTTCACTCCTGTGCTTGTGCTCTGGAATTTGTGACTTTACTTTGGTCCCCATACAAAGGGCATCTTATTTCTGGACAGATGTTTTGGAATTTCAGAAAAACAACAACCCCATCTTTCAACACATCTCTTTCCCATTTGCTAGTCTATAATAATTGTGCAGTCTATAATAACAAAATTCACAAAAGATTAGCATCTAGGAACTTGGAGTGTGTGTGTTTTCTTCTACATCTTTTTTTATCAGGGAAAAATCTTTAGAGTACTGAGCCTGGTAGCAGGAAGGTCTGAGTTCAACTCCAGGCTCAAACATTCACTAGCCGTGTGACCCTGGGCTAAATTTCTGTCTCCCTCACTTTGCTCATCTGTAAGATTAGGACAAAAATAGCATCTTCTTCCCAGGGTGTTTATGGGCATTCAATGAAAGAACATATATGAAGAGCTTTGCAAACTTTAAAGTTTTGTACAAATGCTAGCTACAATTATTACTTCAAAATAAGCAACTTTAGCTCTGAAAAATGCACTAAAGAAGTTTACTTATTATTTGCAGACTACTTTCTAGATCAGAAATTCTTTTTTTTTTCTTTTTGGAAGACGTTTGGGGTTAAGTGCCTTGCCCAATGTCATATGGCTAGTTGTGTGTGTGTGTGTGTGTGTGTGTGTGTGTGTGTGTGTGTGTGTGTGTGTTTGTGTGTGAAGTGTCTGAGGCTGAATTTGAACTCAGGTCCTGCTGACTCCAGGCCAGTGCTCTATTCACTGCATCACCTAGCTGCCTCTAAATCAGAAAACCTTATTCACTTTTGTGTCATGGATCTTTTTGGCAATCTACTTAAACCTATGGTCCCCTTCTCAGAATAATGTTTTAAATGCATAAAGTAATGCATAGGAAACCAATTATGTTGAAATATAGTTATCAAATTAAAAATGTGATTTCATGGACCCCTGTTTAGGAACTTTTTTTTCTTAAGCTTACTCATTGAATATTTTCCCCCAGAATGATTCCCCCTGGTGGTTACCTATTACTATTTTCAATCTGAAATCATTAGCAGAGTGAATGGAAGACTCTTAAGCAAACCTGATCAATGCAGAAAAAGCATGGTCAACCTCAGTAAAGACAGAAATGAAATCAAATCCTTTGGAATGGAAATGAAAATTGCAGTCACTAGCAAATGTACTTTTTTCTTTTTTAAAAAATTTATTTAGTTTTAGTTTTCAACATTCATTTCCACAAGATTTTGAGTTACAAATTTTCTCCCCTTTTTTCCCCTACCCCCACTCCAAAATAGCAAGCCTATTGGATACCCCTTCCCCCATTCTGTTCTCTCATATATCCTCCCCTATTACTCCTAACTTTCTGGTAGGGCAAGATGGATTTCTATACCGCAGTGCCTGTATATCTCATTTCCCAGTTGCTTGCAAAAAATAAATATTTTTTTAAACATTTTTTTTAAACTTTGATTTCCAGATTTTTTCCCTTCTTCTCTCTTCACCTACTCCCACTTGGAAGATAAGCAATTCAATATAGTTTGTACATGTGTAGTTATCTAAATCATTTCCATAGTAGTTATATTGTAAAAGACTAATTATATTTCCCTCCATCCTATCCTGCCCCACATTTATTCTATTTTCTTCTTTGACTCTATCCTTTTCCAAAAATGTTTGTTTCTAACTACCCTCTCCCTGACTCTGCCCTCCCTTCTATCATCGCCCCTCATCCCCTTCCCCCCTATTTTCCTGTAGGGTAAGATGCCCAACTGAGTGTGTATGTTATTCCCTCCTTAAGCCAAATTCAATGAGAATAAGGTCAACCCATTCCCTTTTACCTTCCTGCTCTTCTCCTACATTGTAACAGTTTTCTCTTGCCTCTTTTTATATGAGATAATTTACCCCGTTCTGTCTCTCCCTTTCTTCTCCCAATAAATACTCTCTCACCTCTTAATTTTATTTTTTAGATATTATTCTTTCATATTCAATTCAGCCTGTGCCCTCTATGTATATATGAACATACATATGCCCACACTCACATATATTTATATACACATATACCCTCCTATACATACATATATACATATACATATATATATATATATATATATATATATATATATATTCCCTTCAACTATTCTCATACTAAGAAAAGTCTTATGAGTTACGTAAATAGCTCAACTTTAATAAGTTCCTTATGATTTCTTTTTCCTGTTTACCTTCTCATGCTTCTCTTGCTCCATATATTTGAAAGTCAATTTAGTTTTCAATATTCATTTCCACAAGATTTTGAGTTTATTTTCCCCCCATCTTTTCCCTACCCCCAACCCAAAATAGCAAGAAAATTTATTTAAATTTTCTGTTCAGCTCTGGTTTTTTCATCAAGAATGCTTGAAAATTGGGGTGCCTAGGTGGTGCAGTGAATAGGACACTGACCCTGGAGTCTGGAGGACTCAAATATGGCTTCAGACACTTGACACACTTACTAGCTGTGTGACCTTGAGCAAGTCACTTAACCCCAATTGCCCTCCAAAAAGCAAACAAAACAAAACAAAACAAAGAATGCTTGAAAATTCTCTATTTCATTGAACGACCATATTTTGCCCTGTAGCATAATATTCAGTTTTGCTGGGTAGGTGATTCTTGGTTTTAGGCCTAGTTCCTTTGACCTCTGGAATATCATATTCCAAGCCCTTCAATCCCTTAATGTAGAAGCTGCTAGGTCTTGTGTTATCCTGATTGTGTGTTTGCACAATACTCAAATTGTTTCTTCCTGACTGCTTGCAGTATTTTCTCCTTTACCTGGGAACTCTGGAATTTGGCTATAATATTCCTAGGAGTTTTCTTTTGGGGATCTTTTTCAAGAGGTGATTGGTGAATTCTTTCAATTTCTATTTTGCCCTCTTGTTCTAGAATATCAGGGCAATTTTGCTGGATAATTTTAAAATGATCTCTCCTGGATCTATTTTCCAGGTCACTGGTTTTTTCCCATGAAATATTTCACATTGCCTTCTATTTTTTTATTTGTTTGGCTCTGTTTTATAGTATCTTGATTTCTCATAAAATCACTAGTTTCCAATTGCTCAAATCTAATTTTGAAGGAATTATTCTCTTCAGTGAGTTTTTGAAATTCCTTTTCCATCTGGCAAATTTGGCTTTTAAGGCATTCTTCTCCTCATTGGTTTTTTGGGCCTCTTTTGCCATTTGAGTTAGTCTATTTTTAAGGTGTTATTTTCTTCTCCTTTAGCAGACCATTGACTCACTTTTCCTAATTTTCTTGCATCATTCTCATTTCTTTTTCCAATTTTTCCTTCACTTCTCTTACTTGATTTTTCAAAATCCTTCTTGAGCTCCTCCATGGCCTATAACCAGTTCATATTTTTCTTGGAGGTTTCTGATACCGGAGTTCTGATTTTGCTGTCTTCCTCTTATTCCATGCCTTGATCCTTTTTGTCTCCAAAAAAGGATTCTATGGTCTGTTTGCGCTTCCTCTGCTTGCTCATATTGCCAGCCAATTACTTGACTTTTGAGTTCTTTGCCATGGTAGAACTCTGCTTCCAGAATGGAGAAAGCTTTGACACAAATCACTGGGGATTTTGCAGATGTGCGAGCTATTAGGAGGGTGCCTTGTCTGCAGCTCCCACAAGCTCTGGCACACTGGCCACATACCCCAGGACTACCACCCAAGACCATGGTCCAGATCCAATCAGGTTAAAGCAAGAGCAATTACCCTCTGAATGGTTGTTTGGTGTGCCTACAATCTGCAGGCCAGGGGCTCCTGAGGCAGCCACATAGTACAGCTGCGGCTCCTCCCAGGGGCAGGGGCCAGACAATGCTCTTCTGTCCCCCCCATTCCAATAGAGTTCCACACTGACCTTTTACTTTGTCTTTGGCGTTTATGGGTTGAGAAGACTGGAAACCCGCACAGCTGCTGGTGATTCACTCTCCTGAAGTCTGCTATGACTGCTGCTGGTTGGGGCTGCCCTGGGGCTGGAAGCAGTGGCTCATGCAGGACTGTGCTTGTCTTCCAGCTCTGTGCAATAGACCCTTTCTGTCTGTCTGTCAGGCTGCTTTCAGTGGGAGATTTGTTTCTCTCTTCCACTTTGTGAGTTCTGTAGCTCTAAAGTTTTAGAGTCATTTTTTTACATGTATTAGAAGTGATTGGAGTAGGAGCTCACGCCAAGTTTGTGTTTCTACTCTGCCATCTTGGCTCTGCCACCTGTACTTCTTTTTCTATGTGTCACTCTAAATTCAGTCACCAATAGGTGTTTTCTATTTTCATCAATATCTTTAGGTGTATATTCAAAATGAATTAAAAGGAAAATCCAATGTACTTAGAAATGTGACTTTTGAAGAATTCTTTACAAGTTTTTATAAAATATGATCAAAGGTATTGGAAATATATTGAAAATTAATGCCCATCATCTTCTGCATGTATTTCATTTTTATTTTTTGACTTCTAGGTATTACTAGTGCATACCAGAGAGAATGAGAGATGCTTATGCATCCCTTAATCTGTAATTAAGTCAATGTGGAAAAAGGTCCGGGGGGGCTCAGTCTACCATATAATTTTCTTTTTTAAAGACAGAAATGCTTAGAACAATAAAAAGAAAACTCTTCCCCCTGAAATTTATTTTTTAATGATAGTTGAAGAAGCCAGTTCAACCCACTAGTGATTTCCAGAGAAGAGAATTCTCAAATGTTTCCCTAACTTTATTTTGCTTTGTCTATGTTTTAGAATTTGTTTCTATGCCGAAATGTAATCAAAAGTAGGAAACCTGAAAACTCCCCCCACAACCAAAAAAAGAGGCAAAATAGCAGGACCCCTGCCCCAGTAAATGCCTATTTTTCTTAAAAACTTGTCTGTAGTTGTAAGGTTTCTTAGAATTGGATTCAGGAAGATATCTATAATGGAAGGAGAATGAAATTCCTATGTCACAATACTTTCTATTAGAGAATATATTGAAAAGAGAATATTGACTATTAGGAAAAGACAATAAGATCCAGGAAAATGGAGGTCTGTTTGCATGAAATAAATGAGATATTAATAAAGGACAGTATGGAGGGAAGATCATTCATTCTATGGCAAGCAATAATTGACACCAAAGAATCACAGATAGGAGACATTTAAAGCTGCCTATCAGTCTCTCAACAAAGCCATAGGAAAGACTGAGTCAGGGAGGCTGGGTGGTGCGGTGAATAGAGCACTGGCCCTGGAGTCAGGAGGACCTGAGTTCAAATCCAGCCTCAGACACTTAACACAAAAACTAGTCATGTGACTTTGGGCAAGTCATTTAACTCCAATTACCCTCCAAAAAGCAAAAAAAAAAAAAAAAGAAAGATTGAGTGATTGATATTTCTTATTAAAGATTGAAAAGTAAAGAAAAATAAGGCAAAGTAACTTGGAAAGACTTGTCCAACCATGGTTGGACCAGTGATGAAGGATGCTGCCCTACCTCCTGACAGTGAAGTGAGAGACTCAAGGCACAGAATGAGACATACATGTCTGGATATGGGGAATGTGTGGGTTTGTTTTGCTTAACAATTCTTATTGGTTATAAGTGTGTGTGTATGTGTGTGTGTGTGTGTGTGTGTGTGTGTGTGTGTGTGTGTGTGTGTGTTTGGAGGGTGTAATTTTGTATAGGATTACAAAAAATAAGAAAAAAGGTCATTGGAGCATTTTTGAAAGTCCAGGATGAGAAGAGAAGGAAGTTCAGACAAGCAGGACAATTTTGAAAGTAACCCATGGGTTTTATTACATATATTTAAAGATGTTCATTATAGAGATTCATAGTTTCTCTTTTTCTTTTCTACTTTGTGTATATAAATGTTTTCCTTTTGGTATTAAGTTCAAAGTTAAAAAAAAGATCATGCAAAAGGGACATGAACATTGTCAGGGCACCACAGCATATTTTAGAAGCAGAAAGCTGCCTTGTAGGCACTTTTAAAACAAAGTATTTCCAATTCATATGCCAAGATCATTCAGGTTTCCTTGGAAGATGTTAATGACAACGAAATCCTATTCAATAACCCTCTGATAATAACACTCTATAGATGGTGAGGTTCTTCATGTTCCTGTTTTTAGACAACATTGGATTGTGAGCTTCCTGGGAAGAGATCTATAATCATGCAAACAATTTTGATAGGTCTCTCAGCACAGGAAATACCAAGTAGGTGAAGAATGTCTTTTGCCCAGATTTCGATATACATTTGAATGCATATGCTATAGAGTTTGTCTACCACATATCTGGGATAGACAGTATAGATGGGATAGGGTTAGAGATGAAAAGGGAATTAAAAATTTTTTTTTCTGACTGCAAATTTCCTATGAAAGCAAATATTCATGTTTTCAATACTATTATTTTTAACAATGTTGCTATATATCAGAGAAATATGGAATACCACTGTCCTTGAAGAATGAAGATGTACATTACACACAGGGTATAGGTGTAAACAAGTTGAGGCATATAATCAAGGAGGAATTTTGAAGGAGTAAAGGATGTCATCATTTAATGACACAAAGAGATGGGCTAGTTATATGGTTAGAGTAAGGGATAACAGGAGGATGGCTGGAGTGTTCTTTTGCTACCTTCTGCATATCAGGGAAAATTGAGAGAAAGTCCTCTATCATTGGGAATATTCCAATGTTCTCAAGCTGCAGGGCTGGTATTACTGCCTTGTTTAACATATTTCATATTTGTAATATTTACAGAAGCTGGGTGGGGGGGGGCAGGGAGGGTCGTTTTAATACCACGTATTGCAAATGTAGTAGCAGTAAAAAGGGTAGAAGTGCAGACCTGTAGAACCACTGCCATCCTCAGTCCTTGGCTTATCATTTCCTGCCATTGTGAGTTGTATTCAGAGGAAACATTTGCAATGAGGCCTTTTTAGCCCGGGAATCCATTTTAGAGGGCCCACTCCATGTATATCCACTGGAGACACCAAGGACCCTTCATGGCTGACTTAGTTCCTGGGAACTAAATGGTCTTTCTCCCCTTGAAGACAATCCATCCTTGAATTTTAATTTTTTAAATATATTTAATATTTTAAAATATATATCACTTCTGTGATGAACTTTTAGGAGAACATGTACAAGTGTCACCTAGGAAGGGTAGGCATGGATTAGATAGATCCATTTGAGTGTTTGAGAATACAACATAGTGAAAAAACCACATTTCTAGCATCAAAAATCAAAAAGGGAAAAGGAAGGAAATCATTATAAATTATTTTTCCTAATTACAGTTCAATAAAACTGACAATTTAATGAAATGGATGAATATGTAAAAATGTATAATGTAACTAGATTAACATTATTATAAGAAATAGAGACTCTAAATCACCCAATCTTAGAAAAGTAAATTGAACAAGTCATAAATGAACTCTCTGCCAAGGCTGTTTTAGATATTAAAATAAACCACAAATCCATATGACTAAAACAGCTATTCGTAAAATAGCTATCAGAGAGGAAATAGTATTCACAAGCATGAGTCACATTAGTAGAAATTTTCTAGTTCCTTCAAGGTCTTCCTACAAGTTGTTGTGAGAAATTAAGAAATATCAATAGAAGACTATTAGGCAAAGTTATTGTTAGGATTGCATCATGTATCATTTTAACACACAGGAGAGATTCTTTGTTTGAGGTAAGTTTCTTTTTTTTTAAAGCAATTGGGGTTAAGTAACTTGCCCAAGGTTACAGGGCTAGGTTTTTGTTTGCGTGGATTAAGTGTCGGAGGCCGGCTCCGAACTCAGGTCCTTCTGATTCCAGGGCCAGCGCTCTATTCACTGCGCCACCTAGCCGCCCCTTGAGGTAAGTTTTAAGCCTGTATTTTGTCCTACAAAGTTAAATGTTTCTTTTTTTTTTTTTTTTTGGTTGGGGGTAATGACCAAACAATAAACATAATGGGATCATGTATTTTCTATGCCTTTCAGTCAGTTGTGATAGAAGGAAGATGTGTTCTATTGTGGAAAATCATCCAAGGAAGCCTACTTGTTACCTTTTTGTATTTTAATCAAAGGTACATTTAATGCATTCATAGAACATTTTCATGCTGATTTTTATAAAGAAAGCAGGCATTTGGGTAGATAGTGATTTATTTACAACATGCAATCTCCTGGCACTGTGTATTCACAAAGACAGCTCCTTATGCCTGGAATGTACTCATTCCTTCCTAATCTTAAAGTTGCTAAATCCTAGAATTTTTCTTTTCAAGGGTCAACTTAGATGTTTCCTTCCTAAAACCTTCCCAGATTTTTCCCCTGCACTCCTTCCCCAAGATCCTATTCCTTTTTTTCTTCTCAAATGACTTTGCATTATACTTATTCAAAGGTTACAACACCTCACTTCTGTCTCTACAATACGCGAGCCACTTTAGGGCAGAGTCTTTAATTTCCCTTTGGATCCCTAACACCAGGAATAATAGAGCCTTACACATAGTAGGTGCTTAATACGTATCTATTGAATTGAACTGAATCCCATAATCATCTATGAAGATAAAAAATCACAAATAAATTGAAATGTCAATCCTTTACTCTATTCCATGTCTATTTATTGCCCTATTTTATTTTTATCTATAAATGTTCTTGAGATGATCTGACTTGGTTGAGTTTCATGCCAAACTTTATTCAGGCTCATTTTCACTTCTACTGCATTTCATAATTATGTGAAACAATGCCATTGGTAATTGCTTTATATCCTCTGTAATGCTTAGCAAATGAACTTGCACTCTAAATTGGTGTTTATTTTTGGCAGTGATATATTTATTTTGGCACTGAGAGCAAGTGTTTGCTAGCTGAGGTGGTTTTTGGGTTCTTTTAGTCTCTTCTACGTGGTGGTTGTTTTTTATTAGTTAAATTTCAGTGTTGACCATCACCATCAGTTTCCATTTGTTTACCCGAGTAAAGAACTTATTTAATTACGATAATTATCTGTATATATTAGTTGCACAGAAAGTCTTCTTATTCTTCTCCTTTCTTCTTATTCGTTCTTTATCCTGACCTTGGCCCTAAGTAGTTGATGGCCAAATTATATACAAACAAGTAACTGTGAAATGATGCTAAAGCTGGTAGCCATTGATTTCTTCCTATGATGTGCTCAGTTTCTTTTTTTGAAAAAAGTTTGCTTTGGTGACTACCATTTGCAAAACCACCTAGACACCTTCTTCTAGGAAGTGTTCATAACATAAGGTTTGAGGGTCTTTCTTAGACCCAAACCATATTTCAGATACAGATTACTGCCCTCCTTTATGCCCATTTTTACATTAAAGTAATCAAGTTATCAGGGCAGTTTGGTGGTGAAGTGGATACAATGCCAGGCCTGGAGTCCGGAAGACTCATTTTCCTGAGTTCACAGCCAACCTCAGACACTTACTAGCTGTGTGACTCTGGGTAAGTCACTTAACCCTGTCTGTAAAAGGAACTGAAGAAGGAAATGGCAACCATTACAATATCTTTGCCAAGTATGCCCAAAACGGGGTCAGAAAGAGTAGGAAATGACTGAAACAACTGAAATCAATGAATCAAGTGTCTAAGTATATAACAACTTGGTTTAGAAGATCTCATCAAGTACTTCATAAATTTTTTTTGCTTTCTCAAATTCTTGTAACAGATGTCACTATAATAAACAATAATTTCTTCATGGTGCAATGTTTGTTTACCATTAATCCAATTTTTGTCGGCGTGTTTGTTTTTGGTTTTCCTTTGGCAATCAGGAAAAAAGTCAGTTCTGCCAGTGCTACCTTTGGCCTCAGATTACTCAGCTATAAAATAAAGGAGCTGCACTAGATGGACCTCTGAAGTCCTTTCTAGTTCTAGATCAATTGCCTATAGTGTTATAAACTCCTTTCTTTAATCATCTTTCTAAAGAGAATCTGTAAACTATTCTTCCATTTGGCTGTCAATTTTTTATGGCTTCTGGCTCCTTGAACACATACACACATCTATTCAATATTCAATACAGATGTGGTTATGTTAGTCCAGTAATATGTTATATAGATGGTCTCTTCCATTGCCAAGTCAACATTTCTGCAGGAACAGAAGAGGGGCTGCTAAGGAATGAGAGCCAGTTTGTGCCCTATAATCCATTTTATTAGTTTTCATGGCCAAAGAATTCATCTTCTAGGGACCAGCCTTCTGGAGGAAAGCCTCTCTATGCAGCTAAGCTGTCCCTTGGACAGTAGATGTAGTTTATCACTAATGTTGTACTTAAATATTTTCTGGATTGTGTACCAGCCAAAAAATGTTCTTTTCTGCCTTAAAGAACCCAAGTTCAACTCCACACCATGATGAAGCCTCTGATGAGGACTTTGATGATCACTAGTGTCACTGAGTATGCCTTGTTACAAGGTTCTTCCTAGATGGTAAGGGTCTCTAGATTCTCTTTCTTTTAAATGCCACTGTGCTGATTACATGAAGTTCTATAACCTTAAGGGCTCCCTAGATAAGATCTAGTCATTCCAAAGAGATCAGCCCGGCAATCCACACAGACAAAACCAGATGGATGAAAAATCCCTATTGTCTAGAGTGTGCCATGACATTGTGTGGGAACCTACTGAAGTTATCCATCAATAGTCACACCTTATACAGGCACTGCTGATGGACAATGAGGTGAGCTGAGAATTGAATAGAAGGAGAACAGATTAGATCATATTTGGGAAAATGCTCAGTACTGTCAACAATCCCAAGTTGCTTCTTACTATAAAATCTCATCTTTTAAAATACCAATATTCTGTCAGTGATTCCATATGTCTATAAATAATGGAATTCGATGATCTCAGAAGAATCAAAATTGCCAATGAGCAAAAGGGTAATGGAAAGATGCATCATGGGTGTAATTAAGCTCCAGCATGTTACAAGCAATGACCTACCAAAAACACAACAAGAATGGTCCTTGGCAATGCACGACTATAAAAGAGGCAAGGTGGTAATGGAGTGAACTGGGTATAACCTGTGGAAAGGCCTCGTGCTACACTGGTATCCATAAAATATTACAAAATCTGAGGAAGAAAATGTTTGCTGATATCCTATATGGAGGATTTACTGGAAGAGATGGAAATAAATCAGGCAGCTATGCACAGGATTGGCTCTTTTTGATTCACCTAGTTTTTAATAGCTTTGTTCCTTCTCAAATTACTTCGCAATTATCAGTGTATGGTTGTATCCTGCCCCATCCCCCAGGGGAATGTAAGTTCTCTGAAGGTAGGAACTTTTGTCTGTTCATCTCTAGCACCTAAGTATGCCTTGCATATAATAAGTTCTTATGAAGTGTCAGAATTGGCCTGATTTGACTATACTGCAATCAGTGAAGGTGGCAAAGTGTGCTTATCAATAAAGTACTGAAATATATCTTCAAGAAAGAACATGCTTCTCAGCATGGGATATGTGTACTTGTGCCTCTCCCTTCCATATTTGTAGAGATTTGCAAGACAGCATAGAATAATGGAAAAGGAGCTAGACTTGGAGATAGGAAGACACAGGTTCAAATCCAACCTCAGATACTTATCAGCTCTATGGTACTGGGAAAGCACTTAACTGCTCAGTTTCCTCATATGTAAAAAGAGGGAGGCAGACTCCATAGTTTCTAAGGTCTTCCAGCTCTCCAACTGTATGCTTAATTAACCCTCTACAGGGATTGCTCTTGCTTAAGAGGCTCTTCTTTCATGAATCCATCTCAGCACAAGTTCTGTATTCCCTTGTTTTCTTTTTCTTAGTTGAGTCACTTACAGAGAATTTTAACTCAGGATGTTTTTCTCCTGGAATGTTTGGGACAGGAACCTGATTTTGTGATTGCACCAAGGGTTAAATTCTGGTTCACCATTTGTCTTTTTTGTTTACAAAGTGTCACTTTCCATATCCTTTTCCCTCCTGCATCTCATTTTTGACTCTTTAGTATCTCTCTTTCCAAATTCTTTGTCCATTATTATTTTTCTCTCTCTGTTTCTTAATAGGGCTATATTTTTCTATTATCTTCTTACTTGAAATTCTCAACACAATTGAATGACTCTTGAAAACTGAGACTAAGGACAACCCAAATGAGAAAACACAGTAGTTGGACAGGGTTCTTTTTCTTTTAAGCCTAATTTAGCCTATTTTGACATATAGTTGACTTAATTCTAAGATTTTATGCCAGGAAGGTTCTGGAGCTAATTGGATTTAATAAATTGGCCTTAATGCTATAGGCAACGGAACATTTACAAAAGTCTAAGACAGTAGAATATGAAGACCTTATCCCATCAAGTCCTTCATCCCTGGCCTCAACTACATTTGTAAGGAAGATTGCTCACTATGCCGGGTTTAGAAGACAAAACCCAACCAAACAAAACCAGGAGCCTAATAAGAAGGAAAGAAAGCTGAAATGGCAATGAAATAGAATATTCTGTGGGAGAAAACCATGAAAACTGGAGTAGGGTAAACCCGAGGCAGGGTCATCACCCCCTCCAGTTGTTGTGCCTGCCACTACTGTATGCCATCATCTAGTCATTTCTTCCCTCCCTATCTCACTGTCCAAAAATAGAGGGTTAAACTGCAGCTGCAGAACAGGCTGAACAAATTCCCATGATGCCTAGTAACCAAAGGGAGTTTCTACTTCCCTCCTATAAAGAATAACCATCATACTGGCCATTGGGCAAAAGTTCCACGGCCTTCCTTAGGACATTTTCACTGTACGTATATTTGCTAATTATGCTCTACTGGGCAAAGGGACATACTGGCACTAGTGATGCTTTTTTACCCTTTGTCTAAGTAACAATTGGGATCTTTGTGTGGAAGATGATAATCAATCAATCAACCATTTATTAAGCACCTACTATGTGCCAAGTACTGACTTAGATACTGGGGATACAAAGACAAAATGAAACAGATCCTGTCCTCAAGCAGACCATATACATATATTTCAGTATATAAAATAGGTACACAATGATTTCTGTGGGAGGGGCACTTAGTAATGGTCAAAGATATGTGGCAGACAGAAGCAACTGGAATACTTTCCCTTAAATTTTAGTGACAATGGGGTCAGTTAGTATGTTGGCTGAACTATCTAGGACAAAGTCTCTGACAAGCATTTCTGCAACTGGACCTTTTGTCCTGATATGGCTTGACTCTATTACTTAAATAAATGTAAACGTAATAGAACATAGCTTCTAACTTGCAAATATTTGCTTCTAAGTCAGTTATTTGGATCTCAAAGAGGAGTTTTCCTTAGAAATAATAGTATAAATCATGATTATTATGAATGGTTTCCAAGCTAAGCCACAAAAACCTAATTAATCCATAATGGAGTTGAAATGCCATACATTTGCAACAGAAAAAAATCATAGAAAACAGTTCTCTTTTAATACTAATAACTAAGTAAAATAGAAAACAAGGTTGGGTAAGGATTTCTTTGTGAAAACATATTTCAGATATTTATGCTTGAGGAAAGCAGGTTAAATTAGAGGAAAGCAAAGAACTTCTAAGAGTTATGAGAAACATGAGTACTTTTTCAAAGATTGGTTACCCTGAGATATTATCCTTGAGCAAATGCTGTTACAGAGTTAGCAAAGTGTGTGTATAGTTTTCTGCTTTCTCCTCAAAGTTAACTTCCCGTTGAAAAGATGGGGTAAAAAAGAAATAGAAAAGAAAGGAGGGAGGGAGGGAGGGAGAAGGGGAGAGGGAGAGGGAATGGGAGAGAGAGAGAGAGAGAGAGAGAGAGAGAGAGAGAGAGAGAGAGAGAGAGATGAAAGAAGGGGAGGAAGATGAGAGGGAGAGAGGAAAAGAGGAAGCAAGAGTGGGGAGGCATGGAGAGGGAGAGAGAAAAGAAGAAGAAGAAGAAGAAGAAGAAGAAGAAGAAGAAGAAGAAGAAGAAGAAGAGGAGGAGAAGGAGGAGAAGGAATAGGAAGAAGATGAAGAGGAAGAAGAACAAAAACAAGAAAAAGAAGAAGAAGAGGAAGAAGAAGAGGAAGAGGAAGAAGAAGAAGAAGAAGAAGAAGAAGAAGAAGAAGAAGAAGAAGAAGAAGAAGAAGAAGAAGAAGGATGAGGAGGACAAGGAGGAGGATGAGGAAAGAGAGGGGGAGAGGGGGTAGAGAGGGAGAGGGGAAGACAAAGAGGGAGGGAAGAAGAAACCTCCTGAAGAAAAATGGCAAAAATTGGAAGACAGATGGACTAAGAAAGGGGTGGATGGGGAAGATTTCCATGATGTGTGTAAACAAGACAAAGAGAAACCTGAGGTATTAACTAAGCTGTGAGGAATGAAAAAGAGCAAAAGGTGCTGGAGAGTCTGTGTCTAACCATCCTTCACCAGGTAAATAATTGGTGGCTGGAAGGGATGTGGGACCAGATGGTTCTTTGTGCCAAATACCAGGTGGTAATGCCAGTTGGGGACATTCAATGGATGATAGAATAGCCAGAAGCTACAAGGTGTGTGTGTGTGTGTGTGTGTGTGTGTGTGTGTGTGTGTTTGTGTGTGTGTGTATGTGAACATTTAAGCACTGAGGAAGAGCAATTTCTAACAATGTCTAATATGCAGATACACAAATGTTAACATTTCAAATGTTTGCAACTGGAATAGGGGGGCTAAATATAACATCCTGTTGTATACATAAAGGGGATTTCATTATAATCATGTCTAATAATGACGTACTTTTGTTATATTTTTCTAGGTCAAAGGATGCCTGTCCTATTTAGACTTCTTTTTCTTTTTATAGAATTCAATAAGGTATAAAAATTCCTCAAAAGAATCTATACTGAAAAAAACCCACTGTATCTTTCCATTCTACCTTTACTATCTACTACTATCTCCTACTTGTATGAGGTTGGGATGATCATTTCTCTTCTCTAGGTCTCAATTTACCCAGATGTACAATGAATGTATTGGGCTAGCTGATCTCTGGGGCTCCTTTCAGTTCTAAATCTCTGACTCTAGGATTGCTTTGATTAGAAGTGATTCTGCTATGGATGATGAAAGAGGCTTTTGTGATTTGCGTGAGAATATGGAGACCAATGCAAATCTTTCCATAAGGCATCCATACATGGAATTTCCTATTCCTGTCACAATGGATTTTGTGCTTCATGCAGCTGCCACAAAAGCATGACAAATTCATTCAGATGGACTGAAATATTAAAGAAAGAAGGTGATATTTTTATACATGTTCTCATGTGGTTATTTCACACCACATCACAGAATCCTAGTGTTGGAAAGTACCTCGCTTAATCCATACCCTTAAAAGGGGCCCCTCTGTACCATGCGAAATAAGTGGTAGCTTAGCCTTTCTATGGAGACCCGACCTTCAAACAGGGAGAACCTACTACCTCCCGGACACCACATTCCATCTACTCATGGCTCTAACTGGGGGCTGCTTCTTCCTTGCCCCAAGTCTCAATTTGCTTTCTAAGAAAACCTGAGGCTTTTCATTATTCAGTGATAGAATAGTATAATACAATAAAATAGTATAATACAATAAAATTATAATAATTTCATCTAAGCTATGAAAACCTAAATCTTAGTGCAGGTTTAAGCTCACCTCACTGGACATGCTGTAGAGCACAATCACAGAATCAAAGTCAAAGCTAGAGAGGACCCCGGGGGTCAGCTAGTCCGGCATCCTCATTTTATGGATTAGGAAGCAGACTTACATTGCTTCAGTGACTTGCCCAAGGTAACAGAGTCAAGTGTCAGATCTTTTTCAAGGTCGTCTGACTTCAAAAGCAACCGTCTTCCCACTCTTACCAAATGCCCACCAATCAATTATATATCACCTGAAACCAAATACATTCTAGACTTGATCTCATTCATTGGGATCCTATTCCTGTCAATTAGGTAGGAGGTATTTATTTAAAATTGTAATCTACAGTATGTGAGGCATATCTTTATAGAATGTAGGAGACTGGACTTGAAGCCAAGTTCTGCCACTTGATAGCTAGTCATTTTGCCTCTCTGAGTTGCAGTTTTTCCATCTGTAAAATGAGAATAACAATACTTGTGCTGCATCCTTCACAGAGTTTGTTGTAAGAAAATTTCTTTGTGAAATTAACATTTCATACAAATGGGAATTATTTAGCCATTCTATCAATAAAGAGATTGAAGTACAAATAAGAGAAGTCTCTCCTCCTCTCCATCCTCCTGTCTTATTCTTCTCCCTTTCAAAAGAACTGGTCTCCTTATTTCACCCAGGTTGAAAATATAGATGCTTCTCACTTGTTCCTGCTATTGGTATAGGAACTATGATCTGCACTATTTCCAATTTAGGTAATTATTTATGTAGCCTAGGGACCCTTTGCTTTTTGGGCTTACCATATTGGTGCTTAACTTAACATCTTATTGGTGTGTGACACCAATTGTGTGGAGACCTGGTTGCCTTTAGCCGAACTTCAGCTCAGAACTCTGGAGATTTGCCAGGCTCAGCCTTACCCAGTGTCCGGGAATACAGGCATGGTCACCACACCTGGCAAAGTGAACTCTTTTGTCCCAGTTCATACAATATTGGATGTATGGTCAAGTGAAAGTGGGTTGCTAGGCTTATCTACATAACGATGTCCTTGACCCACAACTCTGTATCTTCCTCAAAACAAAACTATCTATGTGGCTTTTAGAAAGAGTAACATTGGACTTGGATTCAGGAAAATTTGAGTTCAGATCGTACCTCAGGCACTAACTATAAGACTGTGGACATGTCACTTATCCTTTCAGAGCCTCAGTTTCCTCATCTGTTAAAAGGGGATAACAGCCCTTACCTCTATCCCTAATGTCTTATCTAATTAGTTACCACCTCCTATGAGTTCTATCTCTATGATATCTCTCATATCCTTTTTTCTTTCTATTCCCACTTTTACTAGTCAATTTCAGAGTCTTAATGCTTCCTATTTAAATTACTGCATTAGTCTCCTAAGGGCACCTATGTGGTACAGTGGATAGAGTGGCAGGCCTGAAGACAGAAAGATCCATCTTTCTAAGTTCAAATCTGATCCCAGACAATAACTAGCAACTCACTTAACCTTATTTGCCTCAGTTTCCTCATCTGTAAAATGAATTGGTGAAAGAAATGGCAAACCAGTCCCATATCTTTGCCAAGAAAACTCCAAATGGGGTCATGAAGAGTTGGACATGACTGAAAAATAAGTGAACAATTAATCTCATAAACAGTCTTCTTGCCTCATATTTCTCCCCTTTCCACTCTCACCTTCCTTGCCAAACGATATTCTTAGTGCTCCTGTCAGATCACATCATTCCTTTGCTACAAGATTTTCTGTAGCTCTCTACTGTCAGAGATAACATGAAAGCACTTTATTTTGGTATTTAATATACACACAGCTCTCTCTCCCTACTTCCCAATTGACTCCCTACCTTTCTACCACCTTTACAGACTCATTTCACATTCGTCTCCTTGCTGTTGTCTTGGTTTTAGGTTAAATGCACTACTAACTCTTCCCCAGACACCTTCTGCATTGTCTTGCCTTACTGTACTTATACAGGGCTGCTCAGTAGCTGATATTGACTTCCTCCATAGCCTCTGATTACAGAACTATCTTCTCCATGAAGCCTTTGCTCATCCTCCAAATCCAGAAGGTAACACTACATGAGGATTCTCACAAAGAAGGGAAGATATGCAGCCTGGAGAAGATTTGAGGAACTATGAAAAGTGTCTTCAAGTGTCTGAAGGACTGTCCATATCTTAAAGGGTTAGACTTGTTCTGCTGGGCCTCAAAGGGGCAGAAGTAGGAGCAGTGGGCATGTGGGAGTTATGCAGAATATTCAGGTTTGATATGAGGAAAAAAAAAACCTTTCCAGTTGGAGCTACCCAACAGAAGAACGGGCAAATTTAAATTCCCCATCAATGGAGGTCTTTCAGTGAAGAGGGGATGGACACTGGTTTTGTATGTTGCAGACGTTGTACTAGTAGCAGTTCAACTAGATGTTATATCAACTCCCTTCGGACTCTGAAATTCTGTTCCATGTCTATCTGTGATTCTGTGATCTTATCTCCCTGATCTCTTGTCTTTCTCCTACATTCATTACAGTTTAACCTATACTACAAATGTGGGATACATTTTATCTTCCCATAATAGACTAATTTCCTTTAGGATAGGGACTGTTTGTTTTTACTTTTATTCCCAGGGCCAGAGAGTGTGTAGGGACTTAATAAATACATGTTGAAAAAGAGTTAAAATTCTAATTTTATATCAAGTCATCCCCAGATTATTCTGGGAGTCTAATATCCAGTGTATAAATGGAGGAGGTTTGGTGATAATTGTAGCCCTCCAGAATCTAAAGGAAAGGACAGGCCATGCAGGCTTGGCACTAAAGTGGCACCAAGATGCCAGGGGCCGAGCAGCCACTTGTAATGCCAAATGAAATGAACAGAGTTGATAATAAGCTAGGTCATTTCAGGCCCTGTCCCAACAATGATAAAGCATCATTAAACAATAATGAAGTGCAGATGTCAAGGCCAAACAAATTACATGACATATATGGATGTGTCAGCCTTAAGCCAAACATGAAGCTTAGTATTAGTGAGAAGCCTTCTTCTTCAGGTTCATGTACTCTTAACCACATAGACTGAAAACCCAGAACTGAAATGAGGCATCTTTAATGGTTTAAGACAGAGCAACAAGCTGGCATTGGAAGAGGAGCTGTTTCACAGTAAGTCATTGTCCTGGGAGAGGTTAAATGAAGAGGGTCAAGGAAGATGAAATGGAGATTTTATTTTTCCATTTGTAGGGAAGAAGAATTTTTCATAATTAAATGGACTACAAATGTTCCTATTTATTATTCCTCTAGAGAGAGACAGCACCATAGCCCCACTAGTCCTTTAACACTGAACCCCTCTTTTTGCCTTCATGCTTTCTGTGCTTTTAAAAATAGAAACCAAACCAGGCTGAGCTGAAAAAAATAAAAACCTCTTTTATAAGGGGTAATGACATTGTGCCATCCATTGAGAAGGGGCAAACCTGGATCCCAGACTGTAACCCAGTATTTCACTAGCCCTTCCTGGTGTTTCCCCTCAAACAGAGGCCCTGTGTCCCCTAGTTATGAGGAGCATATCCGTTTTCCCCCTGCAAGAAGTTCCTTCTTCTTGTTTTTTTAAAAGAAAATATCCATAATTAGTAAGACCCTTTCTCAGATAAGCATGAATTTCTTGAGCACTTGCACTAAAATTTTCCCTTCCCCTTGGGAAGCCAGGAAAGGCCCTGAAGTTTGACAAAATCAAGTTTGTGATGGAGAAAACTGTCAGTTTCAACTATGGGAACAACTATAGTGTTAAGGCTCAAAGAGTGCTTTCAACCCAACCAAACCTGTGAGATGGGTCAAAACAATAGGATTACCCCTAAGGACACAAAGACTCAGAGCCAGGGTCCTGTACTCAGCAAATATGGCAAGATTTTCTGTGTCCAAATGTGGTGTTCCTTTCACTACTCACACTCCCCCTCATGGCTTCTCCATAAGGCTGTCAGTGGGGTAGTGACCTGGAAACACTAATCCTTTGGCGTGTAGGACATCGACACAGCTTTTAGGGGATTACCTCATGTCGCCAGTAGCAGTTGGAGTCAGGGCTAAGGGCCCATCATTCCCCCTGACAAGTAATGAACTAAGCACTTTGTCAAATGCATTTCACAACTAGCATTCCACAGCGATTCTTCCAGACAGATTTGGATATATCTTATTTTGGTTTGTGGGTGTATAGACAACTTGGCATTATATACAGTCAGATAAAAGTGATATATTTTAACAGTCTAGTAATAGTCTTAAGTTGTGGAAGGGACCTCAGAGGATGAGATGTCCAATTTCTACCGAAAGCATAAGAAAAACATAGAGAATCCTGTTTGCTTTAACCTGATATTATTAAAGAATTTAGTCTTTTTTTGGTAACAATGGATTTGTTATCATTGAAGTCAGTCAGTTTCTTTTTATCACTTGGCTTTTTACATATATGAAAATGAAGGATATCTGTAGATCAGTGGGTTGGAAGTCCTTTCACTGACACAGATCAAAACCAGTCTACAACCTTAGTAGGCAAGTTCTTGGGAGTTGTCTTTTGGGGAAGAAACTTTTGACTTCCCACAATTTATTCCGATTTGCTTTTTTTTTGTCTCTAAGATCAGCTAACTATTATACCACACCACCTTGCCAGTATTTACTCTTTTTTATAATGAGATCATCTTTGGTATAGGAATAAGTTCTTACCTTTATTCCCAGTGAGTTGATAACAGGATTTGTCTGACACTGCAATGGACCAAGGGTCTGAATATGGAAAATATATAGAAGAGACTCCTCTTTTGCAGAATTTGGCCATCCCACAGTCAGAAGTGTTTCACTGATAGTACTGGGTCCGATGTTGTGCAGCTGCCAAAGAAATGCTTACAATGACTATCATGATTTAATGTATATATCATTCTTTTAAAATCAGCTGGAATATGACTACAGAAAAAAAATCACGTAAACAGTTTAGATGGGGCCAAGTACCATAGATAGTGCAACCTGATGGCTGTTATAAGAGCCTGTTTAAATCAGTGAAACCCCATGCATGGATTTTCTCAACACTATCCATAGGGCTTAGCCATGTCCTAAAATTATGATGTTTACCTTGATTGTTTTTATTACTTTAATTTTAGAGATAGTCTTGGGACATTAACCGTATCATTTTTAAACTCAGTTGTTGCTTTTCCTAGTTAGAGCTGTCTACTCTTTCCTGACTAGTGACTTGTGAATTGCAACCATATGTGACATACTCTCTTTCACCCCCTGGAAGAATGGTCATCTATCAAGTGCTGAAGATAGTCTGGCCTCACTATAGTTCATTTAAAGGGCTTATTCCAAAGCTGAGCTCCCTTTGTTTTAATCAGTAAATCTCTAGGAAAAAAAACACACATCTCATAAAGAGATGTGCACTTTGAAAGTATGAAGCCCCACCATTCATTGGCTACAAAAGAGCTCACAAAGAATATTTGCTGTACTTGAACTCCCTGTTTTTTTTTTTATCATTGAATATTAACAGGAAACTTTCATGTTTTTTTTCCCCAAAGATCTTAAACATCTCTTGTCAACTCCAAAATACATTCCTGCTTTTTACTTATTAGGTAATCTATTTAATCCACATGATCAAATTTTATGTTGAGGATATGGTGTTTAAAAAAAATATCATGAGCAATTAAATGGGTATTGAAGATCTAACGATCTTCATGTTGTCAAAACAATGGAATTCTTGTTATACCCAGACAGGTCAGGTTGTTTGGAAGCAGGATTCTTGCAATGGCTTCAGTAAGGCATGGGGGCAGACTGTAATTCAGGTACTCCCCAGGGCTGAAGTAAGTGGGGGATATTTGCATAATTTATCTTACAGCCCTTTTCTCATTGAGTGCCTTGGTCCAAATAGTCTTTTATTAGGAGAAGAGTTGGGTGATCCTTTGATCCAAGACTGGACAGGACCATAAGATATTTTAAATTTTATTTTATTTTTGCAAGTTAATTGGGGTTAAATGACTTTCCCAGGTTAAAATCGTATGATTTTAAACCATGAAAGCTGGCATATTCAGAACTCTTCTCTCGGAGACCAGACAGAGTTGGATTTCTTCTTTCTCAACAGAGTAAACAGCCAATTCATTTTTCAAAGGACTTTATTGTTAAATCTGGTCAATGTTACCTTCAGGTGTTCTCTTAAAGGTAGAAGATGAGGGTTTCATTTAGGAATACTGAAAAAGATCAGTGGTTATAAAGTCTAGGAGAAGGGACAGGAGAAATCAATTGTGAAGGCACTGCAGAACCTTAGTTTTTAATAGCTTTTCCAAGAAGAAAAGTCTCAAAACCTTCAAATAAATGGTAATAGCCACTCCTTTCCAGGGTTATGGTTTAACATAATACAAAAGTAATGAAAGAAATGAAACCATCATCTTGTTTCAGTTCTGGAATTCTCAGTTTCAATAAAGAAGTAATTTAATTTTAGGTGTTTCTACATTAAAAATCTTCAAATCTGAATTAGATTTTTTTTTTTTATTTTTAATGGCATAAGAATAAATAATAAAATTACAAGGGCCTTTTTTTTTTTTAAACAATTGGAGCTAGGTAACTTGCTCGAGGTTACACGGCTAGTCATTATTTGTGTGTGGGTGCTCATTTTCTGAGGCCAGAACCGATTCCAGGCCTTCCCCACTCCAGGGCCAGCGCTCTTACTCACTGCACCATCTGGCCGCCCCAAACCACAAGATCTTAGAGAAGTGATTTCAGAAGTTGTCTATTCTATCCTCACCTGAAGCACAAATCCTCTCTATGATGGCAGCCTCATTATCAAGCTGTGCAGTTTGGTTTTACTTGAATATGTAAAACAGCTAGGATTTCCTCAGTGTGAGGAACTCCCAGTGTGAGATCTCTCTCCATCAATGCAGACTGCCACTCGATTATAATAGCTAATGAGAATATTAACATTTACACAGCACTTACCATATGCCAGACATTGTGTTAAGTGCTTTACAATTATGATCTTATATATATATTTTTAAAAAGTTTGCTTGCCATATTAACAGCTTTTACTACAGTTAAGCAAGTAGGTTTGAGCCATGATGATTTTAATCTATAGGATTTAGCACCTAGGAAGTAGGTACTAAGATAATTTGGGAAGGATGGTCCTAATAGCTGGAGAGATGAAGAAAGTATATGTAGAAAGTGGCCCTTGAGCTATGTCTTGAAAGAAGAGAGGAACTCTTAAGATCTAGAGATAAGGAAGGAAGGCATTCTGGGTATGGGAGATGATGGCCAGTGCAATTTCCTTCCCTTTAAAATGACCATGTTGGACTTTTGTTCTCTAAGGTTTTTCCAATTAGGAAATTCAACCCTCATAGATATGTGGCTTCAATTCAACTATGAATAGTTTGCAAAAATTCTGAGGACAGTTGTCGGTTCATAGCCAGATTGAAGAATGAGGTCTTGAAGAGATGTGAAAAAAATGCCTTAGTGCCTGGGAAGATGAACCAGACTCTGGTCATCTTATTATATTTCTCAGGCATAGAACAAAAACGGGAAGGACTATAAAAAAGTTTGGCTGCCATGTTAACAGCTTTTACATGTAAGTCTGATCTATGACTATTTTAATTTATAGGACTTAAAACCACACTAGGAACTTCTTTTTCAGTTGTTTTCAGTCACACCTGTCTCTTCATGACTGCATTAAGGGTTTTCTTGGCAAAGATACTGGAGGGGTTTGCCATTTCCTTCTCCAGGTCATTTTACAGATGAGAAAACTGACAGGGTTAAGTGACTTGGCCAGCATCACACAGCTAGTAAGTGTCTGAGGCAGGATTTGAACAGAGGAAGAGGAGTCTTCTTGATTCCGAGTCTAGCACTCTACCCACTGCCCCACCTAGCAATAGAATATTTTGAAAGCATTAATTCAGGGTGAATACAAAGCCCACAATTTGGATTGGTAACACTTTAAACTTCTATCTGGGTGGTTTTGTTTTTGTTTTTAAGAAGATAATTTAAGGCAACTTTACTAGGGCAAAACTAATGTTTAAGTTACCTCATATATATGTTGCACTAATGGTCCAACTTCTTCTTCTTTATGGGGCTCCTCTTCAGGCTCCCAATTGTGAATTGGGAGAACAATCTGTGGTGGGTGGGATACTCTGTAATGTAAACATTGCAAATGGCTGAATGAACACCATCATCATCATCATCCATTCATTCAACAAACATTCACTGAGCACTTAATAAATTCGGTGCATTGGGTCAAACTATGAGTTATACAGAAATCAATAAGATCTAGAGTCCCCTCAAGGAAATTACATTTCAGTAATGTGAAGAAAGAATATATATATATATATATATATATATATATATATATATATATATATATATATTCATTAATCTAATTCATTAGATTGGAAGCTCCTCAAGGGCAGACCATCTTGTGCCTTTCTTAGTATACCCAGCACTGTGCTGGGCACACAGTAGGCACTTAATAAAAGTTTATTGATTGGCTAACATATTAAGTACCTACCTGTATAATGACCTATACTGAGAACTGAGATAGATTTAAAAAAATTAGAAAATTATAGTCCCTGCCTTCATGGTGCTTATAATCCACTAAGAGGTAACATAACATGCAGCAAGAATATAGGGTCTGGAGGCTTGACCAATTCATTCTTGTAGGTCATACATATGATTAAGAGAGGTGTAAACAAAGTGTTGAGGCAGCTAGATGGTGAAGTATATACAGCACTAGGCCTGAAGTCAGGAAGACTTCTGAGTTCAAATTCCACCTCAGACACTTAATAGCCATGTGGCCCTGGCCAAGTCATTTAAGTCTGTTTGCCTCAGTTTTGTCATCTGTAAAAACAGGCTGGGGAAGGAAATGGCAAACCACTCAGTGTCATTGCCAAGAACACCCCAAATGGAGTCATGAAGATTAGGACAGGACTGAAAACCAACAATAATACTGTGTTAAGTGGAGTCAAAGAAAGAAAAAGTCTTTGCTAGAGGGGTTTGGGAAGGCTTCCTGGAGGGGTTAGTTAGCATTTGAAAAGATGGGTAGGAACATAACCAATGGAGGCTGGAGGGGGAATATATCCTAAGCATAGAAACCAGTGAAAGCAAAGTCAGGAAAACAAGAGAAGTTACAGAGAGATAGTGACCAGTCTAGTTTTGCTGCAATACACACACACACACACACACACACACACACACACACACACACACAATATTATATGTGTAAAAACATATATGAGAAGCAGTTTAAGATGGGTGGCTAGGTGGCTCAGTGGACAGAATACTGGCCCTAGAGTAAGGAGGACCTGAGTTCAAATTTGACCCAGACACTTTTTAGCTAGATGACCCTGGAAAAGTCACTTAACCCAGTTTGCCTCACAGTTCCTCATCTGTAAAATGAAATGGAGAAGGAAATGGCAAACCCCTCCAGTAACTCTACCAAGAAAACCCCAAATGGGGTCATGAAGAGTCAAATATAACTGAAGGGACTCAACAATAACCATAAAACAATATGGTAGACAGAAAGTTGGCCTCAAAGTCAGGTAAATCTGGATTCAGGTCCCACTGCTGGCACCCAGTGGCCATGGAACCCTAAGAAGATTCTTAATTTCTCAGTATTCTGGCTAAGTCTCTGAAGCTATAAGCTGAAGAAGTTCCAATCTACATTGTCAGAGTTTCTTTATCCAACATTCCTTTTTATCAATGAATCATAAGTTCCTATTCCTGTCCTAAATATTCACACAAATATATGAGGGTGTATTTAGGATGGCAATATAATATACATACACACATAATTGTGTGTGTGTATGTATGTGTGTGTAAGTTAGCAAATTTATAATATTTCAAGAGCATGCTTCAAACCCTCCAGCACCTGAGATTTTGACTCTCTGGGTCAATTCTTCCTCCATGAGCTGGATCACATCTTCTTGACACATTAATGGGCAGTTTAATGAGTTGCTATGGCCCTTATCTGGTGGTAGGACTTCTTATAACTTAGCTAGCTTGGTTCTCAATTGAAAGACCATAAAGCCTGAGTCCACTTTAGAACCTTTCCAAACCTGTTAGAGTTTGCATTCTTCTGGCACTGCCCTCAGGAAATCAGTGGCACTTTATAGTAAAATGTGACAGTGGAGAAGGGTTTCACTAGCAGAAGTCTAGCTAATGCTGAGCAGAGAACAACATCCAGGTAATTCGACAGGTGTCTGTGTCCCAAGGTGCAGACAGAAAGGGCAGGGCAAGACCAGACAAGTGGCCCCTTCTCAGCTTTCCATTCCTCAATTTTCAGTGATTCTTCCAGCCATATCTCACTTTAAGTCGCAGGTCCTAGACCCAGAGCAGGAATGAGGAAGCTTTGGATAAAACCTGGTTGAATATTCCAAAAGTGTCTTGCAAACAGTTTGGGAGAACGAGACAGGAATCACTGTTATCCAAGAAGATAAGCTAGGTGGTGATTTGATACAGTAGTATTTTTACATGTTTAATATTTACTCACAACATGGAGTATTGGGCATGAAGGAAATGGTAATGGAATACAGTTCTATTACTTCATATCAGCAGCTATTAATCACTGATTAGATGTTGGAAATATTGACCACTCAGGACAAGTGAAGGACAGTTACTTTTGTCAGAGCCCATGGTAAATTAAAACCTCAACAGAAGATGTTATTAATAGACCAGTGCTTTTCTTCCCAGCAAGCAGTGCTGGCATCAAACAAACTATGAGAGGAAGAAAATTCACAGACCTTCAGCTAGAAGCAGTTTCAATGGAAATGATCTCTTTCGGCCAGCAATCACTTTGGCCTCTTAATAGTAATCAACTTAGCCCCCCAAAAGTTCAAATCTTGTTCTCTCTTCAGGATAATACATGTCCAAAGAAAAAACAAAAAGTATTTTAAACTGAATTCCTACCCTCAGGCAAATCACTTAATAGAAGCTGCATGGTGTAGCTGAGAGGGCCCAGACTTGGAGTCAGAAAGACCTAGAATCCTGTCTATGATACTAGCTGTGTAACACTGGGCAAATCATTTAACCATTCTGTGCCTCAGTTTCCTTATCTATAAAAGGAGGAAATTGGACATAATGGCCTATCATGTTCCTTCCAGCTCTAAATCTGGGAAGCTATGCTCTCTGTAAGTCACTTCCTTTTCTGAAAAATTACAATACCAATAGTTGTCTGAGTTACCTATCACAGAGACTGGGAAAAAAATCAAATTCTTTTAGTTGAGAGTCATTAAGCAAAGTTGTTTCTTTGAGGTGTGGGCTCATGTATAATTTTTTTCTAACATCCCACAGAAATGTTGTTAAATTACAAAGAAATTGCATTAAAATGGCAATGTGCAAATGCTAAATGAGAACTGTTGCAGGGTATAGTTTTCCCTTTGCCAATAATATACAGTTTTCATTTCAGGTGCTAGATATTTAGTCAAAAGATATGGATTCAAATTCTGAATGTCCTACTTTCTATCAGCATGATCCAAAGAAAGTTACCTTACTATTTTGCCTGAGATTCCTTATCTATAAACTGAAGGGGTTGAATTAGGTGGCTTCTGAAGTTGTTTGATGTTCGAAGTTTATGGACTTATAAACATAAGGAAGGACCACTAAGAAATGGTCCCTTTCTCCACTACAGTGATGTTACAAAACATTTAGATTACATGTCTAAGAACTTTATAGAAGATCTCTGAATTTTAGAACAAAAAAGACCCTTAGAAATAATTTCCTTTAGCCCCCTCATTGGACAGAGAAGCTAAGGTCTAGAAAGGTGATGACCAATTCTTTTAGGGAGAGGAAAAGTCCTTGAGATCATGGATCACTATGGTTACAGGGATTTCAATAGTCTCACCACTGGTACCCATGTGATATGACCAGCATGGCAGCAAAAAGTTTAGGCCAGGTGTTAATGCCAATATTTATTGTAGAGTCTCTGACAGACTTGCTTTGGAAGGAGTAAATCTGGACCTATGCGTACAAATGATGGGGTTCACTATAAATATTTACTATCATCTAACCTTAAGTAGGTTTTCACTGCTACATGGCAACCTCTTATCTTGATAAATGTCTCCCTGAGCCTCTCTATCACATTCCCCACTACAGCTCTTCTAAACTTGCCTTTCTCTACTCAAGTTCCTAGTTCTATCCACCTCCCCTGCAGAACAAGTGAAGTCTCTGTCTCTACACCTTTGAATGTCCCTCCCTCCCTTTGTTCTTACAGTTTCTGAGGAACACGGTACCCTCCTTTTGTGAGAGACCTCTTCACCTGTACTTTCAATCTCAACCTCTTCCCCTATCACTAAGAACCTACTCCATCAATCATCCCTACTCTCAATCTCTCCTCCCATTTACTGCCCAGTTTCCTAGATGGATTCGTATGCCTTTGTTTTCTTTGCTTATCAGCAATTAGAGTTTTACTCCTAAACCTCTTGTAATCTGTTTTCTGCTCTCAACACTCTATTGAATGAGCTATAGCCAGCATTACTAGTGGCCACTTCACTAAATAAAACAACACTCCCACCTCCATCTTCATTTTCCTTGATCTCTCTGAAGCATTTTGGAACTGGTAGTCCCACCTTCCTTGTTGCCCTCTCCTCTTTGGTTTCATGAGGCTACATGATTATAGTTTTCATTCCCGTCTCTCTGACTGCTCCTTCCTATTCTCCTTTGCTGGTTCCTCATGCTCCTCCTGCCCTTTAAACCTCTTCCAAGGTACACTCCTCTTTTCTCATCTCTCTCTTCTCTCTCTCTTCCTCCCCCTCTCTCTTTCTTCTCCTCTCCTCTCTCCACCTCTTCTTTCCTCACTTCTCCTCTCCTTTCTTCTCTCCCAATTAAATTGAAGCTATCTATAAACAGGGGCTGGATGACATCAATTTTTCTATCCCAAACATCTTAATTATATGCCTTGATTATTGCAAGTACTTAATAAATATTTGTTGAATTGGCTTCTCTGTTGAATAAAAGAATGCTTCCTTTCCCTAGATTAGAGGAAATTGTGGAGGCGGGGGGGTGGGGTGGGGGAAAGGTGTGGTTTTCCAAAGATTATCCCATATCAAGTGACGATTTTAAGAATGAAGAACATAACTGATCATATAGACCAGATTCTCTTCCAATAATTCGAATGGCCCCATGGAAGAATCATCATTGTGTACTGAGCTAAATGTAGATGGAATCATCATCAGAAAGTAACCAAAAGAGATGGCCATGACATCTCACAATCAATATCAATGAAGTCACTGGAAAACTTGGGTCTATATTAGGGGGAGTTCCTACGCAGATCAAAGCACTGATACTTGAAGTCTAATATTTAGATTTAGATTTGGCAGGGGTCTTTGAGATCATTTAGCTTAATCCCTAATCAAAACATGAATCTTGTTTCCATATCCAGACTTTGCTTATAGATATCCATGGCCAGGAAAATCATCACCCCCAAGAAGGTTTATTCCATTTTTGGAAAGCTCTATTCTTAGGAGTTTATTTTTTTCCTTCCCTTTATTGAGTTGAAATCTTTGTAACTTCCACCCAGGGCCACAAAGCGAAGTCTATTTCTTCTTCTACATAAATCTGAAGACTACCATGTCCTTTCTGAACTGTCTACTTTAGATTAAACATCCTCACTTCCTCGGAGTGTTGGCATTAGTTTAGGGTTCCTTAGCATTCCTTTCCATGCTACCTTCCTCTTAATACAGTCCTGCTGGTCAATGCCACTTGAAAAACATAGCACCCCAAACTGGACATAGCATTGCAAAGGGGGGTTGAGAAGGTCAGACTAGAAGGGGATGGTTACACTCTGCACACTCTGGTCCTGTCATCCAGTCAAAGCGTTTTGCCTGCATGCCTCTTCATACTGGTGACTCATGTTTGTGCCTGTAGCCCATTAACATCCTTAGGCCTTTTTTCATGTGAATTACTTTCACATCATGGTTTCTAGCCTATAATCTACTGCAGTATTAGCCAGTGCTTCTAAGTGGCTCACAATGTCAGCAATTTTGTATATAGCTGTGTTTAAAAAACCAAGCTGAGATTATCTAGCTTTGAACTAGGCTGATGAGTTCCTTTGTGTATTTCCTCAAAGATAGAATCCACATTCGGTTCAGAAAAACACAAATATGTGAAGGGATCATCAAATTTATTATTTAAGATAGTGCTTCAGTTAAGCAACAACAACAAATCCAATATACTTGCTGCTGGCCAAAAAGGTTAGCTTTTCCTATAGGCAGAGCATGGAAGATACTCAATTCATTACTTTTTCATTCCTAGAAGAACCCAACATTTTGACAAATGCCTTTTCTACTGATGTTGACATTCGGAGGGATGAACTTTATTTTGAAAATGGCCAAAAATAACTTCATCAGCACCTTAGGGAGTCAAATTTAGGAAGTTATATCAGCAGTTTAAATGATTACATCCCTAAAATGAAGCATATGTGGGATGTCACATCACAATTATTAGCACAAAGGGACTGGCTCTATGTGTCTCCCTACCAAGAAAGGAGTAAAAGTGTTGACAAGGGGACTATTAAATACATTTACCCCAGAAGTTCAATATAAGAAAACAAAGGGAATATCTTACATTAAGCCCTCACTTAATTGCTTTTGGCTCACCTCACCCAAGGACTGTCTCTTTCCAATTTCATATTTTATTTGCAATAAGAAATTTATTTCATTTTATGTCCAGTTCGGAAACTGAGATTTACTGTACCTTAAGAGCCCCAACTTTTAAATACATTTTCTATGTATGAAAAGTACAAAAGGATGAATAATAAGGTAGCAAAGAATAATGCCTTGCTATCTGATCGCAACACAAATCTAAGGAACTATTAAATATCTAAAGCTCGCTTTAAAATGAAACGAAAATGGAAATTAGTGATATGTAAGAGTTGTATCTTAAATGGTATTTATTAAGTTACAGTGATTTGCCATTTTCAATGGAGAATAAAACTGATCCACTTAAAATTCATTTTCTTTTCTTTCTTTCTTTTTTTTTTTTTTGCCTAGTTTCACTTTGCATGTGGAATAGACTTAGAATGTTTAACTCAAAATCTAGCAATCTGGTTCCTCTAGCTCATATCTCATATCTGATTGCTCAATCAACAAAAGAAACCATATTGTAATTTCAGCTATGCCAAAATTGTCACAAATAAGGTCTATCTCTAAATTTTTGTTGTTCACTTGCTTCAGTTGGGCTTGATTCCTTGTGACTCCACTTGGGGGATTTTTTGGCAAATATACTGGAGTGTTTTGCCATTTCCTTCTCAAGCTCATTCTACAGATGAGCAACTGAGGTAAACAGGGTTAAGTGACTTACTTGTCCATTGTCACACAGGTGAGGCCAGATTTGAATTCTGGAAGATGAGTCTCCCTGACTCCAGGCTTGGTACTTTATCCACTGCACCACCTAGCTGCCCATGCTTTAATAAATGGCTTAAGAAAATTCTGTAACCCCTTCCCTCTCAATTGACCACTTATTGTCCTGAATCTTGTTTCCGAGTTTCTCAAACTTAGCCAGGCTGATCCTTGGATGACAGATATATATATATATATATATATATATATATATATATATATATATATATATATATATATATATATAAAAGCCATCACCCACTAGGATATCATGATAAATAGGAAATTGTAGATTTCTATTCCAGTGTCCAAAATTGAAGAGAACTTGAACTAAATACTGATAGAATCATTATCAGAAAGCAACTTAACAGATGAAATTTTTTTTTGCCCATGACAACACATGGCCAATGTCAATGAAGTCATTGGAAGACGTGGGTCTATAGTGGAGGGAGTTCCTACAGAAATCAAAGCACTGATACTTGAAGTCTAATATTTAGATTTAGATTTAGGAGGGATCTTAGAGATCATTTAATTCAATCCCTCACCAAAACATGAATCTTGTTTACATATCCAGACTTTGCTTAAAGACGTCCAAGACCAGGAAAATCGTCATTCCCAAGAAGGTTCATTCCATTTTTGGAAAGCTCTATTTTTAGGAAGTTTGTTTTTTCATTGTTTCTTTTTCTCTGGGGAGCTAAAGTTGAAAATATACAATTAGTTTCTTCTACTTTTTGATATAGAGCTAGCAGAATACTTGAAAACAAAAAGGAACTGTACAGGCAATTCCTGTTATGGGAATCCACTTCACCAGTGTGGATGTGTGTATACATAGATATAGATGGATATTTATATAAGTGTTTATATATATATATATATATGTGTATGTACAGATACATATTTTACATATATATAGACCTATATATGTATATATTATACATACTATATAAATACAGAGATAGAAAGAGATATATACACGCATATGTGCATACACATATGTGTGTGTATGTATCTTAGTGAACTGGTTAGACCCATAGAACTATGTAGTCAATCTAGGGTCAAATAGCTATTAAATGTGGTATTTAAAGGGGTGGTATTTAAACTCAGGTCTTCCTGACTCTAAGCCTGGGGCTCTGTCCCACTCTACCACTCTGGCCCTAGATCTTGCAGAATGTGTCTATGGGGTGAGGTAGGTACAAGGGAAAGAAGCAGTGGCCTCAAGGCCCCATGTGGTTTCAGGGCCATAGGTTCTTCTTCCCTGGTCTATGATATTTTTTTCACTATTTTATTTCTTCTTATGCCCAGATTTTATAGCTACAATTTGTTACTTACCCTCTTATCTCTACTTGAGCCATAGCGCTGATGTTGATTTGTAGACTCACGGAATTGCTGTCTGGATTATCCTTGTTGGAACTAAAGTACAATAATAGTTAATTATTATTCTAAAGAACAGTAATTTCACAATACAGTCCATATTTAAAAAAAACAATAACAATGTGGCTCGGACATTATATAAAAAATCTTAGTTGAAAATGAAATTATCATTTAAGGGTCACGGTATTGTAATACTTTTCACAAAAAAATGGCTTCTCTAAAAATACTGTGAATGAAAGGAAGTAAATTAGTCTTTGGAATTTTCAGATTGACTAGATTTGATAGGCAAATGACTAGATTTGCCTCCCAGGATCTACTAGGCAGATATCTTCATAAATTTGTACACTATTTCCATTGTCTGTTACACAAAAGATTGCCCAGTCAACACTTGGTTTTCATGCTAATGAAAAGAAATACAATCAAAAAAGCATTTATATATAGATCCTGAAAAATATGGTATTACCTACTCTTCTTACAATTTATTTTCATGGTCCAGTAGAAAGATCCCTGGCTCTGGGGTCAAGTACCTGGATTCTGGTAAAAACACCACCCACCTCCCATAGTAGTCATCAGGATAAAGTGAGTTATGTATGAGCACTTTACAAGCCTTACGATGCTGTATAAATGCTAACTATTGTTATTATTGTTATAACCCATCTCTGATGCTCACTGCCTGTGTGACTTTCAGTAAGTCATGTCAACTTCCTGGGTCTCAGTTTCCTCATCTGTAAAATGAAGGGCTTGGACAATATGGTTGCTGAGATCAGTTTCAGTTCTAAATCTGGATCCTATTTCTTGAGTTAATATTCTCTGTGCACCCTCTCTCCAAGTACATGGGAAATGTGGGCCTACAAATATGTTAGTTTATAAAAAGAAGTCAGGTTGGGATGAAAAAACTGCATCTTCTGTGTCCTGGTAATAGAGCAATGAAGTGTCCATGAAGTGATTCAAGGATCTCAAGTGAAAAATGTACTTTCTGTAATTAAAAAAATTATAGTAAAATCATTCTTATATTTATTTATATTTTCTCAAGAAAATTGACCTTGGGAAAAGCATCCTTTCCAACCCATTCCCCTCCTCATTGTTTAACAAAAGATGGATAAGTCAATATGCAAAGCTACAAAGAAGACAGGTAGAAGAAATTAGAGCTGTTACTCAACCAAATGTATTAATTTTCTATTGTGGTTGTTAAGTTGTATCTGATTTTTCATGACTGTATTTGGAATTTGCCTGACAAAGATACAGAACAGTTTGCCATTTCCTTCTCCAGTTCACTTTACAGATGAGGAAACTTAGGCAAACAGGGTTAAGTGACTTGCCCAAGGTCACATAGCTACCAAATGTCTGAAGCCAAATTTGAACTCAGGTCTTCCTGTCTCCAGGTCCCAGCACTCCATCCACTGTGTCATTTAGCTGCCCTAATTTATTTTCTACCATGCATTAAAGTTAATACATTATCTACATCCTGCAACTGCATGTCTTATAGTCTGGCTTCCCCCCTCCCCTCTCCCCCACTCCCTCCTCCTCATCCCCGGGGAGAACGACTTGCATTTCTATTTGGGACTGCAAGATTAGAAAGAGTGATTCAGTGAAAATGGTATAGGATTGAACTCCCAATGAACAAGGTTTCTTCTGGTTAGCTTTTTAAAGCTCTCTAAATTTAGAAGCTGGGAAGAATAGGGTAAAATTCAATAGAAACTCTCAAATGTGGGAAAAGGTCATTAAAATGTACTTCTTTGGTTCCCTCAATACTTTCTTTTTTTTTAACATCCTGGTTGATCCCATGTCCTGATAAGGCAACCAAAACTATAAACACACATGAAAAACAGAAATGGGCAGATGGAGGGCTCAGTTTCTGTAATGGGTTAACACTAGTATAAGCCTAGAGGGACTTATGTGAGCTCCTGTTACCATACTGGCATATTATGATCACATCTGGGGGGCATCAGTCAGCTAGAAAGGTCATTTTTTCAAGGACATCATTGGGAATTACTAACCACTGAGAAGCAATTAAATCATTCTGCTAGATATGTGGTTCTGAATTTCTTCTAAATCACAGGAAATGGTTTAGTTTGCAAATCTGAATCTTCTAAGGAGTAGCTATACTTTCTTCTATTTCCACGGTAGTAGAAAACATGGGGATTGAATTAGAAGAGCAATGCTTATGTCCATCAAGTATGTATTTCAATTGTGTCTTATTTCCAGCCCTTCTAATTGGCAATGTTATTCTTCATAATATATGGCAATGTAAACAGCTATCCGGTATGGAATCCACTTTTGAATATGAAGTATATGTTGGTTTCCTAGAAATACAATGAAGTCAGTCAAAGCCCTGGAAAGCAACTCACCTGATTCTCCTATCCAAAAATCAGCTAATATCACAGCAATGCAATGATATTTTGCAGCATGGGATTTCTATGGAAGTTTGTACTGAATACAGTAGTGCTTAATAAAACCTCCTCATAAGAAAGGAACCACTAATTAATAGTACAGTTTGTATGCTTTTTTTGACTGCTCTCTAAACAGCAAGCCTCCCTTGCTAATACTGCTGTTATATTAAACAAGTAATCCATCACTGTCTATGATATAATGCTATTTATACTTTCCGCTCTATTTCTAAGCAAATTAATGGCAAACTTCCTCTATAGGAATACATCTTGATGTATGTCAAGGGTAAATATGTTTTTCTCTTACTCTTCTTCTAATGCTAGCACATTTCCTCTTTCCTCACCACTCACCATTTCCTCTCTGTTCCCCTCTTTCTGTCTCTCTCCCCTTCTTCCTTCTTTCCCTCCTAAAGATACCACTGAGCCTTCTATGATTTTTAACCAGTTGATTACATTGGCTAATAGAATTAGCATTCACAGTATAGCTTTTCTTCTGGTGAAGAAAAAAATGGATCAGGTTATCATATGTGTTTGTCATATACATAGGAGACCCTCCTTATGCAGGGAGGAAAATACTTTCATGAATCATAGAGCAAAAGCAGTGGGAAGGCCTTTAAACTTAAACAACTGGTAACTGAAAATGCTCTAAGCTAATGACTCTGAAAGCCAGTTTTTCTCTAGCTGGAGACCAGGACTCCATATATGGGGATCAACATTCAGGATTGCCCCTTTAAGAGTCAAAATTTGATTTTGAGCATTTGTTTTACTTTGGGTTTGGTTGAACTTATTTGAGCTAAAATCAAACCATTTCACTACTGTCTTCTTTGCATTTTTGGGATCTATCAGAAAAGTAGGTTTGTGAGTGTTCATTTCTCTCATGATAACAAAGTTCACAAGTGATTTCCTGGATTCAAAATGTGTCTTATGTGTTTCCTAGGGCCCTGTTGGGATGATGTATTGCTCTCACTTGTTTCTTCTAGCATAGTATTCATTCTGGTTCTCAGAATGAGAGAAAAGGGTAGAGGGAAAGCGAATGAATTCAAATAAGCTCAGAGACACGAAAAGAACCAGTCTCAGTAGTAAAAAGCACAGATATCTGTCTACATATTGATATTTGTGGGGGATATCTCTCAATTTTTTCCTTTTCCCATCTGTCATGCTATCTAAAACTCTGCTATCAAATACTCATTCTTTCCTGTCTTAGAGGTTTTGCCTGACCTCTATCTCTTCCTATTAAAATGAAAATACTCCATGGGAAAGGGTCACACCATCAATTGTCATTTATTGAAAATTAGTTAATAGTTGACTGGGTTCAAAGTAGATGCTTGGAAGGGAGGTTAGGGGTACTAGGAAAGAGAAACAGGAAGGAGAAGTGAAAGGAGAAAGAGAAGGGGCAGACTCTGCCTGTTTCATAATCTGGCCAAAGACTGGTCCTGACAATGAGATTCCCTTCTTCCTATTACATATTACATATGTAATAGCTGACTGGGGCTAGGAATGGCAACTGGTAGAGTGATTCATGGGATGGTCCCATAGGTCAATTCAACAATTACAGATAAAATATTGAAAAATGCCTTTATTAAAATACTGATCAAAGTGGGGAAACTCCTAGAGATCTAGGGGTGCTTAGCCTTTAAAAAAAAGAATCACAAACCCTTCTCCTAGTATGGTGAAACCTATGGAGCCATTCTTAGAATAATATTTTAAAAGCACAAAATAATTGTATTGGGTTACAAAGGAAACCAATTATTTTCAAATACACTTATCAAAATATTAAAGGATCCAAATTCCCAAACCCCCATGGACTATCCACAGACTCCAGATTAAGAATTGCTACCTTGGATAGGAGATGAAAGCTTTGACTGCTCTTTTAGAAGAATTTTTAAAAGATGAATAAAATAAAATAAGGGAAGAAAAGCATTTAGTTCAACAGTTCATAGCTCCTTAATGATAAAGGTCTTACCTTCTGATTTGGAGATCAAAGTCAATGCTTGTATTGGTATTTTCAAGACGGGGAACAGCAAATCGGAGGCCTAGTGAGTACTAGGAAAGAATCAGATATGAGACTCAGTCATGATAGGATCCTAGAAAGAAAGTCATCTTTGCTCCCCATTTAGGGATGTGTTGCACAGTATCCTCAACAGATGGTCAGCTATCCAGATTATTTTTTAGCATTTCTGGTGATGTTGAGATCTCTACTTTGAAAGGCAGCCTATTCTATTGTTGGCATCAATTAAAAACAATACAAAGTAAAGGGAAAACCATGAATGATTGACAGTATGGGGGTAATGGAATATTATGTTCATAACTAGAATCAAACATTAACTTTCAAAAATAACCCTACTTGGCAGTCTTTGTTTTTGATTTCTGCTAGGAGAAAATGCTTAACATTTCTAAGAAGCTGATAAACCTGTAGTGTATTTAGGCTTATTATGGGTATTATTTCATTCATATATACATATATGTGTATGCATGAGTGTATTACTTAATCTGTTTAACACCTAAAATGTCCAAGGTCCTGTAGCAGGCATTAAGAGCAGTACAGAGATGAATATAACATAGCTCCTGCCCTTATGAAACAACTTTTAAAATACTGGGGTTGGAAATAATTCTCCCTTACATTTGATTAATGCTTCATGCCTTTAATAGTATAGTTACCCATAAAATTATACAATCAATGGACATATAATCTTTTAAGAACACAAAATAAGCAGGTTATGAGAAAACAATAGAATGAAACTGGATATGGTCAGAACTACTATAAGGGTAAGATAAGACAGTAAGTTTTCTGCTGCAGTAATCCTCAGAGATAAGCTAATACAAACAACTCTATCCCTTGGTCTCTTAAGATTATTTGGGTGGTCAAATGGATTGGCTTCCTTTCCCCCCCTTTACTTGAAGTCATTTTAAGTTTAAAATTTGACTTAGGGAACATATTCTGTCCCATCTACACTTTCCTTTATATGATTATGGCATGACAATTTTTAATCCTCATTTTCTCTGAGTAAAGAATTTCCCCAAATTTTAAAGATCTCACATTATTCTGAGTCTGGATTTAATACTAAAGCAGGAATTAGAGACTAATGCCCTGCAGATGCTGAATTTCAGTGACTTTATTTCTTTCCTGTTTGGTCATAGGTAGGTCCTCCCACTCAAACTAAGTGCCTGGGTTTTTCTTAAAATATTAGGTAGGAGACTGATTAATTGGCTCATAAACACAATGCTGCTATGTAGCTTTTTTCTATGTTGTAGGTCACATATCCTTTTCTGATTATGTACCTTTAAAACTTTGACTTCATAAAATATTGAATATTTGTACTGTCCTCACAGTTTAAAACTTACTTGAATAATTATTATTTATTTTAAATTTTTCATTTTTAAATGACATTTGAAATCTCAAGAAAGACAAGCTTGCTGACTATTCTGTTATTCTTGACTTCATTCTCAGAAGACAATGAATAATGAAGGAGACTTAGGACCTTTGTTCAAGTTGAAAAAAATAATGGAGTGCAAGGATATAGCACATTTATTAGTTCACATACAGAAGAGGCTCCTCAGAGACCAATTTGGAAATCCTTGAAATATCACAATAAGAAATGAGGAGAGAAAAATTCCCTGACTTGCTGTGCCTCAGCAGAATTTGGTCTCTTTCTAGTTCTTCCTATTTGTCTGACTCCATTTGTATTTGTGTGTGTGTGTGTGTGTGTGTGTGTGTGTGTGTGTGTGTGTTTAAAATCAGAGGTGACCCAAGAAAGGAATTCAGATATTTCTGGGTTTTTAAAAATTGAGTCTCTAACATAAGTTTTGCAAGTGGAACTAATTCAAAGATAAATCTGAATCAGAAAACTGGTTCTCAATGTCAAGATATAAAGGCATTTTCCTTTATGTTTTTGACCCCAGTTCCTTTACTCTTTGTGGAAGATGATGGTAGGTCTCACTACTCCAGTAATTTCTCATCTAAATGAGCAATTTGTTTTAGCCACTGCTTGTTAAGTAGTTGAGTGCTAATTGAGTAGTTTTCCACTAACTTCCCTTAAAATTCAATTAGATAAAAATCAGCTCCTGCATCTGGTTTGCACTTACATTTGTTCCAGCCACCATAGGGTTCCCCAGGTCACACACCACCATTCTGGTTACGTTGTCCATCTTGTACTCACAGCTCAATGGGTGCAGAGCCTGCAACAAGGGAGAACACCAACATCGAGTTCGGGGGTCAGAATAAATTACGCCCTGCCATCCAAGAAAAGCTTTGGAGTTGGAAAATTCCTTTGATTTTAAGCACCTGTGTGGGCAATTCTGCACAGACTTAATTTGTGACCATCAACTTACAAGGAGGAAATGGGGAACCTGAAAAGGATTGGGGTGGGGGAAGCATAATTAAAGAAATAAATGAGGGGGCAGCTAAGTGGTGCAGTGAATAGAGCACTGGCCCTGGCGTCAGGAGAACCTGAGGTCAAATCCGGCCTCAGACACCTAACACAAAAACTAGCCATGTGACCTTGGGCAAGTCACTTAACCCCAACTGCCCTTCAAAAAGCAAAAAACAAAAAACAAACAAAAGAAATAAATGAGATGGCGGAATATATCTGTTGTGTTTTGCGGTATGTAGTGTGGTATTTACTTAAACATTTCTAAATGGGTTTCCCATCTCCCAAGATGAAGATCCAAAGAATAACAATAATCTTAAATAATAATAACAACAATAATAATGGCAACTCCTGTTCATATAGAAACTTAAGGTTAACACAGTCTTTTCCTGACAACACTTCTATCAGGTAGGTAACTGACAAGTAGCTAAAAGCGAATGTATTTATCTGTGAATAAATACCATGACTTTTCAAAGGGACTTTCAAAGATTTCAATCAAAGTCAAAATGAAGGTATGTTTGAAGAGTTCCAATGCCTGTTCCAACTCCAGGATGGTGGTAAATGTCACTGGAGATACAAGAGTATATACTCCTCTACTACTAAATATTTGAAAAACTGAATGGTTAAGTAAATTTAAAAGTAGACCCATACTGTAAACTGTTCTACAGTTAAGATCACTCTCTACAAATGGCAACTGAACATAATGGTACAGTAGAAGGAGGGCTGAATATGAACAGAGTCAGAGGACTTGGATTTGGCTCCAGGACTGCTGACTATATGTATGACCTTGGGCAAGTCACTCTCTGGGCCTCAGTCTCATCATCTGCAAGATGAAAGTGTTGAAATCAATGATCTCTCGTGGTGTCTTCTAGCTTAAAATCTATATGATCTTATAATACATGTTATATATGCTTATGTTCATTTATATATTATTACTGCTACTAAGTGATATGTGTCATCAGGTTTCCTCTGACTACTAAGGGCCTGATATATTGGTGCCTTCCCCAGCAGTATGATATGCTCTTATTTGTGAAACACTTAAATGAGTCCTGAATTTGGAATGTGAGAACTTAGGGTCAGATCCTGACTCTACTTGTTATAATTCTCAAAGTCTCTGTTTTCTCAGCTGTAAAATGAGCTGGAGAAGGAAATGACAAACCACTCCAGTGTTTCTGCCAAGAAAACCCCAAATGGGGTCATGAAGAATCAGACATGACTGAAACTTTGGAATGACAAAAGAGTTCAAGTTTGACCCCAACACTCCATTTTCTCCACTCAATAAAATCAGAAGCTCCCTATTATTTCCAGTATCAAATATAAAATTCTTGGTTTGACTTCTAAAGGCCTCTATAATCTCCCTGCTTCCTATCTTTCCAGGGTTCTTTCACTTTCCTCTTCACAGACTCTATGATCCAGTCACACCAGTCTCATTGCTGTCCCTCATATACGGGATGATCTCCTACTCTATGCATTTTCTTTGGCTATTCTCCATGACTGAAATTCTCTCTTCCACATTTTTCTTCCTTCATTTATCATTTAAAATTCTACCTTCTGCAAGAAACCTGTCTCAGGGGGCCGCTAGGTGGCACAGTGAGTAGAGTGTTGGCCCTGGAGTCAGAAGGACCTGAGTTCAGATCCGGCCTCAGACACTTAAAGCACACACAAACAAAAACCTAGCCGTGTGACCTTGGGCAAGTTACTTAACCCAATTTGCCCTCCAAAAAGAAAAAAAAAAACAAGAAACCTGTCTCAGTATCCATAATGTCAGTATCTTCCCTTTGAGGTTTTCTTTCTTCAATTTATTTTGAATTTATTTATTTATTTATTTTCTTTCTTCAATTTATTTTGTAGATATCTTGTACATAGTTGACTATATGTTGTCTCTTCCCAATAGACTGTGAGCCCCTTGAGGGGAGGGACTATTTTTGCCTTTCTTTGTATCCTGAGGATTTAGCACAGTGTCTGGCAGATAATAAATGTTTAATCAATGCTTTTTGGCTGACTAGAATATCAGGGGAATTTAATGAATAAAGAAAACAAAGAAAAAGAAATTTTATCCACTTGCTAAGAAAATAACAAAAGCTTTGACAAAGTTATTTCTCTGTTGTCCTGTAAGACTTCATCAGGATTTTCCATTTCTCATGCAACTCTTATCTTCTTTGGTAAACATTTTGATTCTGTCCAGCTGCCAAAAAACAAACAATACATTTTTCAGCCTTGCTAGAAATAGGACTGGAGCTTTTTGGCACCTACATCAATCAAAGATCTTTTTCTCTCCCTTCCTATTTTTTTTTTTTACATTTATTTTCTTTCAATGGCTTAGAATTGTTGAACTGTGGTTTAGGAAAAACGATGCTTGTTTTTATAGATAACTAAGTTTTTTCGTCCATTGTTCCAAGAACCCTTTCCCATTCTTCCATTTGTAGTTATAATCAAGTCATTAGTTCTAACTCATTGAGGTAGAGAAAGAAAGAAAATAACTTGAGATGCCTCAAAATAATGCCTCTCTTCCTTCTCATCAGTTGGTCATTGCTCACAAGTGTATAGACTTTGAGCAATCATTTTCCACTGATGTTGCTTAGGAGTTGGGATAATTTCGTTTGTTGTTGTCTTATCTAAAGCACCTAAGAGACCTCCTGACCCAGAGTGGGCTCTTCATACTCCTGCTAATCTTCTATTCCACCCTCAAGGCCCAGCTCAAATGATAACACCTCAATGAAGTCTTGAGGAAGACTTCAAAAGGAAATGATGTTTTCTCTCATCTGGTCTCCTTGAATTTTGTATTCATATTTCCTTAGGATACTTGGTACGAATCTCTCCTTTGTTCCCGTATTACCTGCTTAGATTATGCTTAACTGAGAACATGTCTTATTCCCTTTGATATAATCCAAGCTCCTTGAGGATAGGGATTGAGCCATTAAAAATTGTATCCCCAAATTTTTGCACATAGTAGGCATTTAATATTTGTTGTTACATTCTAGCTTTTTAATCATTAACTTGTGTATTCTTACTTCTCCCCGATTGATGATAAGTTTCCTCAGGGTAAAGTGCCCATCTCATTGATCTTTTACACAACTCTTTCCACCTCCTCCCCCAGGCACCTGTGCTAATAGTAGGCACTTAATATATTCTGACGGGAATAAGTGAATGAATGTTTTAAATCGATCAGGAATTCAATACTTCAATGATCTGTAATTTTATCAGGATAGGTACTCTCTCCACAGATAGATTGGAACCTCCTTACAAATTAGAAGACCCTTCTAGAGAACTTGAGAGTTAAAAGTTGTCATGACTGAATCTTTCACTACTCTGTTGTCCTCTGGTAATGAGCCTAGGCTGCAATTCACTTATTAGACAATCTGTCACCAAGCCCCTATTCCATAGCTTTCTAGACTTGTAAGACCTACTAGATTACCAGAGTTTGCACTTTGTTGGCATACCCGCCCTCTGAGAACCCCCCCATGACTTCCTCTCCATTGTAAGATACCCAAGTAGGACAGTGGCGATAATGCTAATCAAATGTCAAGTAATTACTGAGTGTTTACCATGTGCACAGCACTGTGCAGATAGACACTAAGGAAGATACAGAGGAGTATTTAAGGCATAGTGCCTGCCCTCAAGGAATTAATAATACAGCTAGGGAGCCAGATATGAGCCCTCCACAGAATGCCATATAACATCCTTTATTTTCTATTAGCCTGTTGGTACCATAACTTTATATCAGTTAGTATTTGTTTATTCCTTCCAACTATATAAGTGCACTAGATTTATTCTTTTTTTCTTTTGCTATCCTTTCTGTAAATAAAGAAACATGTGATCAACATTGACACTGAAGTCAGAGGACCTGGGTTCAAATCTTGCCTCTGATATTTATCTCTATGACCTTGGGCAAGTCACTTAAATTTTCCTGAGGCTGTTTTTTCATCTCTAACATGAGGGGGTTAGAGTACGTGGTCTTTGAAATCCCTCGAAGCTCTGTATATATGAGCCTATGAGCTGCTCTCCTCATTACTTGATTACACTTTAAAGCTCAAAGAAGAACACCGTACCTTCACTCCTAGCAAAAATTATAGGGAAATGCTATCAAAGGGAGGTTTTTAAAAAAATGACTCTCAGTTAAGGCATACAAAATCACATAACAGTTTTCATGTTACCTGAGATATGGTTTTGAACGACAGACAAGTAAAATCTCAGCATTGGGGAAAAATGAATTTTCCTTTTCCACCCTTGCATTAGAGAAGCTACCAACAATCTCAGCCAAACAGAAATATAGAAGTGCATATCATGTGAATGGCTTCTAAGTCTATAGGGACATACCTGAAAGAGGATTTTAGGAACAAATGGGCAATGGAAAAGAAAAGGCCATCTCAAAGCGAAAAATAAAGACTGGGAAAAGTGGCTCAAATAGGACTGATGGCAGAACCAAATAATCAGGACCAGATGGACTGTGACTGTGGACACCATTTTATCTGGATCATGGCTTGTTGAGCAGCTCATAGCTGAATTTATAGCCAGAAAGTCAGAACAACTGCTGTCCATGAAGCCAACCAAAGAACAAAGTTGTTGTTATTATGCTAAAACAAAAGAATTTTCTAAAACACATTTCTTTGTTTAACTGAGAGGTAGGACAACATGGAGGGAATTCAATCCCAAGTATGCGTGGAATCTCAGGGCTAGTTCTTAAAATCACATCAGTGGGCTTATTTTTCTTTGTTTTTGCATAATTTTGGGATCAATTCTAGAATCCCATGTAAATGGCTAAAAGAATGCTATGAGGGTATTATTAAAATGAATTCATGATCTTGAAACCTGTCTTTTTCCTGTCACTGGCAAATGGTATCCAGTATCCATCATGGGAATGGTACTATGCTGCCTGGCAAGGTTAATACAAACACACACACATATGTATATATTACACATACACATTTGTGTATATACATATATAATCATAGTTCTTGACATATACATATATGTATATACCTATATACATGCACAGGATACATATGTATATATACCTGTATACAATGATATATATAGACCCATATACATCTATATATCTACATATGTGTATATATACATTTATAATCATAGCTCTAGATGTATGTATGCATATATGTATATGTATATATGTATGTATCTGTCCATCTATCTACCCACCCATCTATCCATCCATTCATCCATCCATCCATCCATCCATCCATCACCATAGCTCTCGATGTAGAACAAATTGCCAGAGATCTAGTTCAACCCTCTCATTTTACAAATGAGGAAACTGAGGCCCAGGGAATTTTAGTGACTTGCCTCATTTTGTACCCCCCAATGCTTAGCACAGTTCCTGACACATAATAGTTGCTTAAACAAATATTCATTAATTATCAATTGATTGACCAATAGTAGGTATCAGACACAGACCCTTCTATTTCTGGTTTGTTCTGTAGAGCCACATACCTGGTTACACACATACATAAAGACAGTTTTACAAATTATTTTTTTGGAAACAAAATTATTTTTTGCCTGTTTTTTTTGGTGTATGTTTGCCAGTGGGGACTTTGTCAATTTATTATTTTATAAGGAATTCAACTTTATCTAGTGAACATCTATTACACACTAACTACATATAAGGCATGGGGGAGAATAGGACCAGCAAGGACTACAAGACAGTTTATTTCTAATATGATTTCTTCATTCCTTCACAGCAAATCCACAGTGCTCTTACTAATCACTTTCATTCCTTCCATAAAGTCAATCAAATGAAGTATTTATTGAATTAATTTTCATTATTTATTTCATCATTAATTTATGATGAAAAGCAAAAACTACTCCCATTTGTGTAATGTGTTAAGGTTTACAAATGCTTTCCTCACAACAACACCATGAGGTCAGTAGTGTATTAATAGAGGAGGAAACTGAGGGTCAGAAAAATTCATTGACTTTACCCATGGTCACATAGGTGGCAAATAGCAGACCTGGGACTGGAATCCAGATCACCTAGCAAGAAGGCCAGAGATCTTCTTACTCCACCATGTTTCCTCTCAGTTCTAGCTTAAGTGTATGGAGGAGAGAGTGGGAGAAGCCAAAGTTCCTGTCCTGGAGTGTGTGTGAATCTTATGATTCTGGTGTCCTGGTTTTCTCAAAGCTTTTGTAAGACACTTTCAAGGATAATGTAGATGAAGCAACGTCAGAGGAGGGCACAAGACCACTCAGCGCAGGAAGACTGATGTTCTGATAATAAGAGGATTGAGAAGAAACAGCATCTGCCTGGGCTTAATAAAGGATGGCACTGATGGAGTGGGAAGGGAGAGCTAGTCAGTTTTTCTTGGTTAAGGCAGTGAAAGAGTAAGCCAAGAGGCAAGAAAAATGGACATGTTCCCTTTCCAGGCCTTATGCAGCCTGTTATCAGTTCACAGCAGGCTTGGGCCCAGTTCCACAAGCAATAATAAAAACCAGGCCTCCTGTGACCTGTTTGAAACTTAAAGGGCTCATGAACAGGCTCTAAAAAAAGGAGGAATGGAGAGTGGGGGGCAGGTGGAGAAGAGGGGCTTGTCTCTTGTCACTTCAGTCGGATGCTTATTTATTTCTTCTCTTTTTCAGGTCAACTCAAGTAACTGGGACCAATCAAGGTGCCCCTTCTATATGTGGATAACGATATTACCTTCAGGGCTACAATATACAATAAACGCAGCAGGCCATGGGCCTAGCTCTAAAATAAAATAACATAAAGAACTTGTGTATATCTATATCTATATCTATATCTATATCTATATCTATATCTATATCTATATCTATATCTATATCTGTATCTATATCTATATCTATATCTATATCTATATCTATATATAGATATAGATATATATATATAGAGAGAGAGATTTAATCCTTTAAAAAATCTAGCAAAATTAGAAAGAGTAGATATACAGAGTCAGAGTCATGTCAAAGCCAATTTATTTTTCATCAAGTGAAAGAAATTACCAGTGGATGTGTATTTTGGGAAATTTTTTTTCATTGCAAAATCAGATATGCTTTTTTTTTAAAAAAAGGTCTCTACCACAGGGCCTGGAAACAGAAGTGCCTTGGGCCTCTGAGGGCCTTAATCCTGCCTTAATGACCTGAGCCCAGATCTTTTTTTCTTCCTGGTTTATTTCTCTTATAATTACTACCATCAGGTAAAATTCTCCTGCCCTATTAGCTAGGAAAAGAGAGACAGACAGGGCCTCTCTAACTTGAGCTGACTACAAAAATATTCTCATATGTATTTGGAACTTTGGAGTTTTCTAATTGGCCTACCTATATTATTCTGGTCGCCAGAACAACCCTACATTCCAGTAGGCTTCTTGAGGTGAAAAAAGTGTTTAGTTTTTATTTTTTTTATCCCCAGTACTTAGCACAATGCCTGACACATCTTATAAATGCTTGCTAAAGTGAATGAACCCCTGTTGATCTAGGGGCTAATATCACCATTTCAAAGATAAAGAAACTGAGACTCCAAAGGATTACTCAGCTAATAAGAATCTGAACAGGATTTGAACTCAGGTCTTCCTGACTCTGGTCCCAGTGCTCTACCCCCTGCACCACTCAGCCTCAATTTCATTAATTATTTTAAATATTACCTTGTTGTTGCGTTCAATACCAATATAATCTGCTTCTTCAGGTATCACCACAAAGAGCTCAGCTTCATAGGCCCCTTCCCCTCCATTCCTTGCATTTACTAAGAGCATTAGATGGTTTTCATCTCCAATGACCAGCTCGTGCTTATCTCTACAAACACAGAATTAGAGAACTAATTAGCTATGGGAGGTCTACAATGGTGGCACAGTTTGCTCTATTGAAGGCTGCTTTTCCTAGCCTGGGACCACACAGGAAGGATGGGCCCTTGGAGGTAGGACAGGTTAAAAAAATGACAGAAGGATGATGAGATGAAGGATGAAGAAGGATGAAGGATGACAAAGCCACCATTAACAAAGGGTCATTACAATGCACCATCCATGAAAACAAGGGACAGGAAAAGAGGACTCTGGAAGAGTCAAAGAGGAAAGGGTGAAGAAAAAAGGCTAAAACAAAGACCCTGATGCTAGGATATAGGGAAGAGTACTCAAGGAAAGGAAATCTGTCAATGCAATGAATGGAAACCAAGGGTCCTGGCTTTCTGATCTCTTAAAATAAAACCAATGGAAGAAGCTCCTTAGCTAAGAACTCAAGCTAAGGGACTTAGAAGACTCTCACTTAAGAACAGCCCTTTTGTATTTGAGGATTGCTCAAAACTACCACCTCCCTAACCTCCCAGCATGGGGGAGAGACCTCACAGCCTAAGAAGCTGGACCCTTTAAAGTTTACAAGGAAAACACATTGGGACCCTGAGGGCATCAGGATGATTCTCATGAAGTTGTTGACGGCTACCCTGAGGGTAGGTGTGAAAACCTACTCCCCACCGCTGGAACCCCTACACACACAGACACACAGAAACACACACACACGCACACAAACACACACACACACACACACACACACACACACACACACACACACACACCCCTGGATATTTAGAACAGCTGTCCCATTTTATCTCCTGGTAACAAAATACAATGACAATCCTACTGATTATTTTATTTTGTCAGAGATCCTTAAATTATGTATTTTTAAAAAAAAATTATAGAGAATGATGTCTATTTATACATTTACATAGATAAACCTCACCTTTACAATAAGTCTCCAACTGTCTCTTGAGATAACTGGAGACACACTTGGGTTGTTACAAAAGCAGAATCGGGGATCACTCACTTAAGTATATGCAGGGCATGAACAGGACCGAGCCCTTTCTTATCATGCCTTTCCCATTTGAGCCACCAAATAACTTAGGTTCCTTTTCATTAATCAATCTATCAACAAGGATTATTGAATGCCTACTGAGTCTCAAGGCCTTTCAATCTATCTTCATTGTATTTTAAATATGTATATCTCATTATTTTAAATATATATGTGTATATATGTGTGTGTTTATGTGTATATGTGTGTGTGTGTATATATGTATATATATATATATATATATATATATATATATATATATATATAAAATATTCCAGCCCCTATCCCTATAAAATTGTTTTAAAATGTATTTGATATATAGGTATTATATACACATATACATACACACATACATATTAATGTGTATATGTGTGTCTCTGTATGTATATATACATATGTTTTTAAAAAACTGTATTTTAGGGGCGGCTAGGTGGCGCAGTGAATAGAGCGCCGGCCCTGGAATCAGAAGGACCTGAGTTCGGAGCCGGCCTCTGACACCTAATCCGCACAAACAAAAACCTAGCCGTGTAACCTTGGGCAAGTTACTTAACCCCAATTGCCCTAAAGGGGCGGCTAGGTGGCGCAGTGAGTAAGAGTGCCGGCCTCGGAGTTTGGATGACCCGAGATCAGATCCGGCCTCAGAAAATGAGCACCCACGCATAAATCAAATGACTAGCCGTGTAACCTTGAGCAAGTTACTTAACCCCAATTGCTTAAAAACAAAAAAAAAAAACAAAAAAAAAACTGTATTTTTCCTCTCCCTGAAGGATGAGGCAAGTTAGGCAAAATCTCAGGGTGTCACCCTAATATAAGTGACAAAGAACTGACCTAAACCAGCTCAAAAATTACACGTAGGGATTTTTTTAGCAATTGGAAGTAGATCCTTCCCTCAAGAAGCTTTAAGTAAGCACCTGTATTCCATTAGGTATAATACACAAGTTTATTTATTTGAACTTACGGTCTAGCTGAAAGTTTCAAGTCAGGAATGCACATATTGTCATCTCCACAGTCCACCAGGATGTGAGCCTACATTTGTTCAAAACAAGCATCAGTGGTCACTTGGAAAAGCTGAATCACTGCCTTCTTTCAAAAACAACTGGAAAGGCCACAAATTAAACAAAGGTGCATCTTACACTACCCATATCTCCACCTGGCTTCAAGTTCACTAGCCCTAACAGAGGAGTATGGCTGACATCCTATCTCCTCCCACCCTACCCCCCATCCCAACCCAATCTACAATTTTCATAAGGAATGCAGCCCTGGCAACGTCAGGAAAATTACAGGCTGTATTGCTTCCATTACATCCACATTCTGAATGAATTAAATCTGGGTTTCACAAAGGGGAAGGGCTTCTGAAAACACAACGATGCAGTGTTTCAAGAAACATGTCAGAAAAAAATTCCAAACTGTTTACACGTTTGTATGCAGGAATTAAATACAAAGAGTTGGGATCTGTTTCAAGGTCACATAAACAACCTCCATGGCCTGCTTGAACATAGGCTACTCAAGGGGGTCCCTGATCATACCTGCTCATTAACAATGCTTTCCCGATAGAAGTTCAGTATCGGTTTGACAGTGAGGCCTTCCTCAAAAGTGGATTCATCCAAAGTGTAATTCAAGATAATGTTGATTGGAGATAATTTATCTCGGAATTCAGTTTCATCCTGAGGGAAATAATCACAAAATTAAAGAAGGCTCCATGAAATAGCTACAAGATGCTAATCTATGACAGCAGCATGACTTTTTTTTAAATAAACAACACTGGGTGAATGAAGCAATTATCACAGCAACAGGCTGAGAGATTTGCTGATTTATGTGGGCTATAGTAGTTAGCAAAATTCAGCCTTCCAGAGGGGAAGTCACCGAAAAATCGTGTCATTCAATAAGCATTTATGTGCTTAGTATTGACGCACCTAATATGTGGCAGGCGCTGTCTCTGGGGATACAAAGAAGGGGAGTGGGGAGAAAGCAAGCCCATGCTCTTCAGGAGATCACCGTCTAATGGGTGACACAAAGAACTCTGCAAACAAGACATATGATGGGAAAACTGGAGATAATCAAGAGGCAAGGAAGGCACTAGAATTAATAGGGATTGGACAAAGCTTCCTGGAGAAGGTGGGATTTCAGCTGGGAGTTGAAGGAAGCCAGGAGGTCAAGAGACTGCGATTCCGTAGGAACACACAGACACTCTTAGGGGTGACTCTCCTTGGTCACCCAGACCATCAACCCTTACACAGCCTCACTCTCCTCTCCTTACAAAGTGCTAAACTCCCAAATTTGCTCACGTATGCAAAGTGCATAGCATAGAATGAGAACAATCTTTAACGATGTAATTAAAAGTATCATGGACTGGATTCATTAAGATAACATAATTTATGAGTTTCCTTGAGATCAGAAACATAGTAGGGGCTTACGAAATACTTGCTGAATATTTAGTGAGAATAGGATTAATGATGATAAACATTATAATTTATATAATCATAGCTTTGGAGTAGAAGGTCATCTAGACCAATGCTCTCATTTTACAGAGGAGGAAAGTGAGACTCTAGGATTTAGGTGACTTACCCAAGATCACACCAATAGTAAGTGTCAGAGCCAGGTCGATAACCTAGGTGCTCTGACTCCATATTCAGCTGTGTTTCCATTGAGCTAAACTTCCATGTCTTATGTTTAGAAAATACATCCAGTTGCTCTTCTTTCCAAAGTTACTTGGAAGGCTAATTTAGGGATAGTCCCATTTTACAGATGAGGAAATTTAGGCTCAGGAAGAAGTGATTTGTCCAAAGTCACAGAGTTAGTAAGCAGTAGATGCAGGTCTCTCAACTTTGCAATGTCCTCTTTTAACTTGTAAGTCACTTTTAAGTACTCAAAAATGTCAAATTATTATATCAGTACATCCGTGATCTCTGGTTTTGAAGGCATGGGCTGAATCCCATGATTAAGATTTTCAGAACAAAGGAGATCTGGGAATGGATGAACTTTAAGCTCCATTACAATATATCCCTAAATTATTGGGAAGAGTAAACATGTCATTTGGGGGCATGACGTCTGGGCAAGGCTTGTGGAACTTTAAAATGATATTTTCTTTTATATTAAAATATAAAATCCTTGCAGTTTGGAACTGTTTCATTCATTGCATTGGTCCTCTTTGAGAACAAAGGACAACCACCAAACAAACAACCAATCCCCCAAGCCTAGCAGATAGAAGGTGTTAAGTGCTTGTCTATTGATTCACAAAAGCTAACAGATACCAAGGCAACTCTTTGAAGCAAATGATGGTTAAATTACAAATAATGGTTGGAAGTTTTACTAGGATTTCATGGTGATTCTCTGGATATAGAGAGACAATAGAGTGTACTGGATTGTCTTCAAGTCAAGGAAACCCAGTTCAAGCCCCTCCTCTGATGAATACTGGTTTTGTGACTCTGAGCAAAGGACAGTGGCTAGTGCCCCAACCACTTCTAGGAATGTATATTACAAATCTTTATTGACAGAATGTGTCTCCTAATCACAACTATGAACACAAAAAACAATCCGTACTAGCAGTGGAGGCCAGAAAAAATTATTTTGGAGAGGCTTACTCGGAGGTAAATAATGAAGTCTTGGCACTGGAGGGATTGATGCTGGTTTATCACTAGGGAGAAGACAAGTTGTGACTGATGGTTATCTCTGAAGAGGGTCCTCTTAATGGCTCCCTTCTGTTTCAGTGAGTCCAACTGCAGGTCGGCTATCAGAGCTACAGGACAAAAGTGAATTAAACATTTAACACAGAACTAAAACCTTTAATGAACAATATACTTTGCCATGCACACACAAAGAGAATTCTTGATTTAAGTTGGTTCTTTGGGGAAGAATATTTTAGAAATGCAGGAAACAAAAGTTGATGGAATTTATAAAACATTTCTTGGATTTAATAAGTATACACATGTAATGCCAGATGATTTTGATAATACAAAATCATAAGAACTCGGATTCAGAAGAGAGGTTACAGGCACTCTCATTGCACTTGAAGTTGAACAAGAATCCCTCCTGCCACCCACCTGTGAAGTAACCTTCACTTGCAGACTTCTAGTGAGGGGGAACTCCAAACCTCAGGAAATTCATTCTCCTTTGGGTAGGTCTAATTCTTAGGAAGCTTTCCCTGACATCAGGGGTAAACCTGCCTTTCTGTACCTTCCCTCCACTGTTTCTAATTGTATCTCTGGGGACCTAACCGATCAAGTCTCATTCATCTTCCAGATGGCAGCCCTTCAAATACCTGATAACAGCTTTTGTGCACGCCATCCATTTTGTCTTCTGAACACTAAACAGCCATAATTCCTTCGACTGAGGCTTAGACAGCATGATCCCAGAGCCCTTCCCCATCTTCCTAGATAGGTTTCTTCTTAATGCTCCCAGATTTTCAGCGTTCTTTATAAACCACAGCACCCCATATTGGAAATAATCATCCTGATATAATCTAACAAGGGTAGAGGCAGTGATACTCTGATTTTTCTTGTACCAGACACTCTACCTTAATGCAGTCCAAGATTAAATCAGCTGTTTGGTGTCCTATTACACCACTGATTTCTATAAATCTTGCTGTTTATTAAGCTCTCTGGATACACACACATCTATCTATCTATCTATCTATCTTTCTATCCATCCATCCATCCAATATCTTCCACTGAATGGATACTTGACCAAGTCTTCAATTTGTATTAATGAAGCTGGGTTTTTTAAGCCTATGTCAGAATTTGCCTTTATGTAAGCCCAATAGCCTAGTTTGTTAGGCTTATTTTTTAATCCTCATTCTGTCATATGGGGCATTGGCTCTCCCTCCTAGCTTTATATCATTTTCATATTTCAAATGTATGCTATATATATTTTTGACCACATATCAATGTCATCTCCATACATATATACATATAGGAATATGAAAAGATGCTTACCTACTGTATTTGAAATGCTCTGACCTTCCACAGATGCACACACTCTTAAAGTAAAACTATTAAAAAAAAAGATTGTTAGTGTATAAATATTAAACTCTGAAAATACAGTTTCCTCCTCCTCAAATAAAGAAAAGGAGATGCCTTAATGTGTCTTTCAACAACAACAATGAAAGAAAATATAGCTCCATCACCATTCTGTCCCAGTATTAGTGTCATTATGAGTCAAGAGATCTGGATTCTAGTCCCTAGATTGCACTCACTGACCATATGACATTTGTCAAGTCCCCTTCTCTAAGTTTTACTTTCCTCAACTGAAAAAATAAGGATTATAATAGTTTTATTATAAAAATAAGGATAATAGTAGTTTATTAATATGACTTTTTTAGTTTCACTTCCCTCATATGAAAAAATAAGCATGATAATAAGATTTGTACTATTTTCCTCAAAGAGGGAACATAGTCAATAGTGTCTTTTATATATCTGTCATTTTCATAATTATAACTATAATCCTCTCATAATTTTAAGCTTTTAATATATTATATTATATATAATTTTATAAGCCTTTAAGCTTTTATAATATGCAAATGGCTATATAAAGGTGAGCTATTAACATGGAAGTGTGTTTTATGTGACTTCATATGTATGATGAGTATCATATTTCTTGCATTCTCAATGAGTGGGAGAGCAGGGTAAAGGAGAGAGAATTTGGAACTGAAAATAAAAATAATTATCAATATGTAAAAGGGGCAGGTCCATAATAGATACACACACACACACACACAGAGACATGCACATGCACACACACACATACATGCATGCACACACAAAATAAAGGTAAGCTATTACTTTATTTTATGATTAAACCATTGTTTTGGGGAGGCCTAATATCCCCAGAAATCAGATAGAATCGGGAAGCCTCTCCTTCATGTCTATGCCCCTGAAACATGCGGATATTATGACCCAAGGCAAGACATTTAACATCAAAGTCTCCCCAGGCAAATCCCTCATGTTGTAAATTGGAAAATATTTGCTGACTTGAGCTCGTAGGATTGTTGGAAAGATCATATAAGATCAAATGTAAAGAACTTTGCAGACCTTAAAATACTCTATAAAAACTAGATAATGATAACATCAATAATAATGAAATTGTAGCATTAATTCAAGTATTTACCAAATTCAAAACCAGCAAATTATATCTGTTTATTACAACTATGTCAGTTTCTTGTGTCAAATGTAATGAGAATGTGTCACATCTGGGATTCATATATCTTCTGTGACCTTAGCCAATGCCTTCCTTCAGGGTAAATAATTTGCCACATACCATTAAGAAAAAAAAAATTTTTGCCCAAGGCCTTACTGCTATTACAAGTGTTTATTCTCCATTTCTCAAGAGAAATCACAAACTTGGGCCCCACTTCTGTTTCAATTAACATTACTCGAGTGAGATGAATAATTGATTGTAGCTTGAAATTTCAGACACAGCCTAGGCCTTAAGTGGAAAATTTCCTTTTGCTGTCTTTTTTGAATAGGTCAGCTACTTGTTAGAAAACATTTCACTCAAAGGTGAATCTAAGTCTTATACTCTGGAAATTAATAAATGCCTTAAAACAGATAATTCTCCTTAGCAATAAAAATCTTGTCAAGACTAAAATACTGTGATAATTTTTTTCTGGTGTGCTGTTTTCTGCTACATTAAAGTGATGAGTTTGAGCTCTCTTCTCGTGAGAAATTATATCACTGATAACATTACCCATTGTGAAAAAAAACTGTTTACTTTTAGGAGGTATGGTGCAATAGAAAGCACCCTAGATTTGGAGCTAGAGAACTTTGTGTCCAAATATCACTTTTGTCACTCATCTGTGGGGCTCTGACAAGTCATCTAACTTTTAGTTCAAGAGATCTACTAGCCTCAGTCTCCCTGTGAGCTGAGATTACAAGCATGGGTAGCATTCTTAGCTCTATTACCTTGATTCAAAGGCTTTTGCTAATTTACTTCACCCAAATTTGACTTAATTACAAATGATTACTAACTGTATAGCACAAGACTACAACCTAACCCTGCCGTATCATGTGATAACATTTGGGAGGGGGATTTTCACATCTGTAGAAAATAGCATTGGGTTGGCTTCTATGGCCCAGAAAACAGACCTGAAAGTCTCCCAGTTAGTGAAAAATTAGAATAGATTAAACCCTTCTTGAATTAAGTTTCTCAAAGGCAAACACATTAGGTTTAATTTTATGGTGCTCCAGGGTGACTTAAAAACATACCATAGAATTTTGTCTTCTTTCAGGCCAACCCCCTGCATGCAAGAGACACTTAGTGAGGCCATGAGGGGAAGATGTGGGTTATTTCTACATAGGAACCCTGCACTGATTTGGAGCTAAAAGTTCCAACTGGAACTGAAAGCTCTGGTTCAAAGTAGGCAGGCAGTCTGACTAGTAATTCTGATTCAATCCAGTCTCTTTGTGAAGACCCTGCCAAAGACTCTCCTTCCATGGAGGCCTTTAAGAATAGGAGACAGAAAACCATATGTCCATGATGGTTTCCATGTGGTCTTGCTTGGAGGTAGGGCAACACATTATATGACCTTCCAGCTCTATGATTACTAAAGACCTCCTAACATAGAGACATTTAAAAGAAGGAATCCTTCAGCATATTTGCAAAGATTAGTGATGTGTGATAGAGAAGTAGTTAACTTAAAATGAAAGTGAATATTTTAAAAATTGACATTTGCATCCTTTCCACTATATCAATAATGTAGGCTTGGAGTTAGAAAAGCGTTGGGTCTCAGGTCTGGCTCTGGGATTTAGTAGCTGTGTGACCTTGGGCAAGTCATTAAACCTCTGTGAATCTAGGCTTTGTAAAATGGATATAATGATACATAACCACTCCTACTTTACAAAGTGATTTCCTCACAACATCCCTCTAAGTCAAGTGTTACATAATTTGTTATACATATGTGTGTGTGTACACTTGTATATATACACATAGGGTATAATTCATTATAAAGTGTTAAGTAATTTGTTGTATGGTATTTATATATATACATATATAATATAATTTATTATAAAGTATTGTATAATTTGACCTATAATTTGAACCACTGGATTTTTTTACATGAAAATATGTCATAGAAACAGAACTGAGGGTGACCTTGGAGGACATGTAGTTATGTAGCACAGTCTTTCCATGAGTAAACTGTGGCCTAGAGAGATTGCCCAAGGTTGTACAGCTAGCATGCGGTAGAGGCGGGTTTCCAGTCTACGTCCTTACTTCTAAATCCAACTCTTTTCCCACTGGACTAGAGTGTACGTTACTAATTGTTACTCCCTTTCTTAGGATCATCCAACTTGAGGTGGAAGGAACCTTAGGTATTAGTTAGTAAGTAATCAAACTCCTTATGTTATAAATGAGGAAAGTAAGACATGAGAAGAAGAGATTTGTCCAAGGTCACATGGGTAATAAACACTGGAGATGGAATCTGAATTCAGGTTCTCCTCCTCTAGGTCTGGTCAGCAGGCATTTCATACAAGCTACATAGCTGACTGAGAGAGAGAGAAATCTCTACCAGTGGGACTGAGGAATTATTTGTCTGTTGTTGCTGTTGTTATTGTTCATCATTGTCAGTTGTGTCTTACTCTTGGTGATCCTATTTAGGGTTTTCCTGGTTGCCATTTCCTTCTCCAGCTCATTTTACAAATCAGGAAACTGAGGCAAACAGGGTTAAGTGACTTGCCTAGGTTCATATAGCTGGTAAGTGTCTGAGTCTGGATTTGAACTCAGAAAGATGAGCATTCCTGACTCCAGGGCCGGTATTCTCTCCACTGTGCTACCTTTGTTGTTCAATTGTTTTCAGTCATGTCCAACTCTTTGTGACCTCATTTAGGGTTTTCTAGTTTGACCCAATTTGCCTGTTAGAATTTACCTAAATGGGGGCAGCTAGGTGTTGCAGTGATTAAAGCACCAGCCCTAGAGTCAGGAGGACCTGAGTTCAAATCTGGCCTCAGACACTTAACACACAAAACTAGCCATGTGACCTTGGACAAGTCACTTAACTTCAATTGCCTTCCAAAAAGCAAAAAGAAAATTACCTAATTGTTTTCAGAAGTATAATATAAGGTTATGTCAAATACAGAGAAATATTACAGAAAAGCAAATCAATAGCCATTTTTCAATTATAAGGGGAAACTGAGTTAAAGTGGTAGAACCAGGAATAAAATCTCTAGGGAAATCAGTTTTTGCTAGACTAAATGAAATGGTTAATTTCCCTTCTTGTAAGACACAGAGATAACATAACAAAAAACCCAACCCAAACCCTTGTGCACTTGAAAGAAAATGTCTTCCATAGTATTGTATTCATTCAATAAACCTGTTGAATGAATGTGACATAATATATTTATTCATGTAATGAGTGATATTTTCTACAAATAATATTATCTGTCACAGTAGGAAGCTGACTCATGTAGGAACTTTTCTTGTTAAAAAGTAATATTCTTTCCACAAAGCAAAACAGTGCCTGGAATCTGTTAAACCCACTTAAACCTTATAAAAATATATAAAAGAATGAGAAATGCTTTTAAAAGAATCTTTTTCCAGTTCACTACCATTTTCTTCCCAAATAGGCTGTCTACAGCTAGTGAAATGTCACCTCATTGAGTTTTTAGGAGTGATGTGAATGCATGCAGGGAGAACTTTAAAGGGTTAAAATTCCTGCTCAGGCTGTCCTCACAGTCCATTTCATGTTCATTTCGCCGTGAACAGGCAAAGGATCAATGTGAACATTTCTCATTAATTTCCCCAGTTTCCCAGGTCATGTTTTAGTCATAATACTTGGTGGTTTATAACCCCTCTTATTTTCTTATGGGCTCAGAACTGCTCCCAAATATTGCCAAATACCAGTAGAAGAGAAGAGGAGAGGAGAGGATGGGCCTGTCCTCGGGGGTGACTCAAGAGTAACAGGATGTTTGGGCAAGAATTCTTCAGGGTCCTCCTTCCTGCCTGCCCTCCACCCTTAAAGGCTTTGCCTCCAGCACGGACTCCTGTCCAAAGGCCATCAATAACACTCAAACATGGGCCAGAAATAACTGCGCTAGCCCAAGCTGGATTGCCTAGCATCCCACCCATTTTCGGAGGTTCATACACTATTTCAGGAGGCCACTGTAGCTGGAAAGGAATGGCAAAATTTGAATACTCTGAGTTTCTGTTGGCTTTTCTAGGTATCCTAATAATAATAAGACCACCTCTAGTAATAATAGTTATCATTTAAATAATGCTTTGCAAATACTATCTCAAGTTATCCTCATAACAACTCTATGAGGTAGGTGCCATTATTATCTCCATTTTAGGGAAGAGGAAACTGAGGCAGATAGAGAGATTAAGTACCCTGCCCAGGATCACAAAACTATTGTCTGAGGCTGGATTGAGCTCAGATCCTCCTGCCTCCAGGTCCAGCCCTCCATTCAGTGTCCCATCTAATTGTCTATTGCAAAGGACTCTTCCTAGATTGTTTCATTTGATCCTCACACAAACATTAAGAGGAGGATGTTATCCCCATTTTACAGATGAGGAAACTAAAGTTCAGAGAGTCTAACTGGCTTGCCCAGGTTCACACAGCTAGGGAATGTCTGAGACAGGATTCGAACTCAGATCTTTGGGACTCCATGTCCAACACACTGGCCACCATGCCATGTTCTGACCACTTGGATGGTTTGCTAGTAATAATAATGACAGCAGCGATGATGATGATGGTGATGATGATGATGATGGTGGTGGTGGTGATGGTGATGGTGGTGGTGATGCATCATAACCTCTTCATTCAGTTACAAAAAGAACTCATTGTATCTCCCTGTGCAAGCTACAGCTTGCTGACCATTATACACAATGTGGGCATCTGGGTAGCATGGCAGATAATGCTGCTATGGAGTCAGGAAGAATTGAGTTCAAATCTGGCCTCAGGTACTTCTCAGCTCTGTGACCCTGGCCAAGTCACTTAATCTATGTCTGCCTCAACTCCCTCACCTGCAAAAGAAGGAAAATAATAGCATCTACCTCCCAGGATTATTGTAAAGATTGAACTATATAATATTTGTAAAGTGTTTTGAAAATCTTAAAGTACTACATAAATGCTAGTTTTCATTATTATTGCGACAGCAAGGTGATGCAGTGAATAGAGTGCTGGGCCTGGAGTTGGGAAGGTCAGAGTTTGAATCTGACCTCAGACACTTCCTAGCTGTGTGACCCTGGGCAAGTCACTTCACCCTGTTTGCCTCAGTTTCCTCATCTGTAAAATGAGTGGGAAAAGGAAATGGCAAACTGCTCTAGTATCTTTGCCAAGAAAACCCCAAATGAGGTCACAGTCGGACATGAACTGAAAACAACAAAATATTATTCTTGTTGTGGTGGTGGTTATAGAACAATAGTGAAATGACCCCTTGTACTCTATCTGACTCTTTATATTGGAGATTCTTAGCCTTGGTCCATGGGTAGATTTCAGGGAATCCATGAACTTGGATGGGAAAAAAAATCATCTTTATTTTCGCTAACATTTAAATGAAACTGAGCATTTCTTCTGTCAATTATTTAAGACTTTTCTTCTGAGAAGGCCTCACCCAACTGCCTAAGGCATACATAACACCTAGTATTGGTGAGTTAGTCCATAAGCATTTACTAATCACCTACTATGTGCCAGTAGTTGTGCTAAGCAGGAGATTTATCTGAACTCCATTGAACATAAAGATGAAAAGAAAGAAATAAGAAGTCACATTTATAAAGAGCATTAAAGTTTTCCAAGCACTTACATAGACCTTGTCTCATCTGATCCCTCATTACCACACTGCAAGGTAAGTGGTTTTATTACTCTACTTCCCTGTTGAGGAAACTGAGTCTCAGAAGAGTAACATGATGTGCTCAGGGCCATATGGCTGGTAAATATTTGAGACAGGATTCAAACCCAGGTCTTCCTGACTCCAATTCCAGCATCAGAAGTAATGGTACAGGGGTGGCTAGGTGGCATAGTGAATAGAGCACCAGCCCTGGAGTCAGGAGGACCCAAGTTCAAATTTATCCTCAGACACTTAATATAAAACTAGCCGTGTGACCTTGGGCAAGTTACTTAACCCCAATTGCCCTACTTTCCCCTCCAGAAAAAGCAAAAAAAAAGAAGTAATGGTACATTTACTCATATTGATTCATTTTCATCCAACTGTATGATTTCCAAAAATAGGTAAAGAAAATATTTTATAAGCCTCAAAAAATGTCTCTCCTGCCATCTAGGCATAGGGGATATTATCCTGTCACCATAAACAGTTGGTGTAACTTTAGGGAAGTCAGCTATTCTCTCTGGGCTTCTTTCCTAAAATTTAATAAGTGGTCAAAGTAGTCCAAGTTGAAAAATGCAAAGCCTGTGGCACACTGCCCACAAAACTCCAGAGTGCTGCTGAACAAAAATACACTACAAACAAGATAATGTGACTCTGTGGTTTTCTAAGTTAATGTGTCGGGGCATGGAACCACTTCTCTTTGATTTTGACCCCACTGGGCTAGTTCATCTCCCCTAACTCTAAAGCTCTATGATTCAGTTGTAATGGTTGCAAAAACATAATATAGGGGGAAAAAGATCTCTCACCTTATCATCCCATCTGCACGAGAGGTCATTAACTGATGATAATTTTCAACACAGGAAAAGCAACCATTCAACTCAACTTCATTTATTTTATTTTATTTTATTTGCTTTTTGGAGGGAAATTGGGATTAAGTAACTTGCCCAAGGTCACACGGCTAGGTTTTTGTTTGTCTGCGTTAAGTGTCTGAGGTCAGATCCGAACTCAGGTCCTTCTGACTCCAGGGCTGACGCTCTACTCACTGCTCCACCTAGCCGCCCCCTCATCTCAACTTTAACAAGAGAAAAAATACTTTCTTTGCCTGAAAAGTAGTCTGAGTATTCTGGTACAGCAACCCTAGAATGCTGTGGAGACAGCCTAGTTCTGCTAGGACGAAGAACCATTTGATAGCCACCATGACCAGAAGAGGTTTTCAATGGGGCTGTCCCCCAACTTTTGCTGGCCTTCAGTTCTGCAGAGGCTCTGGAGGTTGGGTGACTGGCCTTTTAATAAGCCGACAGCAGCCACAAAAATGTCTGTGCACAAACTCACCAAGGCACCAATGCTGCAAGGCCGGGGATCTGGCAGGTTTTGTTTTCAAGGTTTATAATCACTGGGTACAGAAGAAGCTGAGCATCCACAGTCACAACTGGTCTGGCTCTGTGAGGGAATATGGGGGAGAGAGAGAGAGAAAGAACAGATGCTTCACACATTGAAGGAGTAACAATCACATCCCTGAAAACCAATGCTTTGTTTCCAGAAGCGACTCTGTGTCCAAGGTTCTAGCCACTGTGCTACGTCCTGACCATTTGTGGGGTTTGCCCCATGGCCCAACACCATCACTCCCAGAATCCCTGTTAAGACGTCTTAGTCATTAATCATCTTATTGAACATCTGACCACACATGTGAAAATTCAAGATTTGATTCCCAAAGGTAGATACAAGACATCGGTCAGTTTGTGGTGGTAACTTGAGCTAGGAGCCTTTAATGCTTTCGAGCGACTTTTTGTGTGACAGAACTGTGGCTTCATTTGGTATAAGTTGAATTCTGGGAGGACATTCTCTCTGCCAATACATATCCCAGCACCTCTTCCACAAGCTATAGTCTTACAGAATTGCTTGGGGTGGGGGGCACCAAGAGGTTCAGTGTCTTGCTTAAAGCTACACAGCCAGTCTGTAGCAGATGCAGGATTTGAATTCAAGTCTTCTTGATTCTAAAGTCAGCTGTCTAACCACTACAGCATGAGGACTCTCTTAAATGATTATGTGAAAAGTTACAGTAAAGTAAGTTACAGTAACAGTTCTACTGTTGTTCACAGCTTCTGCTTCTAATTGTAACAGCAGGGTGGTTTTGGTTTTTGTTTTTAATGTCCCAGTTTGACTCTGTTTTATATTAATTTGTAGTTTTCCATTCAAATTATGTGGATACAATTTCGGCTTCTGTATAACCTGGCGATCTTTTTTTAAGCCTCAGTTTCCTCATCTATAAAATGAAAATGTTGAATTACAGGACCCAAAAGATACCTCTTAGATCTAATGCTACAATTCTATAATCCTTCAAAGAACAGCCATACGCACTGGCTCAGCAGAGGACAAAATGGGCAGAGAGTAGATGAAATATGGGGAGTAAGAGTACAAGGTTTGTTGTTTAGTTGTTTCAATCATATATGACTCTTTTGTGACCTCATTTGGAGTTTTCTTGGCAGAGATATGAAGTGGTTTGACATTTCCTTCTCCAGTTCATTTTCTAGGTAAAGAAACTGAGGCAAACAGGGTTAAGTGACTTGCCTAGGGTCACACAGCTAGTAAATGTCTGAGGGTGGATTTGAACTCAAGAAGATGTCTTCCTGACTCCAGGTCAGGCACTTTCTCCACTTGCCACCTAGCTGACAGAGGACAAGGTACATTATTTTTAAAGGAGTAACTAAAAATCATGACAGCTAGTAGGCAGAAGACTCCAGATGAAGGCCTCACATGATGGTCATGCTGGAGAAACCTTCTTCCATGAGAGAAGGGAATGCTGAGACTTAGGGCAGGCAGAGACTTGTTCAGCATGCTGCCTTAAATGAGGGCTTAACCATCACCAGATTACCAGGAGTCCTACCGGGAATTTTCCTAAACCCCTTTCTGAATCTCATTTGCATTCCATGACAAAATACTTTGTTTTAAATTTAATGAGATTTCTACCATGGGTACTCTGGGAATGTAGTCTTCTCCACTGGGAGATTGTGGTCTGCTATCCTGGGAAGTCACCTTGTGAATTTGGGCAGGGAAGCTGGGCATCTTCTTCTACCTGAGGAAACCAGGGCAGAGAACTCCTTTGGGAATTAATGGATGTTAGTCCTCTTTGGCCTAGTGCCCTCCGATTCTGTGCAATGGGCCCTTTGCACAAGCTTAAACAGTTTCAGGAATTCATTAATTCAATAAGTGTTTGATTAGTTGGGGAAGGGTACTGTGCTGGGCATGGGAGATATAAAGACAAAAACAAATAATTCTTTCCCTTAAAGAGTTTATATTCTTGTGGAAGTCCCTCCTCAAAAAAAGTCTGTACACAGAAAAGTAAATATAAGATTGTTGCTGTTGTGCTGTTCAGTTGTGTCTGGCTCTTCATGACCCTTTTGGGAGTTTTCTTGGCAAAAACACTGGAGTGTTTTGCCATTTCATTTTCCAGTTTATTTTACAGATGAGGAAACTGAGGCAAACAGGGTGAATTGACTTATCCAGGGCTACCCAGCTAGTAAATGTCTGAGGCTGGATTTGAAATTAGATGAATCCTCTTGACTCCAAGCCCAGAGCTCTACCTACTGCAATAGACACTTAGCTACCAAATACAAAATCCATCCAAAATTGTGTGTGTGTTGTGCATGTACACATATGTGCATGTGATGGAGGGTTAGTAGGTGCTAAGATGCATTCAAAGTGCTGTGTGTCAAGGAGGGAGGGATGAAAAACTGGGGGCATCAGGAAAGTCCTCAAGGAGAAAGTGCTTTTGAGCTGAATCTTGAAGAAAGCTAGGAATTTTAAGAGGAGGAAGAGGGGAGGGAGAGTACTTCAGGCATGGGGGTACATAGAAAGGGTGGAAATGAGAAAAGGAAGGTAGGTCAATTTGGTTGAAATGTTGGGCACATGAAGAGGAGTAATTTACGGTACATCTGGATAGGTAGATTGAAGCCAGATTCTGAAGGGCTTTAAATGTCAAAAAAAAAAAACCAGTTTGTACTGTATTCCAGGAGCCACTGGCATTTGTTGAGCAGGAGAGTGAGATGATGAGACTTTTACTTTAGCCATAAGACTTGGCAGCTCTGCAGAATATGGATTCAAGATGGCAGAGACTAAAGCGGGGAGACCAAGAAACTTCCTATAATTGTCTGGGCTAGAGGGGATCAGGGCCTGAACTTGAGCAGTAAAATAGAGTAAAGCCAAGTGAGAGATGATTTAGAGAGAGAAGTAACAAGACATGGGCCATGGGATATGGTGACGGAGAGGAAAGTGTTGGGAATGGTCAAGGTGGCAAATATCAGGGATTTGAAAGTGGCTGGTGCCCTCTACAGAAATGAGGAAGTACTTAGGAGCTAAGGACTATATAATGGGTTTAGACTCTGTGAGCTTTTGGATATACCCAGAAAATCACTCTCCTATTCTTGTGGCCTACTATGGATAGGAAGAAATGGTCCAAGATGTATTTCTAGAAGTCTTTATCCCTTTTTGCTATTCTATCAATGCACATGGAAATATGGCAGCAGTAGGAGAGGAGAACTGAATGACTGAAATCTAACAGGATCACTTAATAGTCTTCCAAGCTTCATGCTTTCATTGGTCATCGATGAGAAGGAATTGGGGGTGGCAGGTGGCGTCATATAGTATTACATTACGCATTACTACCAACATTACTTGCAGTGCTACTATTACTCCCACCATCACTCAACACCACCATTACCATTACTAGTGCTAGGACTACTTCAGGAGCTACCTCCTGTGTGAAGCCTTCCCGGATTCATCCATCCCTCACTCCTAGTTGTCAGTGCTCTTTCTCCTTTCAGCGAATGAGAGAAAAATAACAGCTAGTATTTAGATAGTTCTTTAAGGTTTATAAAGCACTTAACAAATACTATCTCATTTGGTCCTCAGAACAACCCTGGGAAGTAGGTACTATTGCTATCTCTATTTTGTGGATGAGGAAACTGATGCAAACAGGTTAAATGACTAGCTAGTGATTCGCCCAGGGTCGCATACCTTGATTCTTCCTGATTCCAAATTGGTCCTCCATCTGTTTCACTCCCTAGTTGCCAAAAGTCTTTTCACATTTGATCTCTTTATGTTTTATAACTCCCTGAGTAAAATATAAGCTCCTTGAGGACAGGAACAGTTCCATTTTTCTCTTTCACAAAGTAGGTACTTTGTAATCATTTGCTAAATTCAGAACTCATTGAGAACACTAAGTCATGAAGGCAGAGATCTCAATGAAAATAAAGCAAACAAATAAACTTAAAAACATACAACCCAAATCTTAAAAAAAATAAAGGAGTTTCCAAAATAAATATTTGAAATATTTGGAAATCTCTGAACTTGCACTTCCCCAAATGCTATTTTCATCTAATGTAACACAGAAAATGAAACAAATTTGAAACCACATGAATATTTGCATACCATGAACCACATACCTATAAACAACCACTTTTCCAGTTCCAAAGGCACCCACAATTAAATCTGGAAAAAAACATATAACAGTTTTTATAGTAGCCATGTTTCAAAATCTTACTCATCACTTACATATGTAACATGCGGAAATGATCTCCTTTTTTCTTTTTTGGTAGAACTTCCATTTCATCAATGTAGGGAACCCCAAGAATGGGAACTTCCTTCCCATGTGCACATTGGAGACTTTGCTGCAGCCTATGGTCTAAGAGAGTTGTCTTGGGGCAATTGAATATGATGAGTAATATCACTAATTACAATCAACAACCAAAATAAGAACAGAGAATCTGGTTTCTAAAGCATTCTGGATCATAAAACAACTGGCTGTGACACCCAGCCGAAGGGTGTTCCATTTGGAGGCTGATTCAAGAAGATTCTGTGATTTGATTGGACAGATGCTGTAGAAGGCCCTCACTGTAACATGGTTTTGCTTTTCATTCAATAGTCTAATATACCCCTCAAAGAAAGCATTATTGTGAGGCTTTCTGCAAGGAGAAAAACTGTTAACAATTCAAATGAGGAAAATGATCATTAGTTTAAATCACTCTATCAACGATGTTAAAGAAATCTTGAGAAAAAGAGAGGGGGAAAAGAAGGGAATAAGCACTTAGCACCTACTATGTGTCAGGCATTATCCTATGCTCTTTATAAATACCATCTCATTTCATCAGCACAACAACCTGGCGAGAGGAGGAGGCCATTTTTGAACTTCATGGCTTCCCAACTCCAGGTTCAAATCAGGTTATCCTAGTACTCCAGGCTGAGCGCTCTAGCCACAGTACCCAACCATGATAATTGAGGGCACAAATTTCTAGATGAATCTATTTTGCCTTCCCCAATTATCTCACCTTATCTGCCTTGTTTAGTTTTAATTATTCAAAATACTTTCACAATTATTGCCTCATTTTTTTACTTTTTTTTCCCTAGCTCTTCCAGTAGAACAATAATTTTCTTTCATGTCAAAGGAAAACACTGAATTAATTTAAAGAAAGTGAAGTGTTCTAGCTCAAAAACTACAGACCCTGATCTTTCTACAGAATGATGATCTAGACAACTCTATCTCACATAATCAGTCAAACATTTATAAAGTTCTTACTATGTGCCAGGTCCTGTGCTTATATACCGAGACTTCAAAGACAACAAAGCAAGTCATCCTTACTGGCAAGGAGCTTATGGTCTAAGGGGACAGATGAGGACATATAAACACAATAAATATAAAGAGAATAAATACACAGAAATAGAGTAATTAAAGGAGACAAATTCAGAGGGAGGACAAGAGCATTCGGGATGTGGGAATCAGGAAAGGCTTCTTGAAGAAACTGGTGTCTCAGATGCACCTTGAAGGTAGAGAGGAGTTCTTTGAGGCAAAGGTGAGGAGGGGATATATTTGATGTAAGGAGAATGGCCAGTGTAAAGAAACTGAGAAGCAATGGAATCTCCTGAGTAGAGAGCAGAGAAAAGGTCAGCTGGGCTAGAGAGCAGAGTAAAAGAGTGGGAATAATGTCCAAAGAGGCTAGAGAGATTTGCTGGGAAAGATTGTGACAGTCTTCAAGAGATAAATGGGGATGTTAGATTTTATCCTAGAGAAAACAGGGAGGAGCAAGAGTTTTTTAAACACGGGAGGGACATGCTCCGATGGGGCAACTGGTGTGGTGCATAGAGTGCCCAGTCTGGAGTCCAGAAGACTTATCCTCCTGAGTTCAAATCTGGCCTCAAACACTTACTAGCTGTGTGATCCTGGGCAAGTCACTTAACTCTGCCTCAGTTTCCTCAACTGTAAAGTGAGCTGGAGAAGGAAATGGCAAACCACTCTACTATTTTTGCCAAGAAAATCCCATATGGTGACATGAAGAGTTGGACATGGCTGAAACAATTGAACAAAACAAAAATGGTCAGATATACATCTGAGTTGGACATGATGGACTTGAAGCTGGGAAGACCAATGAGGATACTGTTGTATCCAGGTGAGAGGTAACAAGAGCCTGAACTAAGGTAGAAGCAATGTGAGTAAAGAGAAGGGATTAGATGTGAGAAATGCTGTGCAGGCAGATATAGCTAGATTTGGCAACAGATTAGCTACATGGAGCAAAAATGATTTAGGAGCCCAGGAAAACTGAGGTTACAAACCTGGGAGATTAGAAGAGTGTGGATGTTTTGAACAGAAATAGGGGAGTTTGGAAAAGAGAGATGTTTAGGGGGAAATAATGAGTTTAGTTTTAGCCATGTTGGGCTTAAGGGCTCCCTGGGACATCTTGTTTGAAGTGTACAAGAGGTGACTAGCAATAAAAGATTGAAGTTCAGAGGAAAGAGAATCTGGATATAGATGGGTCTGTGAATCATCTGCATGGAGATGATAATAAAACCCATTCAAGCTGATGAGGTCATGGAAAAAGAATGGAGTAAAAGAGGAGTGGGAGGCCTAGGTCAGAACCTTGGGGTATACCCACCGTTGGTGGGGGATGCAGGAAGGGACATGATATGGATGAGGAATTATCAAAGAAGACAGGGAAGGAGTGGTCAGACAGGCAGGAGGAAAACCTCTAAGATAGTGTCATGGAAGGCCAGAGAAGAGAAATCATTTGGAAGAGGGTCGTCACCATCATTGTACAGAGAGCTCTAGAAGAATGAGGAGTGGAGGGGAAAAAGATCACCAGATTTGGCAACTGAGACACTGCTAATAACTATGAGAAGAGCACTTTCAGTTCAGTGATGGGGTTGGAAGACAAATGGCTAAGGTTTGAGGGCTGAGAAAAGAGCAGTGGAGGCAGCTGGAGTAGGCAGCTTTTTTTTTTAATAGAAGTTTGAGAAAGAGAAGGCACATGTATGACAACATCCTGTGGATAGTGAGATTTAGGGAAGGTTTTATAAAAATTCAGGGACATTTGAACATTTTTGAAGGTAGCAGAGAATGCATAGGGAGAGAGATTGGAGATAATTGAGGGTGGTGATTGGGGCTGCAATCTGCTGGAGAAAAATCTAGAAAAATTCATTTTGTTTTCCCCATTTTCCTCTTCTTTTCCCTTTTTTATTTTTCCTATTTTCTTTCTTCTCTTGCTCTTCTAATCTTTCTCTTTTGTTCTTTTTCCCTTGTCTTACTCTTTCCTCTCATCTTTACCTGCTCTATTTTCCCTTTGTCTCTCTTCCCCCCAGTAAGGTGAACTATTTAGAAACATATTGAGTATTTAAAGATTTGAAAATCAACTATGAGCATAGAATCTCTGGAACAAATAAGCAAGAGAACAAGTGAAATCTGATTCTGCTGATGAAGGCAACAAAGAGAAAACCCATTTGTTGAGAATGTATGGTAAGAAACCTGGGTAAATTCTGGTGAATTTACACATGCTAAACTAAAATTTTTCACGAAGAAAATCTACATGTTACTTTGAGATGCGCTTTGAAAGAAGACACCAGATCTAGGAGGTAAGACAGAAACAGATGAACTTTAGTTCCATCAGAATACTCAGAAGAAACGAATTGCAATTTAAGAATGCACCTATTCCGTGCAAAAAGAAAAGAAAGAAAAAAAAAGGAAAAGAAAGAGCCCAGGCTTGGTCCTTAGGATAGTAAAGAAAGATGATTTATTTTTTCAGGAGTTTTTTATCTTGGCACAACAGGGATTTTTTTTTTCTACAATGGAAATCAAAAGCCCTGGCTGTATTACAGCACAACTTTCTATATGGAAACGTGGCTATGGGTATCTAGGATCCAAAAACCCAGTTAGTTATCACCCCCAGAAAAATGCTTGTCTTCAGAGACACCACCTTGGTATTGTGCCTGCTGGAAGGGGTTAGCCCTCGTTCACGCTCAGACCTTCAGCCTCTGGAGCAGAGAAGAACTGATTTGGTGACTTGCTTTTTTGCCCAATCAATTTTCTTCCCCTAACTGGGAGATTGGCTAGGATAGCCATGTTGTGGTTCACATATGTATTTTTTGTTAACGATATTACCTTTTTGCTTTTGGCAAGCAGGGCACATATTTTAGTGTCTTAGGGCTTAAATGATGATTTGGAAGCTGATCAATTGTGGTGCTAACATTTAGATTCATAACTCCACATACATTTTTCTCTTTCTTACCATGAGATAACAGGTCTCAGATTTTTATCAGCTGCCTGTTTTCTTTCATTTCCTCTCTTTCTTTCTTTCTTTTTTTTTTAAGAGTTGTTCCACAGGCAGGTTTTTTAAAAATACCTTTACATTTTTCTGTTTCTTTTCTGGGGAAAAAAAAAACCAAACTGAGTCTGGCAAATTACCTTTGTTCTCTCCCCTCAACAGAAAAATAAAACAAAATGAAATGGAATTCTAAAATGCTGGGTTTTTGGTGATCCATATCATTGCTTAAAATGTTTATTTTCCCTTTGACTTTTCTTGGATCCAGTGAATATTTTTGCTGCAACCAAAAGGGTATGCAGATTTTGTCAGCAAGAAAAAATAACTCTGAAAATGTGAGCTCACAGGAGAAATGTATTATCCCTATGTTTTGTGTCAATCTCCTCCAAATTTGCATTTTTCTATTTTCAAGAAGAAAGAAGCCAAGCTTTGAAACTGTTGCTTGAAAATGGAGAAGTTGAAGTCTTAGGTTTCACCAGTCCACCAAGGGAATTGGTAAAGTTGGAGATTCTCCAACTAGAAAAGACCAGCTCTGTTTCAAGTAAACAGGTGAGGAGAACAAAAGGTGATTTGCTTAGGGGACCCAAGAGAGGTAGCAGGAATTGGAGGCCACAGGAAGAGAGGTGGTAGATATTGAAGAATCAATTGAAATTGTTGTATGGAGGGGAATGGGGCTCTTGGAACATTGCTGGACCCCCATAATCATTATCACTTCCTTTGAGAGGTCTAGTCCTCCTACATATAAAGGAACAAGGTGATATGTGGGGACATTAGTGATAAGGACAGGGCTAGATATTGGACTCGTCATTTCACTGATGTGTGGAGACTTCCTCTACTACTACACACCAGCACCTACTCCTTAAGAGTTACAAGTGCATAGAGCAATGAGACATTTAACTGTATCACAAAGCTAGTATTCATCAGAAGTGGGTCTTGAACACAGATCTTCCTGATTTCCAGGTTGGCTTTAACAATTACACCAAATTATCTCCCCACTGGTTCTGCTTATTTGGAATCCCAAACCACGCATCATTTCAGATGTTCAAAATCCTCAGTCTTGTTTTCACTACTCTCCAAAAATCTGATACCAGGATCTTTTTGGACTTATATCAAGTATCTCTTTAAAAAATATTTTCCCCAATTACATGTTAAAACAATGTCTAACATTGTTTTTAAAGTTTTGAGTTTCAAATTCTATCCCTTCCTCCTTCCCCATCCACCTTCCTGAGACGGCAAAGAGTCCTGAAGAGTTGGACATGACTGAAATGACTGAGCAAAGAGCAACCACCTTCTTCCCCACTATACCCACAATGCTCTGACCAACAATGGTTATTTACTGTTACCTTGTATATATTCTGCACCAGCCCACCTCTATGTCTCTGCTATGCTCCTACTCCTTGAATGTCCTTGTTGATAAGCTAATCCTCCTCATTTAAGGTCCAACTCAGATGACTGAGTGAAGGAATGAATGAATAAATGAATACAAGTATATTAAGTCACTATGTTTTAAGTACTGTGATAACCTCTAGGGATGCAGCTAGTGAGGTAGGATGGTACCTACTGAAAAAGGAGCTCACAGACTAATAGGGAAAGAGGATATATGTATATATACATATATATACACACACACCCCCATACATACATACATACAAACATATATATATATATATATATATATATATATATATATGTCTAATGATGTACCTGTACAGCAGATGGAAAAGTCCAGTCGTCCTCAGGATACAATAGCAAGGCAGAAAGAAAAGCAACTTCCTTAGTGCCATTTCCATCACTAGACCCATATCCAATTATGACACTGTGCCAAGGACTATGGTAGTGAGAACTGGGTTTTCATCAAGTGTGGTTGCTGAGGAGGTGGGGGCAGAATCACTTGTAGAGGGAACTGTCTCCAAAGTTGCTGCTCCCCTGGACAAGGGCTGGGAGAATTGAGCTAGAGACAGGGTCAGTGGCCTGTGATGAGATGCTATTCCCAAGGTTCTTGGAGGTAGGATCCAGGGCCAATACTGCCTCTTTTTGTTTCAGGGAAGGTTGTAGCTGAAGTGTTGCAGTGGTTTGGACTGCCCAGAAAAGCCAACTCCTGTCTTTGCTGTTTTAGCTAGGTGGTCACCTACTCTGTGAAGCCTTCTTTGATCCCCCTCCCCTAACCCCATTGTTGTTCAGTTGTTTTTGAACTATTTTCCAGTTCTTTGTGATCCTATTTTGGTTTTTTTTTGGCAAAGATACTGAAGTGGTTTACCATTTCCTTCTCCAGATCATTTTACAGATGAGGAAACTGAGGCAAACAGGGTTAGCGACTTGCCCTAGTGTCTGAGGCCAGATCTGAACTCAGGAAGATGTGTCTTCCTGACTTCAGACCTGGCACTCTACCCACTGCACTACCTAGCTGTTTGTTTTGAGTTCTAGATTCCAAATAATTTTTACTTTTGGCTTCTGTGTAACTTTGGAAGAGTCACTGTTCTTTGGTAAATGGAGCTAAGAACCTCAGATCATAACCAAGGTTGCCAAGTATGGCAGTTGAATACAGCATTCTCCCTTGATTTCTACTGTCCCTCCTTAGAGTGATAATTACATGGAAGAAAAATAAATGAAAGAAAACCATGTCAGTAAATACAATAATGTTCGTTTGTCAGCAGAGGATTATGAAATCTCTGTGGATGTTTGGCATTGGATAAACATAACTCATTTTTGTGGAAAGCAAGCATTTAGATAAGTCTCCTAAAGTCTGGCAAGCATGGTCATCTAAAAATAGACAGAAGCAGCTTTTATTCATTGCCCTCATGTTGAAACCTATTCAACATCATGGAGAGGATGGGTGCCTAGTTAAAGAAGAAATGCTTTAAAAAGCATTCATAATTTCTATAGCGGAAAGTATTCACCCTTGCAATCTGTGTGAAAAGTTGCCAACTGAGCTCTGAAGAAAAGCATTCATGAGCCATGGGGCTGTAGCATTCTTGTTTACTAAAGGTTTATTTTGTGTTGAAAAGCTGACAAAACCCAAGAATATGAATGTCTTTCTATGACCCAGGCTCATGAAAATAATTGCCCACATGTCATTGCCAGTCTGTGGCTGAAAAAAAATCATACCCCTGCTCTGTTGACTGTTGCCCACCCATCGGCCCTCAGAGATTGCAGCTGCTGATCAAGAGATCCATAGTTCAAGGGCTATCGCATGGCTAGATGGCACCTAGCTCTGCCTTATAGCATTTCTCCTGCTAACCTCACTGGCAGTGGACCCAATTAAATTTTTCCTATGTGAGAATCAAGCATCATGATGTCAGTTACAAATACTCTGTATCTGTTGTTGTTCTGTGCTAGGTATCTGCTAAGCAAGGCTCATGTCATAAAGCTAAAGTTGGCCACTAGACTTACACAAGCGCTTTTACTCTTCACTTCCCACCAATTTGCCTGCTTAAGACTTGATGCCTGAAGTCCTTCCATTGGGTCTTATTCCTTTAGCTTAGGAATCTGTCAGATTTCAATGCAGATCCCAGTTTTTTAAAACAATTATCAGTCATTTAAACCTTAATGTGAATGGGTTTATAGACTTTTAGTTGAGAGCATTTTCATAAGAGGAAGAAGAAGCAGTGCCTGTGGAATCTGGTAAGAGATGCCATGGTGGGGCAGGGAAGAAAAGATAGCAAATGAGGAGCTAGGGTTTGCGAAGACAGATGTTAGCTACTTCAGTACTGAGCCTATAGCTTGCCCTGCCCCAAAGCTCAGCTTAGGATATATCTTATACCTTAAATATAACAGTTGAAGGAATAATTTTTAGATGACAGGATTTTAAAAATATTATCAACATATAGACCAAAAGGCTCTGGTCTAGTTCATAGGTCTTAGAGGCAGGAGATTTCTGCTTTAATCCCATCTTTTATAAACTGTATAATATTGACCGAGTCAATTTATCTCTCTGAGCCTCTAACTTTTAAAATAGGAGGGGGGGGGATTCTATTTTTCCCACAATGGACATTACAGGAATGTTGTGATGAGCAAGTGAGATGAAGCAGATGAATTCTTTGTAACCCAATAGCATTATATCAAAGTTAGCTAACACCATCATCACCACCTTAATCCCCATCTCTCTTCAGACCCTGATAGGAACAGCCCAGGACTCAGACAGTAGTAAGGACCTTGGGAATATCAGCCCAGTGCCCTTGACTGTCATCCTGGGAAGCCAGTTCTGTGGAGATAAAGACAAGTGGTGCTTGTTTTTCCCCTATAGGTTCTATAGGCTCAGCTACTAAAGACTTAGAAAAGAAAATTCTTGTCACTAAAGTCCTTGCAATTGTCAAAATGATTCAACATCAGAAACTGATATGATTGTATTAGTGAAAATGACATCAAAGAAAAGGCATTGCCATCTGCTTTGCTGCTACACCCTAAAGATCACTGGACCTTTCCATATCTTCCCCATTAGAATGAGCTCCTTGAGAAAACAGACTGTCTTACTTTTCTATTTGTATCCTCAGGGCTTCGCACAATGCTTTTCTCACAGTAAGCACTAAATACATATCCATTTATTTATTTGTTCGTTTGTCCCTAACCTTTCCTGATCCCCCTTAATTTTAGTGCCCTCCCTCTTTTGATTATCTCTACTTAATCCTGTATATTGCCAGTTTATACATAGTTATTAGCACATTGTCTCTCCCATTAGATTATGAGTTTCTTGGGGATGGGGAGTCTCTTTGCCTTTCTTTGTATTCTTGGCACTTAACACAGTGCCTGGCACATAGCAGATCTTTAATAAATGTTTATTGACTGACTTACATATCTCTGTTGCAGTTACTATTTATACTATGGCACTTTTGTGGATTTCCAGTCTCACTGATTTGGGTATTCCCCCACATTGGGCTGGTTATAGCTCATCCATGTGTGACACCCTTGATGACATATGAATGCAGCCATCTTCTGTCATTCTCTCTTCCTTTACCCCTAGTCTCAAATGTGGAAGTGGCTCTTCTCTTTTCCAAAGCCAACCCTTCTTATCTCACCACTTTGCTTTGATCTCATCTCCTTGCTTCTTCTCCGGCAAATTGCTCCAACTCTCTCACTCCCCACTCAACTCTCTCTCTCTCTCTCTCTCTCTCTCTCTCTCTCTCTCTCTCTCACTCACACACCTCTTCCTATCTACTAGCTCCTTCTCTACTGTCTACAAAAATGCCCATGTCTCCTCTATCCTTAAAAAAAACAACCTTCCAGTGTGGCCGGGCCAGCAGCCAGCTGGAGGGACCCCAGAACACCAGAAGCTGTGGCGATTCCAGAATTATCAACACAGATATGCCTAGGACAAAGTGAGAGGTTAGTGCCCTATGGACTTTGGGACAGTATTTGGGGAACGCATCAGGTTCTTCCCCTGGGGGTGAGAAGCGGCTGAGGAGATACAGCACAGATGCCATTTTGCAGCTTCAGCTCCTGGCCTGCGAACCATAGGGAAATCCAGCGATCGGTCTTGGGGGGTAATCGCTCTTGCTTTAACCTCCCTGGTCTGGGGTGGAGGTCTTGGGGTGGGTATCCAGCTTGCCAGAGCGTGTGGAAGCTTCACAGAGGCCACCCAACTAATACCTCCGGAAGTTGTGAAGACCCCAATGTTTGGGACGGAAGCTCCCCTGTCTGGTGGCAGAGTCCTACTGTGGCAACAAGCCCAAAAGTCAAGTAATCAAGTGGCAACATGCCTAGGCAAAGGAAACAAAATAAACAGAAAAATACAACATTAGACTCCTATTTTGGGGGCAAAGAAGATCAAAGCATGGAACAGGAGGAGGACTGTGAGGTCAGAAATCCTGCACCAAAAGTCCCAAATGAAAATATGAGCAGGTTACAGGCCATAGAGGACCTTAAGAAGGATTTAAAAAACCAAATAAGAGAAGTGGAGGAAAAATTGGTAAGAGAAATGAGGATGCAGGAAAAGTATATAATGAGAGTCAACAGCCTGATTGAGGAAAATAACACCTTAAAAAATAGACTAACTCAAATGGCAAAGGAGGCTCAAAAGGCAATGAGGAGAAGAATGCCTTAAAAAGCCAAATTTGCCAGATGGAAAAAGATTCTCAAAAGCTCACTGAGGAGATTCATTCCTTCAGAGTTAGACTGGAGCAAATGGAAGCTAGTGACTTTATGAGAAATCAAGATACTATTAAACAGATCCAAACAAATGAAAGAATAGAAGGCAATGTGAAATATCTCATGGGAAAAACCACTGACCTGGAAAATAGATCCAGGAGAGATAATTTAAAAATTATTGGACTACCTGAAAGCCATGATCAAAGAAAGAACCTAGAAACCATCCTTCAAGAAATTCTCAAGGAAAATTGCCCTGATGTTTTAGACCCAGAGGGCAAAATAGAGGTTGAAAGAATCCACAGATCACCTCTTGAAAAAGATCCCAAAAAGAAAACTCCTGGGAATATTATAGCCAGGTTCCAGAATTCCCAGATCAAGGAGAAAATACTACAAGCAACCAGGAAGAATCAATTTCAATATTGTGGAAACACAATCAGAATAGCACAGGATCTGGCAGCTTCTACAGTGAGGGATTGAAGGGCATGGAATATGATATTCTGCAGGGCAAAAGACCTGGGATTAAAACCAAGAATCTCATACCCAGCAAAACTGAGTATTTTGTTTCAGGGGAAAATATGATCATTCAGTGGAATAGAGGACTTTCAAGCATTCTTGAGGAAAAAACCAGAGTTGAATAGAAAATTTGACATTCAGACACAAGAAGCAAGAAATGCTTGAGAAGGTAATCATGGAAAAGAAATCAAAAGGAACTTATCAAAGTTGAACTATTTATATTCCTACATGGAAAAACAATAACTGTGACTGATGAGACCTTTCTCAGTATGAAAATAATTGAAGAAGGGTATATGGGCATATGAATACATATGCGAATGTGTTTGTATATGTTTACAGGTATACATGGATAGAGGGCACAGATTGAATTTGGTGGGAAGGGATGATACTTAAGGGGTGAAATTAAGAGGTGAGAGAGGAAAGTGGCAAGAGGAGATGGGGAGAGACAGGGTAGTGTAAACTATCTCATGTAGAAGAAGCAAGGGGAAATAGTTGTAGGGGAGGGGAAGAACAGGAAGGCAAAAAGGCAAAACCATATTCTCATTGAATTTGGCTCAGGGAGAGAATGACATACGTACTAAATGGGATATCTCACCCTGCAGGAGAGTAGGGAGAAGGGGGATGAGAGGGGGCATGATGGAGGGGAAGGCATTCTGGGGGGAGGGGAGGTTGGAAGTACCCACTTTCAAAGAGGGACAGGATCAAAGCAGGGAATGGACGGGGGGGGGGGTGGGATGGGTGGGAGGGAAATATAGTCAGTCTTTTATAATATATCTACTATGGTAATGTTTTGCATAGCTATAAATATACAACACATACTGAATTGCTTATCTTCCCAGAGGGAGTGGGTGACAAGGGAGGAAAGGAATGGATCTGAAATCCGAAGTTTTAAAATTAAATGTTTCAAATATATATAAATACTATTATTAATACTATTTTGCATGTAATTGGGAGATAAGATGTGCAGGCATTGGGGCACAGAGATTCACCTTGCCCTAATGGTAAAGTTGAAGGGTGTATGGGAGAAGATATGGGAGAGAGCAGATTGGATGAGGGGATATCTTGTGGGACTGCTATTCTGGGGTGGAGGGTAGGGGAAAATGGGGAAAAATGTAACTCAAAATCTGGCGGAAATGAATGATGTAAACCAGAAGTTAATAAAGCATTTGTTAAAAAAAAACAAACAAACAACTTTCACTTGGCCCTGTTCTTTGCTCTTGCATTCCTCCTCTCTCATTCTATCCCTCACTTAGTCTTGACTTAATCAGTAATTTCCAATGAATCTGCTGTTCTCTGCTCTGGAATTTCTTGCCCTCTTTCTCCATCCTTTCTCATGCCTTTCCAAACTCCCCTCTGTGATACCTTCACTATCCACCTTCTCTACCCTAAATGCTATTCAGTGCTTATGGAGGAAGTCACTAAAATGTCACTGGGAAAATATACATTTGGAACATTAGCTAGATTTTGTTAGTGTAACCCAGAAGGCTGACATTGACACTACCCATTTAAGTATGGAAATGCTGAATTCCTGAACAGACATTGGACATTACCCAGTGAATATCAATGATTTCAATATTAGTGAATATTTGGATTTTGGCTTTAATATGTTTAAGACCAGTCTTCATCAAGTTTATTCATAACTTCATAATTCAAGGAGTCCAATGCTTTGATCAATTAATTTAATGTATCATCCTAGTATCACTAATGAGGAAGAGCAGAGAGAGGTTAGGTCAACGAAAATCCTAATTTAGAATCAGAATTTTAGGTTGTGTCTAATCATCTAATTGTACAGAAGAGGAAACACAGCCTGGAAAGTTGAGGTGATCTGTATAAAGTGACACAGCTAATTACTAGCAAATTCTGACTCGGGGTCTAGTCTTGACACTGCTATCTTCTAGTCTTCCCATTACATTTTTAATTTCCTCTAAATTCACAAAGCATCTTAGTAGAAAAGTAATCCTCTCATTTCTAATTTGTTTATACTGAAATTATCAAAATACGACTACATGAAAACAGCTTGGTGTTCTGCTCTTCTTAAAACATGAGGAGGAGTTTGCCAGGAAAAAAAATAAACTTAGACTATATGGCTTGAGAAGTTGGTTCCAAATGTCAAACTGATGATTTTAAGTGGGTTCAAAGCTTGACAAAATACATTATACTCTGGCTTCAATTTTTACCCTATTTGGGTGAATCTATCTCTCCATCCTTTCCTCTTACGTATTGTCTCTTGCTCGTGCACATGTGCACACATTGTCCAATGTTCTACTCATCAAAACAGATGCACCATTTCACAGTCCCCCTCGGCCCCCGGTATAACTATCTAAAGTGCCTTCATGACATAATCATCATATATTATGAGCTTGAACAAGACAATGATAACCTTGGCATGGCGCCATTTTTTTCCATACAGTTTCTATAGCCTGAAACTTTCACTTCTACAACAAATATGCACTTCCCTCTCCTGTTTGGGCTAATGCCTGGAGCAGATGGGGTTATTAAGAGAGTAATGTTTTAATAGGATTAGACTAGATTATTAAATGTCAGGGACTCTTGCTTGACTACCACAGCTGTTTCTTTTCTAAAATGTTTCCATTTGATCGATGGATTCAAGGTATTACTAGTGAATCAGTCCTTTAAGCTATTCAAAACACATAAATAACCACATTTGGAAATGCATTCTCGCCTAAGCTCATATTTTCAGTAAGTAACCAGTTTTGGTGGTTACAAATTAAATATGTCCAGGGATTACATATGTGTGTATGTATGTGTATTTTTCTTTTCATCACTTCTATGATTCCATTGACATAGGATTTCTCAGTGAAGAATTTCCTTGACCAATGCAGAGTTGCCTAGTGGTAAGGAATTAACACAGGCTGTCCCAGTCATATGTGGTAAGACTTGAACCTAGACATTCTAGACTTTAAGAAGTTTTCTATTCATTATGCCACACTGTTATCATATCTAAACAGGTATATGTATACATATATGCATATGTATATCACATACACACACATAAACACAAAAGAAGCAGTTTTGTCTAGCAAGAGAATAGTGGGAACCACAAGGAGAGAAGTAACTTCATAGTTTGCCTATGACTATGAGAGACATTTTGGATCCTAGATGTGTAGTATCTTACTTTCTAGGGCAGCTGGGTGATGCAGTGGATAGAGTGCCAGACCTAGAGTCAGAACACTAATCTTCCTGAGTTCAAATCTGACTTCAGACACTTTTTATCTGAGTGACCCTGGGCAAGTGACTTAACCCAGTCTACCTCAGTTTCCTCACCTGTAAAGTGATCTGGAGAAGGAAATAGCAAACCAAATTATCTTTGCCAAGAAAACCCCAAATGGTGTTGTAAAGAGCTGGACATGACTGAAAAATGACTGGACTAATTCTACTCTCTAAGAAACCCAGAATTTCCAGTGTAAGTGAAGCTTAGGTAAAAAAAAAAAACAGTCAAAATAGTGAAGTTAGGAGTCTATATCACACAGCCTTTACAAGGCTTTCTACAATCTGGTTCCAACCTACCTTTCCTACCTTATCCCCAGTTATTTCCTACACAAACCTTCCATTCTACACATACTGTTTTACCTCCATGTTTACATTATATTTTGCTTTGTCAACTTTGTTCACACTGGTCCTGCCACCTGGAATTTTCTCCTTTATCCTATCAATCAAAGCCCAGTTCAAGATTCTAGCTCACCTAAGAAGTCTTCATTTCTTACCCTAGCTAGAAGTGATCTTTCTTTTCTATCCCTTTCTCCCTCTCTCCCTCCTCTCTATAACATATTTTGTACCATTTAGTTGACATTTAATGATTGATTCAGGCATGGTAGTAGTAATCTGTTTTATGTATGTTAATGTGGCTTTCTAGGTAGACTATAATGTCTTTGAGAGCATGGACCATATCTTCCAGGTGTCTTATAAGGCTTAGTACAGGGACACATGCATTCACACAGCAGGCAATAAAAAAAATTGGTTCACTATAGGCAAAACTCCATCCAAATAAAACAGCCTCTGAATTTATTGGGGACTCATTAGTATTGAGCTGCTCTTCAAAGGAAATCAGATTACTTTCCAATGGATGGAAGGTAAAGAGACAGATTCTGAAATGTTTTTCAAATATTCAGAATATGAGCTCATGTTACTGATTTCTATCACTTAATCCAGCATTTAATGAGCACCTAAATGTTGTGTGCCTAACACTTATATTGAGGTGTGACAATTACAATAAAGATGTAAAAAATACTTCCTCACCCACAAAGGAACTTATTGATTTTTTAAAAATTAATTTCATGGGTCCAGCATATAGGAGATCTGGCATAACAATTGTTCTTGCCACTTCCTTCCAAATCCTCACCCTATTCTAACTAATCTGAATCCTTCCCCCTTTCAACTACTATGGCAATCCTTTCAACTACAGGCTACCCTCCTCTGCACCACCCCCTAGCAAATTAGGCTGGTTCTGGCAGAAGATATCTGAGGACTCTGTAATATTTTATGCAGCCAGTTAAATAGTCCCTATAGAAAAGGAAGAAATATTTGTAAGGACAGACTGAAAGAGACAGAGAGATCTATATGAAAACAAAAGAAACACTTCTAAGACAGTGGATAGAAAGAAGATCCAGAAAAGAAATTTCTCGCCTCCAAAATCCTTGGCACTCTTTCAATGGTTCAGAATCAGAAACTGGTATGACTATCAGTGTAGCTGACTTTAAAAAAAGATGCATTGCACTCTCGCTGGTAGACATTCTCTAAGGACCAGGGGTACTTTCCATCTGTCTTGCTGCTGATATCTTGTGTATGTATTGTATATTCCGTCCCTCTCCCCTTTGTTGCCCGCAACAGAATGTGACCAAGTCCTTAAGACCAAGGACTAATTTTTCTTTTCTTTTCTACTTGTATCTCCAGCATTCATTCATCAGCTTCAGTCATTCCCTCCCTCTCATCTGGGTTTATGGTCAAGTATATTGTGGTTCAAGTTCTGTTTATAGCACGTATTCCAAGACTGCACAAGTCACAGGCTCTCAGTGTTGTAGATATTATTCTAAGACCACACGTAGCAGAAGAGGTTATGATATGCATTGGTAGGGGGAAATCCTGATACCAATAAGATCAAAGATCTGGGTTTTTAAAAAAAATCACTGCCATTGAAAATAGGATATTCTGATGATTGCTCTATATTCTACAGTTTGAAATATATATGTATTATAAATGTGCATTGTATACATATATGTATATATACTATATGTATCACACATGTATTACATATTATACATAATATGTTATATATGAGCTACATATGCACTTATAATATAATATGTTAGTGCATTTATACATACATATTGACACAAACACCAAAGAAAAGAGTCTTTTTGCTGGTGAAAGGGCTCATTTCTCAGCATCTTTCTCTGCTGGCTCTTGTTGAATCCAGGGAGATTTTCTAGGGTGTTTTTTTTTTCTGTCTGGCTCAGAAAAGAGGTCAGTGGGCACTTCCATCCCCTCTTTCTGTTACTCTCTGGGGGGCAGAAAGGTTGAGATCCCCTTGGTTTTATTGGTGTTTTTTTCTTCTGATTGTGTTCCTCCCTCTTCAGGCTATGCTTTCCTTATCTGACTATGGCATGTTTACTATTAAAAGTAGCAAAACAATTTCCTAATATACGTGGTTATCTGCTTGATCTATAATCCCATTTTGATGAACATTGATATGAATATTTGTCTGTAAGCCAAAATTTCACAATATGATCAGTGTATATTTTAATTCCACATCTTTAATGAATTTACACTCTTGTTTTCAAAGAAAGCCCTGTGAGAAGTGTGCATTTGGGGGTACAATCTACCAATATATACTGTCACTAAAACCAAAAGACTCCTGTGTTCAAGGTCTTGGAGTATGTGTAAATGAAGTATGTGTCCATTAGGTAGCATTAGGTATGCTACCTAATATTAATATATACATCTACATAGAAAGGGAATGCTTATGCTTTTCGTGCCCTATTTCCTCTTTCATCTGCTGAACTCCTTGCCAGGGGTGGGGGACCTGCTGCCTCAAGGCCACATGTGGCCCTCTAGGTCCTCAAATGTGGCCCTTGGACTGAATCCAAACTTCAAAGAACAAATTGGGATGTGTTTGGATTTTTGGATTCAGTCAAAGTTTGCCACACATGACCTTAAAGTCACAGGTTCCCCACCTTGAGTCATTCTTTGTATTTTTTAAATAAAGGTTGTATTGATGTTTTTTTCAATATCACTCTTTCTTACCAGTGACTTCCCACTTCCATTAAAACCCTCACTTGTAACAAATAAGTATATTCAAGCAAAACAAACCAATCCATTGGCCAGTTTTAAAAATGTATGCCTCATTTCACACTCACAGTGTATCACTTCTCTGCCAAGAGGTGGGACTATTCATCATACTTTAAAAACGGATTCAGATGCTACCTTCTCCAGGAAGTTTTTCCTAGGTAATAATGAACCTTCTTGTTTAAATCTCTTGAACTGATTTGTTTTGCATCTTTCTCAATAAATTATCATATACTGTGCATTATAGTTATCTGTATTTGTGTCTTATTTCATCTATTCAGATACAAGTTCCATGAAATCAGGGGACCAATTTATATACATTTTGTTATCTTTTCCATCATCTAGCACATTTCTTCATATATTAGGCACTAAATAAATGTTTGCTGAAAGAATATACACACACCTTACATCTATATCATATGCCTGTGTGATATGAAGTATACACACAAGCATATACATATATATATAGGATATATACATATACAGATGCAAAATGATTTATAGGAAAACATGGAAAGAATTTCACATGATGAAGGAGTTATGTGATCTCCATCAACAGAAGTTATATCCACACCGATGAAATCAGATTCACCAAGATACAATTCACATGTGATTGTATATCCACATATAATTTATGTATGCATATATTATACATTTATACAATAGGTATGCATATACATCTATGAATGGATGTATACACAGGTGCAATATTCACAATGACATAAGAAGTGAAGGGGGAATGGATTAGTATATTATTCTAGCAGGCAGCTAGGTAGATAGAGCACTGACTCTGAGGTCAGAAAGACTTGAGTTCAAATCTGGCTCTAGACATTTCTAGCTTTGTGACCCTGAACAATTCCTCCAACCTCTGTCAGCCTCAATTATCTAATCTGTAAAATGGGGATAATCACAGCACCTACCCCCCCAGGGTTGATGTGACAATCAAATGAGATAATATTTGTGAAGCATCCTGAAAGTTATGAAGCACTATATAAATATTATTTTTATTTCCAGTGGAATACAAAAGTGAAAATATTTTTTCTATGTAAATAAAATTAAGTTGCTAATGGTTATTATAAATAGCAAGAGCATATGCTAATAGAGAAAAGACCAGAGGTGGAATTGTGGGGTAGAACCACACCTCGTTCTATACACCACCCACCTCTAGCATTGGCCATACTGTACCAGGAAGGGATTAGGGTTAGACTCTGCTTAGTCCTTAGCACATTGTGAACACTCAAATATCAAACAAATAAATAAATATTTAATGGAACAGTAGCAAATTATGCCTGGAGTTTTTAGTTTTTACTACCACCATTCCTTCTCATGTTCTACCTGAGAGGATACCATGAGTTTGGTTCCAGGTCCACAGTAATAACAACTCCTCCTTAAAAGGCCATAATACTTCTATATTTCTGTGACTAGAAATACATTAATCATTGCATGTGCTTGATTTTATCTGGTTTTATTATAATTATGTGGATGAATTGGCTAGGCCCTTCATAGATGAAGTGTATGGATGGTTTTCAGCCATGTAGGAACGAATAATTATCTCACAATTGATACATCCTCAAATACTCAAGCTGTGATCTCAATAATTTGGATGTCCTCTTAAGGGATGCAGATTAGAATGCACCCATGCCTGTCTACCTACCCTCTTGGGCAACATTTGAAAATATCCTCCCATAAATTCTAACATGGCTCCACCCAAGGTGCTGGAATGGAGGCCTTCAATATCTCTAGCATACCTAAATAATACAGGAAAATCAGCCTCATAGTCTCCTCCCATGATGTTGTAATGGTGACCTATATATAGGGTTTTTCTTATACCTCCTTAAAGAGCAGGGAAGACTTCCTTGCCCATGAATGGAAGAAGCACCATCAAAGACAAAAGATGGCACTACATTGATGTGTTGTTGGATCTCATGATGGGGAAAGAAGCATTACTACTGTTGGGAAGATGGTGCTTGGCAAAAAGGGTGAGAAACAGGATCGTGGAATGTTAGACATGAAAAGAACCTTCCCTTCCTCTCGATTTTGCATATGAGGGCACCAAGGGCCTCAGAGGGAAAATGATTGTACTACCTTAGAATCTTATAGGTGGAAACATCATGTCTTCAAGTCTGGCACGCTTCTCAGTATACCATGTGACAGCAGCAAGACTTTGTTTAACCGAATTGGAGTGGGATAACTGAGACACCATGATTATTAAAGCGTCCTGTATTTATCCCATCGGAAGTAACCACTTGTAAAAGATTTCCAGATCTAGTCAGAGTTTTTAAGGAAATCATGCCCAATGGCAAACCCAACCAACTCAACTTACTCTAATATAAATTAGAAATTGAGAATGTTAATGCCTTAAAATCACCCTTTTGTGTTTTCTCTTGGTTTTCCAAGGCCCAATTGATTCAGGGAAGAGTAGGAGTGGGATGGGGCCTGAAACTATACCAGACTCTGGAGACTGCAGATCTATGCACTTGGGGTTGGCGGTCTGAAGAATGGGCAAATACTAGAGTAGCATCTCCATGAGATCAGACAGTGCCTCCTATTGACTGGACGTTTCCTTCAGGCATCTATATTAAGAGAATTATTATGGCATAGTGGATAGAGCAAAGGCTTGAAGACCTGGGTCCAAGTCATTTCTCTGACAAATACTGACTGGATGTCCCCAGGTGAGTAATGTAATGCCTCAGTGACCCCAAGCAATTCTTTAAAGGCTATAAGTCACAAATCTACATTGGTAGAGAGAATTTCCTGAGTCCCTTATGCCAAATTATCCAGATTAAATAGAAATAAATTATAGTAATAACCTCAGGATTTAAAAAATAACAATGATGTTGGTTGATTTATTTTTTAAGTGATTAAGAAATATATAGCTATGGATCAAGGCACAGGAATCATACTTATCAACAGCTGGGTCAGGAGAAAGTAAACTAGTCACCCATTTTTCTTCTCACAAACATGTTTGCATATTTCTATTTTCAAATGACCTTCACTCAAAAATTTTATCAGTTATTGACTTAATCAGTTATCATAAAAATTGTGTGTGTGGGGAAACACGCCATATTTCTGCCTTTAAACAATATCCTGGAAGACACTTACTTAATAATCAAAATGCAAAGAGAATCATCAATCAAGATAAGGACTGAGGAAGCACTGATTTCCTGTATTTTTCATGAGGACTATTAGGAATGGGCCCCTGTAGCAGAGAGGTATTATTAGAGCTCTCCCACGCCTTCAGAGAGGTTCCCCCAATCTGAAGAGACCCCAGATCTTAAGTTCGTATGGCAGACATTTAATAAATGTTCACTGAACTGAATTAGAATATCCTTTTGGAAATCTTATATAATCAAAGTGACTCTTTAGCCTAATGTGATCTATTCAGCTCTGCTGGAATTATTTCCTTTTCCTTTAGACCTCGAATTTATTGTGCCAAATATAAAAATAGCCCTAATTATCTCATATTCTTATTTTGTAATTTAAAAAATATTTTGCTTTTAGAAATGGCCATTTCTCTTCAAATCTGGTTTTCTGCATTAACAAATTTTATTTTATCTTTTGGCATGTGCTAGGGTCAACATTTTGGTCCCCATCTCCCTGAGAAACACAAAGCCAAATTTATAGTAAAAATCATTGGGGAAATCAGATTTAATGTGGAAAAAAGGCTTTTAAGGCAATATGGTTATAGATATATTCATCAGGTAATATACGTATATACTATTTATAGCATATTGTATAAAGACACAGAGATCCTGATGCACACATTCTATGAACCTGTCTTCGTTTTTGTAAATGGTCCAACAGTTAATCTTTTTAAGAGATATCAAATTACCACAATGGCTGCTATGCTCATCATATACAAGGAAATGGTTGACAAGGACCCTCTGTCCAAACCTGGTGTGGGTTTGGCTACCAGGAAAAGAACAAAGGATACATCCTGACTTGTCAAATAATTTTACTGCCAAAGGAAAGCAATAACTTTCAAATGGAAAGGTCTCTTTCTTTTCCCATTCCATCAAGGGAAATAAACGTCCCTAGACAATTCTTACCATGCATTTTACTGGATATTTTATTAAGTTAATGTCTATCCAAGCTACCTTCTCCCAGCTATGACTCAAAACAACTTAGATTTACAAAGTGCTTTTAGGTTTATGAAGCAGTTTCCTGACAACAATCTTGAGGAAAAGATAGCATTATTATCATCTCCAATTAAAGGAACCAGAGGAAAAGTGAAGTGACTTCCCATGGTCATTCATATAAATAAATGTCGGAGTTGGGATTTGTTCTTGTTCAGAATTCTTTCAAACCAGCATACTGGTTAGTTTGATCTCCCTCAGATTATCTAGATATTTAGCAATATTTAGGGGATTCACCAAATGTTTAATAAAGACACAAACACTGTCTCATTCTTTTTCTTTTTTTTCTTTCTTTTTGCAAGAGTTTCTTAGAATTCTAGACCATCCACAAATTATAAATGGAAGGCCATAGGATCTTTATTCTGGAGCTGGAAGGGACTGCCTTCTAGACTAAGCCTGTTACCCTAAGGAAAGATACCAGATAATTTTCAGGCTGGGTGTTCTCCCAACTTTCAGTTAACATATCTCAGTCTTTGAACTCACAGGTGGCCATACCAATTTTTCTTACTACATTAAGCCTCATTCACCTTGATATACGGAATTTTCCTCCTTCATAGACTTGTCTTCCAGGCTTGAGGCAATGCTTGCTACAACTAGGGATGTCATGCAACAGACTTTTCTTTGAAAGATCACAAGATGCCAGGGACCTCAGTGGCCAATGAACTCAACTCCTAACTGAACAAGGATTCTTTCTACAGCATATTCCACAAGTGGTCATCCAAATGTGGGAGAAGATGACAAGATAATTGTAAAGGAAAACCCAAGCAACTCTCAAAAAATTCAAGTCACCAGTTGGGGATGGACCATTCCAGTGGGGGCAGCTACCTGGAGCAGGAAATAGAGCAATGGGCTTGGAATCAGGAAAACCTAAGTTCAAATCTGACCTCAGACACTTCCTAGCTATGTGACCCTGGACAAGTCACTTAACCCTGTTTACCTCAGTTTCCTCATTTATAAAATGAGCTGGAGAAGGAAATGGCAAACCACTCTAGTATCTTTGCCAAGAAAACCCTAAATGGGGTCATGAAGGGTTGTACAGGATTCAGTAACATTTCAGGGACTTTCAAGGATTTTAGGATGAGCTATTTTTGGTAATCTTTAGAAGGTGAGAACAAGGATAGGAACTAAATCTCTAATTCCATTGACACAAGTTGTTCCCAGGAAAAGAAACTTCCTTTAACAGTGCAGGCTGGTACCTTGTCTTCAAATTATAGTCTAAGAATGGCCTAGAGTCCTGAGAAGTTAAAAGGCTTGCCTAGAGTTCCAAAGCCAGTATGGGTCAGAGGTAGGATTTGAATGCAGATCTTCAAGGCTGATTCCAAGGCTAGCTCTCTATCTGTTAGACCACACTGGTCCTTTAATCTTTAAAAAATCTGGTGGGAAAAGAAACGAGTTTCAGGATCAGAGACAAGCAAATGTCTCCCAATTAGGAAAAAAAAGGGGGGAGATGGATTCTTTGAAGTTTAAGCTAGTAAACTTGATTTTCATTCTTGACAAAATTTTTGATGGAGAATTCAAATGGATATTGTAAGGTATCCAGAAGGAAAAGCCATCTTTTATCTATTTCTAAGACAACAACGGAAGGACTGAAAGCCTCAGAAGCGTCCATAGCATGGTGGATAAAGGCGATGATTATGCTGTCAAAATGTGGAGTTGTATTAATTGGGTTTTTAATTAATTAAAAGTCTGTATTCTAGAGAGCCTTCGGTAAAATCCTACTCTGTTGTCTCATCAGGGTCTGGCAATGACCTCAGATTCCAGAAGGCTGAAGGATATGTTTGAGCTCTGGGTTTCACCAAACCAGAAAGGTTTTCAGCACAATCTCATGACTACTCCAGCACAGTTGGGAGAGGCTCACTCTCAGATTAGTCAATCAATTATTCATTCTTTTCAGACACAACAATTCATGGAGATCATTTACTTAGGCTCAGAGGGGTTGCTATCTACATTGGTAGAAAGAATATCCATGCTGATGAAATAATGGACCCTTCAAATATTGAAATGAGGAATTTTGTTGGACTTTGTTGTAGACCAAAATATTGATAGAATTAAGGAGAATGATTCCATAACACAGCCAGGGCTGTTGTGAGCAAGGAAGTTGTAGAGATAGGGGGATTCAGGCTGACTTTGCCACAAAGTGGACTGGGAATTCAGTTGTGAGCCCCTTGGGCAGAAGGAGTACAGAAGTAGTTCTTAGGACCTCAGTGAGAGAACTCTTTAGGCCTCAGGGAAACTTCTTGCTGTCTGATTGTCACCTTCTTGCTTCAGCTTTTATCTTCCTGAATGGTTTTTAACTGCTGCCTTAGAAACTGCTTCTGTTTGGGGGTACTGTAACGTCTTTTTGGCACCAAGGCCGTTTCTTTGAACACTCAGGCTCTGAGGGATCCATTATACCCAAAGTGGGTTCTGACTGGGACATGATGAGCAGAGAGCAATTCTTGGAGTCAGGTTGACCTAGGCCTACATCCTTCTCTGACCCACCCTGTATGAGCTTGGTAAGTAGGTATCATGGGACTTTTTCTTCTTTTTTAGAACCACTTTTAATTGAAATAGCTCACAGGTAAGAGATCACACAGAAGATAGTGTAACTGAAATTTATTATCTTGCTCTCTTAACAAATCCTTTTTCCCCCAGAATTTATTTATTTTTTAGTTTTCAACATTCATTTCCACAAGATTTCATTCCAGTTCCAAATTTTCTCCCCTTCTCTGCCCTACCCCCACCCCAAGATGGCAAGCCTTGCTGAGACTTTTAACTTGAATAAAGGTTGCCAGTCCGTATTAACAGGAGGAGGAAGGGGTGGTATGCTTTACCTGAATCAATAACAGGAGCAAACAATAGTATTGAAAGAGTGAAATAGAGGAGGATCCCTTAACTTTTAGGGAGGTCAGGGACCCTGCTAGCAATATTTGATGAACCCTTATAGACCACTCCCCTGAAAATGTTTTTAAAAGCATGAAACAAAATACATAGAATTATAATAGAAACTGAATACTGAAGTAATCAAAATATTTTAAAAAGATAGATTCCTGGACCTCAGGTTAATCCCAAATCCATGAATCCCAAGTTCATAAAACCCTTGCACCAGAGAGAGGTCTATTATTCAGGACAACGGGAAGAGACACTAGCTACTTCATTTTATAAAGCCACCACCTGACCCCTCCACATGCTTTCGTTAGTTACTATAAAATTGGACTTGTCAACTCCTGCAGATACAACTTGAGGGCAGTGACCACTCCCAAGATAAGCACACTTACTTCCCTTGGTTTTTTTCTCTGAGCAGCCACATCGGCTGTCGTGTTTTCTGGATTGTTAGAGGGGGTGAAAAGAGATATATGATGGCTCCTAAGTATTCACTAGAACAGTGTTTACAAGAACCTTTCTCTGCCTCTATCCTTTTTTTCCTTCTCCAAGGAAAAATTCCTCTAAGAATAAATTGTTCCATTTCTCAATGTTTTCTGCCACTAAGGAAGTAGATGGGCTGGCCTTTCAAGAGATACTTCCTTTGCCTCTTTTAAATCCAGGCAGACCCAGGAATCACTCTATCTGTCAAGATGGCCAGTTGTAAGGACTGGAGAAAGGAAGGCTGTGCCAAACACAGTGAAGAAGAAAAACTTCCTAAGGCAACTATTTATCTAAAATTACCTCGCAGTAGTTTAGTTTAACTACCCAGTCAGACATTCCACAGCTAGGAATCAGAAAAGAGCACCATGGGGGAAAGAACAAGTTCTCTGCCTTGGATCTTAAAAGAGCAAAGGGTAAATAAATCTTAAGAAGAATACATTATAAATAGCTTACTGCCTTATCATGTAGCTGACCATGGTTACAGTTATTGATCAAGTTCTTGTTTGGCATGATGTAATCTCAGAGAAGGATAAAACTACAGCCTTGCGTTGTCAAGTAATTACTTGGGCTTTAGTGTACACATGAACACAATCCCAAGGTTTGTCCACAATGTCTATGTTAATATTATGAAAGTCTTCTGCCAAGACTGAAAATGGGGGTAGGGAAAACAAATGCTGTGGGAGCCCTTTTTTGCTCCATTACAGAGGAAAGAGAAAGTGAAAGGATGAGAATTGCAGTAATGTATATTTAAGCATTGCAAAGCTACCCTGAACTATAGCAAGACTTAGACATGGAAAATATCAACCAAGGGTCAGTGATTGTCAGTCACTGTTAGTGATTGGAGTCAAAATCATCTTGGACTTGGTGGGTAATCTGAATGAATGAAAAAACAAGAACTTAAAACCGAGAAACTTCATGTTATTGGCTAGGAGCTGCAGTTTGTGAAGCAAGTATTTATGGGGAGGTATAAAAAAATTCCATATGGCCTGGTAAGATTCTTCCAAACAATGATTAATTTATGTTTTATGGAGAGTTTCCATAATTTTGTAATCAAAATGAAACAATGAAGGACACTTTATTGTCTCACCTTCCATAATTCTCCTTTGCTCTGTTATTGTTTTTTTTTAAAATATTTGTACAGAGAGATTTTGTTTTTAAATCATTTTAGAAAATATCCATACCCTTTTCAGAGAGCCACTCCTTGGAACAAAAGGGGAAAAACAGAGAGAGAGAGGAGGGAGAGAAAGACAAAGACAAAGAGAGAAAGAAGCTGTTCAGTATGACAGATCAACATTTCAGACAATGTTTCCCCCTCCTTTGAAAAGAAGGATGGGAGGACTGGCTCTGTTCTTCAAAGCATCATAGATTTTGAGTTGGAAAGGAACCTTGAAACGAGGCAGTCCAACCCCCTAATTTTACTTGATGAGGAAACTGAGGCTCACAAAGATTAGGTGACTTGCTCAGTGTCATGGAACCAGTAAGTTATGTGGGAGTCTGAGGTAGGATTCAAACTCAGAACTTCTTCCTCCAAGTCTAGAATTCTATTTACTATGTTACCTAGTTGCCCAAGCCAAATTATACAACCTCTTTCAGAAAATCTTGAAACAAGAATAAACAATTCTTAAAAGGAGTACTACCCACCCCATCCCACCCAGTCCTATTTAGGCAGGTGGGCTAAACATAGAAAGGACTTGTGGGACCAGCAGAAATTCTGAAGGATTTCATGCTTTAAGAATTCCTTTGCATGACGTACTAAAGAAACCATCCCCCTTTCTGTCACAGCTACTTTATTGAGATTTTTGAGGAGAAAGGGGGCTTAATCTTTTTGTTCCAAAGCTGACAGGTTTTATGCTTAATGTAACTATTTAAGTCTTCCTTGCATCTCTGATGCTGTCTCTTGACAGGAAAGGGAGTATTTGTTTTGTCTGACTAAATTCGCAGGAAAGTCATTCAGGAATCATATACAAGGAGCCCCTGTGACTATATTTGAGGCTGACCTTGGCCTTTATGAAAGAGTTGTTGAAGCCTGATATGTTTTCCAGAGAAGGGGCAGATGAAATGAATTTTCCTGTGGAAAGACTTACCTGGGTAATCATTTTTGTCTACATCTGAATCACCTCTCAAAGTAAAGCCAAATCCTGATGGAATGGCCTGGGAGGCCCACGCTCCTTTCAGAATCTGGGATGGTTTCTGGTTTAATCCTTCTGCATTCCCATTGTAAATGAACACTTTGCCTCTTCCATCTTCTCCAGCAAATGGTGCACCAACTGCAATGTCTACAAGACATAAACATTTATTTTTTAAAGGGTGACTTGAAACAAAAATTTATAAGATCATGATATCATAGATTTACAGTAGAAAAAGTCTTTGTAGTTCAGCTAGTCCAATCTCCCCCTCATTTTATTGTTAAGAAAAATAGGACCTAGGGAGATTAAGAGGATTTTTGGGCTGACAAAACCTAGTTCAACCTTCTTGGCTTAGAGAGGAGTAAACTGAAACGTAAGGAGGGTGAGAGATTTGCCCAGGGACAAACAACTAGTAAATATCAGAGGCAAAATTTGAAGCCAGACTGTCTGACTTGAGAGCTAGTGCTCTTCCCATCCTACACACTACCTACTCACTCACTGCCTCTTCCTTCACTAAAGGCAAGGACTGGTTTCTTCTGTCTGTCACTGACTCCTAACATTGAGTTCTGCACATAGGAGGTGCTTGGTAAATATTTATGGAATTACTGATTGATTTCAACTCCACTTTCTTAGGCTTTTTTATTTCCTCTGCCACATATTCAATTAATGGCAATGCTCTCAAAAGATCAGCTCTTAATAAATAATAAGTATACTGTTGCTGAAAGCTCATTTTAAAGCTCACAAAAGAAGATTTTCAAAATGATCTGGAAGAATTATTTCAGATTACTGAATATCAATAGAAAGGAACTGTCCTTTGTAACAGATTAATAAAGCACTTCTGTCATCTTCCAAGAATTTTATTAAGGACTTGGGTAAGGAAATAAATAAATAATAAAAGACAATTCCCCAAGGGAATGTAGAATTGTAATTCACTTATGAGAGTCTTTGGAAGCCATAAATCAAGAGGAAAAAAAGTAGCATTGTAAAGTCCCAAGTTACAAATCAGAATGAAATTTAATTTCCCCCAAGGGCCACGAGCTCTATAACTATAGAGTTTCTTTAGTAGGCTTCAGTGACTAAAACATCAAGGAAAGAGAACAAAAACCATTAACTAAGTAATGACTGTGTAGCAACCTGGCTACTTAGGGGTCAGGGCATTGCTGAATGTTTTAGATGGCATTATTTGACTTGGAGCACCTTCAGAGGTCTAGCCCAACTCCACAGGCTAAAAGAGACCTATATCATTCATACAGCTAATTGCTGATTTAACTGAGCTTTTCAGAGCATTCATAGTTAACAGTGAATTCAGAAGGTATGGTTTTTGACAACTTGGTGGGCTTTTTTTCTTCCATTCTGCTAACTAGGTAGATTAATCCCAGAGATATAATCTTATCAACATTACTTGCTTATTTGCTTTAAGTCAGGAATAAACAGAAATATCATTTGGCTAAATTCTTTGATCCTTGGCAAGTAACTATCTGGAGGGTAATATTATATCATAGAAAGAGGAGAGGACTTGGATTTACAGGACCTGGATACAAGTCCCATCTTTACCTAATAATGATAATAACAGTAATAGTTATTATTGTAACATAACACTGTATATAGTGCCCTATGTTTTGCTAAGCACTTTGCAAATATCTCTTCTGATTCTCACAACAACCTGAGATGTAGGTGCTCATTTTACAGAGAAGTAAATTGAGGCAGACAGCAGTTAAATGACTTACCCAGGGACACACAGCTAGAAAATGTATGGTATTGAATCTGAACTCAGGTCTTCCTGATTCTACACACCCAGTGCTGTACCGATTGAATTATTTATTTCAATTCCATTTTTTAGGCTTTACTGTCTGTATAGCATTGAGTAAGTCACTTAATCATGGTGAGGCTCACCTATAAAATGTGATTATAAATGGGACTCACCTTATAAGATTGTTTTGAGTATTGAACTAGGTAATACATATAAAGTATTTTGTAAACCTTTTAAAAAGAGGGGAGTAACGGCTATTATTTCCAAAAAAAGAAATATCTCAATGATTGAGTGCCCTTGTTTGTTGTCTATGATATGTAGTTTGTGAATGACTTTCTGAAACCCTTCACATGCCACGTGTAACACATATGTGCTAAACAACTGCCACTCCAAGCTTGCCCCACATCCTGAAAGTGATCTAGGTTCTTGTCCTCTTCGAGGGTAGCCTTCAGTTTTGGAGGTAGGGGTCTTCTAAGGAAGCTTAACATGCTTCAAACTGAGACTTGGCAAAATGCTAGAGTCATCATAAGAAGAACCTTAGCTTCCCTAAGTTGGAAAGATTCATCACCACGTGATTAATTTTTCTGTGTTGGCAACTGATAGAACCTGAAGCAGTGGCCATTTTCACTGGTAGAGTGAGCCTACTCATCATGATCTTCCCATTTTATTCCTTCCCTGTAATTTGCAGCTACACTGGCTAACTCACTGTCATTCATGTCCAAGACTCCATCTTCTGTTTCCATGGTGCTTTGGTGATGGATGTCCCCTTAGCCTGGAATGTTCTCCCTCCTCTTCTCTGTTTTAGTTGCTCTAGATCCTTTCAGTACTCAATTCAAATTTCGATTCTGTAGGAGAACTTTCTCTATGGACAGAGCTGCTAGTGCCTTCCTCTCCAAAATTACCTCCCATCTACTCTTGTCTGTACTGATTTTCATGTGATCTTCCACATTAGAACGTGAGCTCTTTGAGATCAAGGATTGTTTTTCTCTTTCTTTATAGCCACAGCGCTTAGTTTAGTGGCTGGTATATTGCATGCATTTAATAAATTATTTTTGATTGACTGACTGAAATCACAGAACTTCTAAATTGCCCTCAGAACAGCATGCAAAATATCTATTTGGATTTTCTTACATAATGTCCCAAATAACCCCCTTGAAACTGTCTACGTTTTAATGGCTCTGCGTCAAGCATATCCAAAGATCAGTACAAAATGTTATTCTTTCCCCACATCCAACAGTGACATGAAAATTGTGACAAATTTAAATACTGTGAAATTAAACTAAACTCACCATTGTATCCATCTTGGTTCAGATCTCCCAAATGGGTGACAGCACTTCCAAATCTGCCAAACACTTCAGTTCCTGAGAGGACTTGGGCATCTCTGAAGAGCAAGGGACTTTCTTGCAAGTAAAGGTAAATCTGACCCACTTCTTTAGGGCTGCTTTCAAATTCACGCTCCATGAAGAGGGGGGCTCCAACCAATACATCATCCAGGCTGAAAGACAGAGAAGAGAGACAGAGGAAAAGAAGGAGGGAGGAGAGAGAGAAGGAAAAGAAGTGGGAGAAGGAGAGAGGGAGGAGAGGGAAAAAGAAAAGAGAGGGAGAAAGATGGAAAGAGGAAGAAAGAGAGAGGGAGAGAGGAAGGGGAAGAGAGAGCGGGTGGGAGAAGAGAGGGAGGAAGAGGAAGAGAGATAAATAGGCAGACACAGGGGGAAAGGGGAAGAAGAAAAGGGGGTAAGAGAAAATAAGAGAATCAATATTCATGCAGGCTTGAAATACTTTTTAAAAGTCAGAAGCATCCCTTGTATTCAACATTCTCCTGAAAATGTTTTGCAAATATGGCATATCCTATACAACTTTGTTTTACCTCAGTAGTTATATACTGCCAAAATAAGGGCTATTATAAAATCACAGCAATTATTTTATGACCTTAAAATTTCCTAATGGGGAAAGTCATGTTCCTATCTAAATACACCCTCAAATTTTAAATGATTTTACAAAAATGTACATTTTATTTAGTAAGAAAGAAACCATTTTCAGTTAACTAGCTGCCAATTCAAAAATAAAAAACAAAATGCTACACAGCACTCCAAAATAGCATTTTAAAGACATTTCAGAAGAGAATAAAGAAGCTAATGAAGAAATATTATTTAGAATATGGTTTGGTTAATGATGGTAACATTAAAAACACTTTACTTGTGGGACATGTCTAAAGTTTGGACAGCACAGAAGGGTCTACTACCTGAAGTTACTAGAGTAAGCTTCACAAAATCAGGATTAAAATATACTTGTGTCCATTATACTAGATCCTTTCTCTTGCTGCCAATGACTTTCCAATTGTTCAGCATCATTTTCTATGGCACCTTTGTGATAATCATCCTAAAGACATTTTTGTTCTATTGGAGTTTGATCCTCCATCCCCATTTATTTGATGTACAAATCTTCTCTCACTCCCTAGTGCTAAAAATCCCCACATTCATTCAGGATTTAATCCTGCATCTCCTAGAAATATGACAAATGTCAAAAGAACAAGCAAAGGCTTGGTGTTAAATAAACTCTGTAAATGAACAACATTGATATAAAGTCTATATGGCTGCTTTTCCATATTCTACATGGAGCTAATTACACAGACTCTTCTGCTATTTATTAGCTGTATAGCCTTGGGCTAATCACTTCACTTCGCTAGACCTTCATTTAACTAGATGGTGTCTGATGGTTCTTTCACTTCTTGTTTTTATTGTTCTATAGCCATATGGCTAATAATATTCTACTAAAAATAAAACACATTATACATCTAGCCAAACAAAACTCAGAAAAATTATGTTACAGTTCTTCTTCAAATACTAATAATAGAATATCTGATTTAGTTTTCCATATCTTCTCTACCAACCCTTGTCTGACTAAATCCACTTTATAGTGATGATTCATTATTTTTATGCAGCACCGAGACCCAGTTTGTGTTCCACATATGCATTTCATTAACTTGCTTACATGTTGTAATTAGGTGCTTCATGCATAAAATGGACTCCAAAACTGGGTTTAAACTTTCTTTTTGACAAGAGCTTCTTCCCTATTATCTAGGGCTCCTAATTCACATTAGGCTTGTGGTTGGTGTACAAAGGCTATTGGCTAAATGAAGAAATGAAGCAATGAACAACAGAGCATTTGTTTGCAATGGTTAAAGCAGGATCCAATCAATTACTCCAACTCCATTATGGAATAATGAAGTTAAATTTAATTATTAGAAGCTTACATTTCAGGAACAAGTCAGCTCTTTTATTGGTCTCTCTATATGAGATATACATACATAATACATTCATGTAGATGTAGATAGGCAGATATTGGTGGATGGATATAGATGAAGATATGTGCTGTGTTTTTCTTTTAATTTGAATCTACTTTTAAAGGCTGGCTACCAGAACTGAAACCAGGATGGGGTCCTCAGGGTAAGTCAACAAACAGATTTATTTATTCTGAGTCCTCCATATCAACACAAGTATCCAATGTTACTTCCTTTTCAATAAAGTGGCCCTAGAATGGTCAAGTTAGCCACCTACTGGGCTTCTTCTTTGTGTCCTGCAGGGACCATAAACAGCAGGAGGATGGGAAGTGTCAATGGGTTAAAATGTAATTTTGTGAAACCCTGATACAGCACAAATACACTGAGGCAGTAGGACTGAAATTTTGGACACAGGTTTGTTTGTTTTAGACAGAAGATAAAAAGCATCAACCTCTTTTGTTGTTGAAATGCTTGTCCAAAGATTTGTAACTAAACTTCGATGACTCCCCATGAGTTAACTGGCTTCTATTTGGGAGTGCCTCTAGCATCTTAACTTAACTTCCCCTGCCTGTTTATGTTTCCCAAATATCTGGAATCCCTGAAAGTCCATTCATCAATCAACAATCAACATTCACTAAACAATTTAATCCAAATTGTTTAGAATTCACCCAAATGGCTATCAGGAGATCGTATTGAATTAGTTTAATGTGAGAGTGGAGGAGGGGAGTTGAGGATTCTGAGAAAACATCCTTTAATGTATTCATTAGACTGTATTACCCAATATGACTAATCAAATTTTCTCTCTTAAGTCTGAGTTCTTGGAATGTAAGATCTTGAAAGGCATTAGAGGGCAGGGTTCCCCTAAGGGTGAATACAAAGCCCTAAGTAGGGGAGTTATACACAACACACAAATGGAAAGTAGATTTAAATATTATAATGTACAATGCTATTATTTATCTACCTATCTCTGGGTTGGTGACCTGGAATGCTGATCTTTCCCACAGCCCTTAGGACAACAAAGTATTATACTAAGAAAAAACATTCAACTTGTACTTGGAATCTTATTTTGATTAACTTCATGAAGCCTTAATTAAGTACAAAGATTTAAATATTAAAAGGGCATTTTACAAACCTTAAAGTGTTATATAAATTGTTGCTATCATTAGTATTATTTGGGATCACTAGTGGGAAGGCCATGGAAAACTGCTCTTAAAGAAGCATGACCATCAGGGAGGTAGAACCAAGATGGCAAATTAAGGGCAGAGCCAACAAAAGATCAAGGTGAGACCATTTTCTGGCCAAAGAAAACTTAGGAGGTTCCAGGAGAAGTTGGTGACATCAGGGTGGAAGCTTAGTTGCAACAAGTGTGGTGGCAACAGCAGCTCCAGGAGCTCTCAGCCCAGAGACAGTAAGAGGGTTGGACAAATCATCAGAAAGAGATTACAGAGGACTCTTTGCTAGCACTGGGTAAAGCTGGCACTGACTGACAACTCTATTGTCCATATGCAGTTCTGGGTCACAGTTCCAAAGCAAAGGGGAATGCTAATGTTTGTAGTTGTAAGGGACCAGGATAAAGACCAGAGCTCAGGCCAGGAAAGCAGTGATTATACCTCTCCCAGGACCACTCCACCTTGGAAACACCAAACCTTTCAGATCCCCAGAACTAGCTTTGAAAACAGCAGCACCACAAAACTTTTTTATTTCATGCAACTGATGCAATCTATTTTATTTTTCAAATGTTCTCTATATCTTGTTTGAATAAGAATTTTCTCCAAGCAATGACTGTGAAAATATATTATATATCTAGTTTTCAATGCCATAGCCTTTCCAGTTTGATCACAAGTCCATTTTAAGCTTATTGTGATAGATGGTATTATATATTGCTCTAAACCTTATTACTATCAAATTTCTCTCTAGTTTTCCCAGTAGTTCTTTCTTCCAAAGTAGTTTATGTTCTTGTTTTGATTTATTAAGTTCAATTGTAGCTGATCCTCATTTCTAGTCTCTTCCCTTGATTTACTCTCATATAAATAACATGTGTAAAGTGATTTGCAAATCTTTAAGTGCTACATAAATATAAGCTATATTTAACCAAAAAAAGGAAGGAAGAAAGAAAGAAAGAAAGAAAGAAAGAAAGAAAGAAAGAAAGAAAGAAAGAAAGAAAGAAAGAAAGAGGAAGGGAGGGAGGGAAGGAAGGAAGGAAGGAAGGAAGGAAGGAAGGAAGGAAGGAAGGAAGGAAGGAAAGAAGGAAAATAGCAGCATGAAAAAGAATGAAGCTTGGCACAACCTTGGGTGAGAAGAGCCCAATTTTAACATAAAGTTGAAAGTCAAGAGATAGACTGGAAAATGAGCAAATAACAACAGGAAAGCATTTGACCAAAAAAAAATACCACTATGGCAGGGAAGACCAATGAGATAACATGTGTAAAGTGATATGCAAATCTTTAAGTGCTATATAAATATAAGCTATATTTAACTAAAAAAGGAAGGAAGGAAGAAAAAAAGAAAGGAAGAAAGGAAGGAAGGAAGGAAGGAAGGAAGGAGGGAGGGAGGGAGGAGACTCAGAAAAAGAAAACAATGTGAAAAATAGCTACCAAAAAAAGCTACAAAGAAAAATAGTCATAGGTCTTAAACTGAAAAAAAATTCCTGGAAGATTTAATAAAAGAGATAAGAGTAGTAGAGGAAAAAATGGGAAAACAAATGAGAGTGATACAAGAAAAGTGTGAAAAGAGATTTAACAGCTTGGTAAAAGAGGGGCAAAAATACTAAAGAAAGTAACACCTAAAAAAAGCAGAATTGGACAAATAAAAAAAGAAATACAAAACTTTACTGAAGAAAATATTTCCTTAAAAATTAAAATTGGGGAAGTGGGAGCTAATGACTCCAGGAGACATCAAAAAGCAATAACACAAAGTCAAAAGAAATTTAAAAATGGAAGAAAATGTGAAATATTATTTTTGACAAAAAAACTGACCCAGAAAATAAATCAAGGAGCAATGACTTAATAATTATTTGACTACCCAAAATGGAAAGGCAAAGAATCCACCAATCATCCAGAAAGAGATCCCAAAAAGAAAACCCCCAGGAATATTATTGACAAATTCCAGAGCTCCCAAGACAAAGAGAAAATATTACAAGCAGCCAGAAAGAAACAATTCAAATATCATGGAGCCACAGTCAAGATCACAGAAGATTTATCAGCTTTCACATTAAAGGAGAAGAGGGCTTGGAATTTATCCCTTTACCAGAAGTTAAAGGAACTACGATTATAACAAAGAATCATCTACCCAAAATAACTCAATATAATTCTTCAGGACAAGTTTTTCACTGTATCAGACCTAAATTTGATTCCATATCATTGCTTTGATTTTGACTCCAGCTTATTGCTCCTGTATCAGACCTCTGGGAATAAGTAAAATAAGTCTAATGCAATTTCCACATGAATTTTTTAGACACTTGGTGTGCTATGCCTCCTCCATCTTATGTCTATGAAGGCTTTTTGATCTCAAGTGTAGGATCTCACATTTATCTCTATTGTCTTTCATCTTACTAAATTTGACACTATGTTCTAGCCTATCAAGGTCTCCATAGATATTGATTCTGTTATCCAACATGTTAATGATCTCTCTCAGTTATGTGTCATCTGAAAATCAGATAAACATGTAATCTATAACTTTAAGACACAGATTAGCTTAACAAAGTAGGCTTTTAGTAAACACTTGTTGATAAATTGATTGAAGTAATCCAGATCAAAAGAACCCAGTTCAATTCAAGGAACTCTTACAAAGTGTCTGCTATGTACAAGCACACTATAAAAATCCCTTATAAGACACAGCCAGCAAAGATTCTTAAGGCATTCTGCTGAAGACCACTTTCAAAAATGACATTTACACATTAATGAATACTCATTGGGGTCCAGCTATTCAACAATTCTGAATTCACCTAAATGTATTATAATTTAGATCATATTTCTCTGCATAGTGTCTTATGAGGAAAGCATATACAATTTTATCAAATGCTTTAGTAAAATGGAAGTAAACTTATATTTACAGCACTAATATAATCTAATAGTCTAATAACTGAAAAACCAAACCAAAACAAAACTAACAAGAATGACTTGGCATGTCCTGTTTTGATGAAGCCATGCTGGCTCTTGGTGATCACCACATTAACTGTCCATGAAAATAAGAATTAACTCTAGTTAGTTAAGTACTCCAGATAGCCAGTGCTGATTGGAATACATTTTATCGTGGATAAATACTAAACAGGATGGTCTTTTGTGAACTAAATAGAGTTTTTAGGAAACTACTTTAAAAAAATTACCTGTGGGCAAGCTGATATTATATGTTACCTGCAGAGACTAAGGCTAAGGATACTCTTGCAAAGTTATTTAGCCATTTAGAATTAAGGTATACCCAAATAAACAAAATGGATTTTCTTGGCTCATTTTTGTTTGTTTGTTTTTGTATCCACAACATCTAGAACAGTGCCTAGAACAGAGTAGACTCTTAAAAAATACTTATTGATAAATTGAAAGGACTCCATCCTATCCAACTCAATTAAATTCAAGGAACACTTACTGCTATGTGTCTGCTATGTGTATATGTCAAGGCCCTGTTAGGCCCTGGGAATATAACAATAAAAAAAGAAATGGTTCCTGCGCTTGAAGATTATTATTCTACTGGAACTCATCTATACTGCCCTCAAGGAATTTCCATTCCATGATGCCAAATGACCAGTTTCATTACATTTTTTTCTTTTTAATTAGTTTTTTTTTTTTTTTATAACTGTAGACAAAGTCTTTAAAGTTCCACTGATGAATTGGCGATTAAGATGTAGTCTACATTTTTCTTGTTGGGGCCAGGGGTATGGGTAGGTAGAAGTATTCATACCACAATACAGTTTTGATAGGAACACGTATCTAGTATCAAACTGAGTAGAAATAGTTTACAAAGGTAAATAGATGACTATGGCCTAAATGCAGAGATGTTCAGGTAAATGTTTAAGAGCTGACTCTAAAAAGTCATGACATGCTTTTGAGCTAACTCTTCATGATTAATATTTTATCTGTCCCTTTAAGTCTAGAAATAAACAAAACTATAAATTGAGCCTTGGTTTGAGTGTGGCCTTTGCTGGTTTCTCAGATGTAAATACTCACACCAAAATTTTAACAATTGGCTCTTGAGTCTTAATGAATAGGCTGGTTCCATCATGTTTTTGACTTAATGATACATCTCTATTTGCTATAGAGTCCTATAGAATCCTTTTTGTTTAAAGAATTCACATTTCTCTAAAGATATTTCAAGTTTTTTTAATCCTACACTCCCCAGTTGTTTAAGACAAATAAAGTCAATACAGATCTGTGATTGTTCTCTACATATTAGGTTAAAAATGCCTATAACTGTAAGACTCTAGGAAGCTGAGATTGTGTCTTTTTTTTTGCCTTTTGGAGGGCAATTGGGGTTTAGTAACTTGCCCAAGGTCACACGGCTAGGTTTTTTTTTTTTTTATTTGTGTGTGCGTTTAAGTGTCTGAGGCCGGATCCTAACTCAGGTCCTTCTGACTCCAGCGCCAACGTTCTACTCACTGCGCCACCTAGCCACCCCTCGATTGTGTCTATTCTTAACTATAGGCCTGCAAGGGCTTAATACACTGCCATATACTCTGTAAGGACTAAAAATGGGCTGGGCTAATGTAGTGAAAAGAGGACGAAAGCATCAGGCAGTCTGGTATCTAGTCCCATTTACAGTTTTGGTCAATTCATCTAATCCTCTCAGTCTCAATTCCTTTGTCTACAAATTGGTTTTACCAGAATGATTTTGGAAATTAAATAAAAGATTATATTTGAATGAACTTTGGAGATGGTAGTGGGAGAGATCACCAGAGAAATGAATAGGGTTATTAATCTGTCTGACTTACATATTCAATTAAGATAAGCCCTTAAAAATCACAGGCTCTTAGGAACCTTAGTAATTGTCTATATCAAGCTCTTGTTTTACAGATGAGGAAGCTGGAGCTGGGCCAAGATCTCATAGCAAGTTAGGGACACACTTGGGAACAATACCCAGATCTCAGTACCAGTCCTGTGCTCATCCCATGACACTTACTACCTTTCTACCTGTAGCATGTAATAGTAACAAATGGTACCAAGTTTAAGCTGAAGAGTAAGTGGAAAATGCTGGAGCAATCTGAGGAAATTTAATAAAAAGTTTCATTGAAACACTCGACCCAGGCAAGTCCTATGGTGGCACCTTGGAGCACACAACCTGAAAATGTCCACTTGGAATCTCACCAGGAGCCCAGAATGATGAAAGCACCCTTCTCTTAAAAGGAAGCCTGCATGTCTTCTGCCACCTAATATCATAGCAAACTTCTGCTTGCCCAAGGAGTTTAGCAGAGTTCAAAACATGAGGCAAGATTAGCTCCCACTCATGCTGACGTTTTTCATGTATCATGTACTTCAAACTGTGCCCTGAAGGTTCTAGAATATACGGAAGGCATTTGTTCCAGTACTGAAATTACTGGGAGACCTTCCAAGAAGATTCACAAAAGCCTTGGGCCAGTCCCTATGTTGTTACAGACAGCCTTAACATTCTGCTTTAAAACCCGAACACTGGGATACAAAAAAGAGGTCACTGTTTTTCCAGTTTTAGTCTATTGTAAAGCCAAGCATCCACCTTGTAAAACATAGGCACAGAGGCTGATTATACAATTATTTTAAATAAGATCATTGATTTTCTATCTCAGTTGGAGATAAGTTGGAGTATTTTCTTTATGAGCTATTTTTATCCATGTCCAAAGAGCATTTTAACTATGTGTATACTGGTATGGAATTTACGTGGCACCTTAATATTTTAAAATATCAGAGTATGCCATCTCCAGGTCGTCCAGATTATCTTTAAAAGGACAATATTAAGTTATCGGAGACATCATTCCAGGCACTTGAAAGCATTCAGAATGAACTGCCTAATAACCAACACATTGCAGGTAAATTGAGTATGGACTGGATGAGCCAGAGGAGCAGTTTTTAAGAACAAGAAAGAATGGCCTGATTATCACTGGAGAATGGCTTGTGTTAGTTACTTAGAACCATGTTGTTTTGATCAGGGGGTACAAACAAGGTTTTTCTCACAAGGTTTCTTTTCTTCTTCTTTAAACACTGAATACAATAAATGGTATGTATCACAAAGCTTTGCTACAGACTAGAATAAGTCTGTGGATATAACGAAGCATATATTGTGAAATAGGGAGGGAAGTCGAAAGGAATAAAAAAAAAATTGGCTGACCCATGGAAGGGAACACACTGAGTCAATTTGTACCCTATAAAACACTGTGAAAGCCTTAGCAGGAAGGCTCCCTGTGTTGGTTGCAACACCATTTGTTGGATGGTTGGTCATCATGCAAATGCATTTTCATTAAAGAAACTGGGACTTTATGCTATTTTTGCTCTTAATTGATTTTCAGATGCCTCTCCCTACCCCATACTGGGGAAATCTGTCCTTTAGCCAATGTGTTCTTCCCACATTGGAATTTTTAGTCTAAGTAGATATGGCAATTTGTGCCCACGGTGTAAGAAGATTGATATAAAAAAAGACTGAATTTTAAAAGGATCACCTCAGTCTTAAAATTTAAATATTTTATTATATGGAGTCACAGATTCCCAGAATTCCAGAGTTGGAGGAAACTTCAGAGACCATCTAGTCCATCTGATACCTGAGTAGAAAAAATCCTTTCTATAACATACTTCATATAACGTACATGTGGTCACCTGGGCTGACCTCCAGTCATGGGAAACTTGGTATTGTGGAAAGGTCGCTGGAAGTCAGAAGACCCAGGTTTGAATCCCAGCTTAGACTCTATGTGTCCTTCAATGAGTCCCTAAATGACTCTGTGGCTCAGTCCCCTCATATGTAAAAGGAGGGGGTTGGGGTAGAATCAGAGATCTCAGACTCAGAGCCCTCCACAGGGCACAGATGATAAACTGATGTAATTGGGAAATGTTCAACAAAGAAAACAAAAATACAGTACAACATAGATAATGTTAATTCAGGGTTTTCTAAGTCGATATGCAGTTTGTGGATCTGTTTCTATTTGAGTTTGACACCATTGAACCAGAAAGTGGTCCCTTCTCCTTCAGTATCTTTGATCCTAATGCAACATTCCCAAATCACCCAAGATGGAGGTCTTCATGTGATAGACTCTCTCCCCACCTCTCTCCCCCTCTCACCTTACCTCCCTCCCTTCCTTTCCCCTCTTCTCTCCCCCTTCCCTCTTTCTTGTGATGTCAAGGGATAAAAGGCCTATAGTGTGTTGTGCCCATGCTTTAGGTGAACAGGCCTTTTACCCCTTGTTGGGGAGAGAGAAAGAGAGAGTGAGGGAGAGAGAGGGAGTTTTAGTTTGTTTTATTTGTTCTTTTCAGTTCTAAGTGTGTGTGTTTGGGGGGTAGAGTCCACAGACCAAGGAGCTCCAGTCATGTTGACCTCAGAGCCTAGATATTAGGCCCAGTGTTGCTACCAGCCCAGTAGGGAAGCCCTGAGAAGCCAGTTTGCCAGAATGAAGAACAGCAGGGCCTCTAACTTGGAACCTGTGGGAGTAATGTTCTATAGAAACCAAATTGAGCTCTGAACTGAATTCCCCTCTCCTTCCTAGAGACTAAGGTGGTAATATTTTGTGAATGTTTGTTCTTGTTATTCTTGAAAGAAAATAGAACTTTGTAAAAGCTAATCTTACTGTTAAGTGGTTAAATGGAACCAGAATGCTTGGACCTCCTAAAATTGGGGGAACACAGTTGATTTGGAAGTAATTGAGCCAATGGCAGATTCTACATGCCCTCCAACTCATTTAAGGGTACTGAAGAATCCTGAGGGAGGGGTGATATGTAACAGGTAATACTTGAAGAATTTCCACTGGCTTTGCTCCCACTCTTGGAATCCCTCCCTCATCTCTATCTCCCGACTTTCTTCAGGTCCCAGTTAAAATCCCACCTTCTATAGGAAGACTTTTCTGATCCATTCCACACCCCTAAAGTTTGTGCCTCCCTCTGCTGATTATCTCCAATTTATCCTGTATACCTCATGTTTGTTTTCATGTTATCTTCTTATAAGATTGTGAGCTCCATGATAGCAGGGACGGTCTTTTGCCTTTCTTTGTATCCCCAAGGTTTCTCACATTGCCGGGCACATAATAAATGGTTACTGACGGGCTGACCTCTTGAGACCCTTACATTTTCACATAGCTCTTTTTGCCTCCACTAGACTAAAATTCTTTGCAAGGTAATCATTCCATTGCTCTTGCTTGGCCTCTGGACCAAGCACTAGAAAGTAAACTCCCTGAGGACAGGAACTGGTTTTGTATTTCTTTGATTCTCTAAGCTTAGTATAATGCCTAGGACCTAATAAACTTGTTGACTAATTGACAAGCCCCTCTTCTCTTCTATTCGACAGTTATTATAATGCTTATGTGATTATGTCACCCCAGCTATCAAGTAAGATTTTTGGAAATCACAAGTAAGGAGAGTCACTTTAAAATCATACTCCACTACTGCCACTATTATACCATAAGCATGTAATGAGCACTCACTGTATGCAGAGCCCTGCCAGAGGGGCCCTGAAGATACACAAGGAGACATGAAGAAGTCTGGAGAACCTTACATTCTATAGAGGACCACTGGCTGAATGGGCACAAATAAAGACAGATGAAACATACAAATAGAAACACGTAAAACACAATCAATCCCAGCTGTACAAAGATGGCACAGCTAATGGTCATGCCAAAGGCCTGTCAATTTAACTGCTCCTATTAGGGACTCTTGACATCACAAAGGTACATTTAAAAAAAAATCAACTATTCTCTTTAGAAAGAGTAACCAAAAACCACAATTTAGCTCTTTGCCAAGCTCACATTATTTGGTTTAACTACTCACCCCTAACAAGAGAGTACCCATTACCAAATTAACAGACCATTAGAAGCATAATTTACTAATTTGTAGATTGTTGATGGATGTGTACAGGCGTGCAAAGAGGGATTACTGGAGGGAGCCAGTGTAGGGAGCCAGATGAGTAAGCCTTCCAAAACTTAATGTATGAGATAAATTTTGATGGATGGTTTAATGAAGGAATAATCATTTCTGTAAAGGTAAAGTTGAAATCAAAGAAAAATAACTTCCTTTGGAATAACAGCTTAGAAACTTGGGGGTAAAGAATTAAGGAAGATAGGGTACAGCTATTTGTCAAGCATGCCACCTTGTCCTAATGTAGGATAAAGGGGCTGGACAACAGATGTTCAATTCTGTGTTCAAATTCTGACTCAGCTTTATAAACTGTAAAAGTCTGAGCAAGGCATTTCATATCCCTAGGCCTTGGATACCTCCAGAGCAAGAATATAATTTTTTTTCATCTGGGGCATATAACACTGAGTGGGAAGAGAATAAATTAACAATGCTGAGGACAGCCTAATGATGTGTACAGTCATGTTGAGATGGATGGTCTGGTCTTCATTATTCTGAGAATTTAGGGAGAAAGTAACTAGCACCTCAGCAATGGGTCTCTGTGAAATTGCAGTTGAGCCATGAGTGGTTGGCAGAGGACCATGAGGTAAAGTCTGCAGATGGTAGCTGCCTAGTAGGAAGCATATGTATCCCTTTGGTTGTTGATTCCTGGGGCTAAGCCCAATTTGACCAATGCTTGTCATACCTCTGATGATTACATCTGTAAAACAAGGGACTTAGGGGGAAAAAAGATCTCTAAAATTCATTCCAGGGGCAGCTAGGTGGTGCAGTGAATAGAGCACCAGCCCTAGAGTCAGGAGGACCTGAGTTCAAATCTGGCCTCAGACACTTAACACAAAAAACTAGCCATGTGACCTTGGGCAAGTCACTTAACCCCAATTGCCCTCCAAAAAAAGCAAAAAAATTCATTCTATTGCTTAGCATATATTAGGTGCTTAATAAATGCTGGTTGACTGAGTGACTCATTTCCAGTTTAAATTCTATAAGGTTATGAAGATAGCCTCTTCCTTATTGTTGAGGAGTCATAAGTAAATTTTACATAGGAAAAACTGAGTATTTTTGCACAAGCACTGTAAATTAGGAAAGCAAAAATAATATTGTATTAGTCACTTACCCATCATTGTTGACATCTGATACTGAAATGGCATATCCAAAATAAGATGCCATCTGCAAATGCAAACCAGACGCTATTACATACTTTGTATCCCCAAACTATTTTTATATAACTGCCCCTTATTCATTGCAACAAACATATATCTCCAATGCACGTTAACCACAAAAATCATGTTTCTGAATGCTTATTTCCTCTCATCACCTCATTTTATTAAATTCTTTCTTATCCCTATTCTGCCTTGGTTTGTCCTTATTTATGGATGTAGCCTGCAGCACAAAGGACATTTCTAAGTAAAATACTTAATTCTCTCCCTCAACTGAGGGAAGACATGAGGGAGGGGAAGACAGCAATCAGGAAATTCAATTTAGCTGCTGACCCTTTGTGTTAAAGGTCAAGTGGTCAATATCCAGCATGAAATGGAGAACAAAGAGATGGTGACCTCAGATGCATATGTCTTCAAATGCTACCATAAAAAGAATTTCAAAGTCAGAAAGAAAATATTTTTAGACTAGTCATCATTTTGGACTTTCAAGCCTTACGTCCTTTTTATTAGCAGGATAATCAAGGCATAATTATTTTTTGTAGTCTATTGTTACATGTACTAAAATATAAACCCAAAGGGTAGAAGACTATATGAAACTTAGATGGTATTTGTACCAATCCTCATTTGGTATTGATTTTCTCTTCTAATGAAAAGTTGATAGAAAAGATCAAATAGTAAGATTGACATGTTATACTGCTCACACACAATAAGTGTTAAATTGTTGAAAATGAAAATTACCTGTTCTCCAGTGAAATTCTGAATAAAGGTCATATCCGTCGAATTAATGATTGAAACCTAAAATCATAGAAATTAGATGCTGCATCACCCAGAAGCAATAGGATAGCCTGCTTTCAAAGTTATCTCTTCCACCATTCCCTCATTTCTGCTTGTAACTGGTGATGTAAATCTGATGATGTAAACTGAGATTTCAAATTGGCAAAGTGGATGCAGAGACCACACGTTCTAAAAGTCAATGAAGCCTTTTTATCCCAACAGAAGGATTCTTTCCAGACAGAAATTTTGCTCGCTTCCCTGCAATAGGACAAAAGGGGGGGGTCTTCCCCTTCCTCAAACTACCTTGTACTCCCTTCTAGTGGGAGGTTAGTTCCTAAAAGATAAGAAACTATTTCATTGTATCTCCAATGTCTTTGGATGGAAGGAACCCAGTAAACAGTTGCTCTGATTTTCAATCCCTTCCTCACTTATTCAACAAACATTTATTAACCATCTGCTGTGTGCAGAGCACTATACTTATGTAATGGGTAAAATATAAAGTGAAAATAAGAAATGGTTCCTGCCCTAGGCAGTGAGGTTGCCCATTGGATAGAGTACTGAACTTGGGATCAGGAGGATTTGAGTTCAAATGCAACCGCAGACATCTGTCACTGTGTGACCCTGGGCAAGTCACTTATCCTCTGTTTGCCCCAAGTATGGTATCAGTAAAATGGAGATAATAACAGAACCTACTTCCCAGAGTCATTCTGAGGATCAAATGAGGTGACCTCTGTGAATCCTTTTGTAAATCTTAAAGTGATGATAAATATCATTCTTATACTTGTTGTCATTTTCATTCCTCTATACTGGTAGGGGAAATTTCTTCATGAGAAACTTCCTACGCTAATGCAATCATATGTCCAGACCAAAAAAGATTTTATATATATATGTAGATAAATATGTGTGAGTATAAAATATGACATATGCGTAGATGTGTGTGTATCCACACAAAGAGCTAGAGACAGAGCTAGAGAACGAGACAAAGTTCTCTCTTCACTGAACCTGGAGATGCAGTCATGGTACTTACATATCCAAAATTCTGTGCACCTCGTGGAATGCCAGCCAGGATTTCTGGAAGGGAAAATGGGTGGTTAGAAAGAGGAAATACTTATTCATCTTACCAGGCATGTGATGGTCAAGGTGGAAGGGAGTTTGTAGACGAACTGAGCACCACCTTGAAGTTCAACTGAAGTCTGGTTTATATGAGTGTTTTTATACCTTAAACCTTGTCTTATTGGTGCTTCTTCAAGTTGACAAAAAATTGGAAGGGAGAGTGCCACAGGCACAGCCTGCCACCCCTGGGTGCAAACAGAGAGAGCTCATGGCCATTCCCGCTGATGTTGCGAGTGACGCCATTTTCGAACTAGGTGCCATGGCAGTGTAGATCAGTCAAGTCTCTCTGATCACTTTACCGCCCAACCCAGTGTGCTCTGAAAGGCTACAGAGAAATATATTGTCCCAAACAGGAGAAATAAGCTGCTTTGCCCGTCCTTACAACACTAACTTTAAGTACAGCAAGCAATTTGATGCTACTTCCCAGAACAGAGAGGCAGCTTTCAAAATAACCAACTGTTTTCTTAGAGTATGAAAAGTCTGCTCTCTCCTCTGTTGGGGCCCTTTCCTCTACAGTGCCTCCCAGAGCTGGGTCTCTAAATAACCTTCTTTCAGACCAGTTCCTTCAGGTGTATTCTTTGGGCTACTTCTTTTGAACCTGATACCAGCTTCCATAGCCCTCCCTGCATGGGCTCTGGAGAAGAAAGGCTAATTCCTTCCCCTTCTCTACTTCAAAGGAGGTTCAGCTGTCTCATTAACTGCCCTTAACTTCCAGCAACTGGAGGCTGCTTGGACAAATGTGAAAGAAAGGGTGACTGGCATCCTCCTACCATAGTAGCTTCCACAAGGACAGACTGTTTATGAGATTCAGCTGTGCAGGCTGGAGGTCTCCCATTGAAAATTCAAAGGTGGCTGCAGCACCTTTAGGGGCCAACCATGGCACAGCTCAGAAAGAGCCCAGTACAGTAATGGAAATCAGGGAGTGAGGTGAAGTCAGAGGATGAGTGTAATAAAGCATGGCACTAAAAACAAACTTGACATGTGGGTAAGGGTCTTCTTTTTTTCATTCAAAAACTTGTTAAATTTATTTCTAAGGACAACAGCCTCTCCCTTGTTTCTTTGCCCACCCTCCCCTCTCAAATCAAAATTATAACCCTAACCTTATATAGAACAATTTGAGCAATATGAAATTTATCTTGGCAGGTTTGGGCTAGGAGGATTAGAATTAGGAACAAAATCATCCATTTTTTAGGGTAGGTATTGGAATTTTCAGTAGTAAATCCATATACTTGGCGGGGGGAAGAGACTTTAGGAAAATTAAGCCATGTGGATGCATTAGTGATGAGCTGTCTACTTTGGCAACACTTGGCCCTGACTACCTCTACCTCATCCTTATTTGATGAGGAGGAATTCAGTTCACCTGGCACCTGCAAGACTTTCAACCACAGAGAAATGTTAGGAAGCTGTGAGAACTCATGAAGGGGTCTGCCAAGCAGGAAAAAATATAATGAAAGAAAGGACACTGGAGATTCCATTTGAATAGGGAACCCCCAAGTGAGGAACCTCTCTCTAGAGATACAAGTCATTTTCTCTGCCATTTATAGACTTAAATACTTGCCCAAGGCAGAGAAATTAAGTGGCTTGCCCAGAGTCATAAAGCCAGTATGTGTCAATCAATGACAGAACTTGAACCCAGGCCTTCTTGACTTCAAGGTTAACTCATCATCCATTATCCCATACTGCTCTAAATCAGGCAAGAGTTTTATGAATGGATTCAAGATACATAACATTTACAGTCTCTTACCTCCCACAAGCACAGACACAGGCACACGGGCATAGACACCCAGACACAGACAGACACACACACACACTCTTAAAAGAGTTCAATTTTACATCACCAAACAAAAGTAATAACTCTTGGAATTTAGTATCTGTGCAGTCCAACTCCCTCATTTTAGACAGGAGGAAAGTGAAGCCCAGTAAAGAGAAGTAACTTGCTCAAGATTATTCAGATGGTAGGAAGAAGAGTTGGGGTCCAAACACAGGTCTAATCTAGCATTTTTTCCACTACAGAATGCTGGCTCTCTTGTGTTTAACTCAAAAGTTGTTATTAAAGTTATAACTGGTTTTGCTAAATTTCCAGAATCTGAGAAAACTATATCTGGACAGAACCTTAGAGACTAGTGAAAATAAGTGGAGGAGGGGCATGAGAGTTATCTTCAGATATCTGAAGGGTCATGAAAGAGGAATGGAATTGGTCCTACTTGGCCCCAGAGAAAGAACTAGAAGAAACAGGAAGAAATTACAGAGACACAGATTAAGTTCTGATGTAAAGTAAACTTTCCTTACAATTAGAATTGCCCCATAGTGGAACAGGGTGCCATGAGAGGTGGTGGGGTGTTCTTCAAAAGAAGCCTTGAAGGAGAGGGTGGAAGAACACTTGGTGGGTGGGACTGTAGAAGGGAATCCCGATCAGGGCTGGGTTAGACTCATTGGCCTCTGAGGTGTGTTCCAACTCAGGATGCTGTGTTTATTTAGCTTGACTCTTATTTTACAGATTAGAAAACTGAGGCCCAGACACAAAAAGTCATCTGCTTAAAATCACATAGCTAATAAGCATCAGAGCTAGAGCAAGAACCCAGGTGCTCTGAGTATAAATCTTGTATTCTTTCAGAACTCTATTTAAAATCCCTTAATTTTATTTTGTTTTTGTTTTAGAGGAAGTTGGAACACCGACTTGGACAGTTTTAGTTGCTGAGAGCCTAATTCCTACGAGGATTAACACTGCTAGCTAACTGGGAGTACTCTTGTTTGGAAGTCAGTACATTCAGATGCTTCCCACGTTGTCCAAGTAACTTTTGAGTTATTTTTCAATAATGTCTGACTCTCCATGACACTGTATTGGGTTTTCTTTGTAAAAAATACTTGAGTGATTTGTCATTTCCTTCTCTAGATCATTTTATAGATAAGGAAACTGAGGCAGACAGGGTTAAATTACTTGCCTAGGGTCACAGTTAGTAAGTATCTGATGCCAGATTTGAACTCAGGAAGCAGACTGTTCCTGAATCCAGGCCTGTCACTCTATTCACTGGGCCATATAGTTGTCCTGTCCTCTATCCATAACCTAAGAAGATGCCCTCACTTCCCAGCTTTTCATCAGCTAGGAGAAAGAGTTTTGACCCTGGGGTTAGGACACCTGCATTTGATGCCAATGATTTGGTGGAATCTTCACTCAAATGTCACTCACTTCTCAGACAATGACATGTTCTGAATTCAGTGAAAGATAGGGGGGATCCACAGGGGCCAAAATATTTGCTTGAGTTTGACTTCAATGCATCTGACTGGATTACTAGAGGATGTGGAATTACTCATTCTATTTGACAGTCTCATTGAGTAAATACTGAAGGCGGGTGGCCTATCAAGCCTTGGTCTGCCTGGAAGGTTTACATTTTCTTTTGAACTGATGAGGATGTCCTCAGATACTGGAATTTCAAAGGCAGCTTACCAAAGTTTCTGGAAATCACTAAAAACTTGGATCTGTTGTATGAGTAGTCTTTATTTTAACAGCGTTTGTGGGATTGGGAGGTCTTTCTCAATCTCTTCCTCTGAGATATGTGGCTATGGATCACCCATGCCTTCTCCTGGGTCAGAATTGAACAACAGCCCCAAAATAATGCTGCTCTTGATTTCTTTTCCATAAGTGCTAAAACCAACATCCCAAAACTATTGTGCTCACAGATTGTCTCGCACTTTTAATAGTTTCCTTTGCAAAATCCCTGAGTGACTACAGGAATGATTTTTTCCCCCTCCTGATAGTACTAGATAGATAGTACTAGATCTTTGGTCCTCTTCACAATCTCCCCCATTACCAGCTTTGTCTCTTCTTGGCCACAAAACAAACCACCAAAAAATTCCAATATAAGGACTGGCTTGAATTAAGCAGATATCTTTAAGAAAATAAACAATTCCTCCCAACTAAAATCTAGCTAATTGCAGTATGCTTTTCATATTTCTGCATTACGTGCAGTATCAACATATGACTGATAAAAGGACTATCTGCCTTCCTACTAGATGACTATATTTAACATGTTCTCAATTTTACTCTTTGAAGAATATGAATTAGAGAAGGGACATGAACAGCAGTTACTATACATCAAACACATAAATATCAATGACCTGGATTGTATGGAAGCTCTTTGTCTCTCATCCTAGATCTGTTATTAAATGTACCATATTGTCCAAGTCATTAGACATTTAGTAAATCCACTAAGCAGAACCTGAGAAAAATGTCCTTACTTCCCAGCTCTTTCATCAGTATAGAGGAAAGAGTTTTGGTCCTGGGGTCAGGATTCCTGAAATTGACTTTATAATAGCATTTGCCAGCTATGTGACCTGTATCTGGGCAACTTTCAACACTTTTCCTCTCCAGGACTCAGTGTCCCTATCTGCAAAATTAGGAGGCTGGACTGAATGACCTCCAAGGTTCCTTCTACCTCTAGGTGTATGTTCTGATGATTCCAAGTGATTCAGCCTCTTCAGGCTTCAGGTTTCTTTTTTTTTGCATTTGTAAAATGTGCATGATAAAGCTAACACTTCCTCTCAGCATTGGAGGGGATGAAAATTCTCTGTCATCCTTACAGAACTAGTATAATATTTCCTACCTTGCTGAGAATCTCCAGTAAATTCCCCAGCAGCAACTGAATATCCTGTAAATAAATAAACAAATCCAAAATGAATGAATGGACAAGTCTCAGATGGGAAGACCCACAAATAAATTACTTAGAGAGAAATGTACAGAGTTAAACCCTTTCAGGTTCCTCCTCTATTTGGAGAACTTTACAAACTTTACAAAAGGGGAAATCTTGGACCGGGGAAAGAAAAGCATTATTCATATTAATTTGTATGTGTTCCTCCTATAAAAAGAAACAAAGCTGGGCTACTGATCACTATTAAGAGCACAGCAATATCACAGCTCCTAAGGTCCAAGGTGCAGAGATGCTTCATAGCGGTTACATTTTTAATTGCAGTTGCATTGTGATTGCTAATAGGTGCTAGCAACTACTCTCTCAGTGACACTGTGCACAGGTGCTTAGGTTTTCCCCATTTCAGGTAATCAGCAGGGGCACAGGTCTCCTACTTAGCTTAAAAGTGACTTTTCTCAACTTTTTCTTCACTAAAAAAGCAAAGTGAAAAATTGAGTGATGTATCTGCTAACAAGACACAGCCAGAGTTCTTGATTTCTTAAGAGGTACATGTACCATTAATACCTGTTGTCTTTATTTTATGTCTTCCATTTAAAAAAAATACAACAAAAGGCTACTCTTATGTGGAGCCATATAAGAAACACAATTACAGGATTGTTTAAAGCCATTTTTTGGCCATATCTGACTCTTTGCAACTCCATTTGGGGTTTTCTTGACAAAGATACTAGTTTGCCATTTCCTTCTCCTGTTGATTTTGCAGATGAGGAAATTGAGGATTGAGTGACTTGCTCAGGGCCACACAGCTATTAAGTGTCTAAAGCCAGATTTGAACTCAAGAAGATGAGTCTTCCTGCCCCAAGGTCTAGCACTCTATTCATTGTGCTACCCAGCTGCCCAATCGCAGGACAGTACACATGTGAAATATTTGGCCACATTTTTACTTATCTCAATATGGCACACTGGCCAGGACCATCACCAATAGGATATTCCAATAGCATTCTCATATAGCCCATAGGATTCTCAAAAGCTATAGGAATCTCTGAACTCCAGTTCTGGAGTTTGGATATGCACACACACACACACACACACACACACACACACACACACCCCAATAGATCCAAAGTAATCTCAGGGTTGGGGAAAAGCTCTAAAATGGAGGGGAGGGGGGAAGATCAGGAAAGACCTTGTGTATTTGGCACTTGAGTTGAGCCTTGAAGGAAGTTAGAGATTCTAAGAGGTGAGCAGGGTTAGCATTCCAGACATGAGGGAAAACGTATGCAACAACACAAAGGAAAAGATGGGATGTTACATACAGTCAATAATGTCAAATCTTTTAAATTAATGATATCAAAAGAAATCTAAAAGGCCCTCTAGTCCAACCCTCTCATCTGTGAGAAGAGAAAACAGGCTCAGAGAGATTAAGGGAATTCCTCAGGGTCATACCAGTAGCAGCATCTGTAGCATCATCTGTAGCAGCAACCATACTAGCATACCCAGGATTGCTGCTAGCACAGGTTCTTAGATCTGCTTTACTAGGAAAGATAGCTGTTTAAGGGGTCAACAATCTTTTTAAAATTATATTCTTTAGTTCAGGGTAAAAATCAGCACTCTCAACTTCAGTGAAAATATAAACAAATAAAATAGAGAAAATACAAGCAGACAAATAAAGACCAAAAGACAGGGCTTCCAACTGTCTGAGAAATTAGCACAGATGGGCAGAGCCAAGATGGCAAAATAAAAGCAAAAACTTGGCATGGGTTCTAGCTCCAACCACTTCCAATACCTGTAATAAATTGACTCTAAACAAATTTTAAAGCTACAGAACCCATAAAATGACAGAGAGAAATAAATCTCCTCATGGCAGGCTGACAGTAAGGGTCTATCACAGAATGCTGGGATCCAAGTGCAGACTCACGTGAGCCCTGGTTCTGGCCCCAGGGTGGCCCAGACCAGCCAGAGCAGACTTCAGGAGAGTGAATCACCAGCAGCTGTGGTGGTTTCCAGACTTCACAACCCATAAATGCCAAAGACAAAGTAAAAGGTCAGTGGGGAACTCTGTTGGAAGAGTGAAGGAAGAGTGTGGTCCAGCCCTGGCCCTTACCCCTGGGGTGAGAAGTAGAGGAAGCTCAGCAGCTGCAGCTGCTTCTACATGCCTGCTTCCACAGCTCCTGGCCTGCAGATTGTAGGGGGACCAAGTGAACGTTCAGAGAGTAATCACTCTTGCTTTGACCTGCTTGGATCTGGATCACAGTCTTGGGTGGTGGTCCTTAGGTGATGGTCCTGGCCAGTGTGCCAGAACTTGAGGGGGCTGTAGAGATGGTGCCCAACTAATAGCTCTGGCAGCTGCAAAACCCCCAGCAATTTGGGACAAAGCTCTCTCCACTCTGTAAGCAGAGTTCTACCATGGCAAAGAGCTCAATAGTCAAGTAATTGGCAAGATGAGCAAGGAGAGGAAGTACAATCAGACCATACAATCCTTTTTTGGGGACAAAAAGGATCAAAGCATGGAACTGGAGGAGGACAACAAAGTCAGAACTCCTGCATCAAAAGCTTCCAAGAAAAATATGAACTGGTCACAAGCCATGGAGGAGCTCCAGAAGGATTTTGAAAATCAAGTAAGAGAAGTGGAGGAAAAATTGGGAAGAGAAATGAGAATGATGCAAGAAAATCATGAAAAGTGAGTCAACAGCCTGCTAAAGGAGATCCCCCCAAAATACCGAAGAAAATAACACCTTAAAAAGGAAACTAATTAAAATGGCAAAAGAGGCCCAAAAAGCCAATGAGGAGAAGAATGCCTTAAAAAGCCAAATTTGCCAGATGGAAAAGGAATTTAAAAAACACGCTGAAGAGAATAACTCCTTCAAAATTAGACTGGAGCAATTGGAAACTAGTGACTTTATGAGAAATCAAGATACTATAAAACAGAGCCAAACAAGTGAAAAAATAGAAGGTAATGTGAAATATTACATTGTAAAAACTACCAACCTGGAAAATAGATCCAGGAGAGATCATTTAAAAATTATTGGACTACCTGAAAGCCATGATCAAAAAAAGAGCATAGACACCATCTTTCAAGAAATTATCCAGCAAAATTGCCTTGATATTATAGAACCAGAGGGCAAAATAGAAATTGAAAGAATTCACCAATCACCTCTTGAAAAAGATCCCAAAAAGAAAACTCCTAGGAATATTATAGCCAAATTCCAGAGTTCCCAGGTCAAAGAGCAAATACTGAAAGCCGTCAGGAAGAAATAATTTTAGTATTGTGGAAACACTACCAGTATAACACAAGATGTAGCAATTTCTACATTAAGGGATCGAAGTGCTGGAATATGATATTCTGGAGGTCAAAGGAGTTAGGACTAAAACCAAGAATCACCTACCTAGTAAAACTGAGTATAATGCTTCAGGGGAAAATATAGTCATTCAATGAAATAGAAGATTTTCAAGCATTCTTGATTAAAAAACCCGAGCTGAACAGAAAATTTGACTTTGAAATATAAGAAATAAGAGAACCATGAGAAGGTAAACAGGCAAAAGAAATCATAAGGAACTTATTAAAGTTGAACTATTTATATTCCTATATGGAAAAATGATAATTATAATTATACTCATGAGACTTTTCTCAATATGAGGATAGTTGAAGGGAATATATATATGTATATATACATATATACACACACATACATACATATATGTATATGTATAGGAAGGTGTCTGTGTGTATAAATATATATGTGAGTGTGTGCGCATATGTGTGTATATGTATACATAGAGGGCACAGGAGGAGTTGAATATGAAGCGATGATATCTTAAAAATAAAATTAAGAGGTGAGAGAGGAACATACTGAGAGAAGGAGAAAGGGAGAGAGAGATTAGGGTAAATTATCTCATATAAAAGAGGCAAGAGGACAGTGTTACAATGGAGGGGAAGAGCAGGAAGATGAAAAGGAGTGGGTCAACCTTACTCTCATTGAATTTGGCTTAAGGAGGGAATAAAATACACACTCAATTTGGTATCTTACCCTACAGGAAAGCAGGAGAGAAAGGGGTATGATAGAAGAGAGGGCAGATTGGGAGAGAGGGTAGTTAGAAGCACACATTTTTGAAAAGGGCCAGGGTCAAAGGCAAAAATAGAATAACTGAGGGGCAGGATAGGATGGAGGGAAATATAGTAGTCTATCACAATATAACTACTATGGAAATGTTTTGTATAACTTTACATGTACAACCTATGTTGAATTGCTTGTCTTCCCAGTGGGGAGTGGGTGAGGAGGAAAGAAGGGAAAGACTCTGGAACTCAAAGTTTCAGAAACAAAGGTTTAAAAAAATTGTTTCTTATATGCAACTGGGAAATAAGATATACAGGCACTGGGGTATAGAAATCCATCTTGCCATACTAGAAAGTTAAGGGAGGATGGGGGAGGATATAAGAGAGAACAGATCGGTGGAACAGGTATTCGGTAGGCTCACTATTTGGGGGTAGGGGTAGGGGAAAAACAGGAAGAAAAATTTGTAACTCAAAATCTTATGGAAATGAATATTGAAAACTAAAAATAAATAAATAAATAAATTGGGGGAAAATGGGGGGAAAAAGCAGAGAAATCCAACTGTCTGACCAAGGTAATATATACATAGTTACTAGAGAGAGAAGCACCAGTATCTGGGTTTTTGAAAGCTGGGAGCTCCTTAATGGCTATCCAGAGTCTCATCTGGTCACATCACAAGAACACTCTTCCAATGAGTAAGCCTCCAAAGCAAAATGCTTACCTCAGAGTATATATACCATTCTACAGGGTCAGAGAAAATCACAACCCCCTTGACCCACTGCCTAATTACAAAGTAACAAAAGGTGTGGGCCTTCCTAAACACCAAGTCTCTCCTAATCAAGCTTCTCTTAATGGGTTCTATATTAGTCCTATTAATGGGCGGGAAAATCCTATATTCCATTAACATTACAGCATCAGAGCTGGGATTTAATCTCAGTGCCTCTTAGCATCTTTTCCATTTACCATGCTGCTGCTCTTCCATTATATCAGAATGTGTTCATGTTACCTAGTGTGGGTGATCCAACTGATTTCGGAATACTTTTTGGAAACGTTAAGTCAATAGATCTAATAGGAGAAGCTTCTTCCTGACATGACCCAAAAGTCAAAGGATTTCAGTCAGTCATTAGTGATACTTAACATCTTTACCCAAGAGCAATTTGCAAACACCTTCAAGAGTCAATGAATCTTACCAAGGTAGCTGTCATCATAGGATGCTGGAGCAACTTCAGTTTGTTTTTCTCGAGTTAGTTTCCTTAGAATATCCTTGAATGAGTAATTGGCAATGATGTCAGCAATGCTGGCTGTAATCACCTGGCCTGGAGTAAAACAACTTCACATGTTAAAAGAAAGCAAGGAGGCACCATGTTTCCTATAACCCCATTCAAGAAAAAGCCATTCAGTCTGTGGAAATACTTAGTCCTCTACATGCATGGAGGGAACTATCGATGAACTCTGGGTTCACAGCAACAACAACAGAATACACACGGCAGGAATCCTGATTAGAATAAATTACTAGAGAGTAAATCAGTGTATTTTGGATTATTCTAATTCTGAATCTGCTAAGTCAACTTGAGCTACCTTGGGCTACTAGATATAACATGTACCATTATATTTGGAAACATCTTAGACATCCACAATTCCGCATTAGGAATTTTTTAAATACCCATTTCAATACAACTACTATATTACTATTCATTTGCCTTTATAGAGCCTTCTACTTTCCTTTAGGCTGCATAATAGTCCTATGTGACAGCACAACCATTATGAACAACTTCCCCTCCTATTTTTGTAAAGAATGCTGGGCCCATAGACAAGAATAACATTTATTCAAATATAGTCTCAGATACTAACTAGTTTTGCGATCCTGGAAAAGTCATTTAACCTCATTCTACCTTGGTTTCTTCAACTTTAAAATGTAGACAAAAATAACATCTACCTCTTAGGGTTATTATGAGGATAAAATGAGATCATATTTGTAAAGCACTTTGCAAACCAAACGCTCTATAGAAATGGTAGCTATTAACTGAGGAGGAAACTGATGCTCAGCGACTTGACTTCCTTAAGATTATAAAGCTAGTGAAGTCAACACCAATCAATTTATCAATAAGCATTTCTGCTGGCTACTGGGGATACAAAGAGAAAGGAAAGAAAAAAAAGAAAGAAAGAAAGAAGGAAAGAAAGAAAGAAAGAGAAAGGGAGGAGGGAAAGAAATAAAGAAAAAGAAGGAAAGAAAGAAGGGAGGGAGGAAAGAAAGAAGGGAAGGAGGGAGGGCAGAAAGGAAGTAAGGAATGAAGGAAGTAATGAAGGAATCAAGGAAGGGAGAGAAGAAGGGAAAAGGGAGGAAGGAAGGGAGGAAGAAAAAGAGGAAGACATGCAGGAAGGAAGGGAAAAGGGAAGAAGGGAGTAAGGAAGGAAGAATGAAGGGAAGGAAGAGAGAGAGAGAGAGAGAGAGAGAGAGAGAGAGAGAGAGAGAGAGAGAGAGAGAGAGAGAGTCCCTGTTCTTGAGAAGCTTCTATTCCATGGTGGTACCCACTGAACTTAACCATGTTCTTCTGACTGAGTGGAAACCCTGTTGTTTGGTCACACTGAGCTCGGGATGAGCATCTAAAGGAAGAATGTGATCTGGTAATTTCCTGTCTTTCAGAGGGAAGATATTAAATCTGTCAATTTGGGGATATGCTCTCTAAAGGCCAACATGTAATAATTAATTTAAAAGCCAAATTTCTCTTCCAGTGAATTAACACATGGTTCCCACACTACTTGGGACCAGAGTGAGTAAAAAAAGGAAACAGGGCCATAAACCTGATTCGATGGTTATGATTTAAAGGACTGTTCTGAGTCAGACAACGGTGATTACTCACGGCTTGTCCAGGGAGAACAATGCTATAGAATTTGCCAAGTTTCCCAGGCCTTGGTGGGGGGTGAAAGGAGGGAAGCTTGCTTTTAGGTATTCCTAATAATTCTCACATTAAACTGGGATTCAGTCATGAAACCAACTTAATACTGTAAATTTTCTCAGGAAAAACCAAATGATTTCATTAAGGTGGAAAGAACTAATGATATAGAAATTCTCTCCTCAGATACAGATTGACCACTGTCTGCACAATATAGTCTGAAAGAGTTCTTAGAAGCCCTGAGAGGTTGAGAACCACTCACCCCTCCCCCTGGTCACATAGTTAATAGAGACAGGACACGAACCTAGATCTTCAAAGGTCTAGTCCTCCAGATGAGATGCTATGCTACCTTGATTGCTTTCACCAAGGCAATATTTCCTTAAAGCACCTCTATGAGCTCTAGGTCTGCTTATTGAAAGTAATGGCAATGTGGAGTTGATTGAGGGAAAACAATGACTGGGAAAAGAGCTCAGAACATAATTCTTTTTCTTTAGCTTTCCAATCCTTTTGTTGCCTCAGATATTTTGATTTTTTTATAAAAATGAAGAAATTAATAAGAAAATACAAGATGTCAATTTATTTGGTTTTAATAATCCTATGGGGATGATCATAAGAGATGGTTTATTTAATTGTAACATGATTTCAAAATATTTGCAGAGTCAAGTACACTCTATAAATGCAGATAGAAAATTAGATGTAATTAAAGTCCAACTTCTGGTGTCATTTGGAGCTCATAATTATGCTTTACTAGTATCCACCAAATGTGGGTTTCCTCTATGCCAACAAAACCTTGCCTACCTTGCCAGTAAAAACTGCCAGGTCCTCCAACTATAAGATCTCCATTCTATAAAGAAGAAACAAATAGCAATGGCATTACTGTTTTAAAGTTATTAATACATAATAAATTATTAAAAATGTAAAAGTTTTTCTCAGTACTTAATAAACACTTGATTGACTATATGCGTGTCTGTGTATGTAAGAAAATTTATCATCAAAATGAACTTCTTTGCCAACCATCTTAACATGAAGTTAAGAGTAATAGCTGAGGGGTGGCTAAGTGGCTCAGTGGATAGAGAATGGGCTCTGGAATCAGGAGGACCTGGGTTCAGATCTGGCCTCAGACACTTAACACAAAAACTACCCATGACCTTGGACAAGTCACTTAACCTCAATTGACCTCCAAAAAAGCAAAAATATAAAATAAAATTAAAAAAGAGTAATAGCTGATATGCATTTTTTGCTTTAAAGTTTTCAAGGCATTTTCTAGACTTTCACTTGAATCCTATAGCAACCCTATGATGTAGATGGTACAGATTGTATTATCACCATTTTATAAATGAGAAAAGTGAAGTTTGGAAAGGTAAATGACTTGCCTATGGTCACTCAGCTAGTAAATTTCAAGGGCTGGATTCAAACCCAGGTTTCTCTTGGCCCTACTATCGATATTTAGGTTAATTTTCTTTCTTTTCTTTGACTCTTATTCAGAAGAAAGATTCATATCACAGATTTAAATTTAAATTACCATTAAGAACACGGCTAAGTTTTATATTTTAAAGCAATTTGAATTAATTAGTCAAATGGGATTATTCCTTAGGAATGAGTGAATTCTGCTTCCTGGGATTGTGTAACAAAAACAAACCACTAGAGTCTTTGTAACACCTTAACTCCATATAATAATACACATGATCATTTGAATCTCAAAAATGAGGCTCAAGTGAATCTCAGGATTGTGTGGTGAAAATGAATGTAGCTATACAGCAGGCTCCCACTTTTTTTTCTTTTCTCTCTCTTTTTCCTTCTTTTCTTTATATCTGAAATCACTACACCAGGAAGCTCTGACTCTCCAGAGTGACAACCCTCCTGAGGCCCTCAGTCCCTCCTGACTCCAATCACAATCACCCCCAAATTCAATGGGAAAAGTTCTATAAGACAACAGTCTGTAGACTGCTTGAATTCTTGATATTATCTGTATGCTACCTCCCCAGCCCCATTCCAGCTGTCTTTTACTTTGATCCAACACTTATCAAAGAGGTCGTGGATTTTGTTACTCATACATAATACCTTTAATATTTATTAGAGGCAGCACAGAAAAGTTTCAGAGACAAAGATGGTGATCTTTTCAAAATTCTGATTTATGAGTTAGTATAAACATACAATGATTTTTTTTTCTATTAGAAACATAAATGGCATCTGCACAAGCTAGCAGGAGAGGTAACTGAGATGGGGAGAGCTTCCAAAACAAACAGATAAATTAAGTGTTGCCTGAAAGCTACAAGCGAAGCAAATCTCACCTTGTAAAAATCCAAACTAAAGCCTGCTTGACAGTAACCTTGGCCTTCAGGGTCGGCATTGCCTGCAAAGATCAAAACAAGGAACTGTTAGAATGTGGAACCCCCAAAGGATAGCTTCTTTCTGCCCATGTTAGGCTGTCCCTGTTGCTTTTTATAGAGACTACAAGCAACGCAATAAATATGTTTGACTTTGTTGTTTTCTTTTCATTCACTATTAATAGTCTCTTGGCACTTTCAAATGGTTTTGTTTGTCTAAATATCAGTGGGCTGCTATAGGTAATTGCACACATCAGCCAGGCAAGTCACTATCTCTGGCTTCACAACTCATATTTATGGAGAATAAAAGGTAGTTTTTCAGTTTGTTCCCCCTTGCAGGGTTATAGTAAGTCTTCTAAGTAAAGCTATGGGCCTTTGGTAAAATGCTGGAATGGCCTGAGCTCTGGTCCAGCCTCAGAGGCTTACTTACTAGTTGTGTGACTATGGATAAGTCATATAACTTAAGCTCAAAATGGGGATAATAATATCACCTCCCTCACAATACTGCTGTAAAGGTTATGGGATCAAAGACCAAAAGTTGGGAAAGGACCTTAAGGGTCAGCTAATCCAACCTGTGGCTTTTAGGGAAGAGAAAATTGGGTCCCAGAGAGGTTGAAGTTGTCCAATGTGACACAGGTAGTAAGTCACAGAGGCAGGATTTGAATACAGGTCCTTTGACTCCCAAGCCAGCATGCCTTTCCCTATATCACAGTGCTTCCAAATTCCCAAATGGGAAAAGGTGTGCAGAGTGTTTTGGAAACCTAAAGTCATCATATAAAAATGTACTAGTATTATGTAATTCAGTAAGGACAGACATCTCTGGAATTGAAGGGCACTGAACTGTTCATTCTCAGGGAAGACTCACATGTCAAAACTAGCAGGAAATGTCTTATTATAAGTAGGAGCAGAATAATTGACAATCCTTGTGAATGCACGGCCAATTGCAACAGGTGCACAAGTGTTTCAGTGTCTGTGATCTGAGGAGGTCATAATGCTCCCGAGAAGCTTAACTGTGTTGAATCTACGGCCTTAGGATTTAGCCACTTTGGGAAGTTACATTTCAAGGTCATAAGTCTCAAACCATAGTGTAACACATTTTATATACTCAAGTAAAATTCACTATGTAGGGAATTGAGCGGCACTTTTATAAGATGATTTAACTAATGAATTACAACACAACACAATAAACATTTATTCAAGGCACTGTGCTTAGTGCTGGGGATACTAAAAGAGGTAAAACATAGTCCCTGCCCTCAAAGAGTTTACAATGCAATGGGACAAAGCAACATGCAAGCCAATATATACAAAGCCAGCTATATACAAGATAAAATTGGAAATAATTAAAAGAGAAAAAACACTGGAATTAAGAGGGGTTGGGGAAGGCCTCCTGTAAAAAGTGGGATTTGAGTTGGGACTTAAAGGAAGCTAGGGAGGTCAGGAGTCAAAGAGGAGGAGGGACAGTATTCCAGACATGGGAGACAGCCAGAGAGAATGCTGGGAGTTGAAAGATGGAGAGGCTTGTTTGTGGAATGGTCGGAAGTGTCACTGGATTAAAGAATGTATGTTGGAGAGTAAGGTGTAAGAAAACTGGAAAGTAGGAGAGGGTTAGTTTAGGAAGGGCTTCGAATGCCAAACAGCATTTTGTATTTGTTCAGAGGGGCATTACAAAGCCATTGGAGTTTGCTGAGCATGGAGGTGACAAGATCAGACCTGAGTTTTAGGAAAATTGCTTTAGTGGCTGAGTGTATGATGGATTGCAGTGGAGAGAGGCTTGAGGCAGGCTGACTCACCAACAGCTCTTGCAATATAGTCCAGGTGTGAGGCGTTGGGGCCCTGCACCAGGGTGGTACCAGTGTCAGAGAAGATATCAAGGGGCATATTCAGGAGATACTGAAAAGGTGAAATTGGTGGGCCTTGGCAGCAGCTTGCGTATAGGGGTGAATTGCCAGCGAGGCCAACAGGAACCCAACGGGTCCAACACTTCATTTTTAAAATGAGGAGACTGAGCTGGGATAAGTGGGTTGGCTGCTAAGGGAGAGCCTGGGGTAATATTTGAACTCCAAAGTCCTCTGTCTCCTGAAGCAGTGCCCACTAGGGCTTTCCCTGCAGCAGGAAACCTCACACATGGAACCCAAAGCCAGCTTTATTGCAAGGCTTCAGAGGATGTGGAATCAGAGCACCTCCTCCCAAATTCTAACCACTCATAAATTGTAACTTGAAAGAGTCACCACAGCTTGGTAAGGTGTCTAAATTGTAACCAGAATGTAGCTTTACCACTGGCAAAAACAGAATTCTTTAAAGAGTGTGTGGCAAATATGTGAATAATTATTCTTTTTTTTGTCAGGATAGAAATGGAAATGAGAAGGCCAGGAAGGAAGCACACATCATCATCACATCATCAGGGAAAAAATTTATAGGCCGGGCATGTAGGGCCATTCCCAGACTTTCCAACTGGGCTTGGCCTTCCTATGCTTTCTGAAGACGGACTCTGCTGGTGCTCCAGAACTGCTTCTGACATTCACTCATCTCCCATTCTTTCCAGATGCTCCTCCAATTTCTTTCCATAATTTCCTATCTTGTGGACTATATTTACCACGTTTCATCTTTCCCCTAGATTGACTTTTATGGCATATGTGTGGGAAGCACAGAAAATGGGCGGCCTCTGACTTCTGGGTGCCATTTTTCTAAAAGTTCATGACTGTGTGTGTGTGTGTGTGTGTGTGTGTGTGTGTGAACATCTGTTTGTGAATGGATGTGAGTGTGATTATGACTTTGTGTTGAGTGTGACTGTATGTATGAGTGGGAATATGTGAGTGTGTGAGTATGAATGTGTGTGAGATTATGTGTGTGTATGTGTGTATATATATGAACTACACTTCAAATAGTATATAAAGGAAAAGTCCCATGGAAAAAAGTTTTCTCTAGACATTGGACAATAAATATAGATCCTCTCCTTTGCAAAAAAAGATTACTTATTATTTAGTTTTTACAGGGTGCTCTAAAAAACCAATGCAACTTTAAGTTTTCATAGCTTAAAACTGCACTTCATCTTTTTGGACACCCTATATTGTGGGGCAGTTAGGTGATAAAGTGCATAGAGCACCAGGCCTAGAGTCATGAAGACCCCTCATCTTGAGATCAAATCCAGCCTCAGACACTTAGTAGCCATGTGACCCTGGGCAAGTCACTTAACCCTGTTTGTTTCCATTTTTTCATCTGTAAAATGAGCTGGAGAAGGAAATGTTCAATTACTTTAGTATCTTTGCCAAGAAAATGCCAAATGGGGTCAGGGAGAGTTGGATACAACTGAAAAATGACTCAACAACAACAAAGATATTGAACAGGGTCCGTAAAAGGAAATACCCCTTCTCCCAAAACACCCAGGGTGTTCTGCAGCTCTGTATGAGGATCACAGACTTACAGGCCAGAAGTCACTGCAGAGGATATTCAGATGATGGATATCCAGATGGGGAAACTGAGGCCCAGAGAGGGTGTTAAATGATTTGTTCAAAGTCATACAAGCAATAAGTGACAGGGTTGGGATTAGAACTCATATCTTTGAACTCCCAATTCGGAGTCCTTTCCATTCTACCATTCTGTATCCCAGGCTACAAGCAGCATCCTGATACCCAGGCAAAACAGGAAGCAAAAAGTATGTGAGCCATTTTATTCCTGCATCATGACTGCACTGAAGGGCTCTATGTTTAAGTCGTTAACAAGCTCCATGTGAAGGAGAAAGTGAACTCCATATTGATCAATGTGGTGATGACGCTATTGAAGACTGTCTTGCAGAAGTTAACAAGTACAGCTTCTCTGACTTCTGTTTGAAAAATGTCATTGAAGATATTCTAGCTCCATGACCAGATGACCATGAAAAGTGGCTGTTTCACATTAGTGACCTGGGAGCACATTAGGAACCAAAAGGAATTTTTTTCCGGGCATTTATAGGACAATAGAACTACCAATAACTGAGGAAAAGCCCTAGAGGTACAGAAATGGATGGTTATACTCTATGTTTTAAATCATCCTTCTATGAGTTAATTAGTTCATCAACTCCATTTTACTTTTTAAAAAATTCAGCTCTTGGGAATCAGCTTCTGGCAAAGCCCAAGACAGTGGAATACAGGCAGAGACTAAGTTAAACACTCAACATTCCCTTCCAGGCAACTTTAAAAGAATCTCTCAGGGCAGCTAGGTGGCACAGTGAATAGAGCACAGGCCCTGGAGTCAGGAGGACCTGAGTTCAAATCTGACCCTAGACACTTGAGACACTTACTAGCTGTGTCACCTTGGACAAGTCACTTAATCCCACTTGCCTTGCCTTCCCCCTTCCAAAAAGAACCAAACAAAAACATAAAAAAAGAATCTCTCCAAATGTTGAAGGAACAGATCCCCCCAAGAAAGTTTAGAGAGAGAGACATTTTCCTAGCCTAAGACAACTTAGGAGGTCCACAGGAGAGGGCTGTAGCACTGGGAGGTGGGGGGTGGGTGGCCCAGAGCATGGCAGGAGCATCAGTGGTAGACACTGGAAGTGGCCACCAAAGCAGCAACAGCTTTGAAAGCAATCAGTCCAGAAACTCCCTGGAAGGGAGTCAGATGACTGGTCAAAAAGAGATTACAGGGAACTTTTCACTGACATTGAGTGCAGCTGGTGTTGATCATCAGCCCTATTGCCCTTACAATTCTGAAATAAAGTTACTAAGTGGAGAGGAGCACTAGTAAAGGAGCACGGGCCTTTCTGGGTAAAGACCAGAGTTCAGACTAGGAGAGTAGTGACCACACTTATCTCAGGATAATGCCATTTTGGAAACACCAAAAACCTGCAGACCTCCAAGAACTAACTCAAAACAATAACATGAAAAAGCCTGAAGTTTGGCACAGTTCCTCTCCACTCCCACCCCAAGAAGAGCAGAGCCAACTTTAATATAAAGTTCAAAGTGAAGAAATAGGCTGAAAAATGAGCAAACAACAATGACAACAACAAAGAACTTGGCCATCAAAAGCTATTATGGTGGCAGGGAAGACCAAGATGTAAACTTAGAAGACAACAATGTGAAAATAGCTATAGGCAGAGCCTCAAAGAAAAATGCTAATTGGACCCAACCCCCCCCCAAAAAATTCTTGGAATAATTAAAGAAAGATATAAAAGTGGTAGATGAAAAATTGGGAAAAGAAATGAGAGTGATGCAAGAAATTATGAAAAGATAATTAACAGGTTGGTAATAGAGGCACAAAAAATCCACTGAAGAAAAGAATTTAAAATACGCAATAGGTCAAATAGAAAAGAAGACACAAAAGTGCATGGAAAAATATAATTCCTTAAGAATTAGAATTGGTCAAGTAGATACTAATGGCTCCATGAAACTTAAAGAAACAATAAAACAAAGTCAAGAGAATGAAAAAATAGAAGAAAATATTAAATATCTCATTGGAAAAACAACAGAGCTAGGAAACAGATTGAGGCAAGATCATTTAAAATTATTGGACTACCTAAAAGTCATGATCAAAATCATAATGCATCATATTTCAAGAAATTATCAAAGAAAACAGCCCTGATATCTTAGATCCTGAGGGTAAAATACAAATGGAAAGAATCGACCAATAACTTCCTAAAAGAGATCCTAAAGTGAAAATTCCAGGGAATATTATACATTAGAGAGTTCCCAGGTCAAGGAGAAAATATTGCAAGAAGTCAGAAAGAAACAATTCAAATATCATAGAACCACACTCAGGATCCCACAAGATTTAGCAGCTTCCACATTAAAGGAGCAGAAGACTTGGAATATGGAATATGATGTCTGGAAGGCAAAAAGAGCTAGGATTACAAGTAATAATAGTCTGCCCAGTAAAATTGAGAACAATCATTTGGGGAGGGGGAGGGCGGGAAGAGAGATAAATATTTAATGAGAGTACTTTTGAGCATTCCTGGTGAAAAGACCAAAGCTGAGTAGAAAATTTGACATTCAAACATAAGACTCAAAAGAGGCATACAAAGGTAAACATGAAAGAGTAATCATAAAGCACTCAATACAATTAAACTGTTTACATTCCTATATGGGATATGATACATATAACTCCTAAGAGTTATTATTAGTTATTATTATTAGGGAAGTTAGAAGGAGACTACATAGAAGGAAGGTATGAGTGTGACTCAATAATTTTGGGGTGATCTAAAAAAATTAAGATGTGAGAAAGAGGGGTGCACTGGGAAAAATGGAAAGAGAGAGGTAGAATGGGAGAGATTTTCTTACTTGAAAATTTTTCTTACACTCAAGGAGGGTCATTTGTAGTGTAGGGATAAATTGGGGGGGGGCGTGGCAGGCAATGCTTAAACCTCACTCTCATCAGAATTTGTTTAAAGAGGGAATGGTATATATAAATATTCATTTGGGTGAAGAAATTTATCTTACCCAGTATGGAAATAGGCAGGGAGAGGATAAGAAACATGGGGATGGGGTGGGAGAGATGATAAAAAGGACAGATTAAGGGAGGCAATGGTTAGAAGCAAAATAGACTTTTGAGAAGCGACAGGATAAAAAGAGAAAGAAAAACAGAAGAAAAATAGGATGAAGGGAAATACAAAGTAATCAGAACTGTGAATGTGGATAGGATGAGCTAACCCAGAAAACAGAAGTGGATAGCAAAATGGATTAGAAACCAGAATCCAACAATATATTGTTTCCAAGAGATGCACTTGAAACAGAAAGACAGACAGTATCAGTTGTACTCCAGCTGAAATAAAAAAATGTAGGGGTAACAAGCATGATCGCAGACAAAGCAAAAGCAAAAAAAAAATAGACCTAATTAAAAGAGATGATCAGGGAAACTACATTTTACTAAAAATACCATAGACAATGAAGTGGTATCAAAAACTTTTAAGGGAAAATCTCTCTGATAAAGGTTTTATTTCTCCAATATATAAGGAATGGAGTCAAATTTGTAAAAAATAAGATCCATTTCCCAATTGATAAATGGTCAAAGCTTATTATCAGGCAGTTTTGGGTAGAAGAAATCAAAGCTATCAATAGCCATATGATCACTATTCACTAGAGAAATGAAAATTAAAACAGCTCTGAGGTACCACCTCACACCTATCAGAAATGACAAATGCTTATAAGGTATTCTAATAGACTGTCAGTGGAGTTGTGAACTGGTCTAACCATTTTATAGAAAAACTATGGCCAAAGGGCAATAAAACTATGTACATACTTCTGACCCCCCCCCCCCATACCACTATTAAGTCTATACTCCCAAAGATCAAAGAAAAAAGAAAGGGACCTATAGCTACAAAACAATAGCAGCTCAATTCTTTGGTAGCAAAGAATTGGAAATTGAGCAGATGTTCATCAATTGGAGAATGGCTGAAGAAGTTGTGGCATATGATTGTGTTGGAGTACTACTATGATATAAGAAACAAAGAGGGTGTGGTTTCAGAAAAAAATGGCAAGAGTCATATAAACTGATGCAAAGTGCAGTGGGAAAACCCAGAAGATCATTGTGTACAGTAATAGCAATGTTGTAAAACTGATCAACTGAGAAAGACTGGGCTACTCTGAACAACACAATAATCCAAGATAATTCCCAAGGATTCATGATGAAACAATGCTATCCATCTCCAGAAAAAGAGCTGATGAACTCTGAGTACACACTGAAGTATGGTTTTCTCCCCTTATTTTTTATTTTTGGCATTTTATTTGTGATATGCTAATATGAAAATTATTTTTCAAGATTTCAAATGTATAAACAATTGTTAAGATTTTGGTTGCCTTCCCAGTGGGTGGGGACGAGGTGGGGGGGAAGAACAGAATTTGGAACTCGAAATTAAAAAGAAATACTGCTAGTATAAATAATATTTTTAAAAGAATAAATTATTATAAATTTATAATTGGCTTGACGTCATTTATAATCTCGTATAGTCTCTTAATATTTGGTTATCTCCCTAGTACTGTAAAAGTGATTTCCTTAAATGTAAATCTGACCATGCATATCATTTCTCTATATGATATACTCGTGTCTATTGTCTCTAGGACAAATTATAAATGTTCTTGTTTCCTTTTTAAAGTCCTATACAAATCTGGCCCCAATCCATCTTTTCAGCCTCACTAGATATTGGTCCCCTTCCTGTATTCTGTGTCAGCCAAACTGATTTCTCTGAGCCTGACACAGAAAGAACTTTCCATCTTTCATCTCTGTTCTTTGTACTGGCCATCTGCCATGTCTGGAATGCATGCCTTCCTCCCTTCTATCTCAGAGAACTCCTCTTTCCCTTGAAAACACAACTTGAACATGATCTTCTATGTGGAGCCTTTACTAATCCCTTCAAATGCTACTGTTCTGCTTCCCAAACTACCTTATAATAAACTACTTTGAGAATCAACTATTATTTATACATTTATTCATGAACTTGTTTCCTATGCTAGAATGTAAGTTCACTTAGGATAGATGGATGCTGTTTCACTGTTTGTATTTATATCTCAAGTACCTAGCACAGTGTCTGACTGCAAACACTTAACCAATGCTTACTGAGTAATTGTTCTTACTCTCAATCCTTTTAACTGTCAAAATAGATGCCTCAAAGTTCATATGGTAGAATTCATATACTTTACAAGTAACCCTCACTCAAGGTACTATAAAAATAAAGCATCCAGAGATGTACAGCCATGTACCCAGAGAAATCTATGCTTCTTTTTTCTGTGCCTTTGGAGATCTGATATGTCATGTAAGTGCACCAGACCAAGTCTGACTTGTTGTTAGGCCTCTGGTTCAGGCTGCTTGTTTTCAATAGATGCAGCCTAAAGCTAGAGGGACAGCTAGGTGTTTCAGTGGATAGAGTGCCAGGCCTGGAATCAGGAAAACCTGACTTCAAATCTGGCCTCAGACACTTATTAACTACGAGACCTTGGGCAAGTCACTTAACCCTTCTCGCCTACTTCCTTACCTGTAAAATGAGCTAGAAAAGGAAATGGCTAACTACTTCAGTTTCTTTGCCAAGAAAACACCAAAAAGTCACACATGACTGAAACCAACAAACAACAAAAACAAAGGTAGATGTACACCAGTGATAGTAATATCAGGCTAATTTAGATTGAGAGAAAAGGGGATAAACAACTCTTATATTGAAAATACAGCCCTGCCTGATGTAATGACATGATCCAGAAAGTAATTTTAAAGACCCAGTGGGTATAGATGTGATCCAAGCAGTGCTATGAAGTGTCTGTTGGACCAAAGCCATGACCGAAACATGACATTCCTTCCATTATGATAGGGCCAATAGTCATGATAAGAATGGTCCCTCTAGATAACCATTATGACCCCCTTTCCTGTGTGTGTTTTTTTTCAGTTCCGAGTCCCATCAAGAAAGATGCAGCTAACTTGAGAAATAAGAAAAAAGAAATGTGAGGAGACTTAGTAGAAAAAGAAGTCAGTCAAGAAGAATGGAATAAATAAAAAAAGATACATCACTCAATAGAAAGGAAGATTGACTAGCCATTTCCAGTTCTGGTTACCTACTGGAGCTAATGTACATTATATCTGTATAGCTCATTAGCATTAAAATTTAATACAAATAAACATGAGTGTGAATTCATCTCAAATAAGATTCAGAGTACTTATTAACATTGGCTATTCACAATAAATAACATATCTCCATTGATTTTTCATGAAGTTTGACTTACTTTCTTCCTGACATGCTCTATCTGATCCCCTGACCTTCTGAAGGAGACTCTCAACAGAAGACAGTTAGGATGCAGGAAAAATGCATGGTGGAGAAAGAAAATCCTTGATTGTTTCAATTTAAAATGCTTAAATCAGAAATGTGTTTTCTCATAGGTAACTTGTTATTCACCAGCACGTTTCTTCAAGGTATATTTTTTCTAGGATAGATCAAAGTATTTTTAGAGCTAGAGAAAAACTTAGCTTGGATAATGGGACTGTGTGGCCTGGTAGAAAGGGTATTGGACTTGCAGTCAGGAAACCTAAGTTCACATCTTACCCTGACACAGTGAGTTGTAAGACTTTGGATTAGTCACTGGATTTCTCTGAGTTAGTTTCCTCTTCGGTAAAAAGGGGATAATAATATCCGTGTTCCTTCTCTCTAGAGGCAGTATGACTTAATGGGGAAAAGGCTAGCTTTGGAAGCAGCAAGCCCCTCAATATCTCAGTGCCCTCAGGCAGCTTTCTAAGACTCTAAGTTACCCTGACCCTGCCTCCTGTCAGTGGAAATCACACACTGGAGGTTAAAATCATTTATCCAGACAAAGCAAGCCCCAAACCACTGACTTTATAGAGTTATTGGGTAGAAAGGGTTTGGCTAATCTTAACTCACATTTAAATAGTGTCACCTAGTATAACCTCCATCTATTTTTTCTCTTCAAAATAAAAACAAAGGAGGATATATACAACAATGCACTTCTGCTGTGGTATATTTTGAAAAAAAGCACACACACATACACATATATTTGTGTGTGTGCATACATATATGACAATAAGAATCCTACTCAAAATATTCCCATTTATCTAGCACTTTAAAGTTTGCAAAGGACTTGTTATTTTCCTTGATTCTCACAATAACCCTGTGATGCTATCCTGATTATTACCCCCATTTCACAGATCAGGGCACAGAGGCTAAAGGATGTTAAATTACTTGCCCATCATCACACTTCTAGGAGCAGAGGCTGGATCTGAGCTCAGCTTTTCCTGAGTCCAGACCCAGCACTCTATCCACCTTACCACCTAGCTACCTCCAATAGTTCCAGCATTTTTATAGCAAGATGCTCCTGGTAGAGGCTTTTTTGGTGAGGTCATTTGACTCCATTGTTTAGGTTTTCGTCTCTTTTCATACATACAAGGAGTAATCTCTTGACCCAAACATTACTTTCAAGAAGCCAACATTATGAACACGACTTACTGTTCCGACAAGGAGAGTATTCTGCATAGGCGCTGAAGTTCTGAATTGCTACATAGCAAGTGCCGACGGGATCCTTTTCCCGGCTAGCTTTGAGGGTTCTCCAGTGATACAATGGAGCACAGGCCTGTTAAAATACCAGAGACTCAGATGAAGATGTATCTACCTTGTTTTGTTACATCTGGAACAGACTGGAATCTATGGCAAACCACAATAAATAAGAAAATAGCCACAGTTATCAGTTGCATTGACTGATTCGAGATTGTCTTTATTGGCTCTCTTAAAGAATGATAAAGGCTTGCCAATCTATTGTAGAATTCTTGACTCTGGGAATTTCTAATGATCTCAGAGGTTATTTAGTTTAGCCCGTAATCAGTCAATCAATACGCATTTATTAAACACCTACTATGTACCAGGCACTGTGCTAAACATTGGGTATACAGAGAAAGGAGATTCTAGGAGCTCACACAAATGATTACCTGGCTTCTACCTGAAAACCCTTTGGCAGGCTAACACATTACACTTTGGGGCAGCTTTAAGAGTCAGCACAATACAAATCCTACTGATTTTATTTAACCCAAAGGGTTAGGATAAAATAAACAATAAACTATGCATCTATTGAGACAAATTTTAAACAAATCTTTTTATTATTAAAGAAAAATAATTAAGATTTAAAAAGTCCCCTAAAGCAGAAATAGCTTATAATGTCTTGTTGCATTTGCATAAATGTGATACAATAAAAAGAATTTGAGGAAGCTGATTTGATGTAGTTGACCCTGGGTTCTAAGGATGAACTCTCCCACTTTCTACCTGTACTCTCTGAGCTCTAATTTCCTCATCTATAAAATGAATGTATTTAACTAGAGGGTCCCTACAATGGCTTTGACATAGAGTACTATCAGTCTGATTTCTTAATATGGGAACCAAGTCTATACACTGTTCTCTCTTGTCTTGGTTTCCACTCAAGACCTTAGAGTTAGCACTAGAAAGGACCTAGAAGATCATCAAAAGTTATGCTCAATTAATTAGAGTTAGGATTATTTCAGGCCAGGGAATTGAGTCAAATAGATGCATCTTTGAATATTGAAAATGCATTTTTATGGTTTTCTAAAAAATGATTTTAATTTGTACAGATAGTCACTGGTTTTACTTGTTTTAATATTGAAATTATATTCACTAACTGCCATCTAAATAACAGTCTTATCTCAGTGCTATGCAAGGCTGTTGCAAAGGACACTTGGTATTAATACTTTAGTGAGAAACTATTTGAAACTCTCTTTTAAAATCTTGGTAATTATCACTGTAATACTTTGCACAGTGCTTCATGTGCAGCAAGCGCTTAATAAATGTTTGTTGGATTTAAGTGAATTTACAAAGAAATGTGAGATTGTGTCAGTAGTTGTCAACAAATCATCCAGTAGGAACAGGGTCAATCTCATGCTTCAGCAAAGATTCCAAGGTCAACGGAATGATTTTTGAAGGTTTCTGTTTGCTTGAGGGATATTTATGTAAAGAAAAGAAGGCTTAACTCAAAGTTTCTGGGAGAGCTTTTTTTATGAGGTTTGGGACACCAAAATTACACTTTGAAAACCTTTCTAATTCTAAGAAGTCCAACAAAATTACTGTTAATTAAACATTTGAACATCTTTATAGCAATTCCACTCATTTTTATGTCAGATTTATTATACACTTGGGGACTTTTATAAATTCTCTGAGTGCAGTAAAATTTTCTCACTTTATACTAATTGGAATAACATTTTACTATATTAAGTGATCAAAGAGTTCATACTTGTAGTACTTTTGTTTTGATGACATTGCTGACCACACCCATAATTTATTTGAGACCAGAGTCTCAGTTAATAATTCAGCAATGCCTCTCTTGTGATAGGGAAATTTGGTCCATTTGCAAATGACCTACTTTATTCCATGGTTTCCAGAAATGCATTCTGAGGAAGAATGGACATTCCCTACGGATTATTTTGGCCAACATCAGGAATTTCTCTAGACAAAATAATGTACATCAGAGCAGGAATAAGGAATGTTTGCTCAAACTATTTTATTTGGTTCCCCCCAAACATTTTAAATTGCAGGAAAAAAATAGAAAAAATATTTTAATCTAGAATTCAGTAGATTTGATAAAATAAAATTTTGCTAGAAAATATATACATAATAAAATATATGTGTATGTATATACAGACATATATATATATATATGATACTTACACACATTTATGTATCTGTCTATCTATTCTGCAGACTCTTTGTTTCTTATTCCCATTTGCTAGACCTAATAATGGATGAGTGTGTTCTACCTTATTTAGTCAAACATTTATTTTTAAGAACACAAAATTCTGAAACTGTAGGCCTGGGAGTGAACTCGAGAAGTCATCAAATCTATCTTCCCACTTTGGGCAGGCTAACACTTAAAGTGATTCCAGATGGATGAGGACATAGCCTAATTTTAAAGACATGGTGTCCACAATATCTTGGTAATTCATTCCAGTGTTTAACCAGCTTCATCCTAGAAAAGTTTTATATTCTAGCCCCAACCAATTAGACCACAGTTCAAGTTCTCCATAGACTAAGAATCCCTTATTTCTATGCTTTAGGTAAGACCTCTCCAAACACTTAGACATTGTGAACTTGTATCCTTGCACTTTACTAGCTTACCAGGGTCACAATGACTTATGCCATCCAAAATTCAAACCACAGTACTTGTGTTCCTGCTTTTTTTTTTTTTTTTGCTTTTTGGAGGGCAATTGGGGTTAAGTAACTTGCCCAAGATCACACAGCTAAGTTTTTGTTTATGTGTGCATTAAGTGTCTGAGGCCGGATCCGAACTCGGGTCCTTCTGACTCCAGGGCCGACACTCTACTCACTGCACCATCTAGCCATCCCCATTGTGTCCCTGCTTTCAATTGAATACAGCAAAAATGTTAAGTGCTGATTGTGTTCAAGGTACTATACTAGCACTGGTAATTACAAAGGCAAAATAAAATAGACTTTGTCCCCACAGAGAGTTTATAATCAAATAGGGAAAAATTATAAATTGTTATTAAATTAAAATTATAAAATTGGATAGATAGAGACAGACCGCATTGTGATAAGTATCACTGACACCAAGGCTCTTTCTTGAGCCCTCTTCTTTTCCCTTTTTCACATTCTTTCCCTTGGCAGATAAGTGGAGCAATGGATAAAGAGTTGGGCCTGGAGTCAGGAAGACCTGAGTTCAAATCCAGCCTGAAACACTAACTGTGTGATCCTGGGCAAGTCACTTCATCTCTGTCCCCCTCTGTTTCCTCAACTGTAAAATGTAGATAATGCCAGCGTTTATGCTCCAGGACTATTGTGAGAATAAAAAGAGATAATATTCACAAAGCGCAATGACTGGTATATATAGATACTTAATAAATGATTATTCCCCTCCCTTTCTACCTTGGTGAACCAAGGATTCAATTACCTCGATCTGGCCCTGGTCTCCCTTCTGAACTCTAGTCTCTACGACCAACCCTTTTGGGCCATATTTTAAACCCAAAATTTCCTGAAAGGGACTTATTATCTTCCTCCTCATCCTCATTTCCTATTTCAGTTTCTTATCATCTGCGTTCACAACATCCAAGTCATCATGGGCTCTTGCTTCTCCTTAGTCAAAGCTTCTGGGACACCTTGTTATCTGTCCCATTCTCTCCATTCACACAGCCACTACCCTAACTGGGGGTCCTCATCCCCTTTCCATCCACCCATCTTGTCTATACAGCTGCCCAAATAATATGCTTGTGCAAAAAGTCTGGAGATGTCACTCTCTTGTTCAAAAACATTTACCGAAGCCTTTTCATCTCTAGGATAAAAATCCAACTCTTTTATTTGAATTTAAAGTCTCTACCCAGTCTGGATCCAACTTGCCTTTCCAATCTTCCTTTACATTAATTTATTTTATGCATGCTGTATTCCAGCTAAACTAGCAGACCAGCTATGCCCTACCCCAAGCATGCCCCCTTCTGCCTCTGCCTCTCATTTCCAGAATATAATCCCTCTTTACCTCTTCTTCTCAGGATTTTATTTTCCTCTCAGACTCTGCTCAGTTGTCACTCCTTCACAAATCCTTTCCTGATCTGTCCCTAGCTTCTCAAGGAATAGCTTCCTTGTCCATAGACACACTGCATTCTCCCAGTAGACTGTTAACTCTTTGAAGGCAGGGCCAATTTTGCCTTGGTCTTTGTAGCACATTTATAGGTAGAGTTAGGCTTTATAAAACACCTTGCTCCCATCTGTGATATAGGTCATTCTATAACACTGCCCTTGTCAGATGGGTCTGGCAGTCCTCTGAAGAATAGTCCTGGGGTTCTGAGCATGTCGGGAGATATGATTGATTCCTGACTGTTAGAGAGTCTGGGAGAGAAGCATGGAATGTATTGGTGGGGGAGGTGGAGATGAGGAAGAGAAGACACAGACTTTGAATAATGAATGGGAGGCCTCCAGGGCTGTAGGCATGTAGGAAGGAGCCAATACTCCAACTTGGCCCTTGATTTCCAGAGCTTGTGCCTTCAGGGACTGCTGATGGTGCACTTCTCAGGTGATCATTTTCTCCATGGTTGAGCTAAGATTTTTATGCAGCTCTTAAGTTTTAGAGCCTTGAATTTTTTGTATTCTAACACCTGAACTAATCCGTGTGACTTCCCCAATTAATGTTTTACTGTTTACTTTGGTAGATATGCTTACCATGATCACCTTTTGTGTAATAAGCATTTGGTGGGAAAGTAGGATCATTGATCTGGAGCTGGAAGAGATCTCAGAGGCCATCTAGGACAGGTCCCTCATGAGGTTCACATATGAGAAAAAGAAGGAGCTTAGGTGATTTACCCAATGTCACTCAAGGAAAGTGTCAAAGGCAAGATTTGAACTCAGGTCTGTTGACTCTAAAACCAGTGTCCTAGCCACTGTACTAAATTGCTTCCCTATACCCGAGCAATAATCCACCTTACCCAGTTATGCAAGTCAACATTTGGAATGTTTTGATTAGTAAAATTTTTATGGGGCTGAATTCAAAACATTGTATGGGAAAGTTTTCACATACTAAGAAAGTGACTTCAAGTTTTTCTTGAAAATACACTTACTTTTCCATTACTATCCATTAACCAACAATGATTTTTTTTTAGAATGGATCACATGTGCTATTTTTGTTTCCCTTCCTTTTGAAGTATGTGTCTTTTTCTGCTTTCTGAGACTATTTCATAGATGATTACAAACGAATTAAGGATTTCATAAGTGCTAGCAATTTTACAGGCATTTTCAGCACTTAAAAACATCAATATACACAGACCAAAAAAAAGCTATGTGAAGGGAGTTAGATTTTTTAAAAAATGAATTATTAAATACAATGACCTTTTCAATTAAAATGACTATGTCATACTGCCCCCAAAGGAAAGAAATGTACTGATTCTGGAATATGAGAACTATAATAACTCAAGTGTGAGACTAGAGAGAGTATATTGTAAATGCTCAGTTTGTAACTAGTGAGGGTAGTATTTTATAGATTACCTGTTTTATGTCAAAATCCCTTTTGGGGGTTAACCACAAAACCAAATAAAGCAAGGCATTTCCTTTAGGCACTTATTCCTATTAAATCGTAATTGAAATAGCTTTAAACAAATCTCAAAGCCAAAGTTATTTCTATATTCTCATAAAGGAAAATTAAAGCTGACCAGCTTTTAAAAAAATCCAACAGAAAAATCTTTCGGTAGTATTTCTGTGAAAGAATAGACAGAAAATAATAAATAATTCAAACATATATCAAAACACGATTCATCTGAATTAGGTTTCTATAGGGATGATGATTGAATTTAACAACAACAACAACAAAAACCAAACTGCTAACATTGCTAAAATCTGAATTATAACAAAACCGGCTAGATCATTCAGCTGTCTGAATGATAGAATCCCAATAGTAACATGACAAACATAGTGGGGTAGTAGGACTTTCACCAGAAATCCTATATATCTTGACGATCTATGATTTTAAAATGTTTACTTATTTTTAATCACTTTGGATTATTTTTAGTTGAGAAATAGCAATTTGACAAAGGTATATCTAGAAATGCAGTTTTATTTCCTATTGAACAGTGGCTGGAATATAGTAAGCACTCAATAAATGTTTGTTGACTCATGACTCTAAGCAATATACGATTTTGCTTGTGAGAAAAGCACCAGATTTTATTTCTAAAACGGCAGCAAAGTTTCCTTTAAGCTTTTGAATCTTCCTTTATAGAATACAACTTGCATATGATTTTGTTTCTTAAAATCTTGCTTTTAAAACATGACAGAGAAGAGATGTGTAGCTGATTTTCTGAAGAAAATAAAAGCAGAATAGAGGCAGAATCAAGACTTACCACCACTTTCCCTTTATGAGCTTTCACTGTTGCTCCAAACCACTGATTTGATTTAAACTCAATAGGTTCCTTGGTTCCATTGACTCTAATCTTTCTATTGTCTGATAAAAGAGGAAGCGGGGTTATTAGCTTCAGAAACACAGTAATCTTTAATGCACTAAAGAAAACAGACACATTTGTAAATAAGACAAAGCCTATGAGTACTCAAATGTTAATTTCAGAACTATAGATTTCAGTTTACTAAGCATATGTTATAGAAAAAGAAGGAAAGGAAAGGAAAAGAAAGGTTAAGGAAAAGGGAAAGGGAAAGGGAAGGGAAGGGAAGGGAAGGGGAGGGAAAGGAAAAGGAAAAGGAAAAGGAAAAAGGAGAAGGAGACAGTAAAGGGGAAAGGAAGAATTACTATCCTTTGGTAAAAATCTCTTCTTGCAGATGATTTTTCTAACTCTATTTCAAAGAAACCAAAAGACATTCATTTCAAGTGATAAACATGTGAACACTTACTGTAGACAAGGACACCTCGACTTGCATCCATGCTTAGTTCTTTCCATTTTTAACTTAAGATATTCCAATGTTACTCATATTGAATATTTCTAAATGTTATTAGGTTCTTTTTCTGGTGAAACACACAACAATCCTGTCTTGGTCAGACAAGTGAAGTCCTTTCCAGCAGGTATCATTGAAGAACCAGTGCTAAGGACAGCCAAGGACTCGGGTTTTAACTGAATTACATGTGTCCACCCTGGCATAGGAGACAGCCCTTTCACATTGCTCTATATACATGTTGCAGATGTCAACAAAAGAGAGGCCATCTGGGGAGAAACTCAGCCCAATTATAATACACTTCAGGTTTTAATAAAAAGCAGATATCCCTTGCTTTCACCCTCAGTTCCCTAAAGTAAACTGATTTCCCACATGGTTCTAACCAAAGCTGAGCTCCTCCTTCACTGGTCAAAGTTAATGAATTTCTTAGTGCCCCAGCTCTAAGGCACCTTGCTTGTGGGATTATCCCTTCGTGCTCATGCTCTTTTACTTTTCTCATTTTTATAAAAAAATACATCCTAAAATGAAGTTTAACCTCAAATTCAGCAAAGCAAAAGCATTCACGTTGTTGGATCTTAACTTAGAAGTTTTTTTTTCCTTACCTCATGGGTTTTATAAACAGATCAAACTTAAAAGATTAAATTTTACAAGATGTACATTTTTGTCATGTTAGCAGAAAGCCACGTAATTACCTTTCCCATAGTTTTATACTTTCCTATCTCATTAGCACAAAACAAAACAAAAACGTGTAACTTTAAAAAAGTATTTATATGTTCTGAACATATGAATAAATACGAAGTGTCGACTCTGTGCCAGGTGCTGTGCTAAGGACTCTAGAAATATTACCTCATTTGGTCCTCACAACAACCCTGGGAGATAGGTGCTATGGTGCTAATATTGTTCATATTTCACAGTTGAGGAAACTGAGGCAGGTAGTGGACTTGCCTAAGATCACACAGCTGGCGCATATCAGAGAATGGCTTTTAGCTGAGGTCTTCCTGACTCCAGGCACCTACCTACCTTTAATAGGTTTTAACAGGTGCAATACAAGTCAACATTTCAAAGGATCTTTGATTGCTGTAAGCACTCCCTTCACCATTGCACACCTATTGCACTGGTAAAGAGTAGCAGGTCCTTAGATCTGGCCTCGTCAGTTGTATACAAAAATATCCATTACCTTCTCACTCAGCTTCTAGCAATAAATCCCCACAGGGATAGCTAGACTGGTCCTTACACTTTCTCTGAGCCCATATTCAAAGCCTTTCCAATGTGGTAGCATCAGCTAGGTGGCACAGCACCAGGAGTCAAGGAGACCTGGGTTCAAATCTGGCCTCTGACACTGTTGAGGTGTGTGACCCTGAGCAAGTCACTTAATATTGAAATGAAATGACTGAACAACAACAGTGACAAGCAAGACTCCTGTGGTCCTTACCTGCTATCTTCCTATGGAGCATAAAAGTAAAATAAAGCAGAACTAACACACATCTTCTAGATCTGGCCACTATTCCTTAAGATACTGATTTTTTTTTTCAAATTCTCCTTCATTAATTTACACCATAAACAATCTAACCTGCAGTCAATATCAGACAACCTCTAATGAAAATGGGATAATATTGCCTCAGTGGCAGCTTACATTCAAGGAGTCCTCACAGGATTGATATATATATTTTTGGGGGGGGGGAGGGGAGGGGTAAGGACCAGGCTAGACTTGTGAGAATTGATCTGGGAAAGGCAAAGGCAAAAATACATATAATAGGAAAAATATATGGACTCCAAACCTTTGTATCTTCTCTATGAAAAGTATTAAGGGGGCGGCTAGGTGGCGCAGTGAGTAGAGCGTCGACCCTGGAGTTAGAAGGACCTGAGTTCGGATCCAGCCTCAGACACTTAACGCATACACAAACAAAAACCTAGCCGTGTGACCTTGGGCAAGTTACTTAACCCCAATTGCCCTCCAAAAAGAAAAAAAAAGTATTAAGGAACTTTTAAAGCAGTTGTGAAAATAAGTTAGACTGATTATATGTAGAGCAAATCCCAAAAGTGCCTGGGAGAAAAACAAGTGGTGAGACCAAATTTTATTTTGTTGGTGGCCCCATAGTGGAAAAAATGCTGGGTCTGGAGGCAGGAGGACTGGCGTTCAAACATGGTCTCAGACACTTGTTCATCGGCAAGTCCCTTAACCCTGCTTGCCTTGGTTTTCTCATCTGTAAAATGAGCTGGAGAAGGAAATGGCAAAGCACTCCAGTATCTTTGCCAAGAAAACCCCAAATGGGGTCACAAAGAATTGAACACAACTCAAGTGACTGAAGAATAATGACAACAAAATAAATTATTGTTCATAATTGTCCCTATCATTCACTTGTATTGGATGTCATCTCCGTTGATTCAAGGCAAAGCATACAGGGTCATGTCCAGAACTTGGACTTACCCTGCCATTCTCTGGGAGTATTCAGGTGAATCCTGAATAGATGCTAACCTTATGGGGATACCAAGATTTTAAAGCCACAGCTGCAAAGTTTAAACAGTCGAGCTCTATTGTCATTATCTGTGAAAATCTGAAGAAGCTTCTGATGTCAGTCAGGGAAAGGAGACCTACCATGACTTCACTAATAGACTTTAAAGAAAGCGGTTCCCAATGGATGCTCCAGTTTCTGGGCTATGGCAGAATCTTGGGTGGCAACTCTACTTCTTTTTGGTTTGATTTTCATGGGAATCTGTGCTTCCCTTTTTTCCCTGGGAGCATAAAAAGCACACTGAACATGTGGTCTGCAGACAACTTCTTCTATTCTCTTAGCTCAGTGAAATGAGGAGCAGCCCAAGAAGCAAAGATAGTTCATGATGGAGAAGTGAGAAGAGGTGAAATTCATAAAGGTAAGCAAGGCCAGTAACATTTAGCAGACTAAATAATTTTCAAAAGGTGTTTATAAGACCCTGAGCCTTGCATTGAAAAATTAGCAAATTCCTCCATAATGCCAAGTTCTCAGTCTAAATGTATTCTTCTGGGGGAATTACCTAAAGATTATCTTTAAATATTGTGGGAACTGTCCAAATACATTTTTAAAAATAACCTTAAAAGTGTGCTTATTGATATTTTGGTGCTTTCAATTTTTCCAAAAAGTAGTGCATTAAAGCCTCTAGCTTTCATACTCACTTGTGAGACTTTGGGCCAGTAACGACTTCTTGGGAAAGTCATTGCACTAGTCTGGAGGTCAGGACCTTCAACTCTAAAAGGAAGAGCCTGAACTCAATGATCTCTAAGACCCAATCTTGCATTATTGGCTGCTGGGGGTTGGGCATGGGAGATGAGCATCAAGATTTCAATCAATATCTAATTTAGGAAAGAAGTAGGCATTGAAGCTAACCTCCTACTGCCGTTGGTGCTGGTATACCCCGGTTCATCTGTCCTTCTGAGAGAATCACAGTGTATTATAGGGAAGGATGGGGAAGTAAAATCAAGTAGATGGTAAGAAGTACTTGCAATGACATTTCTGTGCTGATTTAGCTTTTCTCTTCCTCTTTTGGTGTAGTGCATGTTGTGCCTCTGGGACTTTATGAGGTGTATTTCTGGTATAGTCAATAAGGAACAGGATTTGAAATCAGAAATATTTTGGTTCCAATTTCTCCCCCACCCCCAGACACTTACTAGCTGTGTAATTTTGTATAAATCACTTAACCTCTTTGTGCCTCAATTTCCTCATCTATAACAAGAGGAAGTTCAAACTGATTCCCTTTAAGGGTCCTTCTAGCTCCAAATCTATGATCCTATGTCAAATTCTGGGCAGCTCCAGCCTGGACAAAAAATACATTTGAATAGGTCTATCTGAATCGTGTAGATCTATCTGCATGTCTGATCTGAGAGCCACATGTCAGAATTTCCACGACTGATGGAAATTTCCTACTACTGGGAGAGATCACCCAATGGTGGGCATCTTCATGAGACCTTGTCATGGGTTTTTTTTTTCTTTTTCTTTTTTGCTAGTATTAAAAGCTTTCCTTTTGATGTACTCCAAGTACTGGAAATACTGACTTAGTATTTATGGAGTGCTGTAAGTACTGAGTATAGTGAATATTGAGTGCTAGGTACTCAATCAATGCTCTGGTCTAAGAAATAAATCCCCAATAAAGGGAAACTAAATGTTTATGGCATATGGAATCTAACTGCCTAATGTATAACTTAGAAATTGAAATAATTATTAGACACTTGGACTACAAAGCTCAAATTACATAATAATTACTTTCCCTTTGCTTTTATGTTTCTCTTAGTAAGTAAAGAGCTAAAGACAAATTTTATGGTGCCTACAGGTTTAAAATAGTGATCAAGGAGCCTGGGCAAGAATCAGATTGGGTCTGAGGAGAGGTAGACTTAGATGTGGAAGGTATCTTTGATATTATTAAGTCCAATTCTTTCATTTAACAGATGAGAATGCTAAGGCACAAGAAGGTTAATTGACTTGTTCAGTCATATAGTTACTAAGTGTCCAATCAGGATTTGAATCCAGGTCCTCCTAATTCCAAGTTCAGTATACTATCTATGACATCATGCTGCCTCTGGTCTAAGAGCATGAAGTCTGAAAATATATCTGTTTCTTTAAGGGAAGGTATAAAAGTTGACCTATTCCCTCCTAAACTCATATTTGGTAGGAAATATGACCGAATGCTGAGAATTGGTGATGCTATCATGATGAGACCAAAATAGGGCAAAAAGAAGGGAATGAGCAGGTATTGTAGCTGTTGCCATAAAATCAAGGACACAAAACCTGGAAGTGGCTCCAATTATGAAGAATGTTTATGTGAGACTAACTTTTGCTTCTTTCTGGGTTTGGGATCTTTTGCTTTCCTCGTTCTCCTTTAGGGATCCCTAATTAATGAATGAAAAAGATATTACAAATAGTGTATTAAAGGATGGGGAAACAGATACAAAAGTGAATTGAGTCCCTGCACCAAAGGGGTTTATGTCCTAAGTGGGGAGAGAATTCCTATAGGAGAATGGTGGCAAGAGAAAGAATGTTTTGGTTTTGAAAGTTAGAGAGATGATGAGTGGAATAATGGAGGAGTAGATGAACATGCCCTTCCTGGTAGCAACAACTGTAGTGTACCGAGACAATTCTGGTTCTAGACAAGGAAAGGGGATGATCTGAGCTACTGGAAGGTATCCTTGTTACGAGGCAGCCACCAAAGAGATTTTTTTTAATAAGCAATTGGGGTTAAGTAACTTGCTCAAGGTTACACGGCTAGTCATTATTTATGTGTGGGTGCTCATTTTCTGAGGCCGGTTTCAATCTCGGGTCATCCCAACTCCGAGGCCAGCGCTCTTATTCACTGCGCCACCTAGCCGCCCCAACACCAAAGAGATTTTGAGGGATGGTTCTGGTGCCTGCTTAGATATAGAGTGCTGTTGGAGGCACAGATCAAGGCTTTTGAGGCTTGGCACTTAGGAATTCTCTCCCTCTCTTACCCTGAATCCATATTCTCCATTCCCAAATGTCTTCCCTGTAGCAAATCTTCTCAACTGGATTTTTCCAGCTATATCTCCCCTTGGTATTGAATTACCTCTTTCACCTATGGCCCTAGACTGGTATCAACACCCTTGCCTTTTGTCCCAATGTTGGCTTCTTTGATGTCCTTCCTGAGTAGAGCTTCCTCCTCAATGCTCCCAGAAAGCTCTTCTGTCCTACTTCTCACCCAGTACTATCTGGTGGATGACCCTAACTCATCTCTCAGTGGCCAGACTAGGAATAAGGGGTGAGAGCTGTCGTCCTTTGTGCCCTCCCTTGTGCCATACCCCTGTTCACTTATCACAGGGCATTGATTGCATCATCATTCAAACCACTCCCCATGCAGCAGCAGGTATCACAATAATTAAAAACAATGTTTTGGACATGCAGTACGTGTTGGTTATATACATTTCTCTACTTTCTTCTCTATATGGCTACAAGCACTAAGAGCAGCTAGGTGACACCATAGTGCATAGAGCCCTGGACCTGGAGTTAGAAAGACTCATCTTCCTGAATTCAAATATGACCTCAGACATTTACTAGCTATGTGACCTTGGGCAAATCACTTAACCCTGTTTGCCTCAGTTTCCTCATCTGTAAAATGAGCTGGAGAAGATACTACTCTAATATCTTTACCAGGAAAACTCCAAATGGGGTTACCCAGAGTAGGATACCATTGAAATGACTGAACAACAAATGTCAAGGGTGAAAGGTAGTATGAGACCTGTCCTATTCCCTCTAGTTGTTTGCCTTCCTCCCAGGTTTGTTGTGAAGATTAAACAAGATAATATTTTGTCACACGGTAAACTCTTAATAAATATTCCTTTCTATCTTCCTTCTTTCCTTTCTTCATTCCTCCCTCCCATCCTTCTTTCCTTCCTCCCTTCCTTTCTTTCCCAAAGGTAACTTGTACATTATTTGTGTATTATCTATATAAGAGCATATATTCTTCCACATTAGAATGTATACTCCTTTAATAGAGACTATTTCAAATTTGTCTTCATATCCTCAGCTCCTAGCAATGCCAGGTACATCATAGGTGCTAAATAAATGATTTATTGATTAATTGAGAAGCTCTGGGTTTTGACACAGACTGTCTGAGTGACCCAGTGGAATTGACTTAACCTCTCAGACTCTTAAGTTGCAGAGCAGTAGCTGATCTGGCTTCATGGGAATTATCTATGCCAATAAAATCATAACTGCAACCAAGAAAAACAAAACCATCATGGCATTGTGCTATGCACTAAGGATGCAAAGATAAAATAGTTCCTGCCCTCAAGGAACTCCCATTTTATTAGACACAACATGTACACAAGTCAGTAATTACAAGAGAATTGAAGCAAGAAGAGAATATTCCTACCTCGGGAGGGGCACTCAGGACAATTTCAGCAGCAAGGCGCCCCCTGGTATGAATGTTAATGTAAGTTAAGAGTTCAGAGAGTCAGAGATGAGGAGAGAGCAATTTCCAGGCACAGGAGTCAGTTTGAGTGATGCATGGAAGCTGAAGAGAATCAAGGTCAGGAAACTTGTAGAGTGGTTTGGCAGGAACAAAGAATTCATGAGGGGGAATGACAGGATGGGGGGAGGCTATAAAGGAAGATTGGGGCCAAATTGTGCAGGACTTTAAATGCAAAGATGGAGAGTTTGTATTTTATCCTGGGATCAGATTTTGTAGCAAGGAATTGCCATGGTCCAAGCTGGGTCTTTGGAATATTATTTTGGTAGCTGTGTGAAGAACTAATTGGAGAGGGGAGAGCTGGAAGGAGTGGGACAAATTAGGAGGCAATTTGAGTAGAAGGCAGAGGTTGAAGTTTTGCACCTTTGCCTTTGTATCCTCTCAGCCTACCACAGTGCCTTGCTAAATAGTTATTATATAAATGCTTAGTGAATTGAATAGCCCAGGGATGAGATGATGAGGGTCTGAACTAGGTTAGTCACCTTGTTAATGGAGAGAAAAGGGTAGATGAGAGAGATGTTGTGGAGGGAAGAATGAGTAAGGCTTAGTAATTAATTGGATATAGAGTCTGAAGTATAGGTAAGAGTCAAGAATGCTTCTGAGGCTCTGAAGTTGGGCAGGGAGGAGAACACAGTTTGCCTCAACAGAAATACTAAAGTTTGAAGGTAAGGAAGGGGTTATGGGGAACCACAGGATAGTAGATTTAGTGCTAGAAGTGATCTTGGAAGTCACCTCCTAGTTCAACCCTTTCATTTTATACATGAGGAAACTGAAGCCCAGGAAAGTTGAGTTGCTCAAAGTTGCCAAGGTGGTAAGTGGCAGAATCCAAATCTGAACCCTGATCTTCTGATTTTAAACCCAATACTTCTGAAAGTTCTGTTTCAGTCATGTGGAGTTTGAGATGTTTGGGATAACCAACGGAAGGTATACAATTGGCAGTGGCTGGTGTGGGGGCGAAGCTAAAAAGAAAGATTAGAGTTGGGTACATAGATTTGGGATCCATCTGAATAGAGATGGTAACTGGCCTGTACTAGACTTACTGTTAGTAATGCTTCCTAAGGCCCACTTGACTTCATTCTCTAGAATGATTGACTTTAGATCAGTAACCACACAATCACGGATATCAATCACCCATTGCAATCGGAACTATTGACAATCATCATGACCTATGTCCTCCCATTGGATTTTGGGTGACTCTGGAGGAGAGGGTAAGGCTGTTGATTTTGCACAGCTCTGTCCTATTCATATCCAATTCATGCTCAAGTCATCACCTTCATGATGTCATTGGTCCTCTTTGAGAACAAAGGATGAACTGAACAATAACAAGTGGCCCATTTTGCCTAGTGATGGTAGTGACATTCATCTGTTGCACCCTCTTATTACAGGGATTGTTAATTCCCAGTGGAATCACCTTCTTTCCTCCTGTGGGCAAACATACATATCTAGAAACAATGGAAACAACAAGGTGGTTACAGTGAGATTTGACCCAAGATTGAGGCTTGTCTGCTGCCCATTTGTGATTTCCTTTCCCCTTGATTTTCTTCTTGACTTTGCCTATTTCAAAAGGTTATGTGCATGCATCAGTTGGGTAGGTTGGGGAGAGAGATGCATGGATTCGCCAGAAGCTGATTTTGTGTATAGGAGCTAAAGCTATGGGCCTTTTTATTTTTTAAGCACCATTTGGCACAAACTCCTGTCTCCTCTGCCAACTGCCTGAGTTAATGCCTAAATACCTGGTTTTTGCCCTAGCAGCAGGATGGGGCCTAGGGAATTGACCCAATTAGTAATACTGGGTGGGGAAGGGACTGTTTATCCAGTAGAGCTCCTCCATTCTCTAGCTCCTCATTCTCCTGTGATCTCTCAACACCTGTGGGTTTATAATTTAGGAAAACTTGTTGTATAGGATATTTTTCTGATTGTACCTTGGTTACTGTGGTAAATTGTGATGTTCTTGAATGTCCAAGAGTGAAATATTTTCAATAAACCAGATTACTCTTTTATAAATATATATGTATGTATATATACATATACATGGAGATATGTATGTATGTATAAACATATATATGGAGAGAGAGAGCGAGAGAGAGAGAGAGAGAGAGAGAGAGAGAGAGAGAGAGGTGGTTGTTTAGTTGTTCAATCATGTCTGACTCTTCATTACCTTCTCGACCAACTAACTGTCCATAAGGTTTTCATAGCAAGGATACTGGAGTGGTTTGCCATTTCTTTCTCCAGTTTTTTATTCAGGCAGGGCTTAAGTGATTTGCCTGGGGTCACTCAGCCATTAAGGGTCTGAGGTCAGATTTGAACTTTGGTCTTTCTGACTTCAGGTTCAGTGCTCTTATCCATTACAACACTGAACAAGCACTTTTTTCTTCCTTTTACTACCCCACATCCCCACTGATAACCAAAAGAAGAGGAATCCCTTGAAACATGTTTGAACAACTGGAAACTAAATAGGGTATCCACCATTTGGGGAATGAATAGCATATGAATGAAATGCAATGCTATTGTGCTATAAGAAATGAAGAAATAGGCCAAAGGGATTTTCAGAGGCACCTGGGAAAATTGCTGCTTTTGAAAATTCTTTAGCCCAGCTTTCTCTCAAGAACTAAATGATACTTCAAGGGGGAAATAAAGCATATATACCCGTCCCCTATGCTTTAAATAGAGTAGGGAATAATTGAGTATTCAATCCATTGTCCAATGGGTTAAATTGATCCTTTTGTCATTAATCCTCAGTAACACTTTCTTGAGAAGTCAATTTCTTTATTTAAAAATTATTATTCATTTCTGAAGTATTTATCTTAATGGATATACATTTAACTAACATATGTCAGCTATCATAGCTAAAGAATGGACTTGGGCTAATATCCACAAACAGGGAACCATTATTAGTCAATTGATTAAAGTAATGTTTATGTTTCTACCATTTTCTATGACCATGTGTTTATTTGAAAGGAAGCTTCCTCACTCTCTATCTGGTGTGTGAAATTCCCAAGGATGTGTGAATTGCTTCAACTTGGCATTCTTTATTAAGGTCTGTCTCACCATGAAATTTTTTCAGAATAGCTTAAGAGAGATGCCAAAAGTCTCGATTGAAGAAATGATTATCCTTTTCAATATAAACAGAGTCCTAATTAATCTACCAAGAATTGTTACCTCTTTAGGAACATCAGCCAAAGCTGTTTAGCTATCCTCCCACTTCAGAGGGTTTATTTCATGCAAAGGTACTATGAACATGGATTCATTTCCCACACTTTACAGACTTGAGCCTATCCTAAACAATATCAATAATGTTCTGTCGTCCCCCCACGTTTTTTTTCTGCTGCTCTGACCCTGCTAATCCCCTGTCCTGGGTCTTCCCCAACATCTACCTTCTCTGCTTTTTTTCCTTAACTGTCAACAACGTCTAAGGAAGTCATAAGCCTGAGCTCTCTGGTTCCACTACAAATCCATACTACTAGTTAACATTAACAGTGTCTTTGCCATTGCACAATGATTGACTTATCTCTGATTCACTTCCTAACACATTTTACACAAAGGATCTTTCAAACGTCCTCCTTTGCCAAGTTCACAGCTCTAGCCGAACAACCTTCTCTGGAGAAGCAGATAACTTCACCTCCTTTAGGGAATCAAAAATGTAGGATTTAGGTCTAGAAGGGACATTAAAGACCATGTACTCTCACCTCTGCAATTTATAGGCAAAGAAACTGAAGCCCAGATTGATTACATGATTTGGTAATAGTAGTGTTAGGATTAGAACCCAGGTCCTCTAAGTGAGGTCAATGTTCTCTTTCAACTACACCTCACTGCCTTCTTACAACACACTGGACACCACCCATAACATTGCCATCTGGTCTTGAGATCACTTACCTTAAAACCTCTCTGTGTCCTTTTTGCCAAGTCATTTTCAGTCATGTCTGACTCTTTGTGACCCTCTTTGGGTTTTCCTGGCAAAGATACTGGAGTGGTCTGCCATTTCCTTCTCCTGCTCATTTTTACAGATGAGGAAACTGGGGCAAATAGGGTTAAATGACTTGTCTAGGGTCACAGAGCTAGTAAGTATCTGAGGTCAGATTTGAACTCAGAAAGATGAGTCTTCCTAACTATATGCCTGACACTCTGCATATGGCACTCGCTAGCTACCCCTCTCCATGTCTGTGCCCTCCCTCTAACTCTTTTCTCCTGTCTCAGAGGATCAGGTGGCCCCCATCATCACCTGGGTTAACTCCTCCAGCTATATCCTTAATCCCATCCTCTTCTCTATGTTCCAGGCTGTTGCTCCAGCCACTCATGGTCTCTCACCTTCGTTCTCTCTCCAGGTTCCTTTCTCTCTAGCAGTTCCTTTCTTGGTTCAAATTTCACCTCTGCAAGTTGTACACACTAGATTTGCAGATTTATGTGCAATCACTTTTTAAAAAATGTACTATACTTCATTATTATTATTATTACTAATAATTTTTATTATACTATGTCATAGAAATGCTTGTCTTGGAATAAGTTAAAAATTAAATAAATAAAAATTTAAAAAAACAAAAAAGAAATTAAAATCTCCTGACACTGATGTCCTCTTCTGCTATTATCCTCTATGCTCTTTCCCTTTCACTAAAGAACTTTGAGAAAGGGACATCATTATTTACTGCCTCCAATTCCTCACTACCCCCTCACTCTCCAGCACCCTGAAACCTAGCTCCTCTCCCCACCCACCACATGGCTGAAACTCTTCACGATAGCCTTGGTGACATTTTAATATCCAAGTCTGACAGACATTGCCCTTTGCCTCTTTAACCCATCTAGAACATTTGATGCTTGAACAGCCCATTGTCTTCCTTGAATTCCATAATTCTTATCTTTTGGGGTTTGCCTCTTCGTAATCTTTTTTTTCAGTCTTTTTTCTCCAGCTCATCACCTCTCCCACCCTCTGGGAGGGAGTATCTCACAAACCTTTTTGTTGGCCTGTATTTTTCTTTGTGATTTTATTGACTACAGTTACTTCATTTGTTACCTCTATCTAAACCACTCCCAAATCTATATAAATGATATAATCCCACACCCCAAATTCCTCTACTGAGTTCTATTTCCATTTGCCTTTCATATATCTCCACCTGGAATTTGGGTTGGCACCTTATATTCAACATTTTCTTTTTTTTTTTTGGAGGGCAATTGGAGTTAAGTGACTTGTCCAAAGTCACATGGCTAGTAAGTGTGTTAAGTGTCTGAGGCCAGATTTGAACTCAGGTCCTCCTGACTCCAGGGCCAGTGCTCTATTCACTGTACCACTTAGCTGCCCCAATATTCAACATTTTCAAAACTGAATTCACAGAGTCATAAATCTTGCTGTTGGAAAGGAATCAGAGATTAAGACTTGAACCCAGATCTTTCTGGTCCTAAAGCTGGCTCTCAATTCACTACTCCACAAAGCTTTTCATACCTACATGTTATATGGTATAAAAATTTTATAAAGAACACACAAAACTAATAGGGCCATTCAGCAACCAATCATAAAGAACAGTATTTGATCAGCTATACTATCAATGTAAACTCTGAGTTTTGCAGCTAACTTATTTTTCATTCCTCCCTTGTTTTAACTTCAACAAATTAGAGGTGAATTCTATAATCCTTTAGGGGGTCAGAAAATTCAGAAGGGCTTATCTCATGCTTAACTCTGAGGAGTCTTAGAGCCACCCAATGACTTTTTGAGAAGTAAACCCAGGGATACTTATTTTGCTAATGTCTGTTTTTATTTTTAATTTCTGGAACAAAACAAGCATGCCCATAGCACAGCACAATAAAAGAGGGAACTGTACATGAAACTGCACACCTACTATGCACAACTTTCTATTCCTTTCAAACATAGAACAAAATTGTCATATCAATTTCTTTTTTTCTTCCCTCCACACCCCCCCCCCGCCCTAGAGATGCCAATCATTAGTATATATATATAATTACCCTATATATACTTCTACTTATCAGTTCTTCTCTGGATACAGATTGTATCTTTCTTCACATGTCCTTTATCGTTAATTTGGGCATTTACATAAAATCACTTTTTTCACTCAAAGTTATCCTTATAACAATATTTCTGTCATTGTATAAGATGTTCTCTTGGTTTGCTAACCTAAATTTTTTTCTTTTTCTCTGTAAATTTCCCTGTGACAAATATGGGTATTAGAAAAGTTGTTGGCCTTTCTGCTGTCATTTAGATTGGATTGTGGGACCACAGATTTAGAGCAGAAGGGAAACTTTGAGGTCATAGGAATAGAGAAAAAGATAATAGGAAAAGGGCCCAAAGGGAACTCAGAGGCTATGTCAACCTATTCTATCATTTTACAGATAAGGAAACTGAGTCTCAGGAGGATTAAGTGATTTGCCAAGGATCAGGAGGGTAGCAATGGCTGTGCCAGGATAATTTCTCCCAGCCCAACTCATTTACCTGTTTCTGAAATCCAGACTTTCCATTATTAAGTTTACTTAGAGCTCTGTGGCTAGACTGTGAGCCCCCCAAGGGCAGGGACTTTTCATTTGTTAGTCAGTGCCCAGCACAGCACCCGTTCCCCTCCCCTCTCCCACACACACTTTCCGTCCAGCAGGTAAAGTTTCTGTGAGCTCATCCCTGCCAGTCCAGATGAGGAGTGAGAGCTGAGTTCTGATCCATATCAAGCTTTCTTTGTGCCTTTCTTCCAGAGAGCGGCAGCAGCTGCTCTGCAGAAGGGTTCTGCCAAGTGCCTGGGAGCCTGTTCCATCACACAGACGTCCAGCTCCTTGAAAGAATTTTGCAGATTAAGCAACAGGCGCCTGACGCTCATACAACACAACTAACCTCGGAGTGGGTCTGTTTCCCATTTCTGTTTGGAGTTTCAAGGACTTCCTCCTTCTAACTGCTTCCTCAGTCAGTGTATGTTAGAATGACCCCTATCTCCTCTGTCTCCAAAGGAGCATTCCTTTGTCACAAATACCAGGGAGGGCATGGAGTGTGAGATTTATTGTCGGATGACCGGGTTCTGCAGACTGTTGCCTTGGACAAATCACTTAACCTCTGCTAGGTGGCTCAGTGGATAGAGGACTGGGCCCAGAGTCAAGAAAACTTGAGTTAAAATCCAGTTGGGATACTTATTAGCTGTGTGACCCTAGACAAGTCACTTAACCTCTGTCTGTTTCAGGTTTCTCAACCTTAAGATGGGGATAATAACAGTACCTACCTCTCACAGTTATGAGGATAAACGAGAAAACATTTGCAATGCATGGCACATATTTGCCACTATATATGCCAATTATTATCATTGATATGAACTTCAATTTCTGCATCTGTCCAGTTGTTGGACTAGGTAACCTCTAAGGCAAGGGGTTCTTAACCTTTGGTTACCTCCTATATCCAATTGTTTGCCAAGTCTTGCTTTTTCCATTTCTAAAACATGTCCCACCCATCCCCTAATCTCCTTTAATGAGACTAGTACCTTAAATCAGGTCATCTTTTGCCTGGAGTATTGTGATTGCTTCCTAATTGGTCCTCAGATCTCTCCCCCACTCCAATCTGTCCTAAATGTTCCAAAATCACTGGTTCATCTATGTCACTCTCCTACTTAAAAAATTTCCAGTGACTCCCCACAATCCCATAAAAATTTTAACTATTAATGATTGTTCATCCTATACTTTCTAGGAGAGAATAAAAATTCCGATTGGGCATTTGAAGTCTTTTATAGTTTGGTTCCAACCAACCTCTCCAGGCTTGTTGTATGTTCCTCTAGTCCATGGACTCTGGACTCCAGCTATGGGACTATCTGCTGTTCCTTTTGCATGAGGACACCCTGTCTCTCATCTCTGGGCTCTCGCTTATGCCTAGAATGCATTCTCTCCTCCCTTTTGTTTCTTAGAATCTCTCATGACCTTCAAAGGTCTACTCAAGAGGCCCCTTCTACACCAGGCCTATCCTAATTTTCTATTTACTGTGTCTATTTTGCACTTACTTATATTAATATGAGTTATTTCCCCTGAGAGAGACAATGTAAGTTCCTTGAGGACAGGTACTATTTTTATATCATTGTATTCTCACCATATAGTACAGTCCCTAGAACATAATAAGTGCATATTAAATGTCCATGGATTGACCTGTAAGTTAGAGGGTATGTAGAAGAAATGAACAGGGTGGTGCTAAAGGGTCTATAGATCTGGACTTTGGAAGAAAGATGGAAGAAACTGGAGATGTTAAGCCTGGAAGAGAGACATATTATGAGAGGTGTAATAGCTGTCTTAAAATATCTGAGAAGTGGTTATGAGCAAGACTTGCTCTATTTGTCTCCCTGGGATAGCACTATGGGGAAGGAGTGATAGCGTCAAAGAGTAATATTTAGACATAATAAAAAGAAAAATTGTCTAATTGTTATTGCTATGTCATTTTTTCAGTTGTGTCTGACTTTTCAGGACCCTATTTGGGGTTTTCTTGGCAAAGATTCTGGAGTGGCTTGCCATTTCCTTCTCCAGCTCATTTTATAGATGAGGAAACTGAGGCAAACAGGTTAAGTGACTTGCCCAGGGTCACACAGCTAGCCAGTGTCTGAGACTAGTTTTGGGCTCAGGAAGATGAGTCTCGACTCCAGGACCAGCATTCTATGCAGTATGGTACCACCTAGCTGCCCCAAAAGCAGGGTGGGCTGCCTTAAGAGTTAGTAAATTGGACATCACTTAACATCTCTAAATCTAAACTGAAGATCACTTCTCAGGGTTGTTACAAAGGACATTTTGGTTCAGTTCTTACATTTTGTTTTACATCTTAGGTTCAACATACTCAAACCTGAACTTATGTTCTTCCCCTGTGCCCCAAAGAAAACATCACCTCTTCTAAATTTCCCTAGCTAAACCATAGGCACTGCCACCTTGCCAGTGTCTCAGGTCCATAATCTCAGCCTCATCCTGGGCTTTGTACTCTCCTTGTTCCTTCTTCCACAACCTCTTGTTTCACCTGACTCTTACTCTTTACTCACAGAGCTAAATTCTTAATTGAGCCCCTCATTGACCACTCACCCAGATTAACGCAACAGCTTCCAAGTTGGCTGCCCTCAAGGTTTTTGCCACTCTAATCTACCCTCCATGTTACTACCAAAGTATTTCTTCAAGTGAAGATCTGGCCATGTGTCTGATCATCTGACCACCAGTAAATGCCAGTTGTTTCCTCTTGCCTCTGGAATCAAATACACACTATGCCATTTAGCTTTTAAAGCCCAACACATCTTGGCCACATTTACTGATGGCTCAGGGGATAGAGTGTGGGTGTGGATCAGGAAGGCCTGAATTCAAATCCGTCCTCAGACACTCACTAGTTATGTGATCCTGGGCCAGTCATTTAACTTCTGTTTGCCTTAATCTATGGGAGAAAGAAAGGGCAAACCTACAACCCCAAATGGGATCAGGAAGAAGTGGACATGACTGAACATATATGAACACATCATACATGTTTTATATATATATATGTAGTAGATTATATCTTATGTAATATATGTATCAGATTATATGACTTCTAATATATACTTTTTATATATTTAGATATAAAATTGTTGTCTCCCCCATTAGAACACAAGTTCTTTATAAGGACTGTCAAGTAAAGTAGACAAATCAACATGCACTTATTAAGTGCCTACTAAGTCCTATGCTAAGCACTAGGATTTCAAAGAAAAAATCAATTCTTGGTATTCTATCCCCTGTAGTTGGCATAGTGCCCAGCATATAAATCCATGCTGAAATGTCTTGAAGGCCTTTTCAATTCATTCCAACTCTTGGATTATATGGACTGTGAAATGGGCTCTGCCTCCACATCCATTTCCCTTTCCACTACAGAATGATTTGTTAGTCTATTATTCATTTGACCCATCCTGAGCTGCTTCTGATTCACACATAACCTGAAAAGATAAACTAGTTTTGGTGAAACATTGGGATTTACATGGAAAAGGAAGCCTCTAGGCCCTAAGGCTTCCTATGAATGTCTAAAATCTTTTGATGATATGGAAAATTCCAACAAACTTTTGTTTTATAAGGACCTTTTAGGAGCAAAAAGAATGCTACTTTGAGGAGCCTTTAAAATCCCCTCCCCTCCCTTCTTCCTATTAAGGCTCTAGGTTGAAACATCTTCTCTTCCCTTCATTGTGACCCAATTAATATAATTCTTGCATTTCTTCCATTGTTCAACAGAGAAGTTCTGACCTACATTTTCTTTTTTCCTTTCCTTTTATTGTCCTGAACAGAAACTGCTTTCTTTCTAAGTGAGTTAGAAAAGCAAAAAAAAAAAGGCTTCTGTGACCAATATGTTTCCCCCCTCCCCATCCCACCCTCATCATCCCAAGAGAATATGGACACACCCAACATTATCAGACCCCAGTCTTGTACCAGTCACAACACCAGATGGTTTATTCTGCTTCCTATTGTGGACTTGCCCAGCATAAAATGAAAGAGACTCCCCTGAAAACAAAGCCTTCTCGTCTCCAAACTAAAACACTCTCCCAACAAAAATTCCACCCTTTCCAGAGCTTGAAAAAAATCAACCTGTCTTCCATTCCCCCCCCCCAAAAAAAAGGCAGGGGGGGGAACAACCAAAGTTTGTAAATTAAGGCCAGGCAAATTCTAAGTATTTTTCCTAAATGGGGGGTGAGGGGAGGATTTTCTAAGTTAGACATTTTTAAACACTGATGATTCCCCGTACTTTTTCCTGCTGATTTTTTGTGGGGGACCTTAATTGTGAGTGATTCTCAATTGTACCAATACTCATTTCTTAGTATATTAGTGAGCTTACAAGCAGGTATTAAGCACTTACTATACACCAAGCACTGCATTATATGTTGGGGTTCAATGAAAGACAGAAATCAATTTATCTTATCATTATTGTGATTTGTTATTTTTTGAACACCATTCAATGCCTCCAGGGTCCTTGTATTTTATTCAGAGTACATAAATGAAGTGATCTATGTTCTCTAAGCTTATGTGATAGGCAAGCACCACTTTTCCTTTTATTATTGTGGGAATTTGGTCTTTGGTACTATCTGCATGACCTTGAGTACATCATTTCCCTCCACAGACTTCAGTTTCCTTATCTGTAAAATGAGTTAGACTAGATGGTCCCCTTTTCCCCCTAGAAATATAATCTCATGGAGCCAGAGGGGAGAGATTTTGTTTCCTTTGACCTTCCTTTGGCTGCCTGTATTACCATTCCTCCATCCTTTTTTGACCTTGGGTTGGTTTCAGATGGTTAGGGAGAGGAAGAAATGAACTTTGGTGGGGATTTTGAAATGAACTGGTAGATGTTTCATGAAAAGTTATTTTAAGCATTGCAGAGAATATAGAAACCCTAGACAAGAGTACAAAAACAGGACATAATATTGGAGGGGGAATTTGGCTTGATTGAAACAAAAGGGGAAAGGTAAACAAAAGGAAGAGGAGAGAAGTGCATTCTGGGTCGGGGCTGGAAAGGAGTCATCCTCTGCACCCTGCCCACTACTATATGCTTCCCCAAAGTTCCCTTCTTTCTGGACTTGAAATGTCTTCATGGGGAGTGGTTGAGATGTGCTTGGTTTTACCTGTGGGAAGTAGAAAAGATACAACACAGTAGCTTGGAGCACTGAGGTCACACCATTGATATACACTGGATAAAACCCAGAAGCCTTGAACATGAAAGGAAAATTAGTGGTGTCATTTGAGAAAGTCATTTCTAAAATGAAAAAGCAACTAAACTGGAACAGACTCAGGAGCCAGGATCTGAACTGAATTATGAGCCAGTTTTCCTTACTGTCTAAGCTGAGCAGCTTTGGACAGTTACTGCTACAGATCAAACAGAACCCAAGGGACTGGAAAAATTAGTGTTGCTGTTTTTAAAGGTGTCTCTTTTCAGGAATCAGCAAAGATATTGTATGCCATCAGGCCCAATAGGTCTTGAATAAAAATTTACTTCAGTTGAATAGAGAGAATAATCACAAGAAAGACATAGGGTTTTTAAAAAACATTTCATATATAGGTGCATGTATATACATATATATGTATATTGTCACTTAAAACATGCTGCATTATATGGATGGGTGTGCATATATTTTTTTTTCTTTATTTCATGGGTTGCCTGAGCGGCTAGTCTATTGGTGATGAGTTTCTCTGAACTTATCTAGGCAGGAAAAACTCTCTCTCTCTCTCTCTCTCTCTCTCTCTCTCTCTCTCTCTCTCTCTCTCTCTCTCTCTCTCTCTCTTTCTCTCTCTCTCTTTCTCTCTGTCTCTCTCTCTGTCTCTCTGTCTCTGTCTGTTTCTCTCTCTGACTCTCTCTGTGTCTCTGTCTGTCTTTCTCACTCACTAATCCTCAGAGTAAGCTTTGTGCTGGGCAGTGGTTGAAGGTAGGGAGGATAAAGGAGTGGAGGAGGAGGAACAGCTCTGCCCAGTAGTACCAAATAAGACTTGAGGTGAAAATGAACACATACACAATCAGTCAATAATTCCACAACCAAGGTAGAGTCCTCCCTGCTTGAAAAACCCTTCTCAGGCTATTTATTGCCCTTCAATGCTTCTGTTAAGGAAGATGCACTTAAGTACATTTTAATCTGATCATCTATAAATATAAGGGGTGGGGAGAAGTTGAAGACCCCAACTACATGATTTCTTCAGGCCATGCCATGAGCACTAAGGACTGCACCTACCCAGGGAGAGTCATGCTCTCCCTTTATAGAATAAATGCATTCTAGCAAAGTTGACTGTAATGTCCATAACCAGCAACAAAATTATTTTCACCATTCAATTTTGCTCTAAAACTTCCCTCTGATAATTGGTTTCACCATTAATCCTTTTGATGCCTTCCTCTTTTTAGTTCTTCCCTTCCTCATTAGATCATCTGGGTTCGATTCTCATCTCTGTACAGATGATTTCCCAATCTACAAATTCAGCCCTCATGCCTCTTAATTAATCAGCACTTATTAAGCACCCACTGTGTGGATCCATCTGAAACAAGCAAGAGCACCTGCCATCCTTGGGACACCCTCCCCCCTTGCTGATCCATTCCTCACACCACTTGGATGAGAAGTCAGTTACCAGCTCTATTCCTTCCTATGACATGAAAGGCCACCATGCCTTACCATCTTCCCTGCTTCTGTGCCTTGAAATCCCCAAGAATTGTTATTTGACCTATTTTGTGACCTGAGGACCCCTGGGTCTCACCATCTATTCTGCCACCAAATTGTTCAGATTTCTGAGCTCCATCTGCCCTGCAGCTGAATTTGCTTTTATGTACTGTCTCCTCCAATTAAAGTGTGAATTCCGTAAGAGCAGGGACTGTTTCATTTTTGCCTTTGAATCTACAGTACCTGGGACATATTCTGACATGTGATTTCATCTGTTTTTAGACTTCCTAATATGGAAACTCCCTCTAGCAATGCAGACAAGCAACTTATCTGTGGCTTAAAGTCTAAGTGTTGCCAAGATAGCTGAGAGGTAACTAACTCATGGTCACAAAGTCAGTATGTGTCAGAGGCAAAATTTAAACCTAGGTCTTCCTAACTCTAATGTCATGTTTCCATCCATAATACCTAGCTGCCCTAACACCTGGCATAGAATATGTACTTAATAAATTCTTGTTGTGTTCAGTTTGAGTTCTATCTCTCAGGGTCAGGTTACTAAGATAACTGGTATGCATTGGGCAAACAGTGTAGATACTGATGAGTCACAAATACCTAAGAATTTCAGGTGTATTTCACTGGCCCCTCACTACCCACTCAGAGGTCATGATGAAGAGCAACAAAGTTGTCTTTAATCAATAGTACCCCCTGGTGGCATATGTAAGGAATTTTCTCTTCCACAGCACTTCCTCTCTTCTTGGATGGTGGTGAGTAGTGGTGAACATTTTCTCCTCTACCTCTATTTTCCATGGATTTTTTTTCTTGTATATTCTGAGGGATTAAACTGTGTGATTCTAAATTCCCAGCCAGGTCCCATATTCTATGAAATCTATGAAGTTGAGCCCTGGGAAATTTTTTACTCCTACTTTGCCCCTGCTCAATTCCTACCTTTGTCCTTATGGAATTGACTCTCTTACTTTTATTTTGCACTCTCCGTATTTCCCCATCTTCATTTCACTTGTGAGCCAAAAACTGAATGTGATCATAGATAATAAGTGTAAGAGTAGAGTATTGTGCAGTGGAAAGAGTATTACATTTGAAATGTGAGTTGGTGGATCCCAGGACTAACTCTACTATTTACTGCCTTTGCAAATGTCAAAAATCTCTTAAATTCTCTGGGCTTCAGTTTCTTCATATATCTAAAATGAGAGGTATGACTTATATGAGCCCCAAGATCCCATCCAGTTCTAAATCTACAACTCTATGAAATCTATCAAGAAAAAAAGAAAGTCACCATTTTGAAATTAAATTATCCATAGTTAAGAGCCAATACAATAATCTTTAAAGCCCTTGAAAGTGCACAAAATTCCCCTTTAAATCTTCGTAGAAGTCTCTGTTCCTTTCTCATCCTTCTCTAATTAAAACTGCATTTTCCTCAAGGACAAGTGGTCAAGAAACCTCATTTATTTGTATTGTGTCTTTGTCAAATAACTCATCTTAAAACTATTGTTTTCTACCATTTTTTTCCATTGTAAATGTGCCATATTTCAGCTATATATTATGAGTTGATTAGGCTTTTGTGGTATAGTCTGAGACCCTAACTATAACTGATGACAATCTATCTATGAGAAAAAATGAGCTTCTGGTTCCAAACAGCCAATTCACAAATGAACTTTGGGAACAGAACCTTTTGGTAAGTTAAGGACTACTTATATACATTTCTCATTCTCAACCTGTACTCTGTTCACATTTTGAAGTAAAAGTGTTATTATAATGATTAATGAGAAATGGATTCACTTATAACTCCCCCACATGACAGATATTTATTGTCTCTGTAGCTAAAGAAGTTCATGCTAGAAGCAGATGTATGACTTGGGATATGAAAGTAACTCTCCTTTTGAATTCTCACTTTGTGCTGACAATTGGATTCAATATTTTCTGTGATATATGCTATTTCTCAGTAAAAGTAAATACATTCCTCAAATTATATATGATGATTTTCCTCTGATTAAAGTTATGATAGTACTTATCATCACATCTTCACTATTACAAGATCCAAGTCTAAAGTACTTTTATTAAAATATACATTTTGTGATATTGCTTTTCGGATGTGACCTTCAACTTTGTTGTTTAAAGGTTTCATTTTACTGATTTAGAAAGATCATTCCTCAAGCTGAGGCCAGTAACTGGGGAAGCTTTCAAAGTCCTGTTAAAACAATTGTAGAGGTGGAAATATTTTCTGTACAAATGAAAGTTAGTAAATAGATTTTAATTTCCCAACTTCCATCTTTTAAGTGAAAGCTTGTAATAAATAGCATGAAGACACCTGCAGTATTTAACAAATATGGCAACTGAAGCACTATGATAAAAATAAAGAGCTCATGAGCAGTCCCTAAAAGAAAATAATATAGAAATGATAAGTATGAAGAATTCAGAGAAGCCAGGGAAGATACATGAACTGATGCAAAGAACCCAGTAAGTAATACACAATGACAATAACAAATAAATGGGAATTAGGGGACAAAAAACAAACAAACAAATCTGATTTTGTTAATGGTAACTGGCAATTAAAATGATCAGGCTTATCCTAAAAGAGATAAGAAAACACTCCTCCCTTCTTTCTTTGAAGGGGTAGGGGACTATGGGTGTGTGATATTCCATGTCCTGCAGAATCTGACTGATATTTATTAGCTTTGCAGAATTTTTTTTTTTTTTTGGCTTTTCTTGGTTATAAAGAATGGCTTGTTGGATAGGGAAAGCATATATATGAATGAAAGTGATACTACTAGATTAATACCATCAAAGAATTAAAAAAAAAAGGGTAAGGGTTAATTTATACAAACTATAGCAACTCTTTTCCTAGTAGCCACAAAATTGGAAACCAAGGGAATATCCTCCTATTCAGGAAGGGATAAGTAGATTATAGTATATGAATGTAATGGGATATTATTATTCAATAAGAAATAAGACAGTTTCAGAGGAAACTGGGAGGCCCTCTGTGAGCTAATACAGAGGAAAATGAGTAGAACTAGGGGCCCATTTTTTTTAACGATAACAACATTGTAAAGAAAAACAACTTTGAAAGACTTGAGAATTCTGATTAATGCACTGATGCCCAAAAGAATGAAGATGAAACATACCACTCATTTTCTGCTAGAAATGTGATTGAATCATAGATTACCTCTTTGGGGGAATTTTTTTTACTAGATTATGCATGTTTTTGATGAGGATCTTTTTTTGGGGGAGGGGAATTGTTCAATTGGAAAAGGCACAGGTTAAGGACAAATTATAAAGGCATTTAGAAATAAATGCATTCAAATTTTTACAAAGTAAATTAATTGACATAAAAATTAACCTCTGTAAGCAGCCTGTGAATGTGGTTCTATAACTGTTAACTTTTCATTATTGAATACAGTGTACTATGTGTGCTTGCTGCCTTTAGAGTCAGAGTCCCTGGATTTGAATTGTCTCCATTTCACTTCTTCCTTCTGTGATATTTGGCAAGTTATTCCCACTTTCTGGCCTTCTGTTTCCCTTTATGTAAAATCAAGGAGCTGAATGAGGTGACCTTTGACATCCCTTCCAAATTAACAAGAATTTAAAGTTACACTGCCTACATTTCCAAATCTACATAGCCAAAACCTACTGCCACACCTTCCTGAGAGATTTCTATCACTTTTAATAAAAGAAAAGAAAATTTTAACTTAAAAAAGATACTTTATACATTCACTTCCTCTTTTGGTTCTAATTCAAAGTATTTCTAACAGGAGTGATTTTATATTTTGAAATACTATCTACTGAAAAAATAGATATAACTAATTTTCTTAAAGTTTTAACTGCACATTATTTATAAGCACACAATACATATTATCCATGTGATATCACCTTGGTGACATGGAAATTGTAAATGCACATAGGATTGTGGAGGTAGAGCTGGAAGGGATGTCAAAGGTCACCTCATTCAGCAACTTGATTTTATATAAAGGGAAACAGAAGGCCAGAAAGTGGGAATAACTTGCCAAATATCACAGAAGGAAGAAGTGAAATGGAGACAATTCAAATCCAGGGACTCTGACTCTAAAGGCAGCAAGCACACATAGTACACTGTATTCAATAATGAAAAGTTAACAGTTATAGAACCACATTCACAGGCTGCTTACAGAGGTTAGGTAAGTGATTTACAAGGTATTTCAGATGATACTCTTCTCAACTTAGTTTTTTTTTTTTTTATCATAGTTGACAGGTTTCCATTTCCTTGAGAAAAAGATTAGATGCATGCTGTCTAAGGATGTAAAATTTCTGTATTCATAAAGATTTTCCCGCATAAAATTAAAACATTCAGTGTTAATGTTTTCAAAAGCACTGGGTTTAAATTATTTTCTCAGGACATAAAGAGGAAAACACCACAGAAAACAGAACCAGCCTGAGTTGTTTAAAATGTATTTTCCTTTTAATTAAATAAGAAACAGCTGTCTGGGGATTTTGGAAACGAATGTAATCCATCCACACTCTGACTGTACTAGTTTGCATCCAATGTCCAATATTTTGAAAGAAAAATCCTGCTTTCTGTAAGGAATTAAATGGCAACATGAAGTAAAGTCTCAGTCTGTAGCAACTAAGATTTGCCCTGGGAGTTGAGACACTGGAGGCTTGCAGAATCTGTCTGCTCCCAGATTTGTGGTTAGGAATAAACCAAGTTCTCTGCCAAGGCTGTTGTATAACATTTGCGCTTTTTCTGGAGTATGCCCTTGCTGGTCCCAGGACACTGAGGAAAACTTCAACTAGTAGGATAAGTTCAAATCCTTAAGGTCATGATATTATTAGTTCTCTAGAGCCTACTAAACACCCCTCACTCCACACACTCAGACATGTATGCCTGGAAAAGCTCTTGGGACTTGCACATCTTGACACATCAAACAAATCGACCAGCGTACAAGTAGATTGATTTTGATTTAGATGATGGCTGTAGCAAATAGTGATTTGAAATGAATGTTTAGTTAATGTAAAAAAAAAAATACTTACTAGTAGTGTCAAACGGGATCTGCTTGCATTGAACATCCCCAGTGGCCGGCCAGGGGCAGTAATAGACAGCGCCGCCCTCCACTATATCTGGCTGGCTAGTGTTGGCTTTGGGAGCTCCCACCAAGATACTCACCCTGCAAAACATTTGGACCAAAGTTAAGATCTTGGGCACATTAAAGTAGAGAAATGAAATGCCTACACTACTGAGATCCTAGAGATAGAAAAGTTCTTATTGTGGGGTTAAATCTTAAGTGACCAATTCTTTTTTGCCTGAAATCTCTGCATCAGCAACATTGGGGTTTGGGGGTGGCATGGGGTGTCCCTCCAGATGGAGCTGTTTGTATACAGACACACTGGGTGAGATGAAAGGAGAACACTCAAAGGACCAAGTATAGTTGCCTATCCACAGAGTCGTCCCATGCTCCCGGTCCCCCAAACATTCCCTAAATCTAGTTCCCAGCAAAGTGTAAACAGGCAGCAGAAGCAGATTTTCATGGGGCAGGTTTCTGTTTAGTTATACTAGTCTGGCTTTGTTTGGTCCCAGGCACTGTCATATTAGGACGATGAAGTCTGGGTCCTCCGATGTCTCTGAAAGTTAGGGCTCTACCAGAGCCAGCTCTCTACTTTCGGGGGTCCCTGCAATTCCACAAAGGAAGACATGCGAGAGCTTGGGTGTTGGGCCAAGGGAAGGGAAGAAAAGGGGCAGTGAGTCTCCTGATCTATCGCCTACCTTCAGACTAGGGGTTCCTAGAGGTGGACACCCCCAAAGTGAGAGGCAAGGGAGGGCTTGAGCGGAGGTCCCCAGGCTACCTCCGACGGGCGGAGAACGGAAGACCTCTCCCGGGGAGAAGGTTCAGGACCGGGACTACTTACGTTCGCGGGTCAGGGATGTGGAAGTCCACTGCGTAGCCGAAGTAGCTGCCCTCGGGACCGCTGTACACGGTGAGCTTGTCCACGTCCAGGTTGAACGCCTGGGAGGCGGGCGAGCAGAGCATCCCCAGGGCTGCCCAGAAGCCCCAGAGGGGAGCCCGCAGCTGCTCCCGGCTCCCAGCCGCTGGGCAGCCGGGGCCGCCCAGAGCCATCTCTCGTCCGCCTCCTGCCCTCCAGCAAACTTTGCCGGAGCCCCGAGCGGGTGCAGATGGAGGAGGAGAAGGCGAGGCGCCACGGGGAAGGCGCACGCAGCCCGGTGCGCGGCTGCCTAAGGCGGGCTGGCGGAGGAGGGCAGCCGGGTGAGGAGAGCTGGGCAGGCAAGGGCTGACCAGCGGTGACAAGCGCGCGGCTGCTCTGCGCCTGCATCCCGTCCAGGGCTCCTCTCTCCTCCCCTCTTCTGCTTTCCCCTCCCCTCTTCTCCTTCCTTCCCTCCCCCCGGCTGCCTCTAAGCGGCGGCGGCTGGTGGTAGGTATCGGGAGGGGAGAGTGGGTTCTGGCATGGGAGAATGGGGCGCCCGCCATGCTCTTTGTCACCCCCTGGCGGCATCACCGCGCAGCACTCAGCGCGCGTGGGCGTGGGCGTGGGGGGCGGCCCCCGGGAGATCAGCGGGTCCCAGGAGCTGCATGGCGCCTCTACACTGCTCCTGGACACGCTGCTCCCCGGCCTGCGGCTGCTGCCTTCTCAGCGCGAAAGCCTGCCCCTACCCCATGCCACCTGGTGGGCGCCAGGGCGCAGCTCTTGGTTACCTAGGTGTTCCTCCGACAGAAGGCTTTCTGTCCAAGATGAGTTTAGGGCTGGCACTATGTTCGTGGCTTGAACTTTTCACCAAAAATATCTTGCAGCAGGAATTGTGCTTGTTTCCCCGAAATGCAAGGGATTTGGAAAGCCTGGCCCTACCCTGTAAGAGGATCCGTTTTTCCTTTTCTGAAGCCTGTTAATCTACTGCGGATAGGGAAGGGTGGGCTTGGGGGGAGGTTACTTTTGATTGCCCCCAGGACCCTGGATTAACGTTTAAATCTGGGAGTTAGGAGACAGACAAATTGGCACAGTGGAAGGACCAGAAACTCAGGGGCGGGCTTCAAATCCTGCTTCTGATGTTTAATAGCTGTGTTCCTAGGCCTCAGTTTCTTAATCTGTCAATTAGAGACTAGTTGGAGTAGATGGTCTCTGAAGTCTGTTCCAGCTCTGGGGCTTAGGTTTGGGGCAGGGCCCTTTGTGAAATTTATTCAAGTAACTTCACATCAGGCCTCAATTTCCTCATCTGTAAAATGATCCCTTACAGTTCTGTAACCTATGTGATGCATTATGTATCTTCTGTGTTGGGGGGGGGTGTGGGGGGAAGGGGAAAAGTATGTGATGTGATATCTACCTTTAAGAAAAAAAGGATAGACTATTTGTAATTAGCACCCAATTAAGGGAGAAAATGGGATTGCTGACAGAGATGTCTAATCTCTGTTCAGAGAAAGAAGAAATTGCTGTCAGTTGGAGTAGTTTGAGAAGTCTTCATGGAGAAAGTTGGACATTGGCTTTAGATATCTAGGATTTTGGATAAATAGATTGGGTTTAGGAAGAGTTGATCAAGATTATGAAAAATGACAGAATCTATATTGCATCTAATTTTTTAGGGAAATGCCAGAAAATAGATGTGGCCGGAGAAGATTGATGGAGGAAAAGTGGAAATTAATCTGACCAGTTTGGGTGGGTGGGTGGGTGAGTGAGCAGAGATCTTCCTAACTCCTAGATTGGTTCTGTACTTGTTCTCTCTCCATCAGCAGCAGTTTACATTTTCATAGTACTTAAAAGGTTTGCAAACCGTTTTCTTAACCCTAACCCTAACACTGTCAGGTTGGTAGTATAAATATTATTGTCCTCATTTTGTAGATTAGAAAAGTGAGGCTCATAGTCCTGTCCATGGGTACCAAGCTAGTGTGTGGCAGAAGGTGAGTGGAATCTACATCTTCTACTTTCAAAATCAGTGTCCTTTCAGCTGTATCATACTATCTCTTAAATAGTAGAGGATTGTGGAAGTCTGGCAGAGGATCATTATTTTCATATCTGCAAAGATTTACTGAGGGAACAGGGAGCTCTAGAAGGATCTTGAGCAGCTGTAAACATGAAAAATGTGGGGTGTTAAGGAGACTGGTTTGGTTATGGTATACAGAATGGATTGAAGCTTCTGGGGGTTCTGCCAGAGGGGTTACTATATTGTAGGCATTAGATAATGGGCTGAATTAGATTAATGGTCCTGGGAATGGAGAAGAAAGGATGAATCCAAGACATATTTCAAAAGGAGAAACAATGTGTCTTGACTAGAGGTTAAATCTAAGGACCAAGGGGCAGGAAGTCAGGGATAATTCTCAGAATTATAACCTGGAGCCTTGAAGGAGTGATAGGAACACTGATGACAATGGAGTAACTGGTAAAGGAGACAAGTGTGGGGCATTGGACAATGATGAGTTGATTTTTTTTTTTTTTTTTTTTGCTTTTTGGAAGGCATTCGGGGTTAAGTGACTTGCCCAAGGTCACATGGCTAGTTTTTGTGTTAAGTGTCTGAGGCCAGATTTGATCTCAGGTCCTCCTGATTCCAAGGCGGGTGCTCTATTCACTGAGCCACCTAGCCACCCCAATGAGTTCAATATTGAATGTGTTGAACTTGGCATGATAGAAACACCAGATGGACATCCAGTATGCAGCTTGAAATTTAAAAAAGAAAAACAACAAAAAACAAACAAGCCCAACCTTACTGTAGGTGAGAGGTCAGATCACAGAATCGAAAGGGACATCAGGTTATCTAATCCAACGCCCTCATCTTACAGAGGAAGAAACCCAGACCCAGGGAGTTGAAGTGATTTGCTCAAAGTCACACACGTAGGTAGAATCTGAACCCATATTCTCAGGTTCCTGAATCACTGTATCACTTTGGCTTTAGATTGACTGGTCATTTGCATGCAGATCATGAATGAATTAGCTCCCCAAAGAAAGTTTAAATTTTTACTCCCAGGAATCTCTCAGAAGAGCTTATGTTTTGATCTAAACTAAAAATTTGGTACTTTGCCTTTCTCCCCTTTAGAAGTTCCTCATCTGTAGAGGTGATAAAATTGAATAAAATAGAAGGTTCATGGAAAAGTAATAGATGATTTGGATTATTTGCAAATTGTTTAGTCCTTCAGTAGGTAATAAGAAGCAGACCATATAAGCCTTTACCCAAGTCTAGGGTTTCAGAAATGCAGTGGCTGTTACCAGAGGTCAATCTGCCAAAGGTACTAATTTTGAGTTTCCCATAGCAACCTTCAATCAAATAATTCTAATGGAACACATGTTGAAAAAGGTGAACAAATAAACTTGTATAGAATTCTCCCAACAATCCATCCTATGGAGCAGCAACCATTATCTCCACTTTACAGATTTAACTTGAGGCTTAGAATAGTACTTGTGTCCATGAACACAAAGATAGATACCAGAGGAGGCAGGAGGAAATTCACACCTCCTGATTCCAAACCTATCTCTCTGCCTATTATATTGGACTGCCTCTCAACTGGCTAGAAGCCTACATATAACAAAGCTAGAAGTAGGAGAAGAATCTTTCATCTGATGGGCCCTGATTCTGGAATGCTAAAATTGAAATCAGTCCCTATTCCAGGTAGATTTTAGGGTTGGAATGGGAGGTTCCTCGCCAGGTGAAAGAAAATAGGTCTTCTTTTTCTTTCCCAAAACAAGAGATTCATCTGATAACTCAGTGATAAGATTTTGGCAGTGAGAGCATCTTACCATGCACTCATTAGATGTGCTTGCACATTGCAGGAGAGCATCAGAGCAGCCCAGACGTTAAAAACATTAGACCATAGGACCTTAGAACTAGAAGGAACCTCAGAAATCAACTCCCTTATTTTATAGATAGGAAAACTGAGGCCAAGAAAGATTGGGATGATAGGAACATAAGACCTAGCACTGACAGGGACTTTAGGAACCATTTTTTTCCAACCCTGCCATTCTACAAAACTGAGGTTCAGGTCAAGCAATATGTCCAAAGTTACCCAGAGAGTATGTGGTAGAATTAGTATTTGAACTAGAAAGACCCTTTGGCCCCTTCCTCTGTTTACCTGGACACACTTCACTGTAGGGGATAATTGTAGCTCTCTGGAGTGGTGAAGGAATTCTAGGTAGCTCCATTTAACTAGTATATACTTACCCTTTCCTTGAATGGGAATACTCACTAGGTAATCTGGGAACTTTCAATGTCAGCTGTAAGCCACAGTCGTTGCAATAGTTACAGAAGCCTTTCGTTCAAATAGGTGCTAAAATAACCAAAACATTTTGATAATAATAAGACAAGAGTAACCCTGCCTGGGGTGGCTACCTTACAAACACCTTTTGGTTTCTTTGCCCTTGCTGCTTCCTCAAGCTTTTGTCTTATCTCTCTTTCTTCACTGGTAAAGTTCTAGGAAGAGTACTTGGCACTCAGCATCTCTACTTACTCAAGTATCCTTTTATAGGATCATAGATTGCAATTGAGAAGGGACTTCTGAAGCTATCTAGTCCAACCCTACATTTCACAGATAAGAAAACTTAAGCTATGGGAGGTCACAGTCCAGAAGGTAGTAAGTGGCAGAAGCAACATTTAAACTCTATGTTCTTATAACAATCTTTTGGCTCTCTTGTCTACCAGTCTGTGGAAATTGCTTTGTCCCAAGTTACAAATGATCTCTTCATTGCCAAATCTGATAGCTTTTTATTCTCAGCCTTTGTTCTCCTAATAATTTATTATTTTTAAATAATTTTAATAATAATTTTTAAAATAATTTATTACTCCCCACCTCTTTGTTGCTTCTCCTCCATCAATTTCTACAACACTGGTTATCTCCTGTATTTTCTACCCATTTGGGGCTTTTTCACTGGTTAATCCTCCTCCTTATCTTCTAAGGGTAGCTGTCTCTCAAAGCTTTGGATGACCCTCTTCTTTCCCTTGGGAGAAAATAGTTCATTCATCAACCTTAGTTACTATTTCTGTGCAGTTGATGCTAAATCTATATAGTTAGACTGCCCTCAGGAAAGTCCCACTTAGGGGTTCCAACAGGGGAAAAAATGAATTCATCAATTTCCCTCCACTGGACTTTCTTGTAACTTTCTGATTTCTGTTAAAAGTTCTGTCACCTTCTAAGTCAACCAGTCTCAAAACCTTGGTGTTATCTTTGGTTCTTTTCTTCTCCATAATAGTCCATGGCCAAATAGTTGCCAACTCTTTCCCTACAGCCAAAATATGTCTTGCATCTGTCTCTTCCTTCACAATGGCACTAACTTGTATAGTCCAGTTATAGAATTAATAGAATATTAATATTAATAGAATTAATAGAATATTAATAGAAATTAAGCTTTCACCCCTTTGATTTACCTTTGTGTCCTTTTGGGAGCTACTACACCAATTATCTAACTGTAAAGCTCTACTTCTATCTTAAAATTAACATGTAGAAGAAAGATCTCATCTTTCCTCTGATTCTCCCTCCCCAACTATTAGTGTCTACTTTCACTTATCATTGTATATCTGTTTTATATATATATATGTATATATGTGTGTATGTATACATATATATGTATGTATGTATGTATTCACACACATGTCATCTTCCCTAGACTCTGAAGTCTTTGTGCACAGGGTCCATTTTCACTTTTGTCTTTGTATCTCTAGCACTTAGCACAGTACCTGAATAAATAAATGTCTGTTGGCTGATTGGTTTATTCATAACAGGAGCTCCAAAAATTGATGAACTTTCCCAGGAGGTCCAGTTAGGAAAAGAGGCTTCATGGTAGTTTGATACTCTTGGGTAGGGAAATAAAAGGAACCAGTCACTCTTTGACCTCCCTGGGAGACCATAAACCTGGGGGAGCAGTAAGCTCTCATAGAAACCAGAAAAAAAAGGAGCATTGATTCCAAAGAAAGGTTGAGTCTGAGTAGGTGGCTTGGAACATTTTAATAGTCTGGAGTGCACCCAATCAGTGAGTGAGTTCTGGGGCATGCTGAGCCCTTAGGAAATGGAACAGACAGATAGTAACTAGTCTTTTTTTAGAGCATGCCAATAGAGAAGTCTGACATAGTAGGGTTCAGCTAGAATTGCTTTACTTGTCAGCAAGGAAAAGTCTTCAAATTGTTTGGAAAGAGTGTGTGCTTGATACCGGGAAAGGTATATTTGTTTCTTTCTTTCTCACACAGTAAAAATATACATACTAAAAAGGGAAAAAATAACCCTAACTCAAAAGACTGAACAGATTTGGCTTAAACTTTCCAAAAATAAATAAGTAAAATAATGTCATAGAAAAAACTTCACCTTTGGGTTGCGGCCATGTACAAAGCAGTTAAAAATAGAGGAGGCTTGCAACATTTAACCCATTAGAATACTCTTTATTGATAGAAGCAGTGGGATGTAGAGGTAGAGTCAAAGAGTCTGAATTTAGTGCCCAGCTATGCCATAGTTACAATGTGATCTTGTGAGATCACTTAATTTCACTGGGTTTCAGTTTCTTTATTTGTAAAATCAAGGCTTAGATTAGATCAGGGGTCTGTGAACTTTTCTATATATTTTGATAACTGCATTTCAATATATTTGATTTCCTTCATAATCCTATATATTTTATTTTGTTCATTTAGAAACATTATTCTTGGAAGAGGTCTACAGGTTTCATCAGACACTGCCAAAAGAGTCCATGATGCAAACTGTTAACAATCACTGGACTTGGGGCGGCTAGGTGGCACAGTGAATAGAGCGCTGGCCCTGGAATCAGAAGGACCTGAGTTCGGAGCCGGCCTCCCACACTTAATCCACACAAACAAAAAAACCTAGCTGTGTGACCTTGGGCAAGTTACTTAACCCCAATTGCCCTAAAGGGGCGGGTAGGTGGCGCTGTGAGTAAGAGTGCCGGCCTCGGAGTTGGGATGACCCGAGATCAGATCCGGCCTCAGAAAATGAGCACCTGCACATAAATAATGACTAGCCGTGTAACCTCGAGCAAGTTACTTAACCCCAATTGCTTTAAAAAAAAACAACAACAAAAAAAACAAAAACAAAAACAAAAACAAAAACAATCACTGGACTAGAAAATCTCTAAGGTCTTTTCCCAAACTAAGTCCTTGATACTGACACCAAATGCATAGCTCATTCAGACTACTAATAGGAAGCTAGGTGACTCAGTGGATAGAACATTGGGCCTGGAGTCAGAAAGACCTGAATTAAAATCCAGCCTCATACACTTACTAGCTTTGTGGTCCTGGGCAACTTGCTTAATCTCTGTCTGTCTTAATCCTCTGTAAAAAGAAATTGCAAACCACTCCAGTATCTTTGCCAAGAAAACCCAGTGGACAGTATGGTTCCCAGTGTCATGAAAAAGCTGAACATGACTGAACAACAACAATATATTTCAGTCTTTCTCTCTAGGTGACCAAATATGACTTGACCTCAAAATCTAGAATAGTAGGAGTTTGGGAATCAGAGGACCTAGGTTTGAATTCTGGCTCTGTAATTTCCAAACTATGTAACCTTAGGTAAGTCCCTTTATCTCTGTGGACCTTGGTTTCTTCAACTATAAAATGGTGGGGGGGAATGGTTTAGGTAAGCTCAAAGGTCTTTTCCAGTTCTATATTTATGATCCTGTGAATTACAAGGTGGGAGCCTTGTAATATTTCAATATTAACAATATTTCAAAAGTGCTATTTAAACCATTTACAAAGTACCCAAAGGGGGGGGGGGGGGAAATCCCTTCTTGAAAATACTAATCAGCTCCTCAAAAAGGACCGCACAGCAAAATGGAAGGCTGTTTGAAAGCCTGTTTTTGTCCCAACCCCAGGTAATATGATATGACTTCAGCCTTTTCAAACTAAACACAACTTTTTTTTCCCTTCCCCTTCCCTGAAATCCTTGTAATAACTGATGAGTTCAAACTGATGAGTTCAACTTCTCTAGAGGAGGGCAGTTTTTCAATCAGTCCAAGGCCCCTGTGTTACGATAGACTCCCATCTGCACATTTGCCCTTCTGGTCCCTGGAGGGTGTCTCTCATCATTGTAAATTCATTTTTTTTTCTTTTTGATGATTTTGTTTGTAATTCTCTTTTATGATTTCCCTTCATGATTTTATTAGCCACTTTTAAGTTAAAAGCGCTTTAGCAGTGGTGCCTTTTATTGGCAGACATTCAGGCACTACCAACAGTTGGTTTAGCTAAAGGAAAGTTCCCATTAGTCAGAACCAGACTCAGATCTGTTCTCTTTTTAGGAAGGGCTTGTTATGTTCAACCCTCTCTCTAAAAAAGAAAAAAAATTCCTTTGGGGGAAGGTTACTGGCAAAGGAGGTACTGACATTTAGGGACCATTCTGAACTCAGCATTCTAGGGAGTTAAAACTGCATTCTCAGGGTCTTAAATAATCTGTGGGTTTTAAGTAAGGGCATACTGCTTGTTAGAAATTGGCACTTGCAGGAGACTCTGGGGTGTCCAGCTCTGCCCTCTAGTGGTCGTGGTGATGCTTGGGAATCTGGGATAACAATGTTCAACTTTAGTGGAATATTCCATCAAAAAAAAAATCCTTAACTGCAAAAAATAATTTTCTAAAGTTGATGACCCAGGATTTAGTCTAGATTTTAAAAAATAGGTGGAAAAATTGACACCTCAAAAGCAAATTCAATTTTACCTGCAAAAACAATGTTTTTTTTTTATTAATAGCTTCCCCTTCTTAAAGAATAATCTAAACCTTTCGTTGACTTAATTCAACTTAATTGATGGAAATTCAAGCAATATTTTATTTAAAAATAATATTTATTTTAAAACCTGATTCTATAGGTACAATAAGTCTTCTATACTGCACAGCCCCATTTCCACCCACTACTATGCCTATGTCTCAACTTGCTGGTGCCCTCCCCTATCTTTCTACTTCCCCTTTCAATCTGATATTTGTGTGTATAATTTAAAGGGAATTTATTAGGAAATATTTCAGGGAAAGGAAAACCTGGGGGTAGGGGTGGAGGAGGGAGCCCTTCCTGGAACAAATCAAAAGGTTAGCAATTTATCAGCCTATAACTGCTGCAGATTTGGCTGCTTGGAGCTCCTGGTCCCAACCCTCTGGAATCTAGCCTTCAATATGTAAAAGAATGTTGTGCCTAGTCTGGAACCATCCTCCTACTTTTATCCAAGCTTCCGCAACATTCATTTGTCTTGGCATACTTTCTTGTCAAATCATGGCATCTGGCCTGGGACAGCTTCTCCTGACCTCCTAAACTCTCAGCAATAAATACCTTTTTCCTGATACGTATCTCACAACTTCAATATCCTCACTCCAAAGTCAGGCAAGTTCATTTTATTTTTGTTGTTGTTCAGTCGTGTCTGACTCTCCATGACTCCATTTGGGGTTTTCTTGGCAAAGATACTGGAGTGGTTTGCCATTTCCTTCTCCAGTTCATTTTATATAGATGAGGAAACAGGGTTAAGTAACTTGCCCAGTGTCACACACCTAGTAAGTATCTGAGGCTGGATTTGAACTCACGAAGATGAGTATTCTGATTCCAGGCCTGATATTCTATGCACTATGGTGCCACCTAGCGGCCCTTTCATTTCACTACCTACCTACTTTGTGTAAGGTACGGTGCTGGGTTCAATGAGATTAGTAAAACACAGCCCCTACTACCTTGAAAGAGTTTATAATCTGGTTCTCAATTGTCCTATTTTGAGGTAAAGAAAATGTAAATGTCTGCCCCTAGGACAAGTATAGTGCCCTTCAAACAGTTTACTATGGAAACCAAGCCAGGAACGGATTTTTTAAAAAGAGTTCATTGCTTTTCTGTTGGATTGACTGAACATTTTTTTTCATCAAACCAGACCACCATTATTTTTTATGGCTTATCTCTAATAAAGTATTTTCTTCCAGAATACCATTAATGCTAGGTGGTAGGGAAATTAGAGTGTTGGGCCTTGAGTTAAGAAAAGCTGAGTTGAAATCTGGCCACATATACTTATTATCTGTATGACCCTGGGCAAGTCACTTAACTACTATCTGTCTCAGTTTCCTCATCTGAAAAATGAGCATAATAATAGCAACTTCCTCCCAGGGCTGTTGTCACGATCATATGAGATAATAATAATAAAGTGTTTGCCACAATATCTGACACATAAAAAGCACTAAATTATTAGTAATGATAATAGTATGTATTTCACAGAGTTGTTTAGCACAGTACCTGGAGGTACTAATAAATGCTCTCTTCCTCTCCCCTTTCTTTAACATGGACAATTTTTTTTTGGTGGGGGGAAGGCAAGGCAATTGGGGTTAAGTGACTTGCCCAAGGTCACACAGCTAATTAAGTGTCAAGTGTCTGAAGCCGGATTTGAACTCAGGTCCTCTAGATTTCAGGGTCAGTGCTCTATTTATAATGCCACATAGCTGCCCTGGCATTGCCAATTCTTAAACATATAGCCAAGTGACATCAACCATAATCAATTCTATGTCAGTTTCATCACTGACTTGACTGATTCCATCTTTCTTTGGAAAGAAGGAATGCTGCTCAGGTAACATACCTTTCTGATACATTACCATTATATCATCTTTGTTCTTAAAAAGAACAAAATTGAGAAATTCAGTAGCCTGTTAAACCATACTCACTCTCTAAACCAAATGCCATATACCTGATATCAGAATATTTGGCCATCTGTATAACTTACCCAAACAATGGATGGCTATTGATCTTCAGACAGCTTCCCAAGGTAACATGGGCTCCTGTCATATACCTGTAAGTTTGATAATTTTTGTTCCCTTAATAGGAATTCACCAGTGCTTCTTCATTGTTAGTCATCATCACTGGTTTGAAGTACATCCTCTTTTTTGACTCCTTACAGAGTGCCTGCTTGACTTAGGTTGACATCCCTGGTTTTTATTATTTTGATTTTTTAAAAATTGTATCCATTTCCTAAAAGCCTCTAGGCACATATACAAAAATAGAAAAATGATAAATTAAAGCCAGCAGATGAAAGTTAGCAGTCTATAAAAAGAAGGAAAAAAAGCTCAAACAACATCCTAGAAGGAGGGAAGAAAATTGAAAGGATTAGGCTTCCTTATGGTCAGTAGTGAGCACCATACCAGCAACGCAATACTCACAGTTCCCACAGCAGCTATGAATATGCTGATGTAGTCGTTAATCACAAAATGTAACAGGCTCTCCACATGGAGGACAGAACCAAAGCATTTATTCAAATATCAGAAAACTGAGTCCCCAAACCAGAAAGTCAAAGTCATTACAGTAACCACGAAGTTGGCACGCATAGTCAATACAGCAGACAACCACATTTCCAAGCCTTCAAAACCAAACAGGCTCCCTTAAGCAAGGATCCTCCTCTCTTCACTCACAGTAGCTGCTCAGCCTCCATGCAGCTCATTCCCAGCAGCTCTGGCTGGCTCTCATGAGTTGTCAGCAGCTCTGGCTAGCTCTCAGAAGTTTGTAGCAGCACTTAGCAGTTCTCAGAAATTCTGTGCTCTCTAGCTTGGGTTTTTCCTTATATATGGTATTAGCTCCTCCCTATTCTGCCCTTTCCTGTTACATCAGCAAGTTCATCCCACTGTGGGATTCACAAGTTCTGGATCTTAATACTTGATACAATCATGAACTTGAAACAAGGTGCTAAGTACCCGTTTGCTTGCCAATACAAAGGGCATGGAAGATCTTCAAATCCCCATTACCATTACAAGGACTCTTCCAGAAGGTATAGGACTGAGTTGTACCCTTCTCTTGCTGACTATTTTAATCAGAATTTCTACCCTTACCTCCCTAATCTATCCACATCAGATCAAGTTTCCTCTATAATATCCTTGACAAAAAGTGTTCCAGTCATCAGATGTAATCCGTAGTGATATTCACTGACTTTTAAAGTAGTTAATTTCCTTTTGAACAGCTACAATTAGGGAATTTTTCATTTTTGTTCAGTCATTTCAGTTGTTTCTGACTCTTTGTGACCCCATTTGGGGTTTTCTTGGCAAAGATAATGGATGGAGTCATTTGCCACTTCCTTCTCCAGCTCATTTTACAGATGAGGACACTGAGCCAAACAGGTTGAAGTGACTTGACCAGGGTCACATAGCTAGTAAGTGTCTGAGGCTAGATTGAACTTGTGAAGATGGGTCTCCTTAACTTTATCCACTGTGCCACCTTGCTACCCTATCTTTTATATGAGACTTTTATATATTTTTGCTCCTTGGGATCTGGTTGTTCAACCAGTCTCTCTCTCTCTCTCTCTCTCTCTCTCTCTCTCTCTCTCTCTCTCTCTCACACACACACACACACACACACACACACACACACACATCGAAGGAATAATAAGAATCATTTTGTTAAATACCTTGCTGGTCTAAGGACACTATCTATGTCTGAGCCATGCCACTGATATGGCAGTTTACTCTAGCGCTCTAGAAAATTGGTGATGAGGTTAGTCTGAAATGACCTGTTCTTCTTGGACTCATGCTGGTCCTTAGAAATGACTACTTTTCATTGGCCCAGCTCAACAATGACAATATACCAGTTATTTTAGTGTCCTAGAATATAATTAATTCAAGACTTGCACTCACTAAAAGCTGCTAAGTGTTTTCTTTCCATTTATTCTCTTATCAAGGGCTCCAGTTCCCTATTAAGCATTTTTGTTCTGTACATCCCAGGGTGGGTATCATTTTCCTTGATAGAAAAAAAAAAACAGAAGCAAAAAAATGCTGACTATTTCTGCCTTCAGATTATGATCTAGGAAACTAATAGCAATTATAAACCTTTATTCTTAATTTCCATGATAATGAATGATGAGAGATACTATCTAGAATGCAGCAATTCTTAGCAGTCTGTTCAGATTACTTACTATGTACTTAAGGTAGCGTCTAGTTATCAAATAATCAAATACTTTCAAAGATCTCTGACCCCATGTGGGATTCCATCAACAATGCGAACCACAATTCATACACTTCAAACTCACTCTATGGGACTCTTAGCAATGCACTCCAATAAGTATGCCAGTCTGTTGGGGGGCATTCTTTTTTTTTTCTCTTAATGATGCAATTATTCCAGTGGAGAATGTGAGCTATCCATCAGTTATTATTTGCTTTCACCAACATGACCAGATCATTTTGTTTTTTACACATACATTTCTTTGATGACAGCTTTTATTCCTCTTCCTGTTAATAGTTCATTGCTTTGTAATACATTGAAACCTGCTTATACCCAACGTATATCTCTCCATTGTTATCTAGTCTTGATTTCAGTTGTCCCAAGAGTGTGATGTTTCATGCCTCTTAGTTACATAATCCTGGGGAAAATTCCTATTTAAAAGATTGGCTTTTTTTTCAAGGGGAAACTTGGGGCCACCAAAATGACTACACATTCTCAAGAAAATCCAATCTGCTCTTCACTTCCTATTCAACCCTAGGATGAAATTATTGTCAATTTTCAGTAATTATCCAAGACATAGATATACCAAGAATCCGAATTCTTATGTATTCTATAAATATTAACTTAACATCAGTACTCTAAATGTAAGTTCCTTGTCCAAAGACCAACAAGTAGACATTACATAAGGGTACAAAGTAGTAATGATGATGATAATGACTGTCAAGTCAAGTAAAATCAAATTAACAAGTGTTTGTTAAGTGTCTGCTTTAGACCAGGCACTTTGCTAAGCACTAGTGATACAAAGAAAGGCATAATTGGTCTGCCCTTAAGTTGCTCACCACCTAATGAGGGAGACAGTATGAGACAACTGTGTACAAACAAAAGATATAAGTGGGATAAATTTGAGGTGATCTCAAAAGGAAGAAATTCGTATTGAAGGGAATCTGTAAAACTCCTTGAAGAAGATGGGATTTCAGCTGAGACTTGAAGGAAGGCAAGAAAACCACGAGGGGGAGGTGAAGATGAGGAGGAAGAGAATTCAGGACATGGGGGATATCACCAGTAAAAATGCATGGAATTGGAAGATGGAGTGTTTTGTGGGGGGAATGGTAAGGAGGCCATTGTCCCAGAACTGTAGAGTGCATGGAGAGGAATGAGGCATAAGAAGACTGGAAACATTAGGAGGGACCAGGTTATAAATGATGTTTTAAAACCAAACAGGGTTTTATATTTGATCCCAGAGGTAATAGGGAGTTATTGGAGTTTACTGAAGTCCCATAGTAAAAGCTTTTCTGTCACTCTACCACCCTCATTAGTCTGGACTGAAAGCCATTTCACATTTTCCTTTCATGAGTTGCCATAGCCAAAGAATATAATGATTTCAAAATTAAATTAAAAACTTTGAATTGGCCTTGGAGCCACCTAAATGATAAGTAGACTAAATGTAGTTATAGGGTCACCTTTAAGCAGACTGCTCTGACATGCCACAAACAACTGACACTATCTTCTTCACCTTGTCCGATATATATTTCTAGAGAACTTTCTATCAGGATCTGAAGACATTTCCTTCCAGGATATTACATTCTAACTGGGTAGACAAAGATCTATTTTAAAAGTTAAATAACAGTGGATCTGAATTTGAATCTCTGTTCTGTCATTGTAACTTGAAGGCAGAGAAACTTGGTCAAAGTTGGGAAAGGGGAGAGATGTGAGAACCATTGCAAATGAGACTTGGGAACTAACGTGAGAACATGGGATTAGAGGAAAGAAAAGAATTGAGGTGATGTCCAACCAGAGTGCCAGAAGAATGATGGGAACAGAACTAGGGAAATCCAAGGGGAAAGGTTTTGGGGAGAAAGATGAGTGTAGGTGGAGGTGCTGACAGTACGTCCAGGTGGAGGCACTTTAGGAAAGTCACTGGAGATGAAGCTTCCAGGAAACAGGTGAGCTGACATCGCCCTTAGTCTTTAGAGGTGAATCAAAGCATTTCACCTAGTGAACATCATTAACAAAAGTTCATGATGGCCTGGATTCCCATAATTCTAAGGGAAAGACTCACCACTTTTATGATTAGGTGTGAGTAGGACTGATGTTTAAAAAGATGCTTTCCTGAGAGTTAACTGAGGACAAAAAGGGCCCTGGACTCAAGCATGCAAAACTGTGCTAAATGTATTGAATTTCCCTAAAATAAGAGATCTATTTCCTCGGCTACATGCCCCAGATAACTGTTTCTATGTACTCTTTGAGGAGCCTAATGAAAAAGCCAAGCAGGAATGATTCCACTCAATGTTTGGGCAGGGTCTGCCCCATAAGTCAGCTTTTTGTCATATTCTGGCGGAAGCCTTAGGAGTTTGGTTGAGAAAAGAGCAGTAGTTTGAGCACACCCACCTTGAGGAATAAATAAGGCCTTTTCTCCCTTTCTCTTTAGAAGATGTGCATGATCCCATATACCTTTGCTTACCTCTGCCTCTTAGAAAACCTGGCTTCTGTCAAGGCTCAAATTCCCATTTTATTTGTTGTTGCTTAGTCATATCTGACTCTTCATGACTCTAGGTTTTCTTGTCAGAGATACTGGACTGGTTTGCCATTTCCTTCTCCAGTTCATTTTATAGATGAGGAAACTGAGGCAAACAGGGTTAAGTGATTTGCCCAAGGTCACAGAGCTAGGAAGTGTCTGAAGCTAAATTTAAACTCATGTCTCCCTAACTCATTGACACTCTATCTACTCCACCACACAAGTCTTTTCAGCTGCTAATGTCTCCCTTTTCCAGATTACTTTCTATCTACTTTGTATGGATCTTACATATACCTAGCTATTTACATGGTTGTCTTCTCCATTAGAATGTAAGCTACCTGAAGGCAAGCATCATTTTTTTTGCCCCAACACTCAGCACAGTGCTGTGCACTAAAATGTTTGTTGGCCGTGTGACAAGTTGTGAGCATCGCTATAGGCTTTCCCCCTCTCTGTTTTCATCCATTTTTACTCTCCTCTTTAGGATTATGGAATCTTATTTTTTTTTTCTTTAAAGAAGTTTTGAATTAAGGTATCTATTCTCTTTTTCTTGATACCCCTGCCCTTGGTCTCTTTTCTAACATGGAAAAGGCTGGGTTTTCCTCTTATTTTGGGACTGCATTACAAAAACAGATGGTCCAACTTGATCTTTTCCTTCTCCGGCTTAAAATAAAATGCTGCCAGGGCTGCAGATTTTGACAATCTTGCTACCTTCCCCTCCAGACCCTGTCAGCTGTGCAGTTCCAAAAGTTTTCAGAGCAGGCCCACAGCCCTCATATTCCTCCTGGATTTGAATGCTGGACTTGAACCAAGAGCTCCATCCAACTACTTGGGTCCCCTAACTTTCCTGTTTGGCCAATGGGTCTTGTTTTGACCATTAAGGAGATTTATAGGGATGGGGTTTGGACCTGTGATTTCATTAGTATAGAGAACTCTTCCTCCTCCTCCCCCCTCCAAAAAAAGAAACCTCCTTCCACCAATGCAACTTAGCACCTTCTCTGTAACTAATAGTCTTAGAAGATGGAACCAAGTTAAATGACTTACCTAGGGTCATGCAGCCAGTGTGTGTCAAAAGTAAAAAACAGCTCTTCTTGGTTTTGAGGCCAACTCACTCTGTGCTAAACCACATTGCCTCTCGAGGAGGTTGATAGTGTCCTTTATTAGAGCAGATAAGAACTGGTCTGCCCCAATCTGGCCTTCCTTCCCCTCTACTGTGGGAATGGTGTGGTTCTTAGGCACAACTCATAATGTATCTTTGGTGTTCACAAACATTTGTCATGTTTCTTCTTTATCTGCTTCTTGTTCATCCTCTTTGCTAGTTCCTCATTATACTTCCTGACTCCTTAAGGGAAAGTGTTCCCCAGGTTTTGATCCTCACCCCTCTTCTAGTTTCCTCTTCATCCTCTTCATTGGCAAAGTTATTCCTTATTATTCTGGAGCTTCAGATATTACCTCTCCAAGGATGACTGATAGATTTCTGTCTAGCTCCATGGCTATCCACTCGTATGTGTCTACTTTAATGACTGCTGAAAGAATGACCCATAGATATCTCAAATTCAGCAGGACCCAAACAAGGGTCCTTAGAGATCATCTGGTCCTGCTCTTTCATTCCCCGCCAAATCTGCTTCTCCTTCTGACTTCACTGTTTCTGTTAATTGGCCTGCCACCATTCACCAAATCTGTGTTTGAAACCTTGGCATTATCTTTGAATCTTTCATTTCCTACACTTTTCATATCTAATCATATCCAGTTCCATCTCTTCTCCCTCTGAAATATCACTTGCATCCATCTTCTCTCTGGTTCTCCTATCATCTCATTCTTCTTTCTGTTTCCCATACTACTGCCATATCCTCTCAACAATTCCTTCCATCCCTATGCTCTCCTCCTCCACACTATTCATATTACTATTACACTTGTGAGCCCCCTGAGAACAGGAACTGTCTTTTACCTCTCCCATTATATTGTAAACTCCTTCAGGGCAGGGGTTGTCTTTTGCCCTTTTTTGTATCCCCAGTGCTTTGCACAGTGCCTGGAATACAGTAGGTGCTTAGTAAATGTTTATTAACTGACTGCAGACCTATCTTCCTTATGCATAGATCTGATTATGTCCCTCCTCTGTGTGAAAGTCCTTAGTGATTCCCTGATAGAAGCCAACTAAATTTCAGATCCCTTAGCCAAGCACCCAATATGGTGCCAGTCTATCTTTCTAGTCTGATCTTAGACTATTCCTTTCCACGTACTCTATAAACCATATGTGCCCAAACTTTATTGCTTTTGTTCACACTCTTCCCTATCCTTAAATGCTGTCCCCAAGGGGCGGCTAGGTGGCGCAGTGAATAGAGCGCCGGCCCTGGAGTCAGAAGGACCTGAGTTCGGAGCCGGCCTCAGACACTTAATCCACACAAACAAAAACCTAGCCGTGTAACCTTGGGCAAGTTACTTAACCCCAATTGCCCTAAAGGGGCGACTAGGTGGCGCAGTGAGTAAGAGCGCTGGCCTCAGAGTTGGGATGACCTGAGATCAGATCCGGCCTCAGAAAATGAGCACTCAGAAAATTTTCATAAATAATGACTAGCCGTGTAACCTTGAGCAAGTTACTTAACCCCAATTGCTTTAAAAAAAAATGCTGTCCCCAAAACGTTTCCCTTGCTTGTGCCTGGTGAATTTCCCACTTACCTTTTAAATACCAAACTAAATGCCACCTCTTTCTGAAAGTATTCCTTAATCCCTCTGGTTTGTAATTATACATTCCCTCTTAGTTCTCATATAGTAGAAAGCTACTGGGCTTTTACCTCTCTCGTGCATTTATGATGAATTATTTCTACTGTAATTTTGGGAGTATGTCTCATATCTCGTCCTAGATTGTAAGCTCAATGTGGGCAAAGATTTACTTATTTAAACTTTATTTCTTGTATCTTCTCTAGAACGTGGCTCTCCTAGGATTGCACATAGTACATACTTAGTACAGCTTTGCTAAATTGAATTGAATTATGGTAATTTAAAGAACACAAAGAACTTTGGACTATTTAATACAAGAGTGATTTAAAATCAAAATGTTTTGTGTAGTATGTTTTAGCTCTCTTCAGCATTGCAAAGATTATTTATTCAGGTTTAATCATTTTCACAATTGATGTGCAAGTCCAGGTGTTCCAGATAACTTCATACATGCAGAGAGTGGCCCCAGATGAAGGTTCTTCTCTGGATATGAGAGAAATTTTAAGAACACATGTATCCCACATGACCTGGGACCCTCACACATGAAGATGATCATGATTCAGAGTTCATATTTAAGACCAGCTGTGATATACACTTGCTCAGTTGTCTCTCAACCTGCCTCTCTCAGGCCATAGCACACAAATGACTTGAATTCTGTTGCTAAAAAACACTCATGTTTTTCCCAAACAGCACTGTTCTGGAAACTGGCCAATCCAAACACAGAGAGCATGCTGAGCTGAGGACTTGTGCTCTTGGGGGTGTGAAGGAAGACTCAGTTCCCAAATATGTGGCTTATCACACATTTCAGAACAGAATTTAGAACACAATGTTGTCCTTTATAAATATTCACACTGAAGAAAAGAATGGTGATGACTAATGTTTCAAAATAGATGCTAGGCTTTGGGTCTGGATGGGATCTTGGGGGCCAGCTGATCCAACACCTTCATCTTAAGGATGAAGAAACTGAGAAACAGTGATTGGTGGATTCTTTCAACCTCTATTTTGCCCCCTGATTCTAAAACATCAAGGCAGTTTTCCTTGAGAATTTTTTGGAGGATGATTTCTAGGTTCTTTCTTTGATCATGGCTTTCAGGTAGTCCAATAATTTTAAAATTATCTCTCCTGGATCTGTTTTCCAAGTCAGTGTTTTTCCCATGAGATATTTCACATTGCCTTATATTCTTTCATTTGTTTGGATCTTTTTAATGGCCTCTTGATTTCTCATAAAGTCACTAGCTTCCATTTACTCCAATCTAAATCTGAGGGAATGATTTTCCTCATCGAGCTTTATTACTTGACTTTTGGGCTTTTTGCCACAGTAGGACTCTGTTACTAGGCAGGGGAGCTTCCATCCCAAATGCTGGGGTTTTCTCAGCTGGCAGAAGTATTAGTTGGGTTCCCTTTCTGAAGCCTCCACATGCTCTGGGAAGCTGGTCACACACCCCAGAACCTCCATCCTAGACTGAAATCCAGATCCAAGCAGGTTAAAGCAAGAGCAATTACCCCTCAGACTGGTTGCTTAGTCCCCCTACAGTCTGCAGGCCAGGAGCTGAACCTGCAACATGGCAGCGGCAGTGCTACAGCTCCTCAGAGGCTTCTTGCCCTGGGGACAAAAGCCACCACACTCCCAACTACTGGGTCCCAAAGTCCACAGTGCACTGACCTCTCACTTTGTCTTTGGCATCTATGTGTTGATAATTCTGGAAACTGCCACAGCTTTTCTGAAGTCTCTCCAGCTGGCTGCTGGTCAGGCCCACCCTGGGGCTAAAACCTCTGGCTCATGGGGGCCTGGGCTCAGCTCCCAGAGCGCTGTGCTGGCTGCTCCCTACTGGCCTGCCAGGCTGTCCTTAGTGTGAGGTTAGCTTCTTTGTGTCATTTTGTGGTTTCTGTAGCCCCAAAGTTTGTTCAGAGTCCTTTTTCACATGGATTGGGGAAGGTGGAAGCCAGAGCCCCAGGGAAGTCCTGTTTCTACTCTACCATTTTGACTTTGCCCTGCAACATTCAGAGTTTGTGATCCATGGTGACCATAAGATTTGCAGAAGGATCATAATTAATCAGAAAAATCAGATAAATTACAGGATGAGGAGACATCTGTGATACTGGGGAAGTACAGTCTGGTTGGGATGAACATCTTAATCCCTTGCATCTCTCCCGAAACCTTCTTTTGTTTTCTGTCAATTTCATAAAGTCAGAAATCTGCTTTATAGAAGAAAATGATGGCTGGACAGTTCCTTCAACTGATCACTATTCTTCATATGGTGTAAACCCCATCCTTTGCACTACCTTAGCTCTTCTCTCAATGCTCTCCAGTTTATCAGTGACCTTTGAAAAAGACAGTGTCCAGATGTTCTGTCTGAGGCCACTTGCCTAATCCTGAACACCATTTCTCTTGATGCAGCCCAAAATTGCATGGGATTCATTGGTTATTACTTTACATTGTTGAGTTGGGTCAACTGAAACTGAGATTTTTTTCAGACAAAATGAATGGATGAAAAAGCATTTATATTGTTGTTCTTACTATTATTATTTTCATATTATTTACTGTATACCAGAGAGTGGAATGAGCTAGCTATTCCTGTTTCTCCCACATTATCAAAGGATCTTAAAAATCATTATTCAGTAAATATTTGTGAAATTTATATCATGCTTATAGGGCTAAATATGAGACCTGTGATTTCATTGGCACTGGATGCTCCTAGGTGAGGAAAATCCTCTGCTAAAACTGGGTACCACCTTCTCTTAGAGTCTTAGAGTATTACCTAGAGTGCTGAGGAGTCAAGCAAGTTGTTCAGAGTCACACAGCCAGTATACAGAGGTGGAATTTGAATTCAGATCTCTCTAGTTTCAAGACATTTTCTCTATTATATCACACTGCCTCTCATCACTCTTATCATGTTTATATATTGTTAACTAAAGTGAAATGAAGTAAATCAATACCTATTAATCAAATATTCTGAGTTTTATATTAATTAAAGTATGTTAACAAAGTATACTAATCTATCTAATATAATAAATATAAATTAGAAGAAATGATAAAGAGAAGATATAGAGGTCAGTTAAAATGACTCCAACCTGATCTATTTAAATGAGGTGTTGATGCTGATAAATGGGAAATATATAAAGGAATAGATATTGATACAGATTACTCCCATGTCCTGTGGAATTTCAATTATGTAAAATAATAATCAATGTTAATAAGTCAAAAGAGCCTAGAAACCACTGCAGGCAGAAAGCATCTGATCTCTTCACTATGTGGGAAACTATGGCATCTAAGGGCAGTGGTAGATGAGCCCTTTACAAAATTTTTCCTGAAGAGGATGGTGTATGATTATGAACAATAAATGCAACTTCATAGGACATCAATAAAGCAGTGGGGAAGAAAGTGAGTTTGCAGAAAGCTTGGCATAAGACTCAACTAAACCAGATTGTCCTGAGAGCATTTAAGAATGAATCTGGAAGGGGAACAACAGAGGAAAAATAGAAAATAACTCAAAATTTTTACAAAAAGGATATTTTTCTACATGAAAGACAGTACCACAGTCCTCAGCGTGGAATTTCACTAAAGAAAACAATGATGTTAAAAGCAGTTTCACTAGTCTAAGTATATATACAGAAAAGGGCTATGTTGGAGGGGACCCGATTTTGAGATGAGGGTTTATTTCTCAAGATACTGGAAAGAAGAGAGAATGCAAAGTGATAGAAAATTTAGTCACAGAGAATGTGTGACTTAGAGAATTAATGAAACCCAGTGGTCAAGAGATATCAAAGATCATGTCTAGGAAAGCTATATGTGAAAAAGCTGCACATTTAACAAAAATGCTCTCAATGAAAATATGTGAAAGGAACAGGCAGGCTTTTGCAAATAATATCCTACAGCAGACCCTATCTTTACAATTACAAGTGACTGAAAGGTGATGAGAATTCAACATTCCACCATGCTTACTTTTGGTTGACTGCTAAAAAAAATGAAGTGAGTTGATTCAGCAGAGCAAAATGCTATTTTATTGTGTCTCATACAACAAGGTGTCTTCTATGCACGTAATAAGATTTCTTGAATGAAACAACACGAAAAGTAATTTTGTTCCAGGATCTTCTGGTAGTAATATCAAGCGAGGCATAAAGCAGGAAGAAATGCTTGCCAAAGCTTGTCATGGAGACTCTCCAATACAGATTCCAAGTGGAAGAGGAATGAATTCCCTATGGATAATAAGGATCTCCAGATGTTCCTCTTTGTAGATGACATTGATGGTTGTATCAAACAATTATCCTAGAATCTTAATCCTGAACTTCAGGTTGGAAGTAAGATAATTGGCTGCAAGGAACAAGGTCAGGAAGACACTACCTGCCCTCATTCCAGGCCACGTCCTGGTGCTTGTATGTGTATGTGTTGCCCCCAGTTAGATTGTAAGCTTCTCAAGGTCAGCCTGCAAGCAGTTTCAAGAACTCTCTTTTACCTTTTTTATCCACAAAACTTAGCACAGTTCCTGTCACATAGTAGGCACATAAAAAAAAAATGCTTGTTGGAGTGGCTAGGTGGTGCAGTGAATGGAGCATCGGCCCTGGAGTCAGGAGGACCTGAGTTCAAATTTGACCTCAGACACTTAACACAAAACTAGCCATGTGACTTTGGGCAAGTCACTTAACTCCAATTGCCCTACCTTCCTCCCTCCAAAAAAGCCAAAAAAAAAAACCAAAACCCAAAAAATGGTTGTTGACTTGACAGACATGAATGTCATTCTCATGGCATTTTATAGAAAAGAAGTTAGAGGAATAGACAGATTTTCTATATTGTAAATAAAAGGAAGGAGCCTGAAAACATTCTCAATTTTCTATAAAAATTTTCCTGGCTTTTTCTATGATCATATCAATGGAACTGAAGTGGTGGGTTGCATTCTCTCTTAGCATTTCTACAGAACCCATTTCTTTGCAGATCATTCAAATTTCTTTGATGTCCTGGCTGAAAGGAGAATGTGGATTTCTCTATCACGGAGTCTTCAGGCTACATCTGGGGTCTGAGTCCCACACAGTTTGTGACTGTTGAAATCACATTTGCCCATCTCTTACCCCTCTCTCTTTCCTGGCTACGTGGGGGAAACATCTCAGTAGTGAGGCAAAGATGAACTGAACTGCTGTGAATGGAGTGGGAATAATTAAGTGTTGCCAAATACATCTACAAGGCAGGCTATGTCTGATTTCTCTTTACTGCTGTGAAACTACTCAGAAGTGTGGACTTTACTCCTAAGTGAATAATACTCACTCAGAACAAACATGTCCTTTTCCAGAAATATTTTAATTTAGTCACTGGAAAAACAAGTGACTAACCCTGGAGTTCAGTTTTCAAAGCATGGTTATCAAAGCAAATATTTGCCCAGGTTGCATGTCTAAGGTTGTAGCTGTGTGCCTCCTCCTGTGCCCTCCCTCCAGTGAGGTTTAGCAGCCCTGCCTCGGACCAAAGGAACATGCCATGCAGCATGTACTTTTCTTTTAGGTAAAAGTATATTAAGATATTTCAAGAACCTGTAACCCTTATCATGAAACTCTCTCTTGACTTAAAGGGAACAGATATAATGTAAGCAAAGGGTTATAAAGCTTTTCTGTATCAGACCCCTTCAGCAGTCTTTTTTTTTTTTTTAAAGCAATTGGGGTTAAGTAACTTGCCCAAGGTTACACGGCTAGGTTTTTGTTTGTGCGGATTAGGTGTCGGAGGCCGGCTCCGAACTCAGGTCCTTCTGATTCCAGGGCCGGCGCTCTATTCACTGCGCCACCTAGCCGCCCCCAGCAGTCTTTTAAAGTCTATGGACCCCTTCTCAGAAAAAAAAAAAAAAAGTTTTATTGACTACATTTGTAATTGAAGGAAATATTAAATTTTACTTAGTGGTTAGTGAAAATAAAAATGATAAAAATGTAACATTTTTCCTCATCCAAATTCACAGACTTCCTCAAATTCATCCATAGACCTTTCCTGTGGATAAGGGTTAAGGGGTTTTTCCATTCTCTCTTCTTAAATCCCACCTGGGAATCCTGAGAAATCCTCTGCCAAGTATATCATGGTGTACTAATACTAAGACCCCACTAGCAAGGATTCATAAAGAGTACAGAGATAAAGGAGGCATACAAAATAGAAATATCAAAAGGAACAGCCATTACTCTCAAATACTTATGTAAATTACTAGTCACTTGTAGACCCAAACATAAGAATTTCCCTAATGGAATGGAATCACTTCCCTTTCTCAGGTGAGGCAATGGAATCTCTAGAGCCCTCCAGTCTTTGAAAGCCATTTCTGAAGTGTCAGAAGATAGAGAAAAACTGTTCCACAGTCGCACTGTGCTCTGATTGCCACTGCTTGTTTCTCCTCTGATTTTTCCCTTCCTCTGTTACCAGACCCACCCATCACTATGTATATTTTTTGGGGGGTAGACACAATTTTCCCCAGTTACTCAGATGCAAAAGGGAGGAGGGAAGGAACAAGTATTTTTAGGACTTAGACATATCACCCTCTCTAGTCGACAGGCTAAGCTTTTTCAAGTGCTTTCTATGCCTGTGATTACTAGCAGAAATGGATGCCTCTGTTAAGACCTACAAGAATAGTCAACAATATTTATTTCTTTTTTTTTTAAACAAATGCTTTATTAACTTCTGTTTTACATCATTCATTTCTGCCAGATTTTGAGTTACAATCATTTCCCCCCCATTATTCCCCTACCCAACCTCCCAGAATAGTAATCCCACAAGATATCACTTCCTCCAATCTGCTCTCTCCCATACCTTCTCCCATACCCCCATCGACTTTTCCATTAGAGGAAGGTGAATCTTTGTGTCCCAATGCCTGCACATCTTATCTCCCTATTACAAGCAAAAGAGTATTAATAATAGTATTTATATATATTTGAAACATTTAATGTTATGACCTCGAATTTCAGATCCATTTCCTTCCTCCCTTGTCACCCATTCCCTCTTGGGAGATAAGTAATTCAGTATATGTTGTACATGTCTAGCTATGCAAAACATTATCATAGTAGATATATTGTACAAGGCTGCTTATAATTCCCTCCCACTCATCCCACCCCCCACCTGGTCCATTCCCTACATGATCCTGTCCCTCTTCTATAGTGGGTACTTCCAACCTCCCCTCACCCCAAGGATGCCCTCCCATCCATCATCCCTCCTCTCATCCCCCTTCCCCCTATCCTGCTGCAGGTTGAGATATCCCATTTAGTATGTATGTCATTTTCTCCCTGAACCAAATTCAATGTGAATGTGGTTTTGCCTTTTTAGCCTTCCTTATTCTCCCCCTCCTTTGTAACCACTTCCCCTTGCTTCTTCTACATGGGATAGTTTACCCTACCCTGTCTCTCCCTATCTCCTCTTGCCACTTTCCTCTCTCACCTCATAATTTCATCCCTTGAGTATTCTCCCTTCCCAACAAATTCAACCTATGCCCTCTATCCATATATAACTGTAACCATATACACACACATTCACATATGTATTCATATGACCACACCCCCTTCTTCCATTATTTTCATAGTGAGAAAGATATCATCAGTCACAGTTATTGCTTTTTCCATATAGGAATGTAAATAGTTCAACTTTGATAAGTTCCTTTTGATTTCTTTTCCCTGATTACCTTCTCAGGCATCTCTTCCTTCTTGTGTCTGGATGTCAAATTTTCTATTCAATTCTGGTTTTTTCCTCAAGAATGCTTGAAAGTCCTCTATTCCACTGAATGACCATATTTTCCCCTGAAACAAAATACTCAGTTTTGCTGGGTAGGTGACCCTTGGGTTCATTCCCAGTTCTTTTGCCCTCTGGAATATCATATTCCATGCCCTTCGATCCCTCAGTGTAGAAGCTGCCAGGTCCTGGGCTATTCTGATTGTGTTTCCACAATATTGAAATTGTTTCTTCCTGGCTGCTTGTAGTATTTTCTCCTTGATCTGGGGATTCTGGAACCTGGCTATAATATTTCTGGGAGTTTTCTTTTTGGGATCTTTTTCAGGAGGTGATCTGTGGATTCTTTCAACCTCTATTTTGCCCTCTGGATCTAAAACATCAGGGCAGTTTTCCTTGAGAATTTCTTGAAGGGTGATTTCTAGGTTCTTTCTTTGATCATGGCTTTCAGGTAGTCCAATAATTTTTAAATTGTCTCTCCTGGATCTATTTTCCAGGTCAGTGGTTTTTCCCATGAGATATTTCACATTGCCTTCTAATCTTTCATTTGTTTGGATCTGCTTAACAGCATCTTGATTTCTCATAAAGTCATTAGCTTCCATTTGCTCCAGTCTAACTCTGAAGGAATGAATCTCCTCAGTGAACTTTGAGATTCTTTTTCCATCTGGCAAATTCGACTTTTTAAGGCATTCTTCTCCTCATTTCCCTTTTGGGCCTCCTTTGCCATTTGAGTTAGTCTATTTTTTAAGGTGTTGTTTTCCTCAGTCAGGCTGTTGACCCTCATTTCATACTTTTCCTGCATCCTTCTCATTTCTCTTTCTAATTTTTCCTCCACTTCTCTTATTTGATTTTTAAAGTCCTTCTTAAGGTCCTCTATGGCCTGCAACCTGCTCATGTTTTCCCCTGGGGCTTTTGGAGCAGGACTTCTGACCTCACAGTCCTTTTCCTGCTCTATGCCCCCAAAATAGGAGTCTAGGGTTGCATTTTTCTGTTTCCTTTGCCTTGGCATGTTGCCACTTAATTGCTTGACTTTTGGGCTTGTTGCCACACTATGGCTTTAAGGCCAGCTAGAGGAATTTTCGTCCCGAACGTGTGGGGGGCAACTTCCGTTTCTGGCAAGCTGTAAACCCACCCACAACTTCCACCCTAGATCACAATCCAGATCCAGGGAGGTTAAAGCAAGAGCGATTACCCCCCAAGACTGATCGCTGGATCTCCCCACGATTTGTAGGCTGGGAGCCGGAAATGCCTCTGAAAACTACAAAATGGCGTGTCTCCTCAGCGGCTTCTAGCCCCCAGGGGAGGGAGCTGACGCATTCCCCAAATACAGGTCCCAAAGTCCATAGGACACTAACCTCTTACTTTGTCCTAGGCATGTCTATGTTGATAATTCTGGAGTCGCCACAGCTCCTGGTGTTCTGGGGTTCCTCCAGCCGGCTGCTGGCCCTGCCACCCTGGGGCTAAAACCTTGGCTCACGCGGACCTGGGCTCGGCTCGGCTCGGCTCCTGCGCTCTGCGCGCTGCCGGATCCCAGGCCGCTGCGCTGGTCCTTCCTGCAGGGTTTCTGGGCTGTCCTCAGCGGGAGGTTAGCTTCTCTGTGTCGTTCTGTGGGTGCTGGGGCTCCAGAAGTTGTTCACAGTCCTTTTTTACATAGTTTGTGGGGAATCTGGGGGCAGAGAGGCTTGGAAGAGCTTTTTCTACTCTGCCATCTTGGCTCCGCCCCAATGGGTAGACTCTTAAGGAGCCCAAGTATTTGTGAAGCTTGTATTGACAAGGGTGTGGGAGGCAGATCAATCCGACATAGACTGAATGGGAGTCTGACCAACAATATTTATTTCTTATAAGGAGGAGGGAGAGAACAAGTATTTATTAAGCCCCCCTGCATACACTAGGTGCAATACAAATATTATTTCATTTAAACCTCACAACAACCCTGTGAGGTAGGTGCTATATTATTTCATTTTACAATTGGGGAAAATGAGGGAAATAGGTTAGGTGACTTGTTCACGGTCATATAAGTGACTAAGGCTGGATTTGAATTCAGGATGATAAGTCTTCCTGGATTCAGGTCTGGCACTCTCTGAACTATGGTACCTCTTTTCCCAACCACCCTCCAAACTGTTCCATGTCTGGGAGAAAATAAGGTAATCATTGCACCCCCTGAGACCTTGTGTCTTTGTCTCTACCCTAGACATTTTCTGGTTTGTCACCACCTCTCCCTTAAAAGCCCTCTCCACTTTCCATCTCTGAGAACTGCAATCAAATCACCACCATATTGCCTTTGGAAAGTGTTTGTTGATGGAATATTTTCTTTTCCACTCACCATTTTTTATGACTGCCTAGGGCCACAGCTCTTTTTTCTGGCCACTATTTTCATACATGTTGTTGCTACCATTAGAATGTAAGCTACTTACTCTAATCAACACAATGGCCAACCACATTTCTAGAGGATTCATGATGAAGTATGCTACCCATCTTCATATGAAGAGGAAAGGGACTCAGTGCAGATTGAGGCCTATAAACATAAACACATATATACATGCAGACACATACACACAGATGTAGGTAGATAGGTAGATAGATATATAGATGGATAGATAGATAGATAGATATAGATATACCCTAGATGGATAGATAGATATCATGGTATAAATATGACTCTAAAATATATATTTTTAGGCATGGCAAAAGTGAGCATTTGTTTTGCTTGCCTATACATGCTTTAAAATGTTTTTTTTTTCTTGCTTTCTCAATGAGAGGGTAGATGTGAAAGAGGAATTTAGACCTGAAAATACAATAAAATTGAATTTTTTTTAATATTTGGAGGGCAATTGGGGTTAAGTGACTTACCCAAGGTCACATGGCTAGTTTTTGTGTTAAATGTCTGAGGTTGGATTTGAACTCAGGTCCTCCTGACTCTAGGGCCAGTGCTTTATTCACTGCACCACCTACCCACCCTGATAAAATTGAATTTTTAAAAAGAATATAAGCTTTCTGAGCCCAAGAACTACCTCAATTTTATATTTATATTCCCAATTCTTAGCATAACAAATAGCAAGCAACTGAAAATGATTTTCATTCATTCATCTCCAGATCTCATGAATTGTGTAGATGATTTTTCTCATCTTTGATAGCTTTGAAAACTATAACGTGAAAGATCGATGATCTCAAGGAAAATAGAGAGCTGTAGTGGAGAAGAAAGTGACCTAGAAGTATAAGATTTCATACCATACTTCAGAGCATTAATCATAGAAATGATTTAGTAAAATAATTTCCAAGATTTTAAAAATAAGAGGGTTAATTGGTGGAACAGATGAGGTCCATGTCATAGCCATGACTCTTAGTTCAGATTTGATGTTGAGACAAAATGAGGTATAACTTGAGTCCCTGAACATTTAACAAAGGAAGTTTGTTTGCCTTAACTTAACAAAAACATGTAGCAAAGACACAGTGACACTTAGTGTCTTCTCTGGGTGCAGTACCCTGTCATCTCCTTCTGGAAATTTGTCTGGTCAGTAGCCATCAGGTTATGGCGACTGGTATGGTTAGCACCTACCAAGTCATAGAGGCTCAGACTTCACATAACTGGCACCTTTTATGCCCTTCAACCAGAAAGCTGCAGTAGATCCTATAACATAAAATATATATATAGAAACAAACAGACACGATAGCTTAGTCTTTCATAAGGTAAAAACTCACTATTCAACAAAAACTGCTGAGAAAACTGGAATGCAGTTTGTCAAAAACTAGGTATAATGAATATCTCAGAGATAATTTCCAAATGGATGCCTGACTTAGACATAAGGAATGGTCTCATTACCAAATTGGAGGAACAAGGAAGAAATTACCTTATAGTTCTATAGATAGGGGAAGAGACCATGACCAAAGGATGGAGAGGATTGCAGAGTATCACAAGGTAATTTTGATTATATAAAATGAAAAAGATTTTGCAGAAACAAAACCAATGTAGCTAAAATTGAAAGGGAAAAATAACTGGAGAAAAGTTTTTGCATCAAGTTTCTCTGATAAAGGTTTCATAGAAAATATATATAAGAAATGTATTCAAATTTATAAGAACAAGAGCTTTCCCCAAGAGATAAAATGTCAAAGAAAACAAACGTAGTTTTCAAAGGAACAAATCCTAGCTATCAACAAACATAAAAAAAGACCTCCAAATCACTCATTAGAGAAATACAAATTAAAGCAACCCTGAAACTCTACCTTATTCCCATCAGATTAGCAAAATTATAAGAAAGGAAAATGACATATCCTAAAGGGGCTTTGTGATGCCCCTAATGCCATATTGTAATTAGGAAATGTGCTCAAAAAGTAATTGAAGTGTGCATATCTTTTATTCAATTATCCTACTATTAGATTCCATTAAGACAAAAGAAAAATTAAAAAGACCCATATGTGCAAAATTACTTAAAACAGCTCCTTTCTGTAGTGGCAAAAAAATTGTAACTAAAAGGGAAGGAGAGTTCTCTTTCAATGAAGAATGAATGAATTATGGAATATCAATATCATGGGAAAATACTGTACTGTAAAAAAATGATGGAATGGACAGTTTCAAAGAAAATTGGTAAGACCTGTATGAACTGCTGTAGAGGGAAGTGTGCAGGACAATTTATAAGATAACAACCTTATAAAGAAAAAATAACTTTAAAAGACATGATAACTCTAATCAGTGTAATGGCCAACCACAATTGCAGAAGACTGATGATGAAGCTTGCTGTCCTCCTCTTGGACTCAAGATGTAGAATGACACATACATTTTCAGATATATTAAATGTGGGGATTCTCTTTGCTTGACTATTTATATTTGTTATGAGAGTTTTCTTTTTCTTTTTGGGGTGGTGGGGCAGCATAGGAGGGAGAGGTTGATGTGGAAAATCAAAGGGATAGGAATAGGGGAAACAAAAAGGAAAAAGAAAAAGAGGGTCATTGAGCATCTTTTTAAAAGATAAAAGAACAGAAAGAAAATCAGAATGAAGACCAGACAAGCAGGAGAGCTTCTAAAGCTACAGGTTTATCTTATTAAATACTTGAGAAGAAAAGGCAGCTCTACCTAATCTGCCGTTGTGGTACCTATTTTATGTTTTACTAGGCAAATACACATTCAACTTGGTGTTTAAGTTCATAATAAAAATTAAAAAAAAAGAAAAGAAAACCATAAAGTGAACCTTACACAGGACAACAGACACACAAAAAAGTCTCACACACACATACAAAGTAGATTTCTTAGTTTTTTTGGAAAGTAAAAGGTGATTTGTCATGGGAGAGAAAGTACATAGTGAGGAGAGAGGGGTTGGGAAATGAATTCTTAATTATTTAAGGGGGGGGGGAAGATTTTCTAGTCCCTCCCCCTTCTTTTAAACTAACAAAGACATAGGCACAACTTTGTGAATATCTGGACTGCATAAAAGGAGGGTCTATGAAAGAAGTCAGAGATCCTTTGTATAGTTGTAATATAATCCTGGTAATTAGATTTAGCGTCTTTGGTTCTGGCCAACAGTTTGGAGAGATGACAATAATGCAGACAGATAAGCCGTGTCAATTAGACATGAGAAACTGAAAACTGTACTAAACCCAGAAAGTGGGATTCCTTAACCTTGTGGATGGAGGTGAAGTTGGCGGCTTAAATTTGGGTTACCAGCTGGAATCAAAGTGCCTTTGTTAATAAATAGTGCTAAGTTACAACTGCGGGGAAATCTTGGACCTATGGTGTGTTTCTTTCTCTCTCTGTCTCTCTGTGTCTGTGTCTGTCTGTCTCTGTCTGTCTGTCTCTGTCTCTCTGTCTCTCTCTCTGTCTCTCTCTCTCTCCATCTCTCCCTCCCTCCCTTCCTCTCTCTCTCTCTCCCTCCCCCTCTCCCTGCCCTTCCCCAGAATGGTGGTAAGAAGGAGGCTTAAATAATCAGAGCCTGGCTCATAGCCTTCCTGTTCTGAAATTTTTCTGGGGAGAAAAAAAGCCACCCACCTCAGACCTTCTAATCTCATGTGGAAAGATTCAAGATTGCAGATTCTGGACAGACTTTAGCCAAGACATAAATAGTTTGTTTGCTGTTACTGAATAAGGAAAGGCAATATGAAGCTGTCCTAGCCCTGATGGGACTCCCTATTATTGGCTCTTAAAGCCTTTCCTGGTCATGAGACTAAACTGCTCCATAGTTTGGTCTCTTCTGCCAAGGTCTGTATTACACGCAACTAGAAATTCCCAAGGAGCTCTCATGCTAAAGGAATAATGAAACCCTCTTTTACTGTGAGACCAAAAAGAAAAGCCCAAACCCCTCCAACCCCAATCCCACAAAACCATCCCTCTGGTTCCCAAATCCAACCAAAAAGCTCAAACCTCAAACCATATATTTAAATTTAGAAGCACTAGAAGATTTTTAGGAAATTAGCTAAAGGAAAGAAAAATCAGCAACTCTCATTTAATCACTGACTCCAGGAACATATAATTATATTCCCATGATTATGACACAATCACTAGGTATTAATGGATTTGATCTTAAAAAGAAAGCCATGTATTTTGTCTTGATGGCATCATTTCATATACTCTCATGGTAAATAGGATAAACACACACTGAATTTAATACCTTTACTGGCAGCACTTAAAATATCACTTATTAACATAACTATCTGTTTCTTTCAACTAAATACATTATGTGTTCCAGGTCCACCAGGAAAACTGTCAAGAACTAAGTATAAGAAAGAAAGAAACAGGGCAACTTATATATATATATCTGCAAATTCCATGATTGATTCTATCCAGTGATCCCAGAGCCAAAATATTTCTTCCTCTTTCTACTATTGTTAACTGATGGATTAAGCAATTTTCATGAAGAATTTAAAACATCTCAGTGGATCAATTAGAATAATAGTGGGAATGGACATAAAGGGAACAATTTTCCTTTAAATCAAGGGTTCTTGACCTTTTTGTTTTGCATTGGGGACCCCTTTGTAGTCTGGCAAATCCTATGGACCCCTTCTCATGATACTAGTTGCCTACATTCCTAATTGACTGAAATACAATTAGGAGTTAGTGAAAAATAAAGATGTATTTTTTCCCATCCAAGTTTATGGACCTCTGAAATCTCTTCATCCCTTCATCAGGTGTGGACCCCAAGTTAAGACTCTCTACTTTGGAAACTTATTCCTATACATATCACTAAGATTGATAATATTTATTGTTGTTTTTAAATATATCATTATGTAATTGATTACCTTGAACTTTGAATAAGGTTTCTAGTGCTAGTAAGGAGTTCAGAGGCTCATAGAGTTGGAGCTGATAGGGGATTTAGGGGTTATCTAATCCTAGGCTGTCACTGTGCAGGCAAAGCAACTGAGGTCTATTGAAGGGAAATGATTCTTCCAAAGAGAGGAAATGGCAGAGCTATAATTTTAACTCAGTTCCTTTGAGTCCAGATCCCTAGGGTACTGTCCGCTATATTATACTACTGCATAACTGGAACACTGAGCTGAACACACTGTCTCATCCAATTCCTTTGGTTTTCTGGTTAAACAAGAGAGTTTTGATAGAATGATGTAGTGACTGGCATAACAGAAATATAAAAACTGAAAAGTAATAGCTACAATTGGGAGGGTAGCATGAACATCTGGGATTTTAATCAACATCTGGGACGTACCTCTTTTAGAGTAATAAAGTATTTAGCTTTCCCTTTTCATTTATTTTTAATAACATTATTTAAATATATTTCTTGAGATCTCTACTCCTCCCACTACTTATTAAATACAAATGAGAAAAAAATTGTTTATTCACACATTGTGAATATGACTTTCCCAGAGCTAAACTTAAAAGATCAACTTTTTTTTGTATTTATTTAGCATTTTATTTTCCCCCAGTTACACGTAAAACAATTTTTAACATTTGTTTTGAAAACTTTGAGCTCCAAATTCTGTCCCTTACTCCCTCCACCCACCTCATTAAGAAGGCTAGTAATTCAATATAGGTTATACTTGTGTAGTCATGCAAAACATATGCATAATAGACATATTGTGAAAGAAAACATAGACAAAAGAAAATTCGAGATAAATAAAGTAAAACAAAGTATGCTTTAATCTAGATTTTCTCTTCTTTCTCTGGGGATGGATAGTACATTTCTTCCTAAATCCTTCAGTTGTCTTGGATCTTGTATTGTGAGATTAGCGAAGTCATTCACAGCTGTTCATCTATTACTGTTACTTTGTACACAGTATATGTTACTTTCCTTCAGCCTGTGCAAGTCTCTCCAGTTTTTTTGAGAGCATCCTGCTCATAATTTCTTTTTTAAATTAAATTTTATGTTTATTTTTATTTTACATCATTCATTTCCACAAGATTTTGAGTTACAAATTTTCTCCCCATATTTCCTCTACCCACCACTCCAAAACAGCGATCCCACTGTATACCCTCTCCCCCAATCTGCTCTCTTCTACACCCTCCTCCATACCCCCTCCGACTTTCCAGTAGGATCAGATGGCTTTCTATACCCCAGTGCTTGTATATCTTATTTCCCAGTTGCATATAATAATATATATATATATATTTTAAGCATTTGATTTTAAAATTTTGAATTCCAGATTTTTTCCTTTCCTCCCTCCTCACCCACCCTTACTGGGAAGATAAGCAGTTCAGTATAGGTTGTACATGTGTAGCTATACAAAACATTTCCAATAGTGGATATATTGTGAAAGACTGACTATATTTCCCTCCATCCTATCCTGCCCCCCACTTGTTCTGTTCTCTACTTTGACTCTGTCCCTTTTCAAAAGTGTGTACTTCTAACTTCCCTCCCCCACCAACCTATCCTCCTCTCCATCATCCCCCCTCTCATCCCCTTCCCCCCCTACTCTTCTGTAGGGTGAGATACCCTATTAATGTGTATGTCATTCCCTCCCTAAGCCAAATTCAATGAGAGTAAGGTTGTCCCATTCCCTTTTGCCTTCCTGTTCTTCCCCTCTATTGTAACAGTTTTCCCTTACCTCTTCTATATGACATTATTTACCCCATCCTGTCTCTCCCCATCTCCTCTCATTATATTCTTCTCTAACCTCTCAATTTCACTCTTTAAGTATCATCCTTTCCTATTCAATTGGTCCTGTGCCCTCTGTCTATGTATACCTATACACATATATACACAGACTCACATATGTATTCATATGCCCATATACCCTCCTATATACACATATATGTATGTGTATGTGTGTACACACACACACAATTTATATTCCCTTCAACTATTCTCATACTGACAAAAGTTTCATAAGTTACAATTATTATTTTTCCATGTAGGAATGTAAATATTTCAACTTTGATGACTTCCTTATGATTTTTTTCTCCTGTTTACATTCTCATGCTCTTGCTTCTTGTATCTGAATGTCAAATTTTCTATTCAACTCTGTTTTTTTTTTCATCAAGAATGCTTGAAATATGATACTCAGTTTTGCTGGGTAGGTGATTCTTGGTTTTAATCTCAGCTCCTTTGACCTCCAGAATATCATATTCCAACCCCTTCAATCCCTCAGTGAAGAAGCTGCCAGGTTCTGTGTTATTCTGATTGTGTTTCCACAATTTTCAAATTCTTTCTTCTTGGTTGCTTGTAATATTTTCTCCCTCATATGGGAACTCTGGAACCTGGCTATAATATTCCTAGGAGTTTTCTTTTTCAAAAGATAATCATTGGATCCTTTCAACCTCTATTTTGCCCTCTGGTTCTAAAATATCAGGGCAATTTTCCTTGAGAATTCATTGAAGGATGATTTCTAGGTTCTTTTTTTGATCATGGCTTTCAGGTAGTCCAATAATTTTTAAATTATCTCTCCTAAGCAGTGCAGTATAGGTTGTACACATGTAGTTATGCAAAACATTTCCATAGTGGATATATTGTGAAAGACTGACTATATTTTCCAGGTCAGTGGTTTTTTCAATGAGATATTTCACATTGCCTTCTAATTTTTCATTTGTTTGGATCTGTTTAAGAGTATCTTGATTTCTCATAAAGTCACTAGCTTCCATTTGCTCCAATTTAATTCTGAGGGAATTATTCTTTTCAGTGAGCTTTTGAGATTCTTTTTCCATCAGGCAAATTTGGCTGTTTAAGGCATTCTTCTCCTCATTGGCTTTTTAGGATTTTTTGTGCATTTGAGTTAGTCTATTTTTTAAAGTGTTGTTTTCTTCAGTCAGGTTGTTGACTCCCTTTTCATGATTTTTTGGTATCATTCTCATTTCTCTTCCCAATTTGTTCTCCACTTCTCTTATTTGGTTTTCAAAATCCTTCTTCTTTTTTTTAAACAAATGCCTTATTAACTTCTGTTTTAGATCATTCATTTCCGCCAGATTTTGAGTTACAATCATTTTCCCCCCGTTATTCCCCTACCCAACCTCCCAGAATAGCTGTCCCACAAGATGTCGCTTCCTCCAATCTGCTCTCTCCCATACCTTCTCCTATACCCCCTTCGACTTTTCCATTAGAGGAAGGTGAATCTTTGTGTCCCAATGCCTGCACATCTTATCTCCCTATTACAAGCGAAAGAGTATTAATAATAGTATTTATATATATTTGAAACATTTAATGTTAAGACCTCGACTTTCAGATCCATTTCCTTCGTCCCTTGTCACCCATTCCCTCTGGGGAGATAAGTAATTCAGTATATGTTGTACATGTCTAGCTATGCAAAACATTATCATAGTAGATATATTGTACAAGGCTACTTATAATTCCCTCCCACTCATCCCACCCCCCACCTGGTCCATTCCCTACATGATCCTGTCCCTCTTCTATAGTGGGTACTTCCAACCACCCCTCCCCCCAAGGATGCCCTCCCATCGATCTTCCCTCCTCTCATCCCCCTTCCCCCTATTCTGCTGCAGGTTGAGATATCCCATTTAGAATGTATGTTATTCTCTCCCTGAAACAAATTCAATGAGAATGTGGTTTTGCCTTTTTGCCTTCCTATTCTTCCCCCCCTTACAACCACTTCCCCTTGCTTCTTCTACATAAGATAGTTTATCCTATACCCTACCCTGTCTCTCCCCATCTCCTCTTGCCACTTTCCTCTCTCACCTCATAATTTCATCCCTTGAGTATTCTCCCTTCCCAACAAATTCAACTTATGCCCTCTATCCATATATAACTGTAACCATATACACACACATTCACATATGCATCCATATGACCACACCCCCTTCTTCCATTATTTTCATAGTGAGAAAGATATCATCAGTCACCGTTATTGCTTTTCCATATAGGAATGTAAATAGTTCAACTTTGATGAGTTCCTTTTGATTTCTTTTCCCTGATTACCTTCTCAGGCATCTCTTGCTTCTTGTGTCTGGATGTCAGATTTTCTATTCAATTCTGGTTTTTTCCTCAGGAATGCTTGAAAGTCCTCTATTCCACTGAATGACCATATTTTCCCCTGAAACAAAATACTCAGTTTGCTGGGTAGGTGACCCTTGGGTTCATTCCCAGCTCTTTTGCCCTCTGGAATATCGTATTCCATGCCCTTCAATCCCTCAGTGTAGAAGCTGCCAGGTCCTGGGCTATTCTGATTGTGTTTCCACAATATTGAAATTGTTTCTTCCTGGCTGCTTGTAGTATTTTCTCCTTGATCTGGGGATTCTGTAACCTGGCTATAATATTCCTGGGAGTTTTCTTTTTGGGATCTTTTTCAGGAGGTGATCGGTGGATTCTTTCAGCCTCTATTTTGCCCTCTGGATCTAAAACATCAGGGCAATTTTCCTTGAGAATTTCTTGAAGGGTGATTTCTAGGTTCTTTCTTTGATCATGGCTTTCAGGTAGTCCAATAATTTTTAAATTGTCTCTCCTGTATCTATTTTCCAGGTCAGTGGTTTTTCCCATGAGATATTTCACATTGCCTTCTAATCTTTAGTTTGTTTGGATCTGCTTAACAGCATCTTGATTTCTCATAAAGTCACTAGCTTCCATTTGCTCCAGTCTAACTCTGAAGGAATGAATCTCCTCAGTGAACTTTTGAGATTCTTTTCCATCTGGCAAATTCGACTTTTTAAGGCATTCTTCTCCTCATTGCCCTTTTGGGCCTCCTTTGCCATTTGAGTTAGTCTATTTTTTAAGGTGTTGTTTTTCCTCAGTCAGGCTGTTGACCCTCATTTCATACTTTTCCTGCATCCTTCTCATTTCTCTTTCCAATTTTTCCTCCACTTCTCTTATTTGATTTTTAAAGTCCTTCTTAAGGTCCTCTATGGACTGCAACCCGCTCATGTTTTCCCCTGGGGCTTTTGGAGCAGGACTTTTGACCTCACAGTCCTTTTCCCGCTCTATGCCCCCAAAATAGGAGTCTAGGGTTGCATTTTTCTGTTTCCTTTGCCTTGGCATGTTGCCACTTAATTACTTGACTTTTGGGCTTGTTGCCACACTATGGCTTTAAGGCCAGCTAGAGGAATTTTCGTCCCGAGCGTGTGGGGGGCAACTTCCGTTTCTGGCAAGCTGTAAACCAACCCACGACTTCCACCCTAGAACACAATCCAGATCCAGGGAGGTTAAAGCAAGAGCAATTACCCCCCAAGACTGATCACTGGATTTCCCTACAATTAATTGCAGGCCAGGAGCTGGAGCTGCGTCTGAAAACTACAAAATGGAGTGTCTCCTCAGCGGCTTCTAGCCCCCGGGGAGGAAGCTGACGCATTCCCCAAATACCAGTCCCAAAGTCCATAGGACACTAACCTCTTACTTTGTCCTAGGCATGTCTATGTTGATAATTCTGGAGTCGACACAGCTACTGGTGTTCTGGGGTTCCGCCAGCCGGCTGTTGGCCCTGGTGCCCTGGGGCTAAAACCTCGGCTCACGGGGACCTTAGCTCTGGCTCCGTTCGGCTTCTCACGTTCTGCGCGCTGCGCACTGCCAGCTCCCTGACTGCTGCGCTGGTCCTTCCTGCAGGGCTGCTGGGCTGTCCTCAGTGGGAGGTTAGCTTCTCTGTGTCGTTCTGTGGGTGCTGGGGCTCCAGAAGTTGTTCGGAGTCTCCTTTTACATAGTTTGGGGGGAATCTGGGGGCAGAGTGGCTTGGATGAGCTGTTTCTACTCCTCCATCTTGGCTCCGCCTTCAAAATCCTTCTTAAGCTCCTCTGTGTCCTGTAACCAGTTCAGATTTTTCTTGGAAACTTTTGGTGCAGGAGTTCTGACTTCGCTATTTTCCTGCCATTCCATGCTTTGATCCTTTTTGTCCCCAAAAAAGGAATCCAAAGTTGGATTGCTGTGCTTGCTTTGCTTCCTTTGTTTGCCCATGTTGCCATTCAATTACTTGACTTTTGAGCTTTTTGCCACAGTAGAACTCTGCTTCCAGAGAGAAGATCTTCGTCCCAAATCACTGGGGTTTTCACAGTCCTCTTTGAAGCTTCCAAACACTCTGGCTCACTGGTCACACACCCCAGAACCTCCATCCTAGACTGAAATCCAGATCCAAGCAGGTGAAAGCAAGAGCAATTACCCCTCAGAATGGTTGCTTGGTCTCGCTACAATCTGTAGGCCAGGAGCTCTGAAGTAGCCATGTGGCTGCAGCCCCTGCACCTCAGCCACTTCTCCCCCTGGGGGCAGAGCCTGGACCATACTCCCAGACTCCCTGTTCACAAAGTCTATACTGACCTCTCACTTTTTCTTTGGCATTTATGGGTTGAGAATTCTGGAAACCACCACAGCTGCTGGTGATCTACTCTCCTGAAGTCCCTCTAGCCTCGGCTGCTCAGGCTACCCTGAGCCTAAAACCGTGGGCTCAGTCAGGGGTGGGCTCTGCTCCCAGTGGCTGCGATGAACCTTTCCTGTTTGACTTCCGGGCTGTCTTCAGAAGGAAATTTGTTTGTCTCTGTCATTTTGTGGGTTCTGTAGCCCTATAGTTTGTTTAGTCATTTTTATAAGTATTTGAAGTGGTTATTGGGGGAGTTCAGTGAGTTTTCCTGCTTCTATGCCACCATCTTGGCTCTGCCCCCCCTCATAATTTTTTTATAGCACAATAGTATTCTATCATAATCACATACCACAATTTGTTCAGTCATTCCCCAATTTATGGGCATCCCCTCAATTTCTAATTCTTTACTCCTAGGAAATAGCTACTATAAATGGTATATATATATATATATATATATACCATTTATAGTAGCTATATATATATGTATATAGTAGCTATATATTTATAGTAGCTATATATATGTATATAGTAGCTATCTATATATGTATATATATATATGTATATATATATATATATCCTTTTCCTTTTTGTTTTTTTTATCTCTTTTGGTATACAGACCTAGTAGTGGTATTGCTAGGTCAAAGGGCGTTTATGGGTTTTTTTTAGCCCTTTAAGCACAGTTCAAAATTGCTCTACAAAATGGTTGAATCAATTCACAACTCTACCAACAATGTATTAATGTCTCATTTTTCCCACTTGCCCTCCAACATTTGTCATTTGCTTTTTCTGTCCTATTAGACATCTAAAAGGTATTAGGTAGTACCTCAGAATTATTTTAATTTGCATTTCTCCAATCAGTAGTGAGTTAGATAGCTTTGATTACTTCATCTGAAAACTGATATGATTTTGATTATTTGTCAATTGGGTAACATCTCTTATTTTTATAAGCTTGCCTCAGTTTTTTATGAGAAATAAACTTGACTCAGTTCTCTATGTTTATCAGAGAGACTTGCTTCAATTTTTTCACAGTTACTATTGCTAACTATATTTCTTTCCATCCTATTCACCCCAACCCCATTTATTCTATTCTTTCTCTCTCCTTTTACCCTGTCCCTCCTCAAAAGTGTTTCATTTCTGTCTACCCCCTTCCCCAGTACCCCCCTTCTGTCAACCCTCTTATCCCCTACCCTTCCTTTCCTATAGGATAAGATAGATTTCTATGCCCAATTGAGTGTGCATGTTATTCCCTCTTTGAGCCAATTCAGATGAAAGTAAGGTTCACTTACTCCCCCTCCCTCTCTCTTCCCCCTTCTTCCCCTCCACTGTACAAGATTTTTCTTGCCTTTTTTATGTGAGATAATACTCTATTCTACCTCTTCCTTTCTCTTTCTTCCAGTACATTCCTTTCTCACCCCTTAATTTTAGTTTTTAGATATCATCCCTTCATATTCAACTCACACCTATGCTCTCTGTCTATACATACTCCTTCTAACTGCCCTAATAATGAGAAAGATCTTATGATTTACAAATGTAATCTTCCTATGTTGGAATGTAAATAGTTTAACATTATTAAGTCCCTTAGGATTTACCTTTTCTATTTACCTTTTTATACTTCTCTTGAGTCTTGTATTTGAGACTCAAATTTTTAATTCAGTTCTTTTTATCAAGAATGTTTGAAAGTCCTCTATTTCATTGAAAATCTATCTTTTTCTATGAAGTATTATACTCAGTTTTGCTGGGTAGGTTATTCTTGGTTGTAATCCTAGTTCCTTTGCCCTCTGGAATATCATATTCCAAGTCCTTTTATCCTTTAATGTAGAAGCTGTCCATTTGAGTTAGTCTATTTTTTAAAGTGTTATTTTCTTCAGTCAGGTTGTTGACTCACTTTTCATGACTTTCTTGCATCATTCTCATTTTTCTTTCCAATTTTTCCTCCACTTCTCTTATTTGATTTTCAAAATCCTTCTTGTGTTCTCCTGACTGTGGCTCCACAATACTTGAATTATTTCTCTCTGACTCCTTGCAATATTTTCTCCTTGACCTGAGAGCTCTGGAATTTGGCTATAATATTCCTGGGAGTTTTCATTTTGGGATCTTTTTTAGGAGGTGATTAGTGGATTCTCTCAATTTCTATTTTGCTCTCTGTTTCTAGAATATCAGGGCAGTTTTCCTTGATAATTTCTTAAAAGATAATGCCTATGCTCTTTTTTTGATCATGGCTTTCAGTTAGTCCAATAATTTTTAAATTCTCTCTCTTTGATCTATTTTCCAGGTCAAGTGTTTTTCTAATGAGATATTTTACATTGTTTTCTATTTTTCACTCTTCTAGTTTTGTCTTGTTGCTTCTTGATTTCTCATAGACTCATTAGCTTCCAATTGTTCCATTCTAATTTTTAAGGAATAATTTTCTTCAGTGAGCTTTTGGATCGCCTTTTCCATTTGACCAATTGTGGTTTTTAAGACATTCTTCTCCTCATTGGCTTTTTGGATTTCTTTTGCCATTTGACCTAATGTCTTTTTTGAGGTGTTATTTTCTTTCGTATTTTTTGGTGTGTCCTTTATCAAGCTGTTGACTCTTCTCATAATTTTCTTGCATCAATTTCATTTCTCTTATCAATTTTTCCTCTACCTCTCTTACTTGATTTTCTTTCTTTCTTTTTTTTTTTTTAAGCAATTGGGGTTAAGTAACTTGCTCAAGGTTACACGGCTAGTCATTATTTATGCGTGGGTGCTCATTTTCTGAGGCCGGATCTGATCTCGGGTCATCCCAACTCCGAGGCCGGCACTCTTACTCACTGCGCCACCTAGCCGCCCCTTTAGGGCAATTGGGGTTAAGTAACTTGCCCAAGGTCACATGGCTAGGTTTTTTCATTTGTGTGTGTTAAATATTTGAGTCTGGTTCTGAACTCAGGTCCTTCTGACTCCAGGGCCGGCACTCTACTCACTATGCCACCTAGCCACCCCTGCTTTGTTAATTTTTAAAAGCTCATGTTTACATAATGCTTCACACATTTATGAAGCAATTTTCTATTTTTAAAAAAAATGTGGTATATCATGCAAGTACTCTTATTTCCACTGAACCAACAAGGAAACCGAGGCCCAGAGAGGTGAAGTAATTTGTCCAAGATGACACAGATAATAAATGGTAGGGTAGAACTCAAACTTAGCCAAGGTCACTAATCTTTCCATTAACTTTAGTCTGCCTCTTAGTGGTAAGAATGCTTTCAGAAACTTAGAATTGTTTTTGACAGTTTTATATTGGTTCTCTTTGTTTAAAAAAAAGTGATTTGGAGCTATTTCAATTTTTTTTAAAAAAAGGACTCAGGTAAAAAAAATCATTGTATGATACTATTTTGCTATAATTTCTTGAAGAGAGAGTGTACATCTCTTGGCTTTTGACTATTAAAAAGCTGATCCATCCTTGACAAAAGTACATGTTGGCTTGTGTAATGAGAATGGGAATTTGAAGATCTTCCCTGCCCCTTAATAGACCTGGGGGGAGTTTGAAGACCTCCCCTGCTTTGAGAGTAAACTCTGCTGCCCAATAGGCTGAATGTAATCATTGGGAGCCTGTGAGGGAAGGAATTTGCTGAAGGGTGGAGCAGAGCCCACAGGAAGCTTCCCTGTTGTGAAGATAAATTCTGCCCCCTAATAGGCTGAATGTGGTCACATGGAGCCTGTGCGGGGAGGAATTTGCTGAAGGGAAGCAGAGCCCCCAGGAAGATGGGAGCCAGAAGCAGAAACACAGTGAGGAAGAGAGGATGCTCATTAAGGAGAGAGAGAGGTGTGTGAGTAAATATTGATCTTGTATTGGTTTATGGGAAGGCTAAAGGATGGCATAGCTCTCAGTGTTACTATGGTTTCTGAATATCTTTGGTATTGTGATTGTATTATGTTGGTATTTTGGTATTATGAAGTATTATGGCTTACTGATTTTGGGATTTGGTTTTCTGGTGTCTAAATAAATGCTTCAGTTCTGTCCTCTATGTGGAGAATCTGGTATATTTTGTGATCAAACATCATGCAATACTTATAGTCACAGTCTTTATCATGATTGTGGGTGCTGTAAATATTACATTGGAGCTACAGCATGTTTCAGATCTGCATTGACTGTAAACTGTCACAATAGTATTTGAAAAGTTTACAGGGAATTTTGTAAACATGGTAAACTCTTCCTGAGCCAAGCCCTTGAGGGGCTTTTCTTCATTACAAGTG